>OW818029.2:52102615-53352615 GCA_942486065.2 Calliphora vomitoria | reverse complement strand
AAAAAAAAAAAAAAAACAAAATATGATATGATATGATATGAAAAGCAATGAAGCCAAAACACATACAAACATACGTTTTGTTGCTTTTTTGTCAAAGCATGGAATAAATTGTCTTTTTTTTAATGACATTTTCAGAGGTTGTCTCGGATTTTTACTCATATCTCCGTTATTTATGAACGGATTTTGCTGATTTTAAATAGGAAACTTCTCGAAAGCATGTCTGACAGAATTATTGAAGATTTGGATCCAGAAGATATCTGGGGTCTTTAGAAAATTGATTCCAACAGACAGACAGACAAACGGACATGGCTTAATCGACTCCGCTATTTATAAGGATCCAGAATATATATACTTTATAGGGTCGGAAAATTATATTGTGGAAATTACAAACGGAATGACAAACTTATATATACCCTTCTCACGAAGGTGAAGGGTATAGAAGTGCAATATTTTTGAAGGACGGAGTTTTAAAGTGGCATATTTTTGAAAATAATTGCGATATTGACTTGAAATTTTTTTTGTAATATCGGAAATTAACTTATCTAAACAAAAAGTTAGTTCGGAAAAAATGTGGACCAAAGTGTTCCTAATATTTGCAACCCTATCAAAATTTTTATAAAAAGTGTAAAAAAACTTGTCAAAAGGTCAAAGGGAATCCCGCAATTCCTAAAAATTGGAGCGAAAATCCCAAAAATGGTATTTTTTACAATTTTGCTCATAACGTCCACATTTCCTTTGGGGCTGGGAAAATGCTTTAAAAATAATTAGGAATTACATCAAGGTTTCCAAAACTGCTGTCTGTTTTCTGATCCCAGCTTTGGGATTTTAGAACATGTGGTCCAAATTTACAATTTTTATAAAAAATAGGTCAAATTCCGAAAAGCGTAGGGACAACATATTCGAAAAATATGACATGTTTTTTATACCAAAATATTCTCTGTAAAGATATCTTACAGAAAAACATAAAACTGTTATATATTCTTAAAGAAAGTTTTATTTTAATAAAAAAAAGAGTAAAGTCACCTTTTCGCCCAAAAAACAGCAAAAACCTACAAATTTTTGAATTTTTAAATTGAAAATCGTTTATTTTCGGATACGTAATTGACATTGCTCTGAAATTTTTTGCATATTATTGGTAATTTAGTTATCTAACTAATGAAATTGAAGTCCATTCCGTTCAAAATTACGCCCTATAAAAAAAAGCGTACCAAAGAATGGCAAAATTTGAAAATTTCAATTTTGAAATGCTTATAACTCGGAAATTGTAAGTGATAAATAGCACACGCAAGCATGTTTTTGCAAGACCTAGCCGAGTGTTTAAAAATTTTACATGTCGAAGGTACCCTACTGTGAGCCCCCATAGCGCCGAACCTAGAGCATTTGTAGGGCCCATTTTAATAACTTAAACTCGAATGCTTCTTTGCTACGCCCATGTCAAATTTTATACCGATCGGAGCAGCCGTTTAGAAATGCCAGATTTATTTAGAAAAAATTTTGATTCTGCCCCACTGTGCAGCGGAATATAACCCTCCTAATTGTGTAACCCTACACCACCATAGTGGGGATGTGCTGATGTCGGTACAAGCTTTTCTGTTGCCCCAAGGAAGAAGTCTGTTAAATTTGGTTAGAATTGGTTCATTATTTCTCCTATCCCCCATACGGTTGTCCTACCTGAAAATAGTTAAGCTCTCATAAATACCGTATTTATATTTACTTCTAGTTTGATTACAAGGTTTACATGATTGGACAGACGGACGGACGGACATTGCTTAATCGATTCAGAAAGTGTTCCTGGGACAATATTTTTGCATGTTACAAACATCAGCACTAACCCAATATACCATCCCCACTATGGTGGTGTAGGGTATATTTAACCAGGTGGCAGCGTAACGCCAGCTGACTATTTTTTGCTCTACTCATTTTTTACCTTTTGAAATGTCAAAAACGTGTTTACAGAAATTTTTAAATTTGTTATAAGAGTAAAAAGATTATTTTATGTTTAAAAAAGTGAGTTTTTGTCATCGCTTTATGTGCGGAAAATAGAAATATTTTTGACAAGTTGTCATTTTGAAGTTTGGTCAAAAAAGTTAAAGATTCTTTAACCCTTTGACGACAATGGGAAACATTTTTCCCATATATTCAATTAGTAATTAAAACAGATTTGTAGTACTTAATATAAATTTGTTTGCTTTAATAATGTAAAATAAAGTTAACTTATATTATGTAAAATGTTAAAGTAGAAAGAATTGAATAAGTTAAGTGCCAAATCATTGACGGGGAATCCCAAAATTTTCTTGGGCTGAGTGCTCAACAGTTTCCGTTTATTGCATTGCTATTTTATTATGTTTTCTGATTTTGGCGATTGATACAAAATATTATGTGAGTATAGAAGTGTAGAAAAGGTATTAAAAAATGAAAGAGTTAAAAATATACTTTGAAATTGCACATGAATTCCATGGGAAGTATTTTTCCGTATGGACTACAAGTGAAATTCTTAGTGCTACTATTACTTTTTAGATGATGAGAAAATGAACTACTTTTGGATGAAGAGGATAAACAATTCATTGAAGAGGATATTGAAAACGATCCAGATGTGGTGGAAATCGAGGACAATCATCAAGAAATTGAAAATAATGTACCTTTGGATACACGTCAGGACACTCCTCTGGAATTGGAACTTATATTCAGATGGAGAAAACACTCTTATGTACGTCATGTATTCCACGAAAGCGTATACGAATTCGATATGTTGACTTCAATGGTGCTTTTTTTTTGGATGTTACCAAGCTAGATATGCTAATAAGTAATAATACCAGAGTGTGTAAGGTACGTGGTGCTGCACGGAAGATCTTTTACTATTGAATTCAATGGAATGAAAGGGTTTTTAGGAATGAATTACCAATCAGGGTCTGCTAAAAAAATAAACGTGACATGTCCTGAAATGGTCACAAAGTATAATAAATATATGGGCGGCGTTGACCTTATGTATCAGCGGAAAGTATGTTATGAGGTCTTTGATATTCTGGACATAGTACTTATCGACTCGTATATAGTCTACCAGAAATCACATGATGCTAAACGCGTAGAAGGTCCACCATTGCCAAGTTTCGAATATCGCCAGATTGTAGCAAGAAGTATAGTAAATAATTTCACCTCTAGGCTAAGAGAAAGGCCTACTGTAAAGGAAATGACCAACAGAAAAATTGGAATGAAACGCAATTTGCCAGCACACAACATGCAAAAGCCGGGTGAAATGAAGAGATGTGTAAATTGTTCAAAAAATCGTAAATCTTAGCCATTTATTCAAAACCATTAGTATTATTTTTATTACCTTTATGGTACGTAGGGAAAAATATTTCCCATAAATTTCCAAAAAATCTGTTTGTGTTTTTGAAATTTTTTTTTTAATTTTTCTTTACTTTAATCTAAAATCATCCCCACTGTATACTAATATTTGCTCCTAGTTTCGTTATGGTACTGAAAGGGTTAATATGTTTTCATTAACACTGTTAATCTGCTCATCAAATTGTGTACAAAGCATTTTCTTGGCACACTTAAGATGCATATGGCAGTTTTCAAAAAAATATTTTTACTCTATCCTTTTTTTCGGATAAAACGAAATTAAAAATAAAAAAAAAATTCTCTGAAACTATGTTGTGTATAAAAAGGCAATGTTTTTTTCGTGCCTTATTTTAGTATTTTTTATTTATTTTCTTTCCTGCATCACTCTTTTTTTTTTTTTTTTTGGGAAAAATATTCAAGAAGTTTTTAACGTTTTAAAAGCATATTTAATGATGGTGATGCTTTATAGTAGTTGGTATGCCATATTTTGCATATGTTGAATAATTATTTCAGTTTATTTCGTAGAAAAGTTCTAGCTGCAAAGAGAATGTGTTTGAATATATGATTATACTTATTTTAACTAATAACGAAAAGTTTTGCATCTTTGTTGTTTTTTGTTAGCTACTTTGTTTAGTTATTTGCGGCAACATGTGTATGTTGGAAATATTAACTATATTTATGACCATTAAAATATGAATAATTTTGTTAAAAGTTCTTCTGGTGATAGCAATGAGTTTAAGTTTGTTCTATAATAAAAAAAATCATTTAATTGTACTTACAGTTTGTAAATCCACAATGTTTATAAATGAGAAATGCTTTAAATTTTAAAATTTCCCATTAATATTTATATATTTTAATAAGTGATATGGCAAATATCAACATTTTCTCTACAAGAATACGAAAATTACTTATTGTACGTTCAAAAACCACCAAGCCAATTATGCTGACCACTTATGGCACTTATTTTGCTGTTGTTAAATTTGGTTCACACCTCAGGGTGTCTTTTCACGCTTTTAAAAAAATATTATTTATATATGAATGAAAGCGTTAAACATGCTGAAATGTATTTTATACGTTAACATTATTACATACAACCGAATGGTACTGCGCTTAAACCGTTTCTTTATACATGTTTGTTGTATGTTGTTTAAAATTCAATATGAGGAAATTCCAAGAAAAATCGGAAAATTTTAACCAACATTTTTTGATTTTGACACAAACGCCATTTTGTAATAGTATACGCTTACTTATACAAGGTGGCGCAAAAGTAATCCTCCTATCAGAAAATGCTATAAATTTTGCGATTGGCCCCTAATGTCAGTTCTGTTTTGACATTTGTGTAGTAAACACATGCGAAATACACGTCTATAAACAATGTTACGCTACACTGCTCCAGAACGCGGAATATTGCTGACTATTTATTTGACCAATAATCGGTCGGTGACTTTGGCACAACGTGAATTTCGTCGCAGATTTCCTGGCCGTCCAACGCCTACTGGTGAAACACTGCGACGTTTAGCCGCTCGCCTCGAAGAGACTGGCACAACACGAGATGCTGTCAGGCGTGGCAGACCCCGGAGTAGCCGTTCTGGAGAGAATATTGCTGCTGTAGCCGAGGATGTCATGGAAGCGCCGTCGACATCGACCAGACGACGTACCACGCAAATGGGTATCAGTCGACGGTCTTTATAGCGAATTTTGGTACAAGATTTGAAGATGTTTCCGTACAAAGTCCAGACAGTGCATCAGCTGTTAGCTGCTAACCGCCAATCGCGTCTAACATACGCTCAAGCCATCCTTAATCACCAACAAGAGGAAGATGATTTTTCATCAAAAATAATCATGAGTGGTGAGGCCCATTTCCATCTTAGCGGGTACGTAAATAAGCAAAATTTACGCTTCTGGGGCACTGAAAATCCGCGTGTAACCCACGAAGAGCCATTACCCTGCTCAAAGTCACTGTATGGTGTGCTGTTTTCGCTGGAGGAGTCATCGAACCTTTTTTCTTCGAAGACGTCGCGGGCCAAACGGTTACTGTGAATGGTGAGCGCAACAGAGCAATGGTCAACGAGTTCTTTTTGCCGCAACTTGATGAATAGGGATTGGAAAACATGTGGTTCCAACAGAATGGTGCAACGGCACACACTGCACGTGCCACAACCGATATGCTGAAGGATGCATTTCCCGGGCGCCTAATCTCCCGTTTTGGCGATTTGCACTGGCCAGCAAGATCGCCTGATTTGACCGCTCCAGACTTCTTTTTGAAGTCGCGGGTTTATGTCAACAAGCCTCAGACTCTTGCAGCTCTTAAAGACAATATCCGTCAAGAATGTGAGGACCTATCGCCGGAAGTTTTGGCCAAAGTGATGGAAAATGCCATAAAAAGGGCTCAAATGACAATCAACTGTGGCGGCGGCCATTTACATGATATCATATTCTCGACTTGATGTGAAAAAAATTAAAAGACCAAATAAAAATAATCCAGAAGAAGAATCAAAGTTTTTCATTTTTTTTTTACAGCCAAAAAACATCGGAAGTTTACTTTTGCGCCACCTTGTACTTAGGAATGCTAAAACTGCTCGCGATAATATTATTTCTCATTCTCGTAACTACTTGCTTTTATCAAAATTCATAACACTTTTGCTGGGTTTTACTAGAAACGTCACCATATTAAAGTTTTCTCATACAATTTAATTTTTAAACTACATTTAAATATATTAATATGAAGAAAATTAACTGAATTCAGAAAGAAGACATGTATGTATTTTATGTTTCATAACGCAAACAATTGGTGACAAATTCGATTGAACATTTCGAATTTGAAAGTATTGAATACTGCCTCTGGCAAAAATCGCCGTTTGTGTGTTATATGAAAGTAAAGTGTTATTATTACCTGAATTTTTTCAAAATTTTATTTGAATTTTCTTTTTCAAAACATTTTTTGGACCATATTTTTAATACCAACATATTTTTATTTAAAATTTTTTTACCAAAATTGCTTTTAATGTTAAACTTAAAGAAAATTTGTTGACTTCTTTTAAAGATTTGGCACATTCAAAATAAGCAAGCACTCTTAATTGTTTTCATCAAATTTTGTTCGCATAAAATGTTTTCAATATTTATCTTAACCCTTTCGGCAAGGGAGTTTTATTTTGACAACCGAAATATGGTGGACATTTTTGCATATTCAAAAAGATGATACTAAGAATTCCTGAAATCGTCTTTTTATCTTGAGACATATAATCCCAATAAGCATTTTCCGCTGGACATAAGATCCCAGTCAGTGTTATTGATGGGCGATTCTAATTTAAAAAGAAAAAATAATAAAATATTACAATATTAGTAAATTTTAATGAAAATTCACATTTATTTGTCTAATTTATCACATTTTGGTAATGTAATTAGGGTTTTATTTCGTGAAAGGGTCCAAAATACTGGTAGCCAAAGCATTGTTGCTGACTGAGCATATCGGAGTTTTTTGGGAGTTCGGACATTTGGGAGTTCTTTCTCCCAGGCTACGTGGCATTCAACCTGAATTTCCTTCGGACATCATGCCTTCAATAGGAAAGAAAGACCAGACATTTTTTGCAACGATAATTTTTGTTTTTTAAATTCTGTGTACACAATCCACGAATTGACCACGATTACCATCAGCAGTTTGTAGAATACTTACGGTTAAAATCATAAGTTTACTCCTGCAATAATCCTGTTGTAGTCGTTGATACTGTCAGAGCTGGATTTTCTTTTTCGTACCGACTCTATACTAGTATCAATCGTTAGTAAAACCAGGAAGGTGATATGACTTTCGTATATATAAATCTTATTTGGAACGAAATTTCTGATGATACCTATATAAATTAAACATTTATGACTGATAAGGTCCTATTTCGGGAGAACATTTGTATGGGGGCTAAGTAAAAAATGGAGCGATTTCACCCAGTTTCAATAGGGCAGAATGAAATGTATGTGCCACATTTGATCATAATTGTACTTTACGCACAAGGTTCACATGGGCAGCTAGCCAATCAGCCAGTTAGCCAGACGGTAAACATTTTTAGTGGTTCTTGTTCATTCTGCATATAGTTATGAAACAAAATAAACAAATTTCTTATTATCACACAACTTTTAAACCAGTTAGCAAGATAAATATAAATTTTACTTAACAAAAAATGCCAAATATGACGTTGGTACTTTTTGAAAATTCGAATCTTTTTGTGTGAATACTTATGTTTTATTTATGTATGTTTGTTTTTTTTCCACCAAGTAAGTTTTTCTATACATAAACATATGAATATCTTATTACGAGCTCCTATTCTGATACAGAAATTCATTTGAATAGCATGTTTATTACTTATTGGGAACTCGAGTGTAGTTAGGAATAAAATTCCTGTTGTAAACAATTGCTAACTTATATATTTATTTTTGGATATCCCAGTTAATTTTTAGCAATCATTGAACCGTGTAAGATTTTCTGTATTTCAACTTACTTAAATCGATATCAGTTATGCAAATTATACAAATCTTCAATGGTATCCTTAAGTATTTCCCTAATTTTTATACCCTACACCACCATAGTGGGGAGGGTATATTCGATTTGTGCAGATATTTGTGACTCCCAAAAATATTAGTCTAACACCCACCTTAAAGTATACCAATCGATTCACTTTCTGAGTCATTTAAACGATGTCCGTCCGTCTGGCTAGCTGTCCATGTAAACCTTGTGCGCAGAGTACAGGTCGCAATTTTGAAGATATTTCGATAAAATTTGGTACATATAATTTTTTTGGCCTAAGGACCAAGCCTATTTAAACTATCTGAAATCGGTCCATTATTTCATCAAGCCCCCATAAAAATGTCCTTCCGAAATTGGACTTTATCGGTCATAAATGTTTAATTTATATAGCTATCTGCACAATTTTTTTCTAAATAAGTTTTATATATAGGGAATTCATGTCACCAAATTTTATTATGATCGGTCCATAATTAGTCATAGCTCCCATATAAGACCTGCTTCCGATAATCACTTTAACGAGCATAAATCTCCTAAAAATGTTGGTATACACATAAAATTCAACATAAATAACTTTCATATAGACAATTATCACATGACCAAATTTCATGGTTCTATTTGTATATTAATTTCAATTAAATACATTAATTTTGTATTATTATTGATAAGAAATATGTCCATTAAGTAACTTTGTCCAATATATTTGAGGTGTGACGATTTACCTGTAATTTGACTTTATATTCTTAATTAGCAGTCTCAAATTAGCTTACACTGAAATTTTCAGTTTTCTATCTCAACTAATTCTTTTTAATGTCTCAAAGGGTTAGCATTGTTTAAACATTTCACGAAATATGCTTCAATAATATCTTGAGCAGATAGTTACTTGGGTACAAGAATAAGCGATCAGGAAATGAAAAACTGAGCACGCAGTTCTGCCAAATAGAGCCTGTGCTTCATTGTATGTGTTAAAGATTGCTTGTGTATGGTATTATTTTTCCTAGATAAAGAAAAATATTTATTAATATTAAATAATATTTAACACAATCAATTTCTAGCAGCCAGTATTTCTCAGTATTGCATGTCTTTTACCTTGAACTAACTGCATTCTGTAATCAATACTCTAACAGATACATGCTGCGTTAAATGAAAAATTAATGTTATTTGTTGCGAGTATTTTGTTATTAATTAATAAATTTCAAACGAAACTTTATTTTTTTCTCTTAATGTTCGTATTTAATAATTGCGCACACAACAGCAACAGAATATAGTTCAAATACAATGTAATTGTATGTGTATAAGTATAAGTATTAGACATGCTCTTAAGAAATATATTTGCGGAAATCGTTAGGCAGTTTTTTTTTTTTTGATTCTCAAAAAAAAAAATTCATGCTTAACTAATATTTTTGAAACGTTTTGCATAATGTTTTCTATAAAATAAAATTTTAAAATTTTCTAATAAATATGAAAATTGCAAAAGTTATATCTGTTATTTTAGGTCATATTATAATTTCTTTGGAGGGGTGTGTAAAAATTAAATTTTTATATTATTCCGCTAATGCCATATCTATATATATAAAAATGGATGTTTGTATGTATGTATGAATGTTATTCTTGTTCATGAATAGTTTAAAAAAAAAACTAATTTTGTTCAAACATTTTTTTCTCAACAAAAAATTTGGCGACCAAACAAATTTTTTTTTCAATTGGAGAAATAAATATTTTATTCCCAACGTTCAAACAATTACAATTTTCATTTCTTTGCTTAACATCATTCTAAAATGTTAATTCACAGTGGTGTACTCTGAAGCGATTGATTTGGTGTAAGCAAAGAAAGGAATACGTTCCAACACATGTCCGGTACTATAAACGTTCCTTTATATTATCAATCTATGATAAACAATTTTGTTTACTCTTGAATATCAGGTGCATAAATAAGAAATTTTCATACGAAATCTGTTAAAAAAAAATAATATTTTGAATAACTCTCCGCATTCCACTTTTAATAAAAAATAACGGTTTTACTCAAATAAAATTTGTTTTCGAGATGACATCTACGACTAAAGCCTCAGAAACGGGAAGAGAACGAGATTCACGTCTTTAGCAAATGCATCGCAGTGCATCTTCATCGAGTGCTGCAGAGACACCTCAACAGCATATCGAAAGACTAAAAGCCAATCACTCCCGAATGCCTCGATCCAGAGAAAGAATTTAAAGTTTCCGGCATTTTATTACAATAAGTATGATGACATCAGGAATCTCAAGGACGTACTGATTGGCGCAATGAAAAAATATTGCTTACATTGCAGCGTTTTAAAGTTCGCTAAGGAATCCCCGGAAATTTGCTGTTCGAACGGTAAAGTAATTCTGCCACCAGTAATTGAGCCGCCTGAGCTGGATCTAAGTTATATTTCCGGCACCAATCCTATTTCCGGCACTTCCTTCAAAATATTCAAAAGTGCAACTTATGCTTTCAAATGACGTCGGCTTCTTGCCCACCTTTAAAGGTCAAGGCCAAATGGACCATAGAATTGGATCACTGCTCCCGCTTCCCAATGATTATGCGAAGGTCCTTCAAATTTTTTTCACTACAAATGAACACGCTGTCAATGAACATGCGTGTGCATTTGCTGCAATACGCTTCTGCAGAAACATTCTCAAAACAATTTTTGGACATCGGAAATTTTGGACATCAAATGAGATTTCGTTCCCGAACTTCTGCTAAATGCAAATGAATATTCAAGCTGTTGTCGAAAAGGTATTCCCAATTCTTACAACCAACTACAAAAATTTTGGCACCAACAAATTATGATGTTAACAAGCTCAATATGCAAATACAATTGAAACTGCCTGGCGAAACAATAAAATACAAATCGATTGACACAGTAATTAACGAAGAACAAGCCGTCGATTATCCTACTGAATTTTTTAATTCATTTTAACCAGCTGGACTGCCACCACATGTATTAACATTGAAGGTTGGATCACCGACTTTGTCCGACACTGTATATTAAAATCGAGATCGAGATGCAATATAAAACAGATATTTTCTAAGGACCAGCAACGCGGACTGGATTAAGCTAGTAATATTATATTTTGTGATACTAATAATAATCATAATATGTTTGGACTGCATTCATACATTTTATCAGAATACGATTCGCTTAGATTTCTTTACCACTACCATTTTTTTTTTTCTCTGCTACTAGTTTATACAATTATAAATTTGATTATGGTCACCGAAACATAATTATTTTTGAACAACTAAAAGTTAAATTAGACGTGCCATAACCGTATCCATATAAAACAGCTGGTGACATGCCATAACGCCATAGCCATAACAGTAAAAGGCTTATGATATGGCTATGGTTACGGCTATGGCGATATTGTAAGGCACGACTAATTGAACCTTAAATCATGATATTAATAGGCAAGTCGATTTCTTTAGACCCCTCTTACGCTCACATTATACATTCAATTTGGGCAAAAAATATGCCATTTTAAAGGTATTTATTCACAGATATTTAATATATTTTATTGAAATCGGTTCAATTTCTTAGGAGTTATAAGCGTTAAAAGATGTTTTAAGTGAGAGTTGTTATAGAAAACAAATAAGAAGGGAAAGAGTTTAATAATTTGAAGGCTCTTGAAAAAAATATTTTGAAGGTGTTCTTTTTTTATTTTGTTTCTTGTTTTTTTTTTTTTTTTTTTTTTTTTTTTGTATGTGCTATATATGCAATTGTAAGTAAATAGTTATGTATTTTATAATATCTGCAGAACTATAATTGTGACGGTCTTCAAACTTTATACGAATCAATTTCTTATCACTGCTGGTAGTAATAAACAGGTAAGCATATTATATAAAACCATTTAAACTTACAAATAACCTTAAAAAGTTCAGCTTTTATACGCGTACTCATAGTATGTTTAAGATGCAAACAAAATATGTTTACCTTTAACCCATTCCTGCCTAATGGGTATTTAAATACCCAAAAAAGTGACGACAGTAAAAAAATTCTAGCGATTGCCAGATTATAGATTATGGAAAAAAATTAAAAAACTAAAATTTGTTGCTGTTTGACTTTATATAGGTAAAATGGTGATTTTTTCTAAGTCGGAAAATGCTCGGAAAAAGCATTGCCAAATAAAGGACAATACGAAAACCCAAAAACACCCGACGGCTTTAGATAGCTATAGACATCCCATCTATAATGTAAACAAGTTTAAAGTAGTTTGTAAACACACTTGCTCGATACACGGTGAATAATGTAATTGGGTATTTAAATATCCAACAGACCGTAGTGAATTCCAAATTTTTCAAATTTTTCCATATCAAACAAATTTATTTTATCGTAAATAAAAAGCAAATTTGTAGTTTTTTATGTAATTAAAATTATAGATTATTTAGCCTTTGCAATTTTAGATTTATCTGGAGTTGCTCCATTGTTGTAGAGCTGGAAGCATGGAGCTGGGTGCAAATTCACCTGTCGCTTCAAACATCCATATTCGGTTTTTCACCGCACTATGGCCAACGATGACAAGTGTTTAGTTTTCCGATAAAATGATCGATTCCGATTAAATGATCATACATAAGCCCCATTTGTGATGATTTGATTTCACCATTATCGACTCACATACCTCTACTCGAAAATCAAATTGCGACATTTGGGACTTTTTCTCATCCATGCATTTACCATAGCTGCGTCGAAAGCATTTGTTTATAATGGCCAATACTACTTCTTATTCAATCATTACCATATGGGCGGGGCTTCCAGATGCGAAAGGAGCGATATTACTACCCTTTCTCCTAAATGTAAGTGTGAGCCATCCTAATGATGAACGAGCTTATGAAATGAGCTGATACAAGTAACCTTCCTCCAGTACTTGTAACCAAACCGAATTGGTTTTCCTTTGATAAACATTTTGCAGGAATGTCGGTCATAGTAGGTAATCAATGGAAAGATTGTGGGAAAATCTCCAAATTGAAGAAACTTTTTGTTTATAAAGTTATTCGATGGTGCGATTTTAGAAAATTTGTTGTTGGAATCCAACGCTGAGTTATCGCAAACACGTAAAAATTTGATCCACTTGAATCTGTCTCATGAAATACATTATTTTATCATCACACATCCAAATGATTTTCGATTTGACCAATAAGAATGTATTTGTGGCAAAGTATGGTAGCCTGTTATATACAACACTCCCAAAAACGTTTTAATTTCGGTATTTGTTTTTATAAATGATGAACAATTGTTTGCTGCAGCATATTTGCTGGTGGAATTCACTAATAGATTCAACACCACCTCATCAATAAACGTTTCCCAAAGCTCCATGTGGCTCATCCTACCGATATTTTTATACAAAGCCTAATATGATATCGCCGTATCATCAAAAGGAACCTTGTTAAACTGCTAGTTTTGTCACTGAGACCATTTTGTTGTAGTTACTTTATTGATTTTAAGTCACTTTGAACCTTGCTGACGTATGACCAATATTACTAGAGGTTGAGGTCACTTGTACATCATCATCCTCTTTTTCACTCGACCTCATTTCCTCATTACAGTTGCTATAGGTACGTTCTATCTTGAAATGTCCAGAAACTTCGCTAGTCAGATTTTGTTCACCGTGCAACAATTGCACATTGTCACTAATGGCATCGATATCATCAAGTGGTATTGATACCAATCACTAATAACGCAGTTCGAAAAAATTTTCTGCTTTTTAACGGTCATATAATATATATACACAAATTAATAAATAAATAATTTTATTATTTAAACTGAGTTAAAATAAAAAATAAGATTTTTAAAATAAAAAAAAAAATATATTTTTAAAGCCTGTTGGGTATTTAAATACCCATGTCCTATCCCGAGTATATAAGGACGTAATTTTTTTTTCACTCCAAACAACTTCTACGGGTCAACAGGTACATTTTTAAAAATTTAGTTAAAATTGTACGAGCGGATCTATGGTCAGGCATTAATGGGTTAATAGCATTTTGTTCTAGCTATTTGTGAATGTTGTGCTATGATATTTTTACAAGTAAATTTTGAGTCTCTGCAATTCTCATTCGCTTTTTAGTTTTATTTGTATAACATCCTTAACTTTCCTAACGTGAATAACAATAAATTTCAGTGAAATTTATTACGTTAAAACTTAAATCTATTAAAATTAAATTCTGTATTCCCAAAAATAAATTTGAATAATAATATGATTACTTTGGGTCATAATATGGTTACTTCAGAACATATTATGTTAATGTATTACAATGACATTACGACTATATTTTAGCATCATGTGATATTTTGTTAAACTAATAAAGATCATAATATGTTTGTACAACAAACATATATCTTATCATAAAATGTTGCTCTCCTTTCTCTGCATGTGGTTTATACCTTGTTGGATAGACAATTTTAGATATCTACCCAAATTTACCACTTTCAACCGATTTTCAGCTACTAATGAACAAAATAAAGCTGATTCCAAAGCAAACCTATATTTTTAAGGCATGGCTAATGAGCATGTTTATGTGAGAGTGTGTATATTAATGTGAATGTGTATATTAATGTGAATATGTAAAAGGTATTTATGAATTTAATATCTTGGGCTTGTTCTAAAAACCCATTTTTTGTGTAGAGCAACACTGCAATGCTTTGGAAAATTTACTTTTCTTTATGAGAATTTTCTTCTTCTTTTTTTTTTTTTTTTTTTTTTTTTGTTCCTTCTCAAGCCAAATATAATTTCTCACTCTAAACAACAATAGCAACTACAACTTTACCACAAAACAGAAACAGAAGAACAAAATACAAAAAAAGAAAGAGAAGTGAAAAAGTACTACAATAGCAAAAGTGCCAAGAAAAAATGCACACACATTGAAAAGTGAAAATATCTGCATTAATTAAATGTGGAAAAAGTTAGTTCATAGTTAGTGGATTGTACTTAAGTGTGTATGAGTGTATGAGAGTGTTTAACATTGAGAAAATTAATATTTCATACGGAGTTAATGGATGGTACCTTAGATGCTCATTATTTTGGACTTTATGGATTTTCGATGCTTCCACACGCAGAAAAAAATATAGTTGTGCATGTTTACTGTAACCATTCAAATATTTTTACTAGTTTTTCAACAATATTATAGTCACAGTAACTATTTATATGATTGTGCTAAATATAATATGGTTAATTTCTGATTCACATGATTGTATAAACCATATATATGCTTACAGTAAATAAGTATATGTTTGTGACAACCATTTTTATGATGAATAATTTGATCATAATATGTTTTTTTCAGATTATGATATCCATAAGCCGAGATCAACATAATATGGTAAGTCCTTCATCATATAAATGGTTGTCACAAACATATACTTGTTTGCTGTAACGATATATATGGTTGATACAATCATGTGAAACGGAAATTAATCATATTATAGTTACCACAATCATTTAATAGTTACTATGACTATAATATTGTTAAAAAAAAACTTGTAAAAATGTTGAAATGGCTACAGTAAACACGCACAACTATATTTTTTTCTGCGTGCATGATCTAAAATTTATCTCCGTCATATAAAATCATATTTCTGGAAACTCTTAGAGGTAGCACATTTTATTAGAAGTTTCGAGATTTGGGTGATTTCGAAATCAATTCTAGCTGGACAAAATAATTTAGTATGGTCCCTGAATCCAAAAATTATGCATAAAAAGCTCTATATTACACAAACAACTTCTAAATTAAAAACTATATTTTTGCACTTAAGATCATTGAAAACTTTACAAAGTTAAAATTTACAAAAACAGTTAAGAATGCTGTTGCTTTTTTAAAAAATTTTAAGTATTGCCATATTTATATTAACAATTTGTAGGCATACAATGCGAACTAAATTGACAGTTCATAATTGATTAGTGAAAAACACAATCATTTGTTAAAGTCCATCTAAATTTCCATTAACAAGTAACAGAGCTATATTCAGCTGTGCAGATTTTATATTTCCTTTACCAAATTATACATAAAAAAGTTAAATATTTCTAGGCAAACAAATTTAAAAAAAAAAAAAAATGTAATTTGTTAGCGAAAAACTATTTTTTTTTTTGAAGAATTTTATAACAAACAAATTTTTTTTTGTGAAAAATTTGGCAAATTTAGAAATATCCGCCAAAAGTCTATAACTTTTGACACAGGTGGAATTTTTTAATGCGGTTTTTTTTTTGTTTGTTAGTTGACTTTTTTAACCTTATTTTGGTATATTAGCTTGTGACGGAATGTTGTTATGATGCCTAAAAGATTGATAGTTATTTTCTTAAGAATAATTAGCCGTAATTTAAGTAAGATTTTTTTATTTCATTTGTATATGCAATTTATAACAAAAGCCTTTCTGAGTCCATATTTTTTTCGAATAATTAAAGATATAATTAAAATGTTAAATTTTTTTAGAAAAATTTATTATTATAAATATCTTATTTTCCAATAAAATTTAATAAATAATGATAATAGCAGTAAAGAGTTATAATAATAACAAGTAAGAAGGACGTATGGGAGCTATGAGTAATTATGGATCGATCACCATGAAATTAGGTCATCTGATTTATGTCTATATTAAAGTTATTTGTGTTGAATTTTGTGCTCGTTAAATTGATTTTCAGAAGAGGGCCTTATACAGGAAATATGACTAATTATGGACCGATCGCCATAAAATTAAGCGTAATGACTTTTGAATACATAAAACTTATTTTTAAAGGAATTTTGAGTAGATACCTACATATATTAATTAAACATTTATGACGGATAAAGTCCAATTTCGGGAGGACATTTATATGGGGCTAGGTGAAATAATAGACCGATTTTAGCCTGTTTCAATAGGCTTCGTCATTGGGTCGTATAAATATTATCGAAATGTCTTTAATATTGAGATCTGTACTTTGTTTACAAGAATGCATTTATACAACATTTATGGTGGTATAGAGTATAAACATCAGACTTGAGTCAGAAAACTGTATCAAGCTCAAAAGAAGCAAAAAATCTCAAAACGAAATGGGTATGCAAATAAAGGAGAGAGTACGTACTTTAAATTGCTACTAGGCTTTTTACGAAATATTAGGAACTAACTAAGGTTCTGTACCATCAAACCTTAAATTTATGTAAAATTTAATACATTTTAAAAAATTATATGAAAGCGATTTTTAAAGGTGTGGAAACATATATCTGCATTGAAATTTATGCTATGAAACCATTTAAAAGAAAACCGTTCATTTCATAAAAATCCCTTTTGAAAATAAAAATTTATAAGCGATTGAATCTTCAAAATTTATTACAAAATCCTACTTTTCAGTCAGATAATAAAAAAGTGCATATTGAGTCACCCTGTTTATAGGGAAAATGTTTACATAGAGACCTGAGGCCATAGAGAATTATACATAGAGACGAAACACTCCGATTTGTCAAACAAAAATACAACAAATCATATGTTTGATACAAAAACAAAATACATTGACTATCATGTATTTTGTTGTTGCAAGAGTTAGGTTTTTGACAACAGACTTAGGTTTTTGACAACTACGTCTCGTCTCTATGTTACCCTATGCCTGAGGCTCTCAGGTATTAAGTTTAATATGAGTATTTAAAATTAAAAATTGGCGCCAAAAAAAAAAAAAAGACTTTTGACCGCTATTTCAAAATTAGCAACACTGTAAGCCGTTGTCTATAATAGGATATCCAATTATAGAAATATATATTACTGAATATCCTATTGTCTATATTAACGACTACTTAGTAATCCAGATATAGATCAAAAATTGGTCAAAAATCGAGGTTGTCCTGATTTTTGCCTATTGATGTGTGAATCATGTATGTAAGTTATTTGGGGGATAAGGAAAGTTGATTTCAATATACAGACGGAAAGACGGACATGGCTATATCGTATTCACTATCTATAGCGATCCAGAATATATACACTTTGTAGGATAGCAAATGAAAAATGTGGGAATAACAAACGTATATATACCCTTGCCTTGCTATGTCCGGTAAAGTGAAATTTCCCTCAAATATTATTTCCCATAAAAAATTCACGTGACAAAGTTGATCGAAATGTCTTCAAAATTGCGACATGTACTTTGCGCACAAGTTAAACGTGGCCAGCCAGATGAACAGATATCTTTTAATCGACTCAGTAAGTAACTCAGAGTCGATCAGTAATTTAAGGTGGGTGGTACACTAATAATTTTGTGGGTTGCAAACATCAGCATAAATGCATGACACCCACCTCACTGTGGTGGTCCCAATAAGAGTGAAATAATTCCCAATTCGAAAGCAATGTATTCATAAATGCTTACAAAAACGGTAAGGGTTCTGTACTCTGGAGTGGTACGGTGAAATAACTCCCAATGAAATACATCCCATCAAAAATGAAATAATTCCCAAACTTGAAAATAACTACGAAAGGGTAAAATGAAATAACTCCCGATAATCGGCGGTTTCATAATTTTAAAAATATTAGTCAAAAAAAAAAAGCGAAACATCTCCCAATAAAATAAATCCTAATAGAAATGAAATAATTCCCAATACGAAGCAATTTATTTATGTAATCTCCCAATGAAATAATGAACTACAAAGGCGGAAAAAAATTTCATTGGTAGTTGTTTCATTGGGTGTTATTTCATTATGAAATAACTCCCAACAAAAAATTATGAAATAACACCCTACACGTTAGGAGTTGTTTCAAAGTGAAATAAGTCCCAAGTTGTATGGAAAATTTTTTGGGTGTTATTTAATTTTTTCGTGGGGAGTTATTTCATTTGTGAGCTATTTCACGGTACCTGCCAATTGCATGAACTATTACATTGCCAACTGTATCTGTATTTAAACATTTGTTTGTATAAATGACTGAATATATCTTTAGAAACCTAAATTGAAGAAAAAAGAAAAAACGAACCATTAAATAACATTAGCGCGTATTTTATTTTATAAATACGAAGTCACACATACATTAATGTATTTGTAAGTGTGTCTGTTTTAGTGCAAATGTTTATGAGAGTATTGCATCTGCATTGCAGAAATACATACAAACTCGTACAAACACACACTTAGACACGAATAAAGAGTTTTACATTCAAATACGTATTCATGTACACGTATCTGCGTAAAACGACATTTACTTTATGTTTCGTATTTTACAATTATGACACATTTCCATTTATGTTTTCTAGCAGAAAAAATTAACAAACAATTAGCAAATTGTTAAATACATTTTTCAAGTTTTTGTTTGCGAAACAAAAAGACTGCAACAAACTAAATACCATATATAAGAATTATAAATTGTATTAAGAAAGAGAATAATACTGCAAATACATAGATAGAGAAAGCATAAATTATTAAGTTTTAAATACATCTGAAACTACATTATTTACAATAGTATTCTGAATAATGTTAATAATCTACAGAAGCACTTAATTAAAATTATGCTTTATTTGTAATATTTGTATATTCGATAATTTCAAATTCTAAAGTACACTCTATGAAATTAATTTTTATACACAAAGTGTGCAATCGTACTAATTTTACACGTCTAATGTGGGATGAAACGTAAAATTTCGAAAAAAAAAATTGGTTTTTGAACATTTCGTCTTCTGATTTCGATAATAATTGCTATACATGTTTTATGTGGCCATACAAAATCAAAAGGTTTCCACACCCAAGCACAATCGAATCTTTACCATATTGTCTTTACCGCAATCATATAAATAATTTCAGTGATCATAATATTGTTCAAAAACTTGTAAAAATTTTGAAATGCTTACACTAAACGTGTACAAATACATTCTTTTTTGGATTAGTAAGATATCAATATTGTAAAAATTGTATATGGGCGATTCCACGAGAATGACTACCACGACCGAAAATACAAAAACCCTTGAAACTTTTTTTCAAGATGATTTGAATAGAAGAAAACACTAAAATGTTACCATGTGAAAGTATTTAGAGCTTATTACAATATTTTATGTGCAAAAATAATAGTTTAAACTGACTATATTTAACTTTTTAATTTAATTGGCGTCTTTTAGGCAAAATTGCGGCAAAAACTAAGCTCCCAATTATCATGTAGTATGAAATGAATTTGACTCTGATTGTTTTTTTGCTATTATGAAATTGTTTATTAGAACCGAATATATATTTTCTATTTTTTTTTTTAGTTTTTGTATACATATATTTACAGAATATATATTGTTTTACTATAACAGAAAAATCTGTCACGTACGGTATGTCACGTACGATATTAAATTGTTTCTATTATAAAATCATCCAGAAATTGTTTTTATTTAAATATGGCGGATTGTAAAGGAAAAATATTTGGTTTAATGTAAGAAATTAAAAGAAAACCTAACGCCTCTCACGATTCGCAAATTTTTGCATATTTCTACATGTACCTCAAAATGACTTCCGTTTTATGTCAAGTACGATATACCTTTATTTCGCTCGATATTTAATCTTTGAACCTCGATAATAGCCAATCCAAAGCAAAAAAATAAGGAATTTAATTTTTGTTCGTTTTAGTTGTGATGCCTGCAATAACGGAAAGAGCTCTTAGTGTAAAAAACTTGACTGCAATTTTCAAAAAAACCAGAAAACTTGTAAATTATCCTCCAGAAAATTTCAAAATTAAAAAATCGTTTAAAGCACTTAAATAATATTATATTTGTGACGCCAAAAGACGTCGAACTTGTTTTTGCCACCATTTATTTTGTTATTTATTTTATGTTTAGTTTTAATCTTATTAAAATTGTTTCATGTATTTGAATTTAACGTTTTTTTATGAGCTTTTGTATGAGTTAGCCATCTCTTAATATTACTCCAATAAAACAATGTACCAAGCAACAAATATTAGTTTAGTACGATCATCACCAACGATGTTTGTAGTAAACTAGTTGGATGACATGTGTATCAAAGACGCGACGCTGTGAAATTGAATTCAGTCTGCCAGCAGGTGGCCAAGCGGCAAGAACCTCATATTTGTTATTTTAAAAGGCAACTAGTGGGAAACCACTCTTGTCGAACACTAAAGACGCACATAGGGATGGCTTCATACATTTTTGAGCAAAAATTATAAGGAGTGGTCGTAAAGCATTGAAATTCAGCACCGAGAATAATATGGACTAAATTAAGAAAAAAAAAACTATCATTCGACAACAAATTTATAGTTTACATCCTGTTCCGAAAATTTCCGAGAACTTATTTTTTTTTTAGTTAAAACTAGATACTCCCACCTACTATTTTATAAAACAACAGCTTGGGGAAAGTAAGGCTACATTATTTTTTTTTTTTCTATGGAAAAACAAAAACAAAAAAATTTTTAGAGGCTTACAGATTTGGGCATATCTTGTTAACGGTTTATGATATCCCCATATTTTGTTTTTGTTATTTATTTAAGGAGAAATGCTATATTTTTAAAATATTTACCTTTAGGAAAATTATACATATACAAACCACTGAATTGCGTGAAAATATAAGTAAATTTTTGCTTAATAACCTGCATGAATTTTACTTAAATTTTTAAAAATAAAATAAAATTTTTCTTAAAACTATAAGCGCACATTTCATTTTTAAACATTTCTATACAAAACTGTATCATTTGATTTTTGAAATTGAGTAGTCGAAAAATAGGAGTTTTGACACATTTGGTCTTGAACTTTAAATGTGGGCATGAATCCGACGTCATTTGAATTTCATTAGTGGTATAGTATAAAAATTTGATTTTGCCACGACATTCCATCCATTTACAGTGTTACTCGCTAGGCTTTTCCGAAGATTGTATCAAAATCGTTTTTGAGTCCATGCGGAACATACATACAAACATCCATTTTTATATATATAGATGTGATTGTCCAAATTAGTAAGAAAACATATTTTTTAAATGAAAATTAGACAATATTAATGAGTTATATTAATTATATAAAAAGAAATAGAGATTTTCATTCAGAAATTACTTTGTTACTTTGCTATTTGTATTCCAAAAGCTGTCTTAACAGACACACAACTAAAGTCCATTGCAATGTTATTAAAAGTCCACTTGATATGTATGCGTACATTAAATGTATCACTCAAATTAATATCGAACGACAATTCAACAATACATTTTGTTTAAAATTTACAATGAAACAATAAAAGTTTTTAACTATGTCAAACTCTTTTTTATATCCAATTTAACTTTTCTGCCTTCCTACATAAATATTTGATTTAGGAGTACATTTCGCAAACGAGAAAAAGTATGTTTCTCAATTTCTAACAATCACATCTATTTAATCTGTGTTTGGAAAGAACAAATGAGAAAAAAAAATTTAAAGTAAAATTTACATATCAACCGAATGAATTTGTAAAGTTTTATAACAAGTATCTACATTATCCAAATCTTTACATATGTAAAATTATTCATGTTATCTATGAAGGCAGAAATAATTTAGGGTGCACCACATGAGAATATGTTTTGCGTAAATTTTCGATATTATAGGTTTTAATTTATGTTATTCAATATTTTAAGCGAAAGCCAGATATGAAATCTTTAGCTTTTGAGCTTTTTCGGAATTACAGTAAATTAATTTGTTTGGTAGCACTATCCCTTCAAAGTACACCAGGCCGTATGTTTGATATTTATTTATTCATGATAAATACATATTGCTCATACGCAACCAGTTGCTGGTATATGAAATGAACCATATAAAAAATCCAATTTTACGGCTCATCCTTATTCTTATCCATATTTGTTGCCAATCTAAGACAATTGTTAAAGGACTTTCTTTTTTGTGTTAAGGGAATATAAAATATGCATGTGTTTCTAGGTTTAAGCAGAAAAAATCGTATTTAAAAATAAAGAAATATATTTATTATGTATAACAAGTTCTTTAAGCTCATGTGTGTATTTAGATGTTTGCGTTTATGTATATTTCTTTACATATATATGTATGATCTCATTTGCTACAATCTTAAATACAATGTTGACTTATAACCACGTCTACTTAAATAGCTACAAATCTTGTTTTATTTTACATCTGGGCTTTTTAGCATACATATTTTTTTTCTTAATTGACTTTATCGCATGATAAATTGATGGTATGAATTTATTGCTTGTATTGATATTCATGTGTAGAAAAATAGGTAAACGGATTAGATTAAATATTCAACACTAATGTAAACTGATAATAATAAACAAAATGAATGAATAATGAATAGAACAGAGCACCTGGGGCAGAATCAAAATATTTTAAAACTAAATCTGTTATGTATAAATGTTAGCCATTCTGATTGCCACTATATTTTGACGTAAGTGTATTTGAGTTTAAGTTTTGACTACGACTCCACAGACCCCTCAGAAGCGGCACTGTGAGGTCTTAAAAAAGGACACCTCAGAAATGCTGAATTTGTGTAGTGTTATTGACTTGTGTTTAGTATCGTCGGAAAGGCAATTCAATGTGTAATACAAAACATTACAATATTATGCTCTGAGAGTAGTTGTTTGATCTGAAAAGTTAGTTTTTGGAGAAACTATAAATAGGGTAGAAGGGGGACCATTCCCCACTTTTTTTGATAACCTCTTTTTTTGAAAAACTAAAAAACATATGCTTAAATTGTTTCCTATTTAAAATACTTGCATATTCAGTATTAAGTTTTACTTATTTCAGTCTTGCTTATCTCTTCATATTATTTGTATTTTTTTAAAACATTTCTACAGTAACCAAAAACTTTGATGGAGAGGAATTGTCAGAAGTAAGAAGACTACAAATAGTAGTCAGAAAGGACATGGTCTGGGGACTATTTCACTAAACTACAATTCTACAAGTTACAATCACAAGTCTAATGTTTACAAGTGCTGATGAGTTGTGTTTCAAAGCGGTATTAATTGCATTTACTACGCTTTTGAATATTCTGCATACAGTAGCTTTGCTTATACCATACAAGACACCTATTGTGTGGTTCCCAGCAGCTGCTGCTTCACCATGAAAGAATGATGAGTTGTGTTTCAAAGCGGTATTAATTGCATTTACTACGCTTTTGAATATTCTGCATACAGTAGCTTTGCTTATACCATACAAGACACCTATTGTGTGGTTCCCAGCAGCTGCTGCTTCACCATGAGAGAATGACTTCTTTGTCTCCCTCTCCAGTATAACAATTTAATAACAAAAGAAATTTGTCCCGTTTGAGCCTGAAACGCTCATTGTACTCCAACGTGGATTCCAGGAATTCTTATACCAGACGTGGTCTAAAGAGTCTTCTTTTTAATGCGATTTCGTTATCGCTTGCATCAATGGAAACATATAAAAGGTTTATCAGGACTGAGATCGTAAAATTCTTAACAGAAGTTTTTCACTAAAACTTTTAACCCAAGTATTATTTGATTTTTTTTTTTTTTTTTTTTATCGACTTATTTTTGTAAAGTATGTCTGTTATTCTGTTTAATGTTGTTAATCTGATTAAAATGAGTTACCAGAAAAAAGTACGTACTAAAATTATTAAATATTTTCTACAAAACCCAACTTGGTCCTACAAAAAGTTGGCCAAACAATCAAAGGTCTGCTATCAAACTGTTTCCAATATTATTAAACAGTACCGGGAGAACATGTCCGTGTGTTAAGAATTTTTCGATCTCAGTCCTTAAGCTTCAATAAGATTTCTACAAGATTCAATATTAACGACTACATGTGTTTTACTAAACAAAATAGTTAAGTTTCGTTGAAGGTGGAGTAAAATTGGCTAAATTGTTTGACATAATGCAGCCAAAGGTTTTCCTATTACTCTGGTGTTGTAGTTTTTAACCAGCAATAAACTAAATAAAATTTTAGTGTTTATTTAAAACAAATACAAAATATTCATTGCTTTTTATACTTTTTGTTAAAACCAAAACAAAGTAAGTAGCTTTCAGTCATACAATACCCAACTTAAGTAGACAAACGTAACTACGATTGAAATATAGAATACATAAAATCGATAAGAAAAATTTGAAACGAAACAGATTGCAGAATACCAAAGCTGTCAAACGGAGAAAATTATGATTCCAATCCATATGCAGAATAGGGATGATTTTAACTTTGCCCCACTAAGAAGTATACTGAAAATGATAAAAATTTCAATGATTGCCACTGTCATATACTATATTTAGAATACGTCAAGTTATTGGAATTTTAATGATAATATTATTAAATTGGACAATCATCTGATTTTCTCCTAAAATTTAGGAGTGGGTGCAATAGCTGTTTAAGTTTTCTTAAAATATTTTATAAATTAAGTAAGCCCTATATTTCTATTAGAAATAAACTCTTACATTTTTCCTGCTACCTACTATTATATGCTATTGTTTCATCACTACAAAATCCATTTTCACAAAACCTTCTCTCACAAAAAGGATTTATTTAAATAAATATACGAAAGACACCACACACACGTATTTGCAAAACTTAAATAATAAGCAACGTTTAAATATTACATTGCCAACATTACTTCATTCCACTCCCATGGGTGACAGTCAAAAGATACATTTACATTTATAACCACCACCATCTATCAACTTTTATTTCCATTAATTACACAAAAAATCCAAACTCAACTCGAGGTTGTTTGGCAAAAAAAAAGTAAAGGAAAACCAACTTAAATGTATTCGTGCTTTATGAAAACATCATTACAAAGAATTAACGTGTTTTTTTTCTTTTTGCATTCAGCAGCAAATGGGGAAAAATAGTCATATATGTATATATTTTTGTTATTCGAACGAATGAATGGTGTCTGTCTATTTCTCTGTCAGTCAGTTAAAATGACACGTTTTGTAACGAAAAACATATTTTGCGGTTAATTTGTGTTTACTCATGTAAACATAAATGCAACTACATATGTACATTAGGGTGGACCTATTTGCACTGATGCTATATAAGGTATGGATTGTTTGAGGAGACCATTATACAAAAAATTTTCAAAGGACAAACATGTTATATGACCAAAGGAAACACATATGAAATGTTAGTGCTTATTAACCGGTTAACCTAAAACACGGGTTTTCTTAGGAATGTCGGTTTTTTTAACATGTTGATTTGCAGTAACAGGTTTTTAACACCGGTTTTCATAATTTGGCACTAAAATCAATAAATTTCATGTTTTGGTAGATATACATATGTACCCTTCACCATGAGTGGCAAGGGTATATATAAGTTTGTCATATATAGCGAAGTCGATATAGCCATGTCCGTCTGTATGGGGAAATCAACTTTCCGTGGCCCCCAAATAACTTGCGTACATGATTCATAATCAATATATGGGGAATTCTTCCGGCTCGATTGTTATTTAAAATCGAGAGAATCAGCCCACAAATGGCTGAGATATTAGGAAAAAACCCGGACAACCTCGATTTTCGAACTATTATTGATCTATATCTGGATTAGCAACTCATTAATATAGTCAATATGGATATCCAATAATAGATTATATGAATAACAAATATAAAAAAAAAATTAATATAAAATTTTTAAATTTTCCTATAACATTTTTTTCAATAATAACACTGGTCAACAAAAAAAAAACAATTTTTGTATGTAACAAGAAAACTTTTGTATAGTTATGCTTGGAAGAATGATAAGGACAACAGTAATATAATTAGAATGTTTTAAATACGAATAATTCTTTCGTACTTTGATTTTATTCTATGTTAGAAAATCTCAGTTCCTATCAACAAAATGACGTTATTTTGTTATAATATTATATACGTGATTGTATTTTCATGATTTTCTTCAATATTTTGCTTATGTAATGTCTCTTTGTAATATTCAATAAGAGTCCGCTAGCATTCGGACTCTGATATCGTTTTTCTATCGCAAAAATATGTTGGTAAAATCTTTCACCGTGGTCATCGCTGACGGCTCCCAAATTATTAGGAAAGAAATCTAAATGTGAATGTTGGAAATGTATTTTATGTGTTACTGTGGTAAATATATATTATAAGGCTGGACAAAGAAGTATTTTCAATATTGTCTGCTTTTACTCACAGCAAGTTTACTTGAAGCAATTCTCTTCGAATCTCTTTTAAACTTGCTCAGCAAGTCTGTGTTCAATTTTGTATGTCAAAACATAATAGTGATAATGAGAAAACAATTGAGAATTGAAGAGACTTGCCAGTACAAGCAAGTATGTACCCTTCTTCTTTCATCTTGTCTCTGTCTCCTATAAACTCAGGCTTGCTTGTCCTGGTGTAAGAGATTTCCTTGTTTTCTGAACATAATGATTTTTCCGATCTCTGCTGTCCCACTTACAAAGGAAACAACAGTATTTTGTATACCCTAGTTGTAACCCTAAAATTAGGACAATAATCATTCAGTTATGTCGTTGTTTTGAAATTATGCATGAAATGTATGAAAAAACGTAAAAATTTTTCAGAGGCGGCAATGTTTGTGGATCTTTTGAGGAGTAAATAAAGTATTTTTATACCCTTCACCTACGTGAGAAGGGTATATATAAATTTGTCATTCCGTTTGTAATTTCCACAATATAATTTTCCGACCCTATAAAGTATATATATTCTGGATCCTTATAGATAGCGGAGTCGATTTAGCCATGTCCGTCTGTCTGTTGAAATCAATTTTCTGAAGGCCCAGATATCTTCGGGATCCAAATCTTCAATAATTCTGTCAGACATGCTTTCGAGAAGTTTCCTATTTAAAATCAGCAAAATCAGTCCATATATAACGGAGATATGAGCAAAAATCCGAGACAACCTCTATTACTAAGTTATAAATATAGACAATATGGATATCTAATGATAGATATTTCAAAGTCCATTGAAACGATGTATCTAAGGCTATAGTAAGTTGGACCTACAATGGGTCAAAATCGGGATAAATATTTTTTAACCCGAATTTTTTTCACAAAAAACTATTTTTTCACTAATAAATTAAAAAAAAAATAAATTAAAAAAATTTTTTTTAAAAAAAAATTTAAAAAAACTAAAAAAAAAATTTCGAACAAAAAATTTTTGAAAAAAATAAGAATTTTTTTTTAAAGTATAATTTGGTGAAGGGTATATAAGATTCGGCACAGCCGAATATAGCTCTCTTACTTTTTATAAGTATTTTATATTGGTGAAAACCATAGGACTTGAGAATTAATGTTTTAGTAAAATTAAATAAATTTATGATTTTTTTAACAGAATTTACCTTAAAAACTAAAAAAAAAATATAGTATGGTGATTTTTAATGAAGAAAACCATAACATTTGAATTAATGTAATAATTTAACTGTTTAAGATATCATAACAAAATTTGGAATTAATATAGACTTAGATGTGCTTAAATCAATGTCGTTCTAATTTTTGACATTTTTTATTTTCAAATACCGAAATTCATAAAACGCGGAAAATGTGTACCAAAAACAGAGTTTTTTTTTAGAAAAGTGCCTACTGTGTCGTTATTTACCGTGTGATAGTAAAAAAAACTTTTTTAGTATTTAAGATATATACAGAGTTATACAAATATAGAAGCCTTTTTAGAATTTTTTACTCAAACCTAAATTTTTTTTTTTAAATTTGTCAAGTTTGGATATATTTCTGGTGTTATATCCGCTTATGTGATCTCTTTCCGGATCATATAAAAATTGTATATAGTCCCGAAGACTATATACAATTTTATATGAGCTTTTTTGGAAAAAAAACGTAACAAAAAGGGTCCTTTTAATATGTTCCAACTTTGGATGCGTGTAACTTTTTATAGGGATGAGATAACTGTTAGCTAATATTTTAAAAATAAATGTTGACCCTCCGTAGGCCCGTCATATCTAAAAAACCATAAAAAGATCAAGCAAACTTTAAAAAAAATAAATAAATAAACCTAAATATCTCTTCAACTAATGGAGATAACCTACACATGTAAGCATATTTTTTTGTAAATCTTCTCAAGGACTATTTATATTTTAAATTTCAGATCATTCGTATCATAAATGGAGTTTTGGCGATTTTTTTTTTTTTTAAATTTGAGACTCGAGGTGACCAACCATTTGCGTTAGGAAGCTTAACAATTGAAAGTCAACTCTAAAACGCCTAAGCTCCAACCATGTGAAATTTCGTAACAATATCTCCAATAGTTCCTGAGATACCGAATTATTTTTAAGAGGCTTTTGGTCGCTTAGTGGGATGCGAATGGGATATATATCAAAATAAATATTTTTTTTTTGCGCAAAAGAAAGCAAGGTAACGTGATTAAAAAAGTTATAATTTGTTGGACCAAGAATAAGTTTTGGTTAGAATATTGTGTTTTCACACAGGTTCCCAAAAAAAAAAAAAAAAAAAAAAAAAACGGTTTCTTCGCTTCAAAACGGTTTTAGTTTTGTTCACTAGAAAGACCATTTGTTAACTTAAAAAACGTTTGTTGACTAAAGAAAACGTTTGCTGACTAAAATACCGGTTTTCTCTAAAAAAAAAACGTTTTTCACTACAAATCCGTTTATTAAACAACTTTTAGTCGACTTAAAATACCGTTAGTTCAAAAAAAAATTTTTTTTTTTTACTATATAATTTGATTTTTAGTATTTTATTCTAGTAAAAAATTTGATTTTAGTGAAAAATTTGATTTTTAGTAAAAAAATTTGATATATAATAAAAAATTTGATTTTTAGTAAAAAATTTGATTTTTAGTAAAAAATTTGATTTTTAGTAAAAAATTTGATTTTTAGTAAAAATTTTGATTTTTAGTAAAAATTTTGATTTTTAGTAAAAAATTGGATTTTAGTGAAAAATTTGATTTTTAGTAAAAAAATTTGATATATAATAAAAAATTTGATTTTTAGTAAAAAATTTGATTTTTAGTAAAAAATTTAATTTTTAGTAAAAAATTTGATTTTTAGTAAAAAATTTGATTTTTAGTAAAAAATTTGATTTTTAGTAAAAAATTTGATTTTTAGTAAAAAATTTGATTTTTAGTAAAAAATTTTATTTTTAGTAAAAAATTTGATTTTTAGTAAAAAAATTTGATTTTTAGTAAAAAATTTGATTTATAGTAAAAAATTTGATTTTAAGTAAAAAATTTGATTTTTAGTAAAAAATTTGATTTTAGTAAAAAATTTGATTTTTAGTAAAAAATTTGATTTTTAGTAAAAAAATTTAATTTTTAGTAAAAAATTTGATTTTTAGTAAAAAAATTTGATTTTTAGTAAAAAATTTGATTTTTAGTAAAAAATTTGATATTTAGTAAAAAATTTGATTTTTAGTAAAAAATTTAATTTTTAGTGAAAAATTTAATTTTTGGTGAAAAATTTAATTGTTAGAAAAAAAAAAATTTTTACTGAAAAATACATTTTTTGCCATCATTTACTTATATAAATTTGTATGAACCTAAGAGTTACCAATCTATCAACATGATCAACGTTTTAAAAATGTTGAATCTTGCGTCAACAAAAGTTTACTTAAGCTCAGTTAAGACATTCATTCGTTTGACCAAACTAACCAAAACGCACAAGCACTCACAAAAAACAACAACAACAAAACAGTCTCCAATATAAAACAAATGGTACATGTAAAAATGAGAAGTGCATAGTAAGCATTGATAGTGTTATAAGTAAATACAGAGGAAATTTTTCACTAGGTGTGATTAACATGTGTTATTTTAGTATATAGCAAATAGTAAGATATTACATATTATATATCAGTGGATAGGTAAAGAAGTCTAGTTTTTGAAAATTTAAGTATTTTTTCATATTAATTGATGACTTTTAATTAAAAAGTAAGAACAACTAAACAAAATTTTAAAAAAATTATCTTTTAATTTGCTCAAGTTTAATTTCATTATTGCGTTTTTTATGAGAAATTTTATTATTCAATTCACAAGGTCTCAATTCACAAGGTAATGTTGTCACAATTTTCTAATATTTCATAACGGTTTTTTATTGCTTTTCAAGCTAAACGTGTCCTAAAATAATACTAAGTACTTGCTATGTTTATTGTGTTATTGTAACCAACCAGCAGAGACCAACGCCGAATGCCTAGGAGTCAGTTAAGCCGAGCCGTCGAGTCGTGATATATTAGGACATTATGACTGATAAGCAGCGTTGCCAAATGTGCAGATTTATCTGCATTCTGCAGTTTTTTCAAGCATTGAACAGTTTTGAAGTTTTTTGTTCAAAAAGTAAGTTTTTCTGTAAATTGTGCTGATTTTGCAGTTTTTACATTTTAATATGCGACAACGTAATTATCACATACTATTTTTTGCACCACTTATAACAAAGAAAGAGGGAATTCACACATTTGTACGTCCAAGAAAGTTATGTTTCTCTATATGGAGTAGAAAACGTTTCTCAGGAGGAGCGATTACAAGTTTGTTGTTGTGAGCTAAACATCTAAACATGTTTAAAGAACTGCAGCTGTTTCACAAAAGTTCTAAGGTATCACTAAGCGATTCAGGCAAATATAGTTCCAAAATATCAAATATTGAACTCCATTTAGCAGCGTTCTACGCAGAACATAATATTCCATTTTTGGCAATGGCTCATTTAGTTTCTTTACTGCAAGAAACTATTGAGGATTTAGCGCTCCTAAAAAACAAAATGTGCTAGAACAAATACAACATTCTTTGAAATGCACTTTCTATGCCATGACAGCAATTTTCATGAAAGTGCAATAATATTCAATCTTTTATATTTTTTTGTACATTTTTTTTAAAATTTTGACATAAAATTATTTATAGTAATTAGCATAGGGTAATATAGAGACGAGACGGAATTGTCAGAAACCTAAGTCTGTTGTCAAAAACCTATCTCTTGCAACAACAAAATACATGTTAGTCAATGTATTTTGTTGCTGTATCAGACATATGATTTGTTGTATTTTTGTTTGACAATATGGAGTGTCTCGTCTCTATGTATAATTCTCTATGCTAATTAGTTTAAATTAATACGCCATAAACTTCACATAAATTCTACGAAAAAATTGTGTCCATTTTTCCAAATTTAATTTAGTTTTATTTGAATTGTTTGAACCTTTTTACATAATACCAAAATTTTAATGTTTCCTTTGGGAGGAATATAAAAAAAATCGGAAAAACCTTAGAAAGGTCCGTTTTATCCTTTGATCCAGCTCATTAAATAAGGACGACAGAACAAAAAATTTAGAGCAATGGTATATTAGAAAAAAAAAAACTTTTAGTTTGGTTTTGATCACCCATTTTTTGGGGAGCTACCCTAATGTACACATGCATATATACATTTTCTCACACTTATAGAGCTAATACGGCATGTTTACTGTGTGTATGTGGCAATTTACATGGTAATATAAAATATTGTATACAACTATAATGTATAACACCAGCTGTTATTTCATTGGCGCCTTTTCAACGAAATTTGTCTCTCTACAGCTGACTTTATTATCCGTGTTGCTTTCCAATGAAACAATTACGTATGTTCAATCTCACGACGTAGCATCAGGTTTTGCAATCCTCCCCTAAAGATATGGCTCTTCATTTTTCCAAATAACAATGAACAAAACCTATTCTACAGGGTTATAGTAGAGGTATTCATAATGTGGAGCTCTTGGCTTAGTAATAAAGCAGAAGAGCTATTTATTGAAAAATACTTATACATATTAAGAAGCTATTTCATAACTCCCCACACAACCCAAAAGAAATCCCAAAAAATACGTTGTTGTTGCTTTCTGTACATTTTTTTTGGGGGGACTTATTTAATTTTATTTTTGCCACCATAATTTACTATTATTGTCCGCCCAACGCTACCTATTCTTTTACCCTTCTTTGTGTTCTTTTCTCAAAAAAAATTAGTTTGATAATCATAACCCCGAAAATATGCAACATGTTTCACCCTCAATTTTATCAAAGTGTTCGAAAGGCAGCACTTATTAAACAGCAACAGTTTTTGTTCTATTGTGATCGTTAAAAATTTAACACATTATGAGGGTATGGGTAATCTTTAATAAATGGTACAAAATATGTTGGCAACATTTTGTGTCAGAAAAGAAAACGCCATAAGTTGTATGTATAATGCAACCATATCTGCCTCTGCACAAGTATAGAAAATTGTAAAAAACATTACCTGGCACAGTGTAAGCAAATAAACATATTTATGTAAATGTATGTGCGTAAACAATAACACATTTGACATAATGGATATTCATGCAGACACACATAAATACATGTTCATATAAATAAAGGCAGTTCAAAATGTTCATTAAAATTTACATATAAACTCACACTCCTAAATGCAATGAATATGAATGCATACAAATGCATTTACAGTCACTTTCACATAAATGGCAGATGTTAGTTCAGTATTTACAAATGATTTCCTTCCTTTAAATTTAAACAAAAAAATACATACAAATTTATTATCTGTATGTGTGATGTGTTCTTACAAATGTATACAATGTATATACATACTTACATACATTCATATGTACATACATATGTGTTTGTTATACACATACGAACTCATAGTGTTTGCATATTGAAATTTCCGCCATATCTGTATTTTCAACTATTTACTGTGACACAAATTTGACATACATTGCATACGATCAACCAAAATCATCAAATGAATCACAGCAGATGCAACATTTTTCGTTCATATTTGCTTACATTCATACTGCTGTGCACGTTCGTACACAAATACATACAAACTTGTGTGTATATGTACATTTATGTATGTATGTGCATATGTATATGTGTATAGACAATGTAAAATTGTGTCATTAGGTTAAATAAAAACGAGTGTTTTTATTTGTTAAGAATTTAATTAAAAAAAAAAAAAACTCAAAGTAATTTCTTTTTCAAATGCTTAAACATTTAAGATTTATTTACGCAATTTGAAATGCTTGAAAATAAGCATAAAAACTTGATGACGAATATAGTTTCTTAATTAAATGAATTAATATTGTATAATAACTAATAATGTATGACGTAATAGGAAGGAAATAAATATATGGTTTGTTCGTTTACTTGCTAGTTTTTACTATCTTTTGTAGCTTTGGAAATGTTAAATAAAAAATTAAAAAATAATGGAAAATAGTCAAACGATCAGACTAAAAAACTGTGTGGTATGCAAGAATGCTTTCTTTACTGAAAATTGAATAGGAAGTTTGTAAACTCAATGCAATCTGTGTTGCAATGTATAGCGTTAGAAATTATTTATAAATGTTTGTTGCGGGTGGGACGTACAATAAGTTAAACCTATTTTTGACACCACTGAACTTCAGCCACCAAGATAGAATAGTTTTGTTTGTTTATGATGAATTGTTTTTCATGTTTTAAAAATGCCAATGTCTACGTGTGTGTTGTAATTTTTGTTTATAATTTTGTTTACCTTTAATTTCATTGTTTTGTCCATTAAAATGTTTCTTGAGTCTTGTGTAAAAGTTTATTTTTCTTGTTATTTATGTACATGTTTGTTCTTTCAGTTTATTCAATAATGTTGATTTTATTTGTTTATCTTCTGTTGTTTAATGTTTTTATCTAATGTTGATTTTGTCCTGTTTTCATATATTTTCCTTGTGTAATGTGCATTCGCTTTAGTGTTGCTGAAAATTAAGGGAAATGATTAAATAAATACATACATTATGTGTTAAACAATTGTGTAACTTACCCTTAATTGTTTTCTGAACGTTTCACTGTATTCCAATTTTTCTGAAAATAAATGCAAATAAGAATTAAATAATAAATAAAAATAAATTAGATGTTTACTTACATGTGTCTGCTTCTTCTTGTTAAAATATCACTATAATGTTTGTATGTGTGTGTAAGTGTTAGAATGCACTGTTGTATTTTGTACTAAATGTATATGAAGTTGGCAATGTTTTTACGTTAAATTAATACAGTGTTGTATTTTCATTCAAAACTATTCGGAAAAAGATAAATATTTAAAATAGTAAAATTATGAATGAAATTACAATACGTATTAAATTTTATGCGAGCCTGGTGGTTTAAAAAAGTAGGAAGACATTGTATAGGACCAGAAAATGAGATGTAGGGGGAATATGTCTTTTAAATTCAGTATTATGAATATATATACATATATGCATATATAAATGTATATAAATTATCATTTTTATGGCGGATTGTGGGGAAATGTTTAAAAATATATATATTTACTTTTGAATCTCGCGGTAAGAAAATTGGCAACAAGCGATATTCCAATATATGGTAGATAACCCGCGAAAAAGTAAATAAAGCATAAGTATTTAAAGGATGAAGAATTGAAAAATAGGGAAGAAACGAAATTAAAGTTCAATGGTGTGGTTATTGTGATGGTGCAAAGTTGATTTATTGAAAAATTATTAAATTTTCAAAGTTTTTTATAAGCTTATTAAGCATATGAAGAAAATTGGTTACGTGAGTTAATGCAAAGAATCACAATTATTTTCTTGTGTTATAATAAGGAATATTCATTTACAGCTGGCTACTATCGATGGATCTGGGACATCCATGCACGAAGAAAACCATCATAACCATACGGAACAATAGTAGTCAGGTAACCTATGTACATTAGATCTGACCTTAAGATCTATAATTGGCAATTATCAATGTCTAATTGTTCAAAATATTTGAAAATTAAGAAATAATTTATACATTGGCGTACAATGATAAGTTTTATCAAAGTAAATAAGAGCCATGAAATTAAACTAAGAGTGAATAGAATTCAAAAATAAACGAATAAGATATCAAATAAAATAGACATGAAAATATACCCTGAGTGGTTTTGAAGTTATTAGGTTTTGGAAACAATATATTAACTTCTTCAATAATAAAATAGTAAATTGAAAATATAAAAATAAAAAGAAAATATTAAGTTTAAGTTAAGGTTAAGTGTAGGTGTGATTGTGTGAATAACATTATAAGTGTAACGTTTAATGTATAGTTTATGTGTTTGTGTTGTTTGATTTCGTTACACTAGTCCCTCGAGTGCCGTAAATAAAAAAAAAGGAAATGTTAATGAAAAATTTATAAATATTAAATACCATCTAGAGCCCAAGTATATGTAGAAAATAATAGATTCTCGAAAAACTTCAAAAATAAGAATAAATATTTGAGCCCTAGTAAAAATAAAGAATAATATTTATAAAAATAGAAAAATTAAAAATTATCAGAAAATAAATAAATATCGGCTAAAAGAAAATACGGAGGGATTATGTATGAAGTATTGGTTTATGTTTATTGTTTTTACTAGTTCCGTTAATAATTATTTGTTTATATTTAAGAAAATTATTAATAAAAAAATTATGTAAGAATTTTATAATTTCATTTTTTTATTTAGCAATGTACAGGCAATGATGGAGAGAGAAGTGGTCGAGTGGGTATTGGGTCGTAGAGACTAGTAAACCGGATGCTGCTACGACATGGTTGGGAGGGCAACATAGGGATGAACAGCTATCCCAGATCATTCTTCTTGTGGTATAGTCAGTGTAGTGTCTGGTTAGTGTAGTGTTCCTTTTGTTTACTGTGCGGATACGCGGCTGGTGAGAGGGTTGGAACCGCCTGAGGTCAATAACTTGCCCGAGCTAGTTGGAAACCTCGCCAGGCCAACCGGTCCGTAACATGTTATGAATTGAAATCAATGAAATCAAATCATAATATTTGTGTTGAAACTTTTTTCTGTGTAAAAATTGTTGTAACCTTCCATATATTCTTCAAACTTGCTCTAGTTCTCAAATTATATATTTAAATTTTTGCTCGAGTATTTTATTATTTGCACCAAGGACGCATTCAAAATACATGTTGTATTCTTGCCTGGAACGCACAGTTGCTCAGAATTGTTTTTCATCGGCCAAAACTCGGTAAGTTTTGAAACTATTGAGATATTTTATTATTATTTTTTTTCTTGAACTACCATCATTAAGGCTTCGAGTATATTATATTCACAAATATAAGCAGGTAAAATGAAAACGACTACAAAGATTTAAATAAAAATTTAAATTAAAATTCCATAAATAATATAGAGAATATTAGTGTTATTTGAATACAAATTGTTAATATGAAATATAATAGGATTAAAAAGAACACTTTCAATTTTATCTGCGCGATTTTTTTTTTATTCTTAAAAGTTTCGTTCCTATAAAATTAAAATTTGACGTAAATATAGTACTTTAAAAAATATTTTATAACATCTTACACACGTCACGTATACTGTTTTTAAAAACTACAATCCAACCAATTTAGGAAAAAAATTTCAGTCCATTATCGATAATAGTTTAGCAATGATCATTTATATCTGATCAATATAAAAATTACCATAATGCCACAGGCTAGCTACCTTTTTTATGTTTTGACCAATGCACAGTGGGTCAGAATCAAAATTTTTTAAAATAAATCTTGCACTTCTAAACGGCTGGTTCGATCGGGATAAAATTTGACATGGGCGTATCCAAGGAGAATTCGAGTTTAAGTTATTTAAATGGACCCTACAAATGCTCCAGGGGCGGCGCTATGAGTGCTCAAATTAGGGTAGTTAGACAACTAAATTACCAATAACATACAAAAGATTTCAGGGCAATATCAATTATGGATCCAAAAATAAACGATTTTCAGTGTAAAAATTCAAAAAATAGTAAATTTTTGCAGTTTTTTGGACGAAAAGGAGACATATAATATTTTTATGTGTTCCCGTAAGATATTTTTACGGAGAATATTTTGGTATAAAAGACATGTCTTGTTTTTCGAATATGTCGGCCTTACACCCTTCGGAATTTGACCTATTTTAGAACATGTGGCCCAAATTTTTGATAAAAAATAGGTCACATTCCGAAGGGCGTAGGCCCATTACCTTCGAGTGTTAGTTTCTGATGTGGAAGTGTATTTAGTGCTTTATTTAAGCTATTTTGAGGCAGTTTAGAGCAATATCATAAAAATCCATCAAAAGACTAATTTCACAACATTCGCTCATGCTTTGCATATTTCTCATTTCAAAACGATGCCAAATTCTTGATTCGATTGGAAATATTTAAATGTATGTGGAAACTACTAGAAGGGATCCAATAAAAATCTCTTAAAGTTTACGAGATATTCTAATTTAAAAAATAAAAATTAAGGTTTTGTGCTTGTAGTGGATGCAAATCTTTCCCTATTCTTTTTATATAATGATTTTTAATTAACATCAAATTTGTAAGTTCATATTTACAACAGGAATTGTTTAAAAATCTGTGCATAAGTAATACTTCTAATAAATTCCATATACATATATTATATTAAATGGCGACGTACAACACTATAGGGAATTGATTGATTCCGCAAACATGACCAATTATTGACCGATTATCATCGAATTAGTAGGGTTTAGACGTCTAAAGTAATTTATGATAAAATTAGTATAAAACTTTCCGCTGGATTGATAAGGGTTCTACTTAAAATATACAAATGAGTAGTTTATAGACTTTAGCATATCGAAATATTCGACATAAGGAGAAGGAAATAAACAGCTATAAATCCACTTAAATGTTGTGAATTTTTATTAACCACAATCAACCATTTTAAGATACCATTTAAAACAATTTCAATATTTAACAAACGCCTTAAATTTCTATTACATCCCAAAAAATATTCTACAAAAATCTCTTACTGCAAATTCACCGATAAAGCCTTTATTTATTAACCAAATGGTGAATAAAATCCACTTCGTAAATAAGGCATTTTTGAAATATGGTTACTTTAACACTAAACACTAAATTCAAATGATTTACCATGTACTTTTTATATGCGAGTGCACATAAAGTAAACCATAAATCAGGAACAGGTAAAAGATGAATGAAACCATTTACAGCCAACCTGGACACACAAGTTCACAGTTTCGTGCAAACTGAATACGTAAACAGACAAACTAACAAGACATGAGAACAACATTTCAAAAGCAATTAAAAATGATAAATAGACCCTAAAGATGAACTTAAAATAAGAGGTCTGCTCTGAAACTGATACGTATGTTTTTACATACATCTGAGTAAATGTGTTGCAACAAGAAAAATTGTTGAGAACAAATTTTTAATAACAAATAGGGAAAAATTTGCATTTGGAAATACAGCAAACATATTTTGTACTTAAGACTGAGGTGGAGAAATATTGTGTAATCTTAAGAATTCATATTAGCAGGAAAATTTTTACGCATCAGAAAACAACGTAGTTTAATTAAGAAACTTGTAAGGTCAATTGAACTTTAGAAAATTAAAAACATACAGACATATTAAAAAACAAATTTTGAAGTAAACAATCTTGTGCATTTGTATTGTAAATTAATGCAATGGTGTATTCATGTGCATTTTGCATAAGATTGTGAACTCCGCTAATGTGTGTTAGTAAGAATTTTCATAAAATATTCCTATTGTAAACTATTACTAACTTTAATATGCTGTATTTAAGATAAAGTTCTTTAATTAGAATTAAATAAAAGTTTCTTCTAACTTAAGTAGTTGATTTTTGTAATTGATGTATTGTTTCGTAAATTATTTAAAAACGAAAACAAAAATAAAAAAAGTAGAGCAGAAACAATTTTTATTAATAGCAAGTTTTTAAAAAGTATGTCAATCAGTAGTACGAATAAAAAAGTGAACAACAACAAATTCGTATTGGAATAAATTATCAAAAAAAAAAAAAAAGAAATACCAACAAAACCAAATTTCTAGTTTGTTTGTCTCTTGTATTCGTTAAAAGAAAATAAAGCAAAATAATAAATAGAACTGATAATAAAATCGTAATAGAAACAACAATTATGTTTATTTTGTTTTACAAAATAAATGCATTTTTTATTGTATATTGTACACTTCCGACTGTGCAAAAAAATTATTTAACATTTAAGTACAGACCACATGATTCCCTACACTTTATAAAAAATTGTGAGTTTAGAGAATGCATTTATTTATAATACTTTATAAAACATTTGTTTTGGAACTTTGAAATTTGAATTTTCAAATGCCAACACAGCAAAAAGAAATTCATAATTAGAATGAATTTTTTAATAAATATTATTAATCGAACATGACTTTTATCCCCAAACTAAATAAATACTAAAAAATTGTACATCAAGGACATTTTTACTTTTTTAACACAAATTTGTTGATGTTTTAAAACAACTCGCATTGCAATTGCATTACCTAATGATTTAGTTCAAATATGTTTATGTAATAGCCCTATATTGACCAAACTTTCAAGATGTATCAAAAAGTCTGAAAAGTAAAAAATATCATTAAACATTCATTAACATTAGAAGAGCATTTTATCTTCTTCTAAAAATGCACTGTACTTTAAGTTCCATTTAAAGGCCATATTGTAGAGATTTTTAGTAAAAACAGGCAAGAGAGCTATATTCGGCTGTGCCAAATCTTATATACCCTTCACCAAATTATACTTTAAAACAAAAATTTTTAATATTTTTAGGTCAACAAAATTAATTTTTTTTTTTTTCAAAATTATTTTTCCATTTTTTTTTTTGTTCAAAAATTTTTTATCAATTTTTAAATTTTTTTTTTAAATTTCTAGTGAACAAAATTTTACGACAAAAAATTTGTTTGGTGAAAAAAAAATTCGGGTTAAAATTTATTTTTCCCGATTTTGACCCATTGTATGTCCAAATTACTATAGCTTTATATAGGTCGTTGCAATGGACTTATCTATCATTAGATTTCCATATTGTCTATATTAATGACTTAGTAATCCATATATAAAAATTGAGGTTGACATGGTTTTTTCCGCATATGTCAGTCATTTTTGGACCGATTTTCTCGATTTTAAATAGCAACCGAGCCGGAAATATTCCCGGCTCCGAATCAAGTTTGGGTCTTCAGGAAATTGATTTCAACAGACAGACTGACAGACAGACAAACGGACATAGCTTAATCGACTCCGCTATCTATAAGGATCCAGAATATAGTATATACTTTATAGGGTCGGAAAATTATATTGTGGAAATTACAAACGGAATGAAAAACTTATATATACTCTTCTCACGAAGGTGAAGGGTATAAAAATATATTTACCAGATAGATTGATGAATTTCCTACAAAATATAACCAAATTCATTTCAAATTTCAAACAACATAAAAAATACTTCATTTCAATAAACAAAGTTATTGGCACACTTTATTATAAGCTAAAAAAACATTTGATGTAAGAAGCAATATTGCAAAATTTTATAATTAGTTGCAAGTCATTTTTGGTTTAAAACTGCCTCTAATCGCTTAGGCATAGAATCCGCCAACTAGTTTCTGATATCTGACCACACTCACTTACCTAGCTCTTCTCACAGATGCTCTATTGGTTGGAGATCTGGAGCTTGTAGAGGGTGTGGTAGGACATGTGAAACATTGTATGAAAACCGCGTACGTACAGTATAGGCCGAATGTTACTGGACATTGTCATGTTGAAAACTGAATGAAGATGGTAAATTTAACTTTTCTGCACTTTTTCTGAGGTATATCGATATATTTCATTTTGTCCATTATTTTGTCAATAAACACCAACTCACCAACCTCTGCAGGGGACATACAACCCCACACGATTACCGCTCCACCACCAAGTTTTACTGTCTAAGCATGATGTTCAGTTAAGAAGTGAATTGGCAGGAATATTATGACAAAAATTAACTAATTAGGTTGATCCAGTAAATAATAATGGATTAAACCAAACAAATCTTTGGTACACGCCGAAAAAAAATATAGTTGTGCATATTTACTGTAACCATTTTAACATTTTTACAAGCTTTTTTTACAATATTATAGTCACAGTAACTATTTATATGATTGTGGTAACTATAATAAATAATGTTAATTTACGATTCACATGATTATGTCAATCAGTATACAAGTATATGTATGCGACAACCATTTATATGATGATAGCCTTACCATATTATGTTGCTCTCGGCTTATGGATATCATAATCTAAGAACAACATATTATGATAAAATTATTCATCATAAAAATGCTTGTCACAAACATATACATGGTTACTGTAATCATATATATGGTTGATACAATAATGTGAATCGTAAATTAACAAAATTATAGTTACCACAATCATATAAATTGTTAATGTGACTATAATATTGTTAAAAAACTGGTAAAAATGCTGAAATTGTTACAGTAAACATGCACAACTATATTTTTTTCTGCCTGACCCTTTTCTACATCCTTCAGGGGTTCTGCTTACCAAGAAAAGTTATATCATTAAAAAAAAAAAATATAGTCCGGCGTTTCGATGGTTCAGGTCTCGGAATCGTGATATATCGATTTGAGATCTTTATATTGTAGACATCATGCAACCGTGGTGCTTTCTAAATTTTCTAAGAACCACTACCATGATTTATTTTTCCTCCCTTTGTGACGATAGTCGTCCAAGCTCCGCGTATTTTTCATTCTATTGAGAAATTTCAGTCCAATATTTGATTTTCCCAGATCCCTGTCGCTCCGTTCAGAGTAAAAACCGTATCTCAGAGTACGTAATAGAAAACTGACTGAATCATACAGATCCCTAGTGCCGTCCATTCTTTCAGACTATTGAATGTACACATCTAATGAAAACTTTATAGTAAAAATTATCTTATGCTAACTAGAAAATCAGCATTCAATTAAAAATCGTATCTAACCAAAGCCGCAGAAAACCCACATTCAAGACATCAAGGCTAAGCACCGCTATGTCTACCGTTAACCCAAAAATACCCTTTCAGCTGCATAACAGTTACCGCTAAAATACTGCTACCAATAAAATACTGTTATTGATATAATCGTAAATGCCGTTACCGATACTCTATAAACAATTTAAATTATAAAAATAAATGTTTTTGTTTTCAATAAGTGAGTTTATTGAAATCTACAAAATGTAAGATATAATAAAATGCCACCTTTGTCAACTCAATTTCAATATTGTTGTAAATTTTATTAATAATTTAACTCAAGATGCAACTCAAATAACTACGTTACCTTTTAACCGTTTCCAATCAATAGCCAGCCTTACTTCTTCCACATAACTAAACGTGATCAAGGCTTTGTGGTTTACTGAAATGTGAGCGTTTCAAATATCAGCACAATTGTATATTATCCCCTCCTTTCGCTGATGTTGATGTAGGGCAGACAAATAAGGAAAAGATATAAAATATCTAGCATGGAAAATAAGACAAATCATCTACATTAAATAGACAAATAACAATGATATGTTCTGTCTGTAATCTAGATGCTGCCAAGTAAAGTGAATGAACAAAAGAGAAACTGAGTGTATCGAATGTAAAAGGGTGTCCCATATATATATAATGAAATACAGCACAATACAGCTTATTTTACAGAACAGAGATTGAGAACTAAATTTTTGCAGATCATATATTGTAATATTTTCCATAAAAAATTCATTAGCATTATAGAACAGAGTTCTTATTTATTAAGAACTAAAAATGTGGTACAATACATATGGTGTAATATAATTTACATAACTTATGTGTGAGTTTTCCTGAACTTTTTTTTTCATCAGCTTTTCTTTGCGTGTGGAACATCCTATGGTAAGTCCCATATATATAAATATATTTCATGTTGCTAACTTATGTGTATGGAAACCAAATCAATGATTCAAATTTTTCATACAGTGGGATTTTGTAAAATTCATTTTTCATTCACACATTGAAAAAAAGTGTAGGAAAAATATCAAAATACACACATACATATATATTGGCCATCATATAAATACACTTGACAAATAAAGTAGCTTATCATTGAATTATAACCAAGGAAAAACTATACGTATATATATTTGCATTTAGTCTTATTAAACTATTTTCTTGAAATTAATATTAAGTAATAACGTCTGGGTACGTAGGTGTCTTAAGAATCAGATTAAAATAAATACTTGTATTATTTTCCTTATTTAAGTAATCTTACTTTAAATCTGGTAAACTAATACTTTTCAGCGAAATAATATGTACTTGGCGTAATCTTGAGGTATAATTTCTACACAACCTCCATTTGAAAACTTTGTTCAGTGCTAAAGCACACTTTAGGTTAAATGGCTATGTCAACAAACAGAATTTTTGCATTTGGAGCGATGATAATCATCAATACATTGTCAAAACACCATTACATGCAGAAAAACTCACTGTTTGGTGTGCATTATGGGTTCACCGACCATCATTGGGCCATATCTCTTCACATCATTGGTCCATATGTCTTCACAAATGACGATGGTCAGATCGTTTTAAATAACGCTGAGTGGCATAGATACATGCTTACTATAATTATCGTGCCTAAATGGGAAGGCATTAGTATTGCATACTTGTGGTTTCAGCAGGATGGTGCCACATGTTACACAGCGTGAGGTACACTCAATTTACTGAGAGAAACATTTGGCGAAAAAATAATTTCAAGAAATGGACCTGTTAGATAAACCAGAAACGATCGAGCACTCGGAGGCGAAAATAGCATTTAGCAATTAGAAACTTTAAAAAATCATTTTAAAATATCAGTCATATTTCTGTTATGAAGTACTATAGACACCGCGGCTATTATTGCAGGGCCTTGAAAGATTACACAAATTGAATTAAGTTACTCTCAAGATAGACAAAAACAAACCATTGTTAGAGAGAGAGGGATAGACATAAAGAGTGAGTAAAAATAACTTATAAACAATACTCCATAATTATAGTCAAACAATAAAGTCGGTTCTTTTTAAAAACAACTTTAAAATAAAAACCCGCTTTTTATTATTCTCTAACTATAGTCAAAATTAAAGTATGTTTTAAATTGAACCGACTTTAACTGGGTGTCACCTCAAATGTAGAAAATGTTTTCATACAATATACAACAAAATATAGACAAGTGACAGCTGAACAGCTGACTTAGAAAAATAAAAAAAAAAAAAAAAACCACAAAGTGACAAACAATAAATGTAACCGGGAAACTAAAGAAAAAAACAGTTTGTGGTGGAAAAATAGAAAAGGAAAGATAAATAACCAATGTATTCTATTTTGGTACTAATTTTATTGATTCAATATTCAGTAATTGCAAAATCTTGTAACCAATGCCAATGTCTTGTAACTTAAACATTTTACACTTTTTGTCGAACTTTTTTATATGGCGAAGAACAGCTGATGCTGTTGTTAAATGAGTTAAAAACCACTTCAGCTGGTTTTATATTTACAGTCGACTTTAACGTCAGAAATATACTTTAACTTGTCTATGGTAGACCTAAAGTCCACTCTTAAGTAGAGACGACTTTATTTCTCTTAAAATATACTTTATTTTTGACTATGATTATGGGCCATTATCTTTTTTAAATCATTAATTTAATGTTATTTCGGTCAAAATGATCACCGAAAAATAGTTAAAACTTTTCAAAAAAATCTAATATGGAATTTCCAAAAAATAGCAAAAGATCTGAAGGTTCATCGTCACACTTTTTCAAAAGCCATTAAACAGTATAAGGAAGACTTGAATTGAAAGCAATCTGAAGTCAGAAAAAAATAGGTTTAACATATATTGGTAAGGCAAAATAAGTAGATCAACTCTTTCGAAGAGCACCGAACACTTCTATCACAAAAACAGCTCGTAAAGTTAAATGCACTAATTCTTTTGTGTGCAGAGCTAAACTTAATGCTGAGTTGAAGTCGTATAGAGTTCCAGATAGCAATTCGCTAAAGAACTTAGAAGCAAAAGAACAAACGAAAAAATTTTGGTAAAATTTTGTAAAAAATTACACCAGTTGTGTGATGGATGTTGATACATATAGAATTGTATGTGGCTGAAGAACAATACCGGACAAAAAAACAAACAAAATTCCCTAAGAAGTTTTATGTGTGGCAAGCCATTTGCAGTTGTGGCAAAAAAAGCCAATAATTTGTGATATCAGTCACGATAAGCACAGAAATATATATTACGAAATGTCTACCAAAACGGCTTTTACCATTCCTAAAACAGCATGGTACAATATTTGAATACATTTACAATTTTTTAGAGAATTTTTTTATTGAACGGTTTAAGTTTTTTTTTTTGGCTCACTCTTTAAATATAATATTTGTTTTCTAAAATTGTCTAAGGTGGTAAAGGCCCCTTGTTATATCATGTCTAAAATCAACTTTTTGGTTATCTATGAAAATATATACATATACACACACAACTATACCAAATAAATACACTAGAGTGAGAAAGTATACAATTCAAAACAATTTGTCTATAAATCCCTTGACAATCAACAACAAACATACATAGATGGACGCATCGAATTCTGTTTTTTTTTTATTCCGTTTTTTCTTTAAATTTTTTTTTTCCATTTTGTTGGTATATGTATATGTCGTTGTGTCATTCTTACTTTGGATGCGATTCTAGTTTTTATGGTGTGTTTTCTGTTCATTCAATCTGATGCCAGAGTGATGTGAGGAGATGCAAGGATCCTTTGAATGTGGAATCAATGCTGTTGGTTTGCCATTTTATCTCTGTCAACAAATTGACACTTTAGTTGATGGTATTTGTTTGGTAGAATAAAACACTTTCCATCGTATTGCTGTTATTGTTTTGCGTTTTCTTTTTATTTTTATTTGTACAGGTATGAATGTATGTATCTAGCCCAGCAGTTAAGCAAGTAGTCAATGTATAACTTATAGATAGTCTAATCACTAGACTGATTCCAATTTATATATTTTTTTTTGGTCATTTGAAATGTATGTTCTCTTTGTAGTGCAGAAATAAGTCAACTGGTTACTTTATACATCCCATGTAATCTCTAAGTAACCTAGAGTGAGTAATTCATACAAACTACAAGTAATTTAATAATTCTTATACTGTTTATTATATTTTTGCTTAAGTATGTAACCTAGCGTGAAGTCAATTGTCACTTTAGTGTCTCCAAGTATTCTAAAATGTAGTCACTTTAAACGTTTTTTTTTATATCGCAGTTTAGCAAGTAGTTATTTTACCCACCAGAATTAATCCATTGGAGAGTTGTCGGAGGAAGATTTGTTTACAAGCAATCGCTTATTAGACAGTCTATGGATGTCTTTTTAACTGACTATTTGAGGTAAATTACCACCCGTACATGTTAAAGTAGCTGATAAAGTAACCAGTTAGGTAGCTAGTATGGAAACTGACTCTTTGTAACCGGTATGTGAATCCAATGTGTTGACTTCATTGCACCAGCTATCAGATAGTGTCACTGTAATCGAAAAAGGTCAAATGACCTTCTACTTAGGACAAGCACGTGTTAAAAAGAAAATAGTCACGTAACTAATTATGTAACTAATTGTAATCCTAAGTAAGAAGTAAAATCACTAGTTCGGACAGACACCAAGAACTGCAGGGATATGCCAGAGGCAAAAGTATACTCAAATAGCCAGACATATACATCTGTACTCATAGATACATCCCAGCGGGAAAAAGATACAGCAAAGAGGCCTTCCTAAATGCCTTATTTTGCTGACACAAGAACACCCAGCCGCATTGCAAAATCGTTTCAATTTTACACGGCGTGTCATTGCGAGCCAAGGCCTTGCTGCTGTTAGAGGGCTGAGAGAAGGCCTACTTAAGAAGGCATATTAGAAGGTGTTCAGTTAAAGGCCTGCAAGGAGACCTGCCGCCTAATGCCCCACAGAATGTGTACATAATCTGTTAAAAATCCTTAAAAATTTAAAGTCTGCTGATGTTTCAATTTTACACGGCTTGTAATTGCGAGCCAAGGCCTTGCTGCTGTTAGAGGGCTGAGAGAAGGTCTACTTAAGAAGGCATATTAGAAGGTGTTCAGTTAAAGGCCTGCAAGGAGACCTGCCGCGTAATGCCCCACAGAATGTCTACATAATCTATTAAAAATCCTGAAAAATTGAAAGTCTGCTGAAGAAAAAAAATATTCTAAATGAATTCGGCATAAAACCTAAAGAATGGACTTTAAATATCACGTGTGTAGTTTTATATATAAAAAACTCCTTCACGCGAACTTCACATCTTCAAATGTTATAAAAGACTAAATTATTTAGAAGATTTTGCACCTTCTTCTGGTTTAATGTAACAGTTTATTAATAAAGAGAGCAAAATATATAGTATTATAGAGAGACAATAATTGCAAAACCAATCATGTTTGCATATAAAATAAAGGTTTGCTGGACCATATTTTACAATGTATTTTTGATTGTGTAGAAGGAGAAGCATAGCCCTTCTAGAACGTCTTCTGCGAGCAGGCAGAGTATAATGAGTATCGCATCTTTTAGAGCGTGTAAACACGTCTTTTAGAAGGCCTATAAAGTGAAGACCTAGAATTTTTTCCCGCTGGAACGCATTCGTTATTAAGTATACATGTGTGTTTGTAATATAAATGTTGCTGTTGTTGTTATTAGTGATATTTATTTTTTTGTTGTTGTCTTTATAAATAGTGTTTAATATCTATTGTTATATAGCACACTAGTACTGTCCTTTAAATTAACTTTTATTTATTTTTACCATATAGTTATCTAGTTAGAAATATAATCGTCTTAAAGAAACATTCTCGATTGCAAAATTTTCCAGAAAATCCAATTTTCCAAATTCTTATCAATTTCTGCACATATGTCTAAAAAAGAAAATTGCAGCCTTCTAAGATTTTTTTTTTTAATTTTCCATATAACGATGGGCTGGATTAATTCACAAACACTTACACATATCATTAAAAAATATGGTTTATTGGGGTGTAAGGAAAATTGTTTCGGAGCTACAAGCTAAATTTACACAGTTTCATACTACCTACAGGTCTTCTATGTTGCAAGTTTCTACAAATAAATTTGATAGTAGGGAATGTAAGAAAAGATAAACTTACTGTTTATTGTTTTTCTAAAGCCCTTTGGGAAAAGGTTTCCTGATGATCTGGCCTAAGCAACCATTGTAATGCGCATAGGAACCAGCTTATTCCCAAACAATAAATTTCAGTGAATTTATCAATAATTAGGAATTTAGCTCAATTCTTAGTAAAATAGAAATCATTTTGCAGCTATAAGATTTTATTTACTAAATTTAATATGAAAATTTCATGTATGTACATATGTATGTACATTAGGGATATAACTATTGACAATTTTTGCAAATATGGAAATTGGCATAGCATAGTCGAATAGAGCATTAAAAAATATGAAAACCCACGGTATTATTTTTTCGCGGTTATTAAAAAAGTTCACGCACCAAACGCAATAAAGTTTTTCATTAAATATTTTCAACTATTTTGAAATACAATATATTTGATTTTAGTAATAACTGCGGACATACTTCAAAAGACAGTTTTGAATGAGGGAAGTATCCCTCACACTTGCAAAAAAATAATATGAAAATATTTACATCATTTTTCAGAGAAAAAAAAAATTGGTTTATTTTAGAAATTGGTGTTGGTGCGTAATGTTTTTGATTCCAAATGACCTAAAAAAATTATTTTCATTACCTAATGTACATATTTTACACATTTTATATATAAACATCACCTCTCATAGACCAAGAACACACGGATTGCCAAACCAAATTATTAGAAGTTCTTTCTACTACACTAATTTCATTACTAAACAAGTATGGAATTTATAGTCGGCCAAGCCAACCCACAGTGAATTTTCCTCTAAGTTTTTCAATAATAACTAAGAAGTTGTAACTACGTGTTTTTTTTTCACCTTAAGCCTAGTACTCTGTTCATATTTGTGAAAAATTATAGTTTTTTCATGCGAAAAATTTTATATGCAACAAACGATCAGCTGTTGGTTTTAATTTCGTGCGAAAGAAGTGCTGCTTATGTTATCTTACAAGTTTTCCACAATAAGAACAGAGTACTGCTTATGGGAAATTATTTCGCATACATTTCATTCCAAATATTTTACATGTAGTTTGACAGCATTTCGCAGGAAATTTTTAACAGAGACTAAGCTTTATGCCGGGATAGAGCTCTCGGCTCCCAGGGTTCGTTACAAAAATTTGTTTTTCATGCCAGAGGATTAAAAGACAGTTTCTTACAACGTTATAAATCGTACTTTATATAAACACTTTATCACGACGTTAGCCACCGACTAACTGGGAGTAGAGCGGCTCGTTGGACACTCTTACGGAGAGAGGCACGGTGATAACCGGGAAAGGCTTCCCATAGTACACTTTCACAGATGGAGGCAGGGCTATGCCAGGGAAAGGCTTCCCGTAGTACGCTCTCACGGAGAGAGGCACGGTGATGACGGGGAAAGGCTTCCCGTATATACTTTCGACACGTCTTAAGCCGCAGGGATTCTTTCCGTTGACAGCGGCACCACCACGGGCGTCATGTACATTTTTACTGTAACCATATATAAGGAGTGAGATCGAAAAATTCTTAACATACATATATGTTAATAAAAACGAAACCACTAAACTTACAGTTTTATTTTTTTTTATAATTTGAATGAAATTATTATTACAATTTACAAAAAAAAAAAATAATCTATAGTTTTATTCACTAATGATGAAATTTTGAACCTTTTTCGGAAACCCTTCCATTAACGTTTTTATAGTGCTTTCTGTCACTTTACTTGAACAGGTAGTCCATCTTCGTTTAAGATCTACCACACATTTGGACACCTTTTTTGTGCTCTTCAAATCTTAGCTGGCCTTAGCTCCGGGCAGTTTGGAGGATTTGCCTCTCTTGGTATAAATACCACATTACTGTTCTTGTACCACTCAAGGGTTTGTTTACCATAGTGACAGGATGACAAGTCAGGCCAAAAATAAGTGGACACATTATAAAGTTTTATGAATGGAAGCAGCCTTTTTTGTAAACATTCCTTGATATAAATTTCGGTATTAATAGAGCCCGTTGTAACAAATGATTGGCTTCTTTTGCCGCAACTGTATATTGCTTGCCATACCAAGAACTTTTTGGGAAAGTTTGTCTGCCTTTGGGTCCTAAACTTTTCTTCAACATTCGCTCAAGCATCAGCAACATAAAATTTTTGTCCAGCAAGTTGCGAAAAATCTGCCAGAACATACGTTTCGTCATCCATTATGCAGCAAGAATATTTTTTTTATAAATCTTGACTTCAATCTCCGTGCTCTGTTTTTGGCTTCTAAATTATTAGCAGCGTTCCTGCCAGGAACTTTTTGAGCCTTGTATGTGTTTAAACCTGCATTAGCTTTAACTTTTCGTACCAAATAGTCCGAGCACTGAGCTAACCGGGCTGCTTTCCTACCGGATGTGTTGGGAGCTTTTTTGAAAATACTTTCTATTTTGTTGCTTAATAAACATCATGTGGACCATCCCTTCTACCTGAACCAGGTTTTCTATCAACGGACAAGTTCTCCCGGTACATATACCTCAAAATGACTTCCGTTTTATGTCACGTACGATATGCCCTTATTTCGCTCTATATTTTGGACAACAATGTTTCGAAAAAACTTATTGTTTTTTTTAAATATAGTACACTCTGAATGGAACATACAGACAAAATTATTTTTCAGATACTCTTATTTTTGCAAAATCTATTCCACTCTGTAGGCGTACAAATGTCACGTACGATGACATGGAATTGCCCATATGCTAGTGATTTCGATAGTGGACTAAGACAATCATTATAAATGTTCTATATAGTTATTAAGATATTCAAAAATAACTATTTTCTTTGTTCCATGATATATCTCATTTGTAGAGAAATAACTCATGTCATGTTTTGTGGCAATAACTGTTTACAATGTTTCTCCAGGTATTCAATTAAGTATATGTTGTACTATCCTGTTCGTACAATTATGCACAACATTTTGACAGAGATCATATTACTTGTAAGACAATGTAAACAAGCCATAGTAAGACAATGTAAACAAGCCTTTAGTTGCATTATTAACAATTCCAATATACTATGGTGGTGTAGAGTACAAACAAATAAAAAAAAATCGAACCGAAAATGACTTCATTACTAACCCAATAAACCATCTGTGGGTATGATATTTATAAAAATCATATATTTTACCATTTAATCTTCCAGTATTTGCATGTAACAATAAATTTCACACATCCATGTACATATATACATACGTACATACATGTTTACTTGCAAAAGAAAATGATACACTTCATTGTTACTGATACTTTTCTCACAATTGCTGTTATAAAATATTGAAATATTGTTATGGGATCATTAAAATTATTTGTGTTTTCATACCCTACACCAAGAAAGGGGGGAGGGTATATTGCGTTTGTGCTGTTGTTGTAAGAGGGAAAAATATTAGTCCATTATATCTGGGTCGATTTTACACTTTCTAAGTAAAATTATGTACAAAGTACAGGTCAAAATTTTGAAGATATTTCGATAATATTTCGCACATGCATTTTTTTCGGCCTAAAGACGAAACCTATTGAAACTGGGTCACATGACTAAATATCATGACACTTAGTCCACATTGTACTTTACTTTAGCAAGAAATTATTTTTCCTTATTGTTGTTCTGTTTGTCTTTTTTACAGTCAATTATCAGAAAGTGTACTTTTTAATCCTCAGTTTCGTGTATGTTATTTATGTCGGGACAATAGCTTTTTCCTTTCTATGAGCACACGTTAAAATAACTAGTCACAGCTAATTCTGTAATCCGCGAAGACCCTAATGATAGGTAAATTCAACATTTCAGGAAACTTAACCAGAACGGGTCAGTTTAATAATATAAAGTCAAGTCTTTTAAAGGTGTTCCAAAAAAAAATTATGCTCAAGCATAATTTAAAATCTTATAGGGTCAAATATGATTGAGATTTTTTTTAAATTTTTCGAAAGTGGTCGCTCAAGTCGAGTTTTTGCCAAAAATCGGGTTTGTCGGCCTTTTTTTTTGAAGTTTCTTCAGAATTTTGCCAAAACCCACTATGTTCTTTACTTTGGAGGAAACATTTTAAAAGAAAAATGTCCAAGCTATATTTTTGTGTGCAAAAACTATTGGCTAATTAAGGTGCACTACATTAAAATTTTTTGTAATTTTTCCATAAATTTTGTAAATAATGCTCTATAACTTTTAACATTTTTATGAAACTTAAAAAATCTAACAATGCAGTTTGAAAGATCAATTAATTGTTAATAATTTAGGAATCACAATTTTTGAATTTGTTTTTACCGTTCCTGAGTTATAGAAAGCAATCGAAAACTTTTATGTACACAAAATGATATTTTTATTTGATTTATCTTTTCTTTTAAAATGTTTCCTCAAACATAAGGTTTTCTCCTCTGGGGTGTATCAAAAACCGGCTTCGCTCAGAAAAGATTATTTTTGCATTGGCCGAAATTCATTTTTTTCATGTTCGCCCATTTGGATAATTTTTTTTGCATTTTGTTGTCAGATATCTGAGTATTATGATTCCGTAATATTAGGCTGATATATTTATTATTTGTTTGGACAGACACACTCGAAGTTCATATATGTTCGCTTGTTTTAAATGACAAGCAAATTGTTGTATATTCAATCTTTTGGTACAATCAGAGTAAACTTACCATTTATATTTTCGTAAATGACAATTGTCATAGATGAGATTTGCATTGAAAAAAGTTGGAAAAAGTGTCATATAAAAAATTTCGTAGAATAAAATATAAACAACATCAAAATTTCAATGTTCGTCAACTTCAGTGGACTGCATCTTTTTAGTGCTGTGGAGCGCTGTTTAACGAAAGATGTCAAATTACAGCTTGAATCTTAGCTAAAAGTTAAAACAAATTTAACTGCTCCTACCTGCTCCTTTCCAAAAAAAACAGTAAAAACTATAAAGTGATAAAGTATTAAAACATGAATTTTCGTTCATGCATGGTGTTGTTGCCATCTTTACTGTTTAAAATTATTACATAATGTAATATACATACTAGTCAAGAAGATATTCTGCCAATAGTATTTCTCTATCTAAAGGCCCTTATTCAATGATTTAATTTTTATTTTTTATATTTTAATTGATTATTTGTATCAGGTGCTGTCAGAGGATGCTCAGGAAGCGAGGAATAAAGACTATAGATTACATCATTCGCGAAGAATTGGACGTGTAGCCACTAATGAAGACGTAATGCATAATCTTTCATTGTCTTCAGACCCATTTATAAATAGATTTCGCTCAAAGCTGCAAATCTAAGAAATTGGAGTACGATAATGGTGTTAAAAAATTATTAAAAGACCATGCTTAAATTACTTATTCATGTTTTTTTCTATGGGAGATGGGCGTAAAAGTGGGCGGATTAGGTATATATTTTCAGGAGCCCATTCTACAATTGTAATATTTATTTTTTGTGAAAATTGAGTTGATGCATTAAAAATCAAGGGAGTTATGCCACTTTTTTAATACAAGTTGTATGGGAAGTGGGCATAAAAGTGAGCGGATATTTTACAAATTTCACACAAATGATTCTGAGTGTTTAAAAATGCTATGTGCCAAAAAACAATGTCGTAGGTGAAAATTTAATTTTCATTTTGTATGGGAGGTGATCGTAAAAGCGGGTATCATTTTGATTTTTCCATTATTTTTCTCTATTCAAATAAAAAATACCTACGTGCCAAGTTTCATTGTCTTTCGACAACTTCTTCTATTTTTAGCCGATCAAAATACCTAATGTTAAAAATTCAAGCAAAATTCGAAGTCGTTTACAGTTTGCACACTTATTATCAAAAAAAATAAATGTTGAACAAATTATTTAATCAAAAATAGTTTTCGTATTTCAAAAACCGGCTTTGCTTGGTAAAGATTTCTTGCATTGAATGGAGAAAAGTTTTTCTGACGTATTTCAAAACAGTAAAAGAAATATTTACTGGGCAGAACCGGTGTTCATATACCCCAGAGGAGAAAACCATTACCGTATTGGGAATTATTTCACTGTTTTAAAATTATTTTTTATAAATCTGACAATTGTTGGTAGTAAATTTATTTTACCCTTTGGAAGTTTTTTCACATTTTAAAGTTGGGAAATGTTTAGTTTTTGTTGCGATTTATTTTATTTGGTAGTTATTGCACTGTACCAAAATGTTATGCACATCTCAAATCCCAATTTTTACATTTTAAATTTTTTTATAAAACTAAATGAGGATTAAAAATACAAAAAATACTGTACCTACACCCAGAGCAAAAATGTAGTTGCACATGTTTATCATAACCATTTCAAAATGTTTAAAAGTTTTTTAACATTATTATGGTCACTGCTATTAAATATATGATTGCAAAAAATATAATATGTTAAAATTACCATTTACATGATTGTAGCATCACATATATGATTGTAGTAGTTAAGTATATGTTTATGACAACCATTTCTATGATGTTATACTTCACCATATTGTGTTGTTCTCGGATTATGGTTACCATACTATGAGAACAAAATATTATGATAAATATTATGATAAATTATGTAATATATTTAAAAAAAAAAATATGTTCTTTCGTTGTCCAAAATATCGAGCGAAATAAGGGTATATCGTACGTGACATAAAACGGAAGTCATTTTGAGGTAGATGTAGAAATATGCGAAAATTTGCGAATCATGAGAGGCGTTTGGTTTTCTTTTAATTTTTTGCACTAAACCAAATATTTTTCCTTACAATCAAGCATATTTAAATAAAAGTAATCTTTGGATGATTTTATAATAAATACAATTTAATATCGTACGTGACATACCGTACGTGACAGATTTTTCTCTTATAGTAAAACAATATATATTCTGTAAATATACATATGTATACAAAAACTAAAAAAAAAATAGAAAATATATATTCGGTTCTAATAAACAATTTCATAATAGCAAAAAAACAACCAGAGTCAAATTCATTTCATACTACATGCTAATTGGGAGCTTAGTTTTTGCCGCAATTTTAGCCTAAAACATTCCAATTAAATTAAAAAATTAAATATAGTCAGTTTAAACTATTATTTTTGCACTTAAAATGTTGTAATAAGCTCTAAATACTTTCACATAGTAAGATTTTAGTGTTTTCTTCTATTCAAATCATCTTGAAAAAAGTTTCAAGGGTTTTTGTATTTTCAGTCGTGGTAGTCATTCTCGTGAAATTGCCCATATATATGATGGCAGCAGTGATAACTAAAACATATTGTGATTACCATATATATAATTAGAATGACCATACTATTGTTAAAAAAAAAACCTGTAAGAGTGTTTAAATTGTTATAGTAAACATTTACAACTATATTTATTGTCTGCGTGCATTATGGGTGAGTGTGGTAATAATTTTCAAATGGCGAATTTCGGGAATAATTTAATTTTGGTCACAAATTTGCAAACATTTTTTGTTATTAGCACATTTAACCCCTTTATAACTGGGCTCAAAATTGACCAAGACAGCAAAAATCATTAAAAATATTAAAAAAATTAGAATGGAAAACAATTTCTTTTAATTTTTAGGAATTTCATATAAAAAATATTGAAAATATAAAATAGTTATATAAGATAGTTTCTAGTTGTAGTGGTTTAACTATGTCAGTAAAATTCAAATTTTATATTAAAACATCTAAGGGTAAATGAAATACAAAACCCATTTTTCATTGAATTTTTTGACCCAAAACTCGAAGCTTCACATAAAGTCTTCACCTCTAAACATTATCCGATTCAGCATTTGGTTTCTAGATGATGGAGGTCAATTTTAGAATTTGAGAGCATCCAAAATCTATAAAGTGCGATATAAGGGCCACCTTAATTAATGTATGTATATATTTCTGAGTATGACAGTATCCAGCAGTTAAGCAAGTAGTCAAGTAGCAAGTATCCCTTATAGACAGTAATCGTCACAAATGTCTTATCACTTGGCTGACTCCAATTTATATATTTTGGTCATTTGACACGTATGTGCTCTCTGTAGTGCAGAGAGAAGAAAATTGGTTACTTTATACATCCCAGGTAATCTAGCGTGAAGACAATTGTCACTTAAGTGTCTCTAAGTAATCTGGAGTGTAGACACTTTAAACGTTTTGTGAGTAATTCGTTCAAACTGGTTTTATACCAATTGTGTTGATATAATTCTCATACAGTTTATTTTTATTTTTGTTTAAGTATACTGATATCCCATGTAACATAACATGAAGTTAATAGTCACTTTAGTGTCTCTTAGTAACCTATAGTGAAGTCACTTTAAACGCTTATTTTGTACTGGACTTTAGAATCAGTTATTTTACCCACCAGAGCAATCCATTGGAGAGGTGTCGAAGAAAGGTTTGTTTACAAGCTATCGTTTATTGTACTGCGTATGATATGTCTTTTTATCTGACTATTTGAGGTCATTTAGCACCCGTACACGTTAAAATAACTAGTTATGTATCTGATCATGTTATCAGTTAGGTGGCTAGAAAGGTAACTGACGCTATTTAAACAGTATGTGAATCCAATGCGTTAACTACTTAGGACATGCACCTGTTAAAATAACTAGTCACGTAGCTATTGAAGTAACTAGTTCCCACCCTAAATGATGAGTAAAATCACTAGTTCGGGACTGTCTCCTAGAACTGCTGGGTATATATGCATGTATGTGTGTATTTATGTACCTTTCTATAAATGGGTGTATGTAAAAATTATAACTTCATTAGTGTGTATTTCAATATCTTTGAAAAATTAACCACGTAAAATGTCAAAACCTATTTTACTAAAATTGATGCGGTTGTTCAATTATCGCTTTGTCTTTGTTGTCCACAACTTCGACTTTTTGCGAGAAGCACTTAAACAGTAGTGCTAATAATGTTAAGATAAAGAAACGCTAAAAACACAAGTTTACAAAACAAATATTTGTCTTTGTTCATTGATATGGTTTCCTACCCATACTGCATAATTTCAGGAAAAATTAATGTATATTTCTTTTTTGTATTTGAAAACTGATAAAAAAATGTCCGTTTAAGACTACACTGTAGTGTAGTTTTAATGATTTGTAGAAAAAATAATTCATTAAAACAAATTTCAGTAAAATAAAATGCTACTGAAAATTTTAATATTTTTAAAAAAATCTGCTCCACTGTCAATCTTCTTGAGCGGGTGGATAAAAGTTAAATGGAAATCAATTCTAATAAATATGTTTATTACATCTTATAAAATAAAGGAAAAGTCGATGTGACTATATTTTAAATTAATGATAAATTTTATTCAAAAAAATCACTAGTTATGACCATTGCTTGAAGTAGGGTGTGTGTCTCTATCGAATTAAACATTTATTATTAGTAATTTCAAAATCTTTGTGAAAATTTTAAAACAATTATAATAATGCATTTTTCACATACATTTACATGTTTGAAATTATTACATCTATCAGATTTATCGGACACAGAGATGGTAAAAGTTTTTTGCGGATGAACATTACAGCGATTTTGTTAAGTAAATGGCTTGTTAAGAGACCTTGCCATTTCGAAAGAAACATCTGAGCTGCTAGTATCTAGACTCAATAAAAGGCATATTTTAACTCAAGGTCTCATTTTATGGCAATTGCGTAAAAGAATTTCTTCCAAAAAGTTGTATAACTAGACTTTTGTAATTACTAGGAGTTTTTTTGTAAAGGCTAGGACAATGTTGATGAATGGAGGTTGTTAATGGACTATTCACAACTAAGTTTAAAATGTATTTTACTAAATATTGGTAATTAGCAAGCAGCTATTGCTCATTTTACGAAATTAAAGGAGGAGTTTTAAAAAGCTTAAGTACTCGGGTCACCAATTTAAAAATTATTAATTTCTTGTTAGGTTAAGTAAGTGGGCTCACTAAATTTCCATGTTTCATCTGTTTATGGGACAGCAGTGAGAAACAAGAAATACTGGCATCTGAGAGAAAAAATTACCGGTGGAAAACACATCAAATTGGGACTTGTTAAGCAGTATATAAATACCTTGGATACAGAAAAATCAAAAGCAATGATTTCATGCATTCAATGAATGAACGGAAACAAAAGAAATCTTTTGTTTCCGTTGTAAAAAATTTCTTAAGAAATCAGAAAGATGAAAATTAGGTATATACCTTTTAATTTGCTTTAAAAATCTTGGATGAAAAATAAGCATAAAAATGCACTATCTGTGATGTCATTTAGACCAGTTTCCTGAACATTTTTGATTGTATAGCGAAGAACAAGGAGAACGTTTCCATCAAGATTTAAAAGTGATGGAATATATACACCAATATCTTTGAGATAAACATATTATGGCAGATTACTGTTGAGGTATCACAAGGGAGTGTCCTAAGGACCTCCATCGTAGAAAATCTAAAAAAGAAGATTGTATAAAAACAATTTAATAAAATATTGTGAAATCATTTATTTCGTTTTTTTTTACCCCTGTAATTACGCTGAAACTCCGCATAACATTGAAAAAATATAAATAGAGTAAGAATTAGGGTATCGAATATAATTAAAATCAGTTTTACTTTTATCAGCACCAAAATCATTGTAGACCATTGTTATATTTATTTTCGTAGTTTTTTATTTTTAATATTTTCAATAAATTTTTCTTGCACCAAACTGCAATATTTTTTTTTTTTTTTTTTTTTGAAAGTCAAAAAACATGTTCCATTTTATTTTTTTCTAATCGAATTTGGAATTGCAATCATCGATATTTCGGATATCAATATAGCATAGTGTAAACAATTTGGTCGTGCCTGCCGACTACGCAGAACCTATTTTAATAAAAGAGCGTATAGGTTATACAAGGTGGCGCAAAAGTAATCCTCCTATCAGAAAATGCTATACATTTTGCGATTGGCCCCTAATGTCAGTTCTGTTTTGACATTTGTGTAGTAAACACATGCGAAATACACGTTAATAAACAATGTTACGCTACACTGCTCCAGAACGCAGAATATTGCTGACTATTTATTTGACCAATAATCAGTCGGTGACTTTGGCACAATGTGAATTTCGTACAACGCCTACTGGTGAAACACTGCGACGTTTAGCCGCTCGCCTCGAAGGGACAGGCACAACACGAGATGCTGCCAGGCGTGGCAGACCCCGGAGTAGCCGTTCTGCAGAGAATATTGCTGCTGTAGCCGAGGATGTCATGGAAGCGCCGTCGACATCGACCAGACGACGTGCCATGCAAATGGGTATCTGTCGACGGTCTTTACAGCGAATTTTGGTGCAATATTTTGATATGTTTCCGTACAAAGTCCAGACGGTGCATCAGCTGTTAGCTGCTGACCGCCAATCGCGTCTAACATACGCTCAAGCCATCCTTAATCACCACCAAGAGGAAGATGATTTTTCATCAAAAATAATCATGAGTGATGAGGCCCATTTCCATCTTAGCGGGTACGTAAATAAGCAAAATTTACGCTTCTGGGGCACTGAAAATCCGCGTGTAACCCACGAAGAGCCATTACACCCGCTCAAAGTCACTGTATGGTGTGCTGTTTTCGCTGGAGGAGTCATCGGACCTTTTTTCTTCGAAGACGTCGCGGGCCAAACGGTTACTGTGAATGGTGAGCGCTACAGAGCAATGATCAACGAGTTCTTTTTGCCGCAACTTGATGAATTGGGATTGGAAAACATGTGGTTCCAACAGGACGGTGCAACGGCACACACTGCACGTGCCACAACCGATATGCTGAAGGATGCATTTCCCGGGCGCCCAATCTCCCGTTTTGGCGATTTGCACTGGCCAGCAAGATCGCCTGATTTGACCGCTCCAGATTTCTTTTCGTGGGGCTTTTTGAAGTCGCGGGTTTATGTCAACAAGCCTCAGACTCTTGCAGCTCTTAAAGACAATATCCGTCAAGAATGTGAGGACCTATCGCCGGAAGTTTTGGCCAAAGTGATGGAAAATGCCATAAAAAGGGCTCAAATGACAATCAACTGTGGCGGCGGCCATTTACATGATAACATATTCTCGACTTGATGTAAAAAAAACTAAAAGACCAAATAAGAATAATCCACAAGAAGAATCAATGTTTTTCATTATTTTTTTTTTTAATTACAGCCAAAAAACATCGGAAGTTTACTTTTGCGCCACCTTGTATCTAATAATTTTAAAGATGCACGAATAAAAATTCTATTAAAGTTACGCCATTAGCGTTTTATATATAAATAAATTGTTGATTATTTGAAATTTTAATAAAGTCTTTAAAATGTTTATTAAAATTTTAAAATTTTTTTTTTTATGTATATTGGTTGATTAAAACTTTTAAAAATTTACATCTTAACCTTAAATAATTTTCGTGTAAGCCTTAAGCTTTATAACAACACATCATAATGGTATTCTATATATAAGAGTTCTTTTTAAGAAATCGCCAAGTTAGCCTTGAAGCAGTCTCACAGAACTTTAAGGTTGTTAAGTAAATGTAACTTTGTCTACATACCTACTCGCAACTAAATAAATTTCCAGATACATAGATGGATGTGTATTCATTTATAGTAATCTCCAATTACATATATTCACAAAACATACATATGTACATTAGGGTAGCACAAAAAATGTTCCCAATAAAAATAAAAAAAATTAACTCATTCTAAGAAACCATTTCCAAACATTTTCGTTCTGGTGTTAGTATTTGGTGAGCTTTATAACTTTTTTTACATTTCTCGCAAAGAAAAAATTTTGCAGGGACCACAGTTAGCAGTTACTTTTCAATGAAAAAATAAAACTTCGGTTGAAACTCTTCAAAAGAGAGTTTTAATCGAAATAAAACTCATTTGAGGAGTTTTATTTATTCCGTCTTAAAAAAAAAAAAAACTCATTTCAGGAGTTTTATTTTTCTCGATATAACTTCCAACATATCAACTAGAGAATTCAATCGATTAACCGGTTAATTTTGGTGGGTAAACTGTTCGAATAATTTAAAATTGTCGATTTTCAAATAACAAATAAACCTATTAATTTGTGTCCATTAACGGATTTACCGAAATTTCTTCTTTTTAGCTCTTTAACATATTTGTTTGTATTTATTTTTCCGTTTTAATTCAAAATACAAATATCAAAGTAAAATTACATATTTTTTTCAAACATTCAAGAAATATGTTTAGTGTGTATAACAACTGACATATTTAATTTACATGTATTTGCCGGAGGACGACATTATAATAGACGAAACTGGAGACATTACTGAAACGAGTCTTTTATCAGAACTTAACGAAACTACAATACTAAAAGTATTCAAAATTTAAAAAAATCCAAAAAGACTCCAATGGTACAGGGTTTTCCAACAAGATGTGTTATTTTGGTATTCAAAGAAGAGTGGCTTTTTTAGAGATAAATGATCGGATGTTTATTTCATAATAAAGAGAAAGGTATGCCGTTAATAATGAAAAACAACATCAGCCAAATGGCCACCACAACCACGCTCATAGGACCATATCCTTTTCATGAAATTTTTCATAACCGCAAAGTGGCTGCCCTATGTTCTCGATAGCCTCTTTGAGGTCTTGCATCGACGCTGGGCTGTTGCCGTATACTTTATATTTCACGTGGCCCCAAAGGAAGAAGGCAAGGCGTGAGATAATAACAAGGACCCAATCCGCAAAGACACTACATTGTTGATGATCTGCCGGCTTGAGTTCTTGTGTTAACTGAACTTTATAAGCCTTAAGACCAAAATGAGGTGTAATGAAGTTTGTGGAATGCCCAATTCCAAATAACGACGAGAAATGGCAATACTGGGTTTTCTTCAACACTTTGGGCTACAGCAGCAATATTCTCAGTTGTTCTTGAGCGACGTGCACGGGTTTACAAAGAAAATAGGTCAAAACGATTTCTTACTCTGCTTCGAAAAGAAATTCGGCTTTCTGAAATATTATTAAACCTTTTTGCAATGAAAGAAAACTTTTCTGAGCGAAGCCAGATTTTAATACACCACAGAGGAGAAAACCTTAGCGCCCGGCCAATGGCCGGTAATGCAAAACCACTTTTCTGAGCAAAGCCAGTTTTTGATACACCTCAGAGGCCCGCAATGCAAAAAATGTTTGGTAAGCGAAAAATAATTCCACTTTTGTAGTTCTTTATTTCATTGGGAGTTAGATTACATAAATAAATTGCTTCGGATTGAGATTTATTTCATTTCTATTGGGATTTATTTTATTGGGAGTTATTTCGTTTTTTTGAGACTAATATGTTTAACATTATAAAACCAACCATTATTGGGAGTATTTTCATTTTACCCTTTGGTAGTTATTTCATTTATCAAGTTTGGGAATTATTTAATTTTTGATAGGAGCTATTTCATTGGGAGTTATTTCATTTGGGAGTTATTTCACGGTACCGGTAATGCCTATGTTTTGTCGGAAATTTCTGTTTCCTGCTAAACTATATTTACAGAGCCACCCTAATGTATATGCATAGAAGCACCCAAGTACTTTCAGAGTTAGTGGTACACACGAATACATATGATATGATACGTCGTTATCATCAAACAATAAATAAGTTTCTTTTTTTTTTTTTGCTCTTGCTCTTGTTGTTTTGTAAGCGGAAATTGCTGGTGGGTTATAAAAGTTATGAGTTTTGCTGCGTTACTGTTTTGTTGCTGTTCTTGTTGCAACTGCTGGTGTTTGGCATGTAAAGATAAAATAACAGCAAAGTAATTGGAGTTTGTAATATTCATGTTTCTACATAAATCTGAATAAATGAAAACTACGGAATCTTTTAAATAATATACTAAAGTTGAAATTTACTGCCGGATGCACTACTCACAAAATAACTTTAAGGTTTAATCTAAAGTGTCAATAACAGTATTTTCATAGCGAAGCTGAAAACCAATTTCAAGGATATTTTCAAATTACTGTAGACAATATCAAAACAATTGGAAATCTGCAAATAATAAAAGCCACCTTCAGACTTCATTTAATGACAAAGTAATACTAAGTGGAATTTGATATTTATATGCAAAGCTTAAAATATATTCTTTGAAAATTAGTGAAAAAGATATAAACTAATATAAGTTCTTATATTGTAAGTGGTAAGTGAGAAAATGTAATTTAACTGAAACCACTAGCTTACATATAATTTAATTTTCCAAAATTCTGAACTCATAAATACATAAATACAATAATATACATATTTGAATAAATTTCATGTCAAGTGAAGCAACTTTTGAAATTCAAGGTTGCTCCTATTGAATAGTAATTTGAACACAATTTTTCAACAAAATCGATCATATACTCTCTGAGTTAGAGGGGGTCAAAATTTAAATTTTTGTCCAAACTGGTGATTTTTCTCTTCCATGTAATTTGTCCCAAATAGTTTCAATCTTTCGAAAAAAACGTTGGATTTTTTTGCAGAACTAAGAACTTTTTTTGACATTTTTTTTCTTCAAAATAGTCCCCTTTTCTCAAAGGAAAGCTCAGGTATTTTCCTTGAATATCTTTTTGGACGCTTATTGGGATGTGAGTTGGATATCTATCAAAATAAATATTTTGTAAATCAAGACATAAAATGTTTTACTTTTTTTGAAAAATCAAAAACAAAAAGCTCTTCATGGAAAAGATCTTTTAAGAAAAAGTTTTTGATTCTGAAAAAAAAAATCTAAAATTTTTTAACTTTTTTTCGAAAGATTGATGAAATAGCTATCTAAACTATTTGGGACAAATTTTGTTAAGAACAATAGCTAATAAGTTACATGGATGAGAAAAAAATACCTGTTTGGCAAAAATGTAAAATTTTGACGCCCTCTAACTCTAACCAAGGACTCCTTGGTGCAAATTTCATGCCGATCGGAAGACATCGATTTGAAAAGTTGGTTCACTTGATATGAAATTCGCCATATATGTATTTTAATATTTATTTATTTATTTATGAGTTCAGAATTTTGAAAAATTAAATTATATGTAAGGTAGTGATTTCAGTCAAATTCCATTTTCTTACTTTCATCCCAATCGGAAGACATCGATCTCAAAAGTTGGTTCACTTGATATGAAATTCCCCATATATAAAGTAAATTTAATGTTATGGCTGAAAATTTGAAGCGAGAACACACAATACTTACAGTTTACATACTATAATCACACAAAATTAAAAGGGAATAATTCACCAATATATGAAATACGTATAAGTATTAGGGTTAAACCCTAACTTCCAACTAAAAGAAATTTAGGAAAAATCTCTTTAACGGAAAATAATAAAGTGTACAAATTTACAAAAACTTGGTTATCTAAAAATAATTTAAACTACAATTTGATTTTGAAACATTAAAACTTGTTCAGGCTCCATATAAACTGGGCCACCCAAATATATATATCGTACATGTTTTTGTTTTGAAAGAAGCAAATACATGACATAATTTGAATATTTAATAACTCTGGAAATATAAGCGTGTCTTATCTTAAATAAAACTTATTTATATGGCATTTTGTTAAACCATATAAAATCGAATAAATCTTTAATTATAACAAAATTCACACTAAATTACATGTTGTTAGTAAAGCGAGGTAGTGGGAATTGTGCAAGTCACCAACATTATTATACAACATTATGCTAACTAACAAAATGTTATGGAAATTTACACCTAAACAAGTTAACTACTCGTTTGTTAGCATACTTATTTAGAACGATCGCTCAAAATAAAAACACGCTAATTCACTACTGAGTATTTTACTACTACTATTGAATTTAATAATGAAGTGTTATGCAGAGTGTGCCAATCGGCCACCTGCAATGACATCCCCGTGTAAAATTCGCCATTCAATAACGTTGCGAGTGGGTTGGAAATTCACGAGTGGTAGTTCTCAGTGGTTAATAGGGTATTCAATTAATCGAGTTTCTGGTTTAATCGGTTAATCCATCAAATAATTAATCGGGGGTTAGATTTAATCGGTTAATAATCGGTTAATTTCAAATTATTCGATTAACCGAATAATCTCTATATTAGTTTTAAATTGAAAATAAAACCACGAATTTTGTGTACTTATTTAAGCATTTTATTATTAAAAAGAACAAAATCATAAAAAACATAATAATTCAACAAAAAACAAGTAAGAAAGTATGGTCGGTCAAGCCCGACCATATAATACCCTACACTAAGTAAATGAGCAAAAACATTTTTCTTTCAAAATTTCAATAATTTATATTCGTGAACGATTTTCGGAAGTGGGCCTTATATGGGAGCTATGACCAATTATGGACCGATCACCATGAAATTAAGTGGTGTGATTAATATCTGTATGAAAGTTGTTTATGTTGCATTTTATGTATATACCAACATTTTTAAGAGATTTATGCTCGTTAAAGTGATTATCGGAAGCAGGCTTTATATGGGAGCTATGACAAATTATGGACCGATCACCATGAAATTAAGTGGTGTGATTAATGTCAATATGAAAATTGTTTATGTTGCATTTTATGTGTATACCAACATTTTTAAGAGATTTATGCTCGTTAAAGTGATTATCGGAAGCAGGCCTTATATGGGACCTATGACTAATTATGGACCGATCATAATAAAATTTAGTGAAATGAATTCCCTATATATAAAACTTATTTGGACAAAAACTTGTGTAGATACCTATATAAATTAAACATTTGTGACGGATAAAATCTACTTTCGGGAGGACATTTGTATGGGGGCTAGGTCAAATAATGGACCGATTTCAGCCAGTTTCAATAGGGATCGTCCTTGGGCAGAAAAAATGATATGTACCAAATTTTATCGAAATATCTTTAAAATTGCGACCTGTACTCTGCGCAAAAGCTTTACATGGACAGCCAGCCAACCAGCCAGACGGACGGACGGACGGACGGACATCGTTTAATCGACTCAGAAAGTGATTCTGAGTCGATCGGTATACTTTAAGGTGGGTGTTAGACTAATATTTTTGGGCGTTACAAACATCTGCACAAATCCAATATACCCTCCCCACTATGGTGGTGTAGGGTACAACAAGTAAGAGAGCTATATTCGGCTGTGCCGAATCTTATTTTTAATTTTTTTTTTTTTACATTCAATTTTTTTTTTTTTACATTCTTAATTTTTTTTTTTCGAAATTGTTTTTTAATGTTTTTTTTTTCCAAATTCTTTTTTTAAATTTTTTTTTTTTTAAATTTTTCTTTCATTTTATTTTTTTATTTTATTAGTGGAAAAAATTTATGACAAAAACATTTTTTTTTTTTTGTGTAAAAAATGCGGGTTAAAAAATATCTTTCCCGATTTCAACTTACTATATCCTTATACACATCGTTGCAATGGACTTTGAAATATCTATCATTAGATATCCATATTGTCTATATTTATGACTTAGTAATCGAGATATAGATCAAAAATAGGCCAAAAATAGAGGTTGTTCTGGTTTTTCCTTATATCTCAGACATTTTTGGGCCGATTTTTTCGATTTTAAATAGCAACCCGATACATTAATGCACGAATCATGTATATAAGTGATTTAGGGGCTACGGCAAGTTGATTTCAACATACAGACGGACAGACGGACATGGCTTTATCGGCGTCGCTATCTATAAAGATTCAGAATATATATACTTTGTAGGGTCGCAAATGAAAAATGTAGAAATTATAAACGGAATGACAAACTTATATATACACTTGCCACTCATGGCAAAAGGTATTAAAATAAGCAATAGCACAAAAATAGTATCTGAGTATACATGTGAGTTTTTTTTTTGAGATTTTAGTGAGATCTTCTGAATAACCCTTTAAAAAAAGAATTTAATTGAAATGTTTTCCTTTTAAACGATTTTTTTCATTAGTTTTAATAAAACTTGACTTGGAAAGAACTCTTTCACTGATTTTAGATGTTGAAGAAATCAAAAGTAAGGCATGATAAAGAATATCCAATTTCTCATATAGAACCCTCAATTATACCAATGGAGTCCTTTAGACTGTGAATACTTTTAATAGATTCTGATAAAAGCCTAGTTTGAGTTATGTATTTAGTTTCATATATTATCATGTCGTCCTCCGACTCATTAGGACAAAGCTAATCATAGTAAATTCTAGACAAAAGTTCATTTCCAAATTCCTTAGTTTAAATCTGTGTGCTATACTTCTAAAAAACTATTGCTAGAAGTTAGTGTTCATGAAATATAATATTAAATTTCTGTGCTGAAAACTATATTTCTATATAAAGTGCAAAAAAAAAGAAATTTCGGTTAATCGGTTAATCGACACTAATTAATCGGTTTATTTGAAAATCGGCAATTTTAAATTATTCGAACAGTTAACCGACCAAAATTAATCGGTTAACCGATTAACGGTTAATCGATTGAATACCCTAGTGGTTAACTAATTCGACGTAGCGGAACTAGTTCAATGAACTGCAGGATGTTAACTATATAAAAGAAAATTCGTTTAAAGTATGATACATAAGAGTTCATTTAAATATATTTCTGTATAAACAATTTTATATAACTACAAAACATGTAAGAAAGTATGGTCGGTCAAGCCCGACCTTATAATACACTACACTAAGTAAATGAGCAAAAATATTTTTCTTTCAAAATTTCAATAATTTATATTCGTGAGTGATTTTCGGAAGTGGGCCTTATATGGGAGCTATGACAAACTATAGACCGATCACCATGATTAATGTCTATATGAAAATTACTTATGTTGAATTTTATGTGTCTACCAACATTTTTAGGAGATCTATGAATGTTAAAGTGATTTACGGAAGCGGGTTTTATATGGGAGCTATAGACTAATTATGGACCGATCGTAATAAAATTTGGTGACATGAATTCGGTATATATACAACTTATTTAGAACAATATTTGTGTAGATACCTACATAAATTAAATATTTATGACGGCTAAAGTGCAATTTCGGGAGGACATTAGTATGGGGGCTAGGTGAAATAATAGACCAATTTCAGCCATTTCCAATGGGCTTGGTCCTTGGGCCGAACAAATTATATGTACCAAACTTTATCGAAATATCTTCTAAACCTGTACTTTGCGCACAAAGTTTACATGGACAGCCGGCCAGCCAGCCAACCAGCCAACCAGCCAGCCAGCCAGACGGACGGACGGACGGACATACTTTAAGGTGGGTGTGAAACTAATATTTTTGGGCGTTACAAACATTTGGACAAATCCAATATATCCTCCCCACTATGGTGGTATAATGAAGAAAAGCGTATATAAATAAATGCAAGTAATGTCATTGTTAACAGCAAATAAAACAATATTACTTTTACAGATACAAACGCGCAATAGCTTTCTTACAGATATACATATACATAGGTATTTATTCATTAGTTAATATATGGTTACTAGGGTGGTCCTTATTAAGGACTTTATCAATTAGCGATGCACCCAAGGCCTAAGAAGTTTTGCGAAATCGGACAACACTTAGATGTTGCGACTTTTCTGTCAAATGTACAATACTTTCAAACAAATTTTGAAAATTTAATGCAGAAAATTTTAAAAATTTTCAGTGCAGAGTTCGAACTTTAGTGACTTGCACAATATTGACAATATAAATTTCTCTTACAAATTAAAAATGACAAAATCGTTAGTCAAATAAGTTACAATTTAATGAAAAAAACTAAATTTCCTCGAAATCCGACAATTTCAAAACTATCACCACACTAACCCAAAAAAGGCACAACCGTTAAACTTTACATCATAGATGACAACTGGATAGTAAACTGAGAGCCAAAAACCTAAGTCTGTTGTCAAAAACCTAATTCATGATCATGGCAGAACTAGCAAGGTACAATTATTAGAAAGTATGTTCTCAATTATACATTCCCTATAATGTCAAACAAAAGAAAATGAAAAAAATATAAAAAGAAAATGTCTAAAAAAATAATTGAATTTATATTTTTGTTACAAAAAAAATTCAATTTCAAACATCAATTTACTAAAAATGGAAGAAAAACTAAATTTTTTGTGAAATAAGTGTGTATAAATTCAGTTAAAACGTTACAAATTTATAAAATATCGCGGTAACAAATTAAAAAAAGTTAAGTGATTAATACATAGTTTGACGTTTTAGGGGAGAACATTGGAAACTCTCTCTAATAATTGTACCTGGTAACTGATTGTACCATGATTCATGATAATGTATTGCCTGTATATTGTTATTATACCACCCGTATGTATGAAGAGAGATTAATTTTTTCCATTTATATTTCTGTCTCCTTCCGTTCGCTGGAAATGCCCATACTTATATTCCAAAAAAATATTTCCAAACACCAATTTTATAAAAATTTATTTTAAATTAAATTTGAATATGAAAAATTTTAATATTGTTTAAATATTTAAAAATTATTTTATTTTTGACGTTTGCTTTAATTGTTTTTTTTTTTTGTTTTCTTTAGTTTGTATATATTTGACATTTTAGGGAAACTATAATTGAAAACATACTTTCTACTAATTGTACCTTGTTAGTTCTGCTATGGAATCAATAATATTTTTAACTTCTTTAAATTTCATTTAACAAAAAAAAATTGGAAAATATAAACTTTGGAATTTGAGATATATAATTAATTTTGTTAATTACTACATACATAATTAGTTGTGAACTCTTTGAAAAATATTTGTTTCTTCTATTATTTAAATATTTTCCATAAAAAAATAATGAAAAGTCGGTAAAGGGTTTGAATCTTATTTGATTTTTTTTTTTTTCAAAAGCTATTCCAATAACACCACTTTCATTAAACGCATTTAATTAAACATTTTTTTTTTTAATTTTCTAAAATTAACCAACACACCTATTTTGTGGGAATCCCCTCCCCATTCTGTTTTTCTGTTAAATACCATTAAATTACAAATTACAAAATTACAATTTTCTTTCAAAATTTAAAATTCTACACCACAAGGGCATGAAATAATTAAATCAGCTATCAATGATGCCATCGATTGTTCCAGATATATTATTCTCTATGACATTACACAGTGCAACACGAAAAATATAACAATTTACGGACACCACTACGTGATAAAAGACCAAAAAAAGAAGTCTAGTGTCGCCCAGTTTTGCCCCAAGTAATGCCCGTAAAGATTTAGGGCCTCGATGTAATTTTTGCAAAAAGTGATTATTTTCTTAGGCTCATATCTTGCAAACTGTTCGGAATTTTGATTTACTCTCTGAGTAGCTATTGTCATAAATACCAAAAATTGTGAACATATAGAATCAAAGAAACTTGCTACCGTTGGACCTGAACAGGGGAAAACAGGTAAAAAAGATCGAACTTTTTAAAGTTTTTTGCGATTTTGATCTTGAAGATGAAGTTTCTTTGATTTTATATATTCATAAAGTAGGGGTACCTTCGATATGTAAAATATTAAAGTACATGCCATTTTTTGGTTTACCATCCGATCAAGACCTTAGCAAGGTATTGAAAAACATGCCGATTTACAGGCATTTCAAAATTGAAATTTAAAAATGTTGTCATAACTTGGTCCGCTTTTTTAAAAATATAGGTCGTACTTTTGGACCAAATGAACTCGATTTTTGTTTGTTAGTTAGACAACTATATTAACAATAATATACCAAGGATTTTAGAGCAATATCGATTATGGTTACAAAAATAAACGATTTTCAATTTAAAAATTCAAATAATAGTAGATTTTTTCTGTTTTTAGGGCGAAAAGGTGACTCAACTCTTTTTTTATTAAAAAAAAAAAACTTTCTTTAAGAACATATAACAAGTTTATATTTTTCTGTAAGGTATCATTACGGAGAACATTTTAGTATAAAAAAACATGACGTATTTTTTGTATATGTCGCCCCTACGCCTTTCGGAATTTCACATATTTTTTTGTCAAAATTTCAACTTGGAGTCACATGTTCTAAAATCCCAAAGCTAGGATAAGAAAACGGAAAGCAGCTTTGCAAACCCTGTTCCCTATTAATCCCCAAAGTATTTTCCGAGCCCTGAAGAAACTGTGGACCCTATGGATAAAATTATAAGAAATAAAATTTTTGGAATTTTCGCTTTAATTTTTAGAAATTACGGTATTCCTTTTGACCTCTTGACAAGTTTTTTTACACTTTGTTATTTAGAATGACAAATTTAAAAAACGTTGAAAACTTGATTGAGTTTTGTTAATAAATAAAGATTTTATTACAAATTACATTACGGAGAACATTTTTTATCAAAATTTCAACTTGGAGCCACATGTTCTAAAATTCCAAAGCTCTAAACCAAACCAAAATAAATATCTTTGTATGCACACAGCTTGTATTTATACTTAAGCACACACAAGACAGTTGTTGTTGATTAAAATTCGTTTTTGCTCAGGCATGCGCAGTAATGAATAAAGTTCTACTATTTAAAAGGAACGCAAGTGTGTGTATCTGTTTGTAGAAATTTTACGCTTGTGCATCAGCTATTTATACTAAAACATTAAACCGAAGCGCATGGGAATGTTTGTACAAAAGTGGTGAACGAAAATATCTTCATGTTGGTTCAGTTAGAAGTAAAATGTATTAAATATTGCATAGTGGTTAAAGAACTTTTTATTTTTGTATGTTCTATAACTAGCGAATCGTATGAGGTATCTTAATGAAATTTCGCATTTTAAGAGTTGAGGTGTTTTAGAGTTGACTTGAGTAGTTTGAATTTTGTTACATCTCGGAAGTTGTGTTTAATACATTCAAAGAAACTGTGTCTTAGAAAAGAAAGAAAACATTTGAAATTTTAGTATTATGTGAAAGATCTTTGAAAGACGCTTGTGTAAGTCCAAAAATATTCAAAAATTTTGTAATTTTTATACAAACATTCTAAGTTCTTTTAATCTACAAAAGTTTTTTTTCAAAATCTATATCCGCCTATTAGTGAAAAAAACAATCAAATTCAAAATCATGAAATTATTATGAACATTTTAACACAAGATTTAAAAAAAATGTCATATTAATAAGAACTGGCTTCATAAATAACTTATAATAAATCTTTAAATTGTTAATACATATAGTGATTTTTTTAAACCAAAATTTTAGGCATATCATTAAATTAGAAAACTCACATAGAGATTTTCAAATTTCTTAACAAACTATAAAAAATATATATATATATATATATATTTATTGGAATAGATGTGGAATATAAATATTACCTGTACGCTAAAAAACGTGAACAATGGAGCTGATTTTGTTAAAATAGTAAAATTTTTAGTAACAGTTTATTCAATTGCACAAAAATTATACTAAAATTAATGTTTTCAAAATTATTTTTATTAAATATGTGGGAAACAAAAATACTTTATCAACTACCGCACCACGGGTAGCACGGTTTGGATTTTAAGGTGGATGAGGGAAAACTTCTCAACCACTTCATTCTAAATACATTTTGGCAGGTATTGCAACATGCTGCCGAGTGTTGTCATGATGGAATATTACAGTTTCATGTCTGGCAGCATATTCTGGGTGTTATTCGGCCAATGCTCACTTCATACGAATCAGTTGTGTTCGGTAAAGGATCCCTGTGATGGTCTGGCCAGATTTCAGCAGTTTTAGAGCATTACCATCAAAAATATTGCACTTTTTCGTAACAAAAAATGTTTATAAATTTTCTTAGTATTTTATTCAATAACAAGTCAATATTGCACTTTTTCTCAACAGAAAATTTTTATAAATTTTCTTAGTATTTTATTCAATAACAAGTCAATGGTTCTGACATTTTATACAAAAATATGAAAAAGTGCAATGTTTTTGAAGGACGGAATTTTTGAGTGGCATATTTTTGAATCTAATTGAGATATTGACTTGAAATTTTTTTGCAAAGCTGCTTTCCGTTTTCTGATCCCAGCTTTGGAATTTTAGAACATGTGGCTCCAAGTTGAAATTTTGATAAAAAATTGGTGCAATTCCGAAAGGGTAGACAAAGGGCGACAAATTCGAAAAATAGAACATGGTTTTTATACCAAAATGTTCTCCGTAATGATACCTTACAGAAAAACATTGTTATATGTTCTTAAAGAATGTTTTTTTATAATAAAAAAAAAAATTAAGTCACCTTTTCACCCAAAAAAACAGCATAAATCTACTATTTTTTGAAATTTTAAATTGAAAATTGTTTATTTTTGGATCCATTATTGGTATTGCTCTGATATGTTTTGCATATTATTAGCAATTTAGTTGTCTAGCTAACAACAAAAATTCAAGTCCATTCGGTCCAAAAGTACGAACTATATTTTTAAAATAGCTGACCAAGGTATGGCAAAATTTTTATGTTTCAATTTTGAAATGCTCATAATTCGGAAATTATAAGAGATAAATAGCACACGCAAGCATATTTATTCAAGACCTAGCTGAGCGCTATCCAAAAGTAGAAAAATCGTTGAAATCGAATGGGAAACCAAAAAATGGCACGTGCTTAAATATTTTACATGTCGAAGGGTACCTTCGATCATAGCGCCGCCCCTGGTAAATTTGTAGGGTCTATTTTAATAACTTAAACTGGAATACTTCTTGGCTACGCCCACGTCAAATTTTATCCCGATCGGAACAGCCGTTTGGCAATGCTAGACTTATTTCCAAAAAATTTGATTCTGCCCCACTGTGTTCTGGGAGAATAATTACAAAAGAAAAGAAAAAAGGACATGATGGTTCTATTAAAATTTATACCATCTATTGAACATGAATACAATAAAGATTTAATATAAATTACAAATTACAGCACATCTGATTACGACGATTATCTATATGATGATTAAACATTACAATACTAAGAAAACCATAAAAATATTACTATATTTATTTTAAAAATAAATGTTTCAGTGGTTAAACAAATTAACTCCATACAACTGTAGTTAATGTTCAGGAAACTTATTAAAAAAAACTTTTTTATTTCAGAAATTTAAGATTTAAAAGAAAATTTAATTTATAAGGTGGGACTACAACAATTTTGTTTGCCTTTTATTATATTCATACATTTTTAAAATAAATTTTTCAAACATCACAAATTTACTCAACTTTTTATTTTGTGGAGTTAGGCGTTTTAGCTTCTGACACATCCATATGTACATGACATTTTATGATTTTTTTGGTAACAAATCATAATAAGTTATTTATGTAAACATATGTAAATGAAATGCATCAACTATATTACTATAACCTCTAAATTTTAACAGATTTTTTTTAAATTTTCAGCACTTCATTTTTAGATGACGAAGAATCTTTTTGACGAAAATCGCAAAAGTGCAATATAAGGGCCACCCTATTGTACACTCACACTAATTTGTATGATTAAGTTTCAGAACAATGTTAAGCATGAAGACACCTTTTCCATGTAGCAAATAAAACACATTATTCTATTTTCAAATGGTTTATTTGTATGTGAATATCTGTGGGTTCAGTGCAAATAACTATTTACTCAGAGTGAAAAATTTTATGTTGCAGACTATCTTCAGGGCCCTGTTACGTTGCAACTACAAAATCAATACAACCGCCACTTTTTTGGCGGGTGAATAGTTACTTCTGAGAGACCTTAACCTTTCCGTTTTACCTAGAAGATATTTTCTCCACAAACGACATATTAAGATAACAACTACTAGCGAAATAAATCTTTATCTTATAAACTACTGTTCCATTTGAAAAAATATTTACAAACGAATGGTACAAGAGGACATAGGCTTTTAGACTGCAAGGTGAGATACAGGGTGTCAAAGTTGACTAATCTAGTTTCAAAAGTTTTTTAGAGTTCGTAACTTGTAAAAGTTTTGGTTTTGAAATGTTTGTATTTTACCTTACCTTTACTTTGCTTTTTTGCAAATATCTCCTGTAGTGGTTGTCCGATATTTTCTTATTTATAATAAACTCCAAACTAATATGTAGCAAATAATCAAAGTAAAAATTTCAAAAGGAGTATGAACAAATTGTTAATTGTTATTTGAATTTTGTTTTGAATTTTTAAATTAAACCCTACTTCAGGAAATGGTCGAAAACAGTGATTTGTTTTAAAAAATCTTAAATCAAAATATAGTCACATCGACGTTTTCAAATTTCTTCATAAATAATGATATTTATTGGAATTGACCCGCCCGCTCAAAAATGTTGACAGCGGAGCAGATTTTGTAAAAGTAGTCAAATTTCCAGTAGCATTTCATACAATAACATACTTCATTAAAAACATAACAATCCCTTTAAACTTAAAAAATTATTACGATACCTTAAACGGACATTATTTTATGATTTTTCAAATCCAGAAGAGAATTATGTATAAGGACTGAGATCAAAAAAATCTTAACATTCATATATGTTAATAAAAATAGAACCACTACAGCTACAAGTTTGATTTTTTTTTTTTTATTTTTATTGCTAAATAGTGATGAATTTATGAACCCTTACCGGAAACCCTTCCAGGTGTTCCATCTCCGTTTAAAATCTACCACACTTTTGAACACCTTCTTTGTGCTCTTCAATTGTCTTTTAACAAGAGCCGAATATCCTTCCATTGGCCTTAGCTACAGGGAGTTTGGAGGATTTGCCTCTCTTGGTACAAATACCACTTTATTGTTCTTGTACCACTCAAGACCTTGATTACCAAAGTGATAGGATGCCAAATCAGAACAAAAATAAGTGGACATAATAAGAAGTCGTATAAATGGAAGCATCCTCTTTTGTAAACATTCCTTGATGTAAATTTCGGTATTTATAGAGCCCTTTGTAAGAAATGTTTGGCTTCTTTTGCCACAACTGAATATTGCTTGCCATGCCAAGAACTTTTGGGGAAAATGTTCTGCTTATGGGTCCTAAACTTTTCTATAAAATTCCCTCGATCATCAGCAACATAAAAATATTGAGCCGGAAGCTGCAAAAAATTGTTCATACGTACGTTTCTTCATCCATTATGCAGCAGGTATATTTTTTGTATAAAATGTAATTCAATTTCCGTGCTCTGTCTTTGGCCTCTAAATGTTTAGCATAGTTCCTGTCTACTCGTGGGACCAAAGTTTTTAGATTCCGTACCCAGCACATTAAAGGCAGCAGCCGAAGACACAGAGAGGTCCAAACGCAATCGCTCTCAGACGGAGGGAGAAAAATCGCCCAAACGGAGAACCACATCAACCACGACTATATCCAATGAGATGGTTAAATACCATATTTTAATGGCTCTGGCGACTGAGAAAGACGGTACCATCAATCCTGTGGTAACGGAATGCGGAGCTATCGAGTCCAAATTAACTGAACACGTTATAGAATACTTGTTTGCTAATAGGACTGGTACGGCACCTCGTTTTGACTCTGGTGAAATTCACCGGGGCTACAGGGTGATCAAATGCCTGGACGAGTTCTCAAGCGACTTTCTTAGCAAATGCATCGCAAAGATCAGTGGTGCATGGGAAGTTTTAAGCCTTAAACTAATCCCTGCTCAAGAAATACCTATAAGACCGCGTGCACGTATTTGACTGCCAAAGATGGCAACAGATGCGCATAAGATGTTGGAGTGTTTGAATTCACACGAATGACTGGTCTATTACCCGCACTGAGCAAGGCGATGGCCACACATGCCTAATTCTCGCCATCGTCTCCTATGACAGGATATCATAAGCTATTGTCAGTTTCTTACCATTCAAGTCACCTGGGCCGGATGGGTATATTGCCAAAGATGCTGCAAAGTGCAAAAAAGTATATCATAGAATATTTACGCTCCGTCTCTCTCTCAACCATGTTCCAGTTAACTGGAGGAGGCAAAAGAAGTCATGAGAAGGCGAAGGACTTTTGTTCGATTAGTCTTTCTTCTTTCCAGCTTAAAACGTTGGAAAGACTCATTGCGCTCATATAAGGCATCGACATAAGGGAACAACACAACTCTCTAATAGTCAGCACGCCTACCTTAAGGGTCGCTCTACATAGACAGATCTGCATAATGTCGTAAGAGAGATCTCTCGAACTTAAACAATACACAATGGCCTTTCTGGATATAGAGGGTACTTTCAATAACGTAACTGCTCTTGCAATTCAGCAAGCTCTTACTAACCTAGACGTTGAAGAATATATCAATGGCTGCTTAGTAACAATGCTGAAATCAAGAATAGTTACAGCAAATCTTGGTAATAGCGTTAAGTCCAAGCAAGTTGGAAGATACACACCTCTATCCACTACAGTGGCTTCTCGTTATTAACTCTATTCTCATTGATCTAGACAGAAAAGGGATAAAAGTTGAGGCTTATGCGGACGACGTGGTGATACTCGTATCAGAACTGTTTCCGGACGTGTGATATTCACTGATTTAGGGTTGCTCGACAACTGAGCCACGGTAAGTGGTCTTGGGGTGAATCCAAGCAAAACGGAACTTGTGCCTTTCAGGACAAAGACCAAGATTCCAAGCTTCAAACTTCCACGGTTGAAACAAGGCGAAGAAGACAACGGTGGACTACTATACCTGACGTAAGATGTTTGGTAAAGTTAAATGGCATAGTTAAATGGATGTATACGGCTATAGTACGTCCAATTCTTACTTATGGAGCGAGGCTTCATGCATCTGATTGTTGGAGATCGAGAACATATGGCCATGCGGGGATTCTAAGCCTATTGCCTTCGATCGTTCTCCAGCCTTCTGACTATATTACTCCATACACAGACTTTGATAGGGTGTTCAAGGTCTTAATTCCCTCCAGGAGTGAGTGGGGTAGGGGTAATCTCGTGTATGAATACGACACTAAGATATATACAGACGGTTCTAAAATGAGCTGTGGTGTTGGTTCTGGCTTTTTCTTTGACAAACTTGGGGTAGGCATCTCATATCGTCTTCCGAATGAGTGCAGTGTTTTCCACTTTGTGATCATTATACTCGTGGGAAAATAAGTATCTTTGTCGACAGTCAGGTGGCAATTCTCTCACTGAAGGCCTACACAACTTCATGTTCATTAGTCAGGCAATGTAAGAATTCTCTGTCAAGGCTAGCTCGTCTATCTGACACCTCTTTGGTTTGGGTCCCTGGGTCCCCAGCGACCACTACGATAATGAACAGGCAGACGAACTAGCCAGAATGGCATCTGCCTTAGACACCTCCAATGCGGTCTCTGTAGCAATTCCACTGGGGACTATCAAAGGCATTAGTTTCTTACAAAGACTGAGAATAGATGGCGTAATTTAGACACATGTAGGGTATCCAAGTTTATGTGGCCATCTTTTAACGAAAAACGTACTATGCAACTGATAACCCGGAATAGAAGGGATATATCAAGGTTGCTGGCAGTAGTAGCGGGGCACTGGACGATAGGCAAGCATGCAAATCGCCTGGGACTCCCTTTTAACGACCATTGTCGCAGCTGTAAGGATAGGGAAAAAGAGGAAACGATTTTCCACCTTCTCTGCGAATGCCCAGCCCTGAGTGTCATGAGGCATAAATTCCTGGGCAACTATATATTGACTAACCTTGGTGAGGTAGCCGAGTCTAAACTCAATGACCTACTGAGATATCTCACAGCTACAGGTTGGGTCTAGTAAACATATTTTTTGCATGCATTTCATATACATACGACATTACATTTAACGAGTGGTGTGGTCTTGTCGAAACGGGGTCCCTTCAACCCTTTGATTGTTCGGACGCAGCGAACTACCACGTAAACCAACCAACCATCCTGTCAAGAACTTTTTAATCCTTGTATGTTTTTAAACAAGCATTGGCTTTAACTTTTCGTGCCAAATAGTCCCAGTACTGAGCTAACAAAAAATAGCATTCTATTAAATGATAAGCGTCAATCGTGTTTCAACAGCTTATGTGAAAAAGAACCGCAACGGTATAGACTTGGCAGTATCCTTTTTTGAAACTATAGTTGTATAGCAATTCCGGTCTTCAGTCCATTTATGTTATTCACTTTTAACTTTCATTAAATTACTTCCGCTTTTTCATACTCAATAAAGTAATTTACTGTGAGAACTGTCATCGGATAATATACTGGATATACTGTCGACTTGTATTCAAGTTGTCAAGAATTGGTGTTGAAAATTGTGCAACTGTAAGTTGTCAAGCCGACTCCATCCATTGTCGATTTTGCAATGTTGTTTTTTCCTCAGTAAAATAAGGCCTTTTCATAGGCATTTTCAGTTCCTTTATTTTTAGCTGTATATTTATACTAGTGGTAATATATATTACAATAAAATTTACATTAATTAATGAAGCAAAATTTCAACAATATTTAAATGAAATTTTACTTTGACACCGTTCTAAGAGTAAAAACATAACAGAAATTACTAATTGTAATTTAGTAATTCTCAGTATTCTAATTAAATTTTATTGCATCATGGTTTTTCTGTTTAGTTACACTACTATCACTATTTATTATTATAACACATAAGTAGTTAAGTGGGAAAGGATTTATTACCTATTAATATTCCCCAGTATTTCCATTCCCATATTTAAGAAATCAGTTCAATCCCGTGATACTTAACTACGTCAAAAGCTTGTCATATTTTTCAAATAATCGGTAAAAATTCTATAATGTACAAGTATATGTACTAAAAGATTTAAGATGTCCTTAGTTAAATCGGGCAAAAATGCAAAATTCGTTGCGAAATTGAATTTTTTCAAATCAGAATGTACAAAAACATATTCACACCAATAATATTGTATCTGATAAGTATCTCAACTTAACAGAACTTTAAGTATCGGTTTGTGTAAAGTCCACCTAGTAGAGGTTTATTTTTATTTTAAATTTCCTGACTTATATAAAAATTTTTCTATTTTTGCCACAAATAGAACATAGTTTTAGTTGTGTAAACAGAATTTATTGATAATCAAATGATTCACTCCAAATGACCGAATGGAGAATACTCCATTTTAACTGAAAAATGTTGGTTTAGGTGACAGAAATTCGGCTACTTAAATCGTAATTATTATGTGTCAACTGATTCTCTGCTGCTAATATCAAAATAAAACGTTTTTACCTTTTAAAAACGGGGTTTATTTCCTTTAAATAAATCGGATACATTTGATTGCAAATAAAAAGCAGTTTCAGTAGTTTAAAATTTCTAACAAATCTTTATTTATTTAAATGTACACCAACAACAGTTCAAATATTCACTCAGTGTATTTATACAAGTTTATAAATTCGCAGAAATTCACATACACTCTATTACGCACAACCTTAAATGCACAAGTCAGTTGATGTTAACCCTAACAGCGCCAATAATAAACTCAGCTCACGACTGCCAGCTCTGCCACTATTTATACACCCGCCATCTATCGGGAATCTTCTACAATGCTCTTAACGGACATACTAGTACATTCGAATTCCAGAGCCTTCGATGTCATTGGCAGCAGCTCAAACATTTAGTGTTGCCATACTTACAAACAATGCCAACAACCGCATGCTACTGATGGACGTGCCCTCAAATATGACGAATGCTGCAGGCAGTCATTACAGACCGTTAAACTTAAATCGTCATTGCACATTCGTAACAATATATTTGATTCATTGGATTGGCAATAAATCACAACGTATCTGTTTAACTCTACAGAAAAAATTACTGTAACTTAAGGACGAAAACCTATAAAGAAATTCTCCGAATTTCTAAAAAAAAAATTCCCGATTAGGATCCGTAATATATATGAGGGATTTCATGACAAGTGAACAAATTTTTTAAACCGATGTCCTCCGATCGGGTTGAAGATTGAACCATGGTTAGACCTATTGGATAGTAATTTGAACACAATTTTTCAACAAGATAACTCTCTGAGTTAGAGGGGGTCAAAATTTTACATTTTGTCCAAACTGGTTTTTTTCTCACCCATGCCACTTATTACTTAGAAAAATTTGTCGCATATAGTTTAGATAGCTATTTCTTCAATCTTTCGAGAAAAAAAAAACAAATAAAAATGTAATTTATTATTTCGATTTTTCGAGTTCGAGGCCAGTTATATTATATATTATGCCAATATTTCGTCACTCATCGAATGACATCTTCAGGGCTTAAAATTTTTAAACATGGAACATTCTACTTGTTAACATGTTACGTCAAGAAACATAAATATAAGATATAAAACAAACGAAAAACATAAAATTATGCAACAAACATACTTATTACAAATAATTAGACTTGAAAAAAAAAAATTAACATACATATTGTCATTTCACCGTCTAATATTGCACTGATTATCATTTAATATTGCACTTGTTTTTATCTTATTTAATAGGTGTCTATAATTCTGAGCGCAATTTCCAGTTGGTATGTTTATTATATTCAGCATCTCTAGCATGTACCGTTTTTTATAATTGTTCTCACTACCCAGTATGCTCACTCTCTCAAAATTGGGATGATGATCATAATTTGCACAGTGGGTCGCTAGAGCAGTTTTTTGAGACCAATTATTCTTTATCAATTTTTAATCCGATTTATGCGCGGCTAATCTTGTTTTTAATTTATTTTTCGTTGTTCTGACATATATTTGGTCACACTTCCTTCCTACATTACCATTACAGGAAATTCCGTTAACCACATTTGATTTTTCCAGATTTCCTATTTTATCCTTCATCCTACTAAAAAGATTTCCAATCTTATAGCCTGTCTTATGAGCAATCTTGCAGACTGATCCTTCCATCAATTTTGATTTCTTGAATCTTTCTGACATTCCAGGGACGTAGGTAAGTGATTTAAATATAGTAGGTTCATTATCGTTGTCCTTCCCTCTTGGTCCTTGTTTTCCATAGTCATATATTAACCTTCTAATCAGTTTCATTTGAAAGTTATTATTCAATAGGATATCCTTGATCTTCAAAACCTTTCCGGATATATTTGATTCCCGTGTTGATGATTATTCTCCTCGGGTGTTTTGAGTGGTAGTTAATAATTCTACCTGCAGCCGTTAGTTTCTGATACCAATCTATCTTTATCCTGTTATTTTCCCTAATAACCAATGTATCCAGATATGGAAGTCTGTTATCCCTCTCCTTCTCCATAGTAAATTTCAAGCTGTGATGAAAGTTATTCAAATTGTCCATACTTGTACCTATTACACTTTCCCTCGCTACACAAAACAAATCATCAACATATTTAGTCAATATTTTCGGTTTTTCGTCAAGTCCGTGAATACATTTGTGAAGCAGTCTTCCCATCACAATATCTGCTACAACCATAGGTAGTCCTCTCTTTTGTGTATAAATCTTTCCATCATACTTGAAATACCTATTTTCCTTAATAAAAAATTTTAACATTCTGAAGAACAACCCTTTGTTCATGTCCGTGTATCTCGATATCTCATCCCATATCTCCTCTATTATCCCCAATGCCAAATTGACTGGTACACTAGGAAACAACGATACGACATCAAACGAAATCAATCTCTCATCGTCATTTATTGTCAAGGCCTTAACCTTTCCCAAAATTGCACTGAATCCCTGATATTGTATCCCGATTTTTCCGTCAATTTTCTAAGAATATTCGTCATGAATTTGCATAAACCTATAGACGGAGAATTAATGCTGGAGCAAATTGGTCTTAACGGAAAGTGTTCCTTATGGATTTTAGGAAGTCCGTATATTCTCGGTGCTATTGCCACGTCCGTTTTAAGTTTTCGTCTTTCAAATTCACCAATTATCCCATTCCTATATAGCTCCTCCACTAACTCATTATTAGTCCTTTGTAGTGTACTTGTGGGATCCTTCGTCAATCGTCTATATGTCATCATATCACCTATAATGAGCCTCATCCTCTTATCATAATCCTTCTTATCCATCGCTACCGTTGTGTTTCCCTTATCCGCATTTAATATTAGTAATTCCCTGTTCCTCTTCAGAAAAATCTCCGCCTTTTTAACCACTCCCAAAATTAATTTGTCCCTATTGTCAAGACTCATCCCATTCATATGATTGTCCACAATCGTTGTGAATTTTGTCCTGGCCATTTCCTGTTCCTCCCTATCCGACAAAGTCTGTACACAATTCTCACCATCCGTTATAAATCCTAATGTAGGAAAATTTTCCCTAGTAATAGGTAGTGAGTGTTTTTGACCAAGAGATAAAATCCACTGTACCTCCTCCTGTATATCATTTCCCGTCTTATTCACAAACTATTTCCTGTCGAACCTAATATCCAGTTCCCTCAAATGTCTCCCATAGAGTCCCTCAAATTTCCTCTTGTGTCCCCTTTTCTCCATCTCACTAATTCGGGAGGTGATAATATCCTCACTATTCCAAAAAATGAGAGAATCCTTCTCATCAATTTCCCCATTAATCCTCTCATTTAGTTTACTGCTCATCTTGTCCAAATGTCTCAATATGTCGTGTTTTTGACGTATCAAAAGATTCAAGATCTTATTGTGGAAATTTCGCATGTACAAGGTGGCGCAAAAGTAAACTTCTGATGTTTTTTGGCTGTAATTAAAAAAAAAAAAAATGAAAAACTTTGATTCTTCTTGTGGATTATTTTTATTTGGTCTTTTAATTTCTTTTTCATCAAGTCGAGAATATGATGATGGCCGCCGCCACAGTTGATTGTCATTTGAGCTCTTTTTATGGCATTTTCCATCACTTTGGCCAAAACTGCCGGCGATAGGTCCTCACATTCTTGACGGATATTGTCTTTAAGAGCTGCAAGAGTCTGAGGCTTGTTGACAAAAAACCCGCGACTTCAAAAAGTCCCACAAAAAGAAGTCTGGAGCGGTCAAATCAGGCGATCTTGTCGCCCGGGAAATGCATCCTTAAGCATATCGGTTGTGGCACGTGCAGTGTGTGCCGTTGCACCGTCCTGTTGGAATCACATGTTTTCCAATCCCAATTCATCAAGTTGCGGCAAAAACAACTCGTTGATCATTGCTCTGTAGCGCTCACCATTCACAGTAACCGTTTGGCCCGTGACGTCTTCGAAGAAAAAAGGTCCGATGACTCCTCCAGCGAAAACAGCACACCATACAGTGACATTGAGCGGGTGTAATGGCTCTTCGTGGGTTACACGCGGATTTTCAGTGCCCCAGAAGCGTAAATTTTGCTTATTTACGTACCCGCTAAGATGAAAAATCATCTTCCTCTTGGTTGTGATTAAGTAAGGCTTGAGCGTATGTTAGACGCGATTGGCGGTCAGCAGCTAACAGGTGATGCACCGTCTGGACTTTGTACGGAAACATCTTCAAATCTTGTACCAAAATTCGCTGTAAAGACCGTCGACTGATACCCATTTGCGTGGCACGTCGTCTGGTCGATGTCGACGGCGCTTCCATGACATCCTCGGCTACAGCAGCAATATTCTCTGCAGAACGGCTACTCCGGGGTCTGCCACGCCTGGCAGCATCTCGTGTTGTGCCAGTCTCTTCGAGGCGAGCGGCTAAACGTCGCAGTGTTTCACCAGTAGGCGTTGGACGGCCAGGAAATCTGCGACGAAATTCACGTTGTGGCAAAGTCACCGACCAATTATTGGTCAAATAAATAGTCAGCAATATTCCGCGTTCTGGAGCAGTGTAGCGTAACATTGTTTATTAACGTGTATTTCGCATGTGTTTACTACACAAAGGAGGATTACTTTTGCGCCACCTTGTAGAATGTTGGAACTTACTACTTATAACAAAGCAATCAATATTAAATCCTAAACATACAATTTTTTTTTTTTTTTAATTTCTAATATTTAAGGTGTTCGATTTTACCTAACTTCATAAATTCATCACACACAAACTTAGTCATCGCTTTTCTAATAATTTCATTAAGTCAACGATTTCAATAATACATGTAATCAGCTCATAGCATTCAATCGCATAGTTAAATTCATATGCCAGAGATTGACAAAAGTAATCAAATTAATGCATGTGACTTTAGTAATTGTATTAAATTTATAATTAAATTAGTCAGGCATAATGTACCGCAAATTTACTCATCTTCTAATTGTGTTTTGTGGAATTCATTACTAAATTCTTGATTGATGTGAATTGTTTAATGTTTACAAAAGTGAATGTAAAAACATGTGTTATTAAATATCTACATATGTATGTATATAGTTAAACAAATAAAGTGTCAGGAAATGTAATTGGTAAATATATAACGGCCATATAAAGAGCTACAGACATTGATAGATGTAGGAATTGGAGTATGATTTGCGAATATTAAAATTGTACTCTTGCAATGAGGAGTTAGCAGTTAATATATATTCAACATAAATTTTGTTGAGAAAAATATATCGAGGGCCTATATACAAAAACCTCTATCTTTGATTTTTACGAAAATGACTTTTTGATGGTTAAAGGTTCAGTAAAACAGTCTATGGTGTGAATTTCATAACAAACATATTTCTTTTTTTTTTTGCTGTTTTATCTTTTCAAATAATTAATTTTCAAATATTTTTTTGAAATCATTTCTTGTTGCAATTCATGTTTTCTTACTAATTTTTGCATGCAGAATATGAATTTTACATTTTTCAATCATTTATCAAAATAGCGAATGCCGATTCTGAATTGAATTACAATGAAAATATTTTACCTTTTTGTTTTTTGGAAAATATAATATCCATGGCATAAAAATAAATAGTTATAGTTGGAGTTCGCTTTTAAAAGTGTCTAGTTTTAAAGTGTCACCTACTATTTTACCATAATTTACCAATCAAACTCCAAAAAAAAAAAGAACTTAAAAATGCAAAAAAAAAATATATATATTTTCTATAACTTATTGTTTAATATTGTTTATTGTTAATTTTATTATATTATATTGTATTATTAGCCGTTATCTTAAATAAATCACGTTAAAAACTGACAGATGCCATAAATGAAATCAATATAATTTAATTTTATTAAAATGCGAAATCCTCTATCTTATCACTTTCATACATATACATAAAATTTTTGAGAAGAAAAATCCTCTATCTATCATAAAGTCCCCAATAATGCAAAATTTTAAAAACCAATTATATGTGACATTCAGTAGTTGCTTTAAAAAAATATTGTAGAATACCGAATTTTAATAACTCAAGTAATTCGGGGGAAAAAAAAAACAGTTTTATGGCTCTCCTGAAAAGTTGTGTTTTCAAAGATAGAGGATTTTGAATAAAGGCCCTCGATATATATTATCATGTTAACTAAACGTTAATACAATGATTGTAAAATAATTTGGTAAATGTTTACTAGGGTGCCTTTTATGCGATTTTTAATTATATTGAATGTTGTTTTGTAACATTTAAAAATTAAATGATGAAAATTTTAGCATCATTTTATTGTACATCTTTGAAATTTGGTGTTCTGGGTCTAAACAAAATTAAGAAATAACATTTTGAAAAAATCTATAAGTATATATAGATATTTTATACATATAAAGTATACAAATTTTCCAACACCGAGAACCCATTAAAACTTGATATCAAAAAAAAAAAAAAAATCTTGAAATTTCATGCATATCTCAAATCCGAAAATTTACAAAATTAAAAAAATGTTTTTGATGCTTATAAATGCTAATAAAGGATTTAACTATTGTACCAATTAAGGACTGAGAATGGAAAATTCTTAACACACGTTTTTCATTGAAACTTTTAACCCAAGTATTATTTGATTTCTTTTTCTAGTTACATTTGAAAAGCATGTCAGTTATTATGCTTAATGTCAATTATGTTCATTTGTTGTTAATCTCATTAAAATGAGTGACCAGAAAAAAGTGCGTACTAAAATTATTAAATATTTTCAACAAAACCCAACTTGGTCCTACAAAAAGTTGGCCAAACAATCAAAGGTCTGCCGTCAAACTGTTTCCATTGTTATTCAACAGTACTAGGAAAACTTGTCTGTTGATAGAAAACACGGTTCGGGTAAAAGGAATGGTCCACATGATGTTTCTAAAGCCAAACAAATAGAACGCATTTTCAAAAGAGTTCCCAACACCTCCGGTAGGAAAGCAGCCCGTTTAGGTCAGTGCTCGGAATATTTGGTACGAAAAGTTAAAGCCAATGCAGGTTCAAAAACATACAAGGCTCTAAAAGTTCCTGACAGAAACGCTGCTAAAAATTTAAAGGCCAAAAACAAAGCACGGAAATTGAAGTCAAATTTTATAAAAAAAAATATTCCTGCTGCATAATGGATGACAAAACGTATGTTCTGGCAGATTTTTCGCAGCTTCCGGGTCAAAATTTTGATGTTGCGGATGCTCGAGGGAATGTTGAAGAAAAGTTTAAGACCCAAAAGCAGACAGAATTTCCCGAAACGTTCTTGGTATGGCAAGCAATATGCAGTTGCTGCAAAAAAGCCAAACATTTGTTACAAAGAGCTCTATAATTATCGAAATTTACATCAAGGAATGTTTACAAAAAAGGATGCTTCCATTTATAAGACTTCTTAATGTGTTCACTTATTTTTGGGCTGATTTGGCATCTGTCACTATGGTAAGAAAGGTCTTGAGTGCTACAAGCCAATAATGTGGTATTTTTACCAAGAGAGGCAATTCATCCAAACTGTCTGGAGCTGAGTCCAGTGCAGAGATATTGGGCTCTTGTTAAAAGAGAATTGAAGAGCACAAAAAAGGTGTCCAAAGGTGTGATAGATTTTAAACGGAGATGGACAACCTGTTCGAACAAAGTGACATAAAGCACTATAAAAACCATAATGGAAGGGTTTTCGAAAATTGTTCAAAATTTCATCATTAGTGATTAGAACTATAAAGATTTTGTTTTTTTAAAATTGTAACAATAATTTCAATCAAATAAAAAAAGATTCAAAACTGTAGGTTAGTCCTTATATTTGCTATGTTTTTTGTGTTATCGTAACCAACCAGCAGATACCTGTGTCGAACATCTAAGAGTCGGTTAAGCCGAGCCAGCGAGTCGTGAAATATTAAGACATTGGACAATACGACATGATAAGAGACCTTCTGAAGTGTTAAGTATGTAGTTAACATTTAAAATAGTGGTAAATCAGTAATCATAGTCATTTAAAGTTTGGTGTACCCATAATTTGAATAGAATCGAAAAACCATATTGATGACTACTATAGTTTTTGTATTGTTAAATTACATGGTATGAATAAAAGAAAATTACTGTCTTCTAAAAGATATCTACTGCACTCAGATGACGTACCATCTCCTATGACTCAACATCTATGAGATTTGTCGGGTACAGAGACGGTGAAAGTTGCTTTGGATGTCATGTCAGCGATTTTGAAGTGTCAAGGGCGCCTTCGTATTTTTTACTTGATGCCTTAAGTGATTTGATAAAAGACCTTGATCTTTCGAATGGTGGCCTTTTAACGAAAATGGCACTTACTGACACGCAGTTAAGTATGCTTATTGCCCATTCTACAAAATCTACAAAACGTAGACCTTGTTTTAAAATAAAACTTAAGTACTACTCGGCTCCCAATGGGTTATATTCGTCAACTAAAAACTAATCAATTTCTTGTTACTTAGCTCAACAAAGTGGGTACACTAAATGTATGTGTATCAACTGTTTATGGGACAGCAGAGCAAAATATAATCATTGCATCAAGAAAGTTTGGCATCTGAGTAACAGTCGTTTATACAAATTTCCTGAAAATCTTAGATCGTACAGCCTTGCAGTGCTACACAGGGCCCTGTGTTGTCAGTTATATCCATATTGTTTATTATTATTTGGAAAATCATACTAGTCACATGGTTAGCGTATTTAAGTTTCATAAAGGAAAGATTGGTGCCGTTTTGCTAAGCTTAAAATGCCTTTTCATCGTGCATGTTTAAAAAAACTAAAATTATTATTATTTTTTTTTTAAATGAGATTTGCGCTCCCTATTGTGGGTTTTGGAACTTTTTTCAAGGATTCAAAAAACGTCAATTGTATTAATTTTTGCTGCAGGATCGACTGGTGAAATCATATTTGCAATATATTCAATCGTTTTTGCTCTACAGAAAAATGTGCCCAAAATCCGCGTCTTTAGGTGCGTTGAACCACCACAAGGAGTGAAAATTTTCCAGAAAAAAGGACGTCATTATTTTTACGGTTAGCGTATTTAAGTCTCATAATTTTTTTATTTTGGTGTATGACTTAAAAATGGGGGATTCTTTTTTTAATTTGTTCAACATTTATTCAAAGTATTGTCAATTGTTAGCCTTGACCTTTTCCCATCTTTCAGGCAACATATAGATTCCGAGCCAAACAAAGCATATCCCATAGAGAGCGTTCTGCATCGATCGAAACACATAGTATTTGGAAGGAGCAAGGTCTGGACTATAAGGCGGGTGAGGCAAAACTTCCCAATAATTTCATTCTAAATACTGTTAACAGATATTGTGGCCAACGCTCGCTTTAAACGAATCTGTTGAGTTAGATACAGGTTCCCTGTGATGGTATAGCCAGATTTCAGCAGCTCATAATAGATAGGATTCGGCTGATTGGCCGAGCTTCATGTAAGATCTCTTACACTTATCGTAATAGATCCATTTTTCATCGCACGTAATGATTCGGTGCAAAAATTATTATCTTTTATAGCGTTCATCTTTCAAGATCTCTCGCCTTCTTCCCTGCTTTTGGATGAATTCTGCTGATTTCAAACGTTTTTAAAATGCTGATTGAGTAGCTCCCAATAATCTTGCAAGCTCTTCTTGATCTTTTTTACTCGAATAACAAACCTGGCGCTAGGTTTGTCATTCATTCTTGTTCGTTATTAATTTATTTACCCCTTTATTCATAAAACAAAATTTCCATATAAAATTCGTTTTATAAACCTGTAATAAATTTAAAAATGTATTATGAATAAGGCCTTTAAAATCAAATAATCAAATACATAATTTAATTTTGATTAATATTAAAAATCGTCTACAATTTCATTATTAGCTCAATATACAGTAGGGTTAAGCGAATAGCTATAACAACTTTAAAACTAAATATATATTTTGTTTAGTAACCGCAATCTAAATAAATAAATAAACTATCAAAAAGTAGTGGAAATAAATAAACAATCACAGTAGCCAACAAATAATATAGCAAAAGTTTTTACGTTTCTATATGTATGTGTGAACATACTTTAAAACAAATTAAAAATTAATAACAAATAATATATGTATGTAAGTACATATGTATGTATGTAAGTACATATGTATACCGAAAATCCAAATTTAAGCCAGACCACATTAAATAAACATTATTTTACGGTAAAACAAAAGTCAATAACAAATGTTGTATGTGTTTAGAAAATGGTCAATGAGATTTTACTAAAACGAATTTATTTTATAATTTCAAATACAATCACACAAACACACACATACATACAGTAACAAGTAATGCTTATTCAAATAAACGAACAAACAAATAAACAAATAATGTTGTTAGACTTAACAAAATCATACAAAACCATGTTTGTATGTAGATAAAACTACATAAACTATATATGTATATTAGGGTGCCTTTCTTTTTGGTTTTTCGATGCTCCCAATAGTGGAAAAAATTATTAAAACTTGTGTCTGCAGAATAAAATGAAATATATTCTTCATTTTAGTCAATGTAAACCAGTTTTTTATTTGGTTGTTTGATTTCATAAAATTTCTATCAAATTTATGCTCATGTGTTTTAGCCAGAGACCGAAAATAACGAGACCACTTTCGTTTCAGTGGTAAATTCACAGTCATAACCACTTTAACATAGATTTACAGGCAGTCGCATGGTAGAAACAGGAAAGAGAGCAGCTCACTTGGGTCCAAATATTAGGTAACTTTGTATAACCTGAAAATAGAAATACTCTTCTATCTCTAGCTAGAGATAAAAAGATAAGGGGAAAATCAGATAAAATAAGAAGTAGGAGAAATAAAGAGGAAGATGGTCAGAAGAGGAAAAGTGACGAGAATAGTTGCACCAGACATTGACGGGTACTGGATCACTTCGTGGAAATTCCCATGTCTGGCTTGAGTAACCAATTGCTATTCCTAATGAAGGCATTGAAGCATGCCAACTTCATGTCCGATAGCTCAGAAATAGTATTCAAGGAACAATGTCGCAGAAACCTGATGCGAAGATATCCTAATGCCGGGCAATGACAAAGAAAATTAGAAATTATCTCATCCTCCTCATCATTTTGACAACTTCTTCAGAAGTCATTAAATGGCAGGCCAAGTCTACTCGCATGGTTGTCAAAAGTGCAGTGTCCGATAATCACCGCCTGTACCATGCTTTATTGTAAGCGTGTCAGGCCAAGAAGGTATGTTGTCCGCCCTCGATTTAGTCGGTGCCATATCGTACAGATGGATTCACCTCCCCATCTTGTCTGAGCGAGCTCATAGTAAAAATGACTAATTTTCTGCTTGCAATTAGTGAACGGAATCTCGCATAGGAAGTCTATGTCTCCGTCAGATCATCAGTTGCTCAAAGCATATCCGTGTCCACGTGCCCACATGAGTACGACAGTTGAATGTCTCGGTATCCTATTTAAGGATACCCGGCATTGCTGGACTATGTTCGATGTTGTATACAAACTTGTTAGTGATTCAGTATATATATACGAATATCCCTGCCTGATATCCTGTTATAACTGAGCAAGTTAGCCGACCTTTCAATAGCCGATATAATACTACATTAAATTGGAATTCTGAAAGATAACCGAATTCCATATGCCTTAACTTAAACACCTCCGGCAACTCGATCTCCCCTCCTAGAACTGTCCGTATAGACTGAGAGACTCGTTGTAAAGGGTTTTTCAATAAGAGAGTTTTTTTTTTTAAATAAAACAAAAACGATTTTGTATATCAATGAAATTCTTTATTCCTATGAAAGTACGTTCGATGCCATTATGTATGGAACTCGATTTCTTTTGCATGACCACCACGGGCACGCTTGCAGAAGTCCAGACGCTGAACCCAATTTTCGACGGTTTTCAAGCATATATCGACCGATACTGCTGCAATTTCACGTTCGATATTAGTACGAAGTTCATCAATCGTCGCTGGCTTGTTGGCATAGACTATAGACTTGACGTTGCCCCACAAGAAATAGTCTAACGGCGTCAAATCGCATGACCGAGGCGGCCAATCGACTGGACCATTTCGTGAGATAATACGTTCTCCAAACTTGGTTTCTAATAAATTGATTGTGATATTCGCTGTGTGGCTTGTGGCGCCGTCTTGTTGGCACCACATGTCCTCCAAGTCCATATCATCCAATTGGGGCCAAAAACATTCTGCTATCATTAAACGGTAGCGATTCCCATTCACAGCAACGTGCCGGTCTTTATCATCACGGAAGAAGTACGGTTCAATGACGCCACCGGCTCATAAACCGCACCAAACCGTAATTTTTTCAGGATGTAATGATGACTCATGGAGTACGGATTACTGTCTGACCATTCAGTCTGAAATGAGCCTCATCGCTGAAGTTGATTTTTCGATAAAAATCCGAATCATTTTCAAGTTGTTGCTCAGCCCAATTCACGAACATACGTCGCTTCTGGTGGTCAAGCGGCTTCAGTTCTTGCGTCAATTTGATCTTGTAAGGATGTAGGCCAAGATCTTTTCGCAAAATTCGCCACAACGACGTCACAGAGATGCCCAATGCTTGAGAACGACGTGTGAGAAATACATTTGGGCTTTCTTCAACTGAAGCCTCAGCGGCAGCAATATTCTCGACACTACGGGCACTTCTTTGTCTCACTGGCACGGTAACATTTTGTACTGTGCCTGTGGATTAAAATTGTTCCACTAGACGATCAATTGTTGATCAGTTAGGATGATTATGACGACCATAAATTGGACGTAGCGCTCTTAACGTTGAGGCCACTGACTCCGAATTTCGGTAGTAAATTTTAATAATTTCGACTCGTTGTTGGCTCGTATATCTTTCCATCATGAATTGGTAAACCTTACTAAAGAGATATGTCAAAAGAGCGCCAAAAAATAGTGTGTCGTTTGCTGTCCCTATCGGTCTATTTTTGTAGCGTCCCTGTTGAAAAACCCTTTAGTATGTGAAGGTCCCTCCATTGATTCCATGTTGTATGGAATTGATAAAATTAAGTTCCTCGATAGGAAGGGCCTAGAAGAGCAATAATTAATATTATATGGAAGATTCTGTACACTTCCGATTATACTGGCATGACCGTATGGTACATGTTACCATGCTCCTATCGAATTTAGCTTGAAGGCCGTAGTGAATGCCATTTTTCTGGCCATTAGATCCACAAGGATCCAGTTTAATATTGTATAGAGCGACTTTGTTGCAGTCATTCTTAGGGCTCCTGTTATCATGCAAATTGAGCTTTTGTCTAGTTCCTTCCACCATACAGAGACTCCATAGAATAATATCGTCTTGGTGACCGCATCAAATGGCCAATTAACATAATGGGGTCTAATACCAAAATACGTGTTTTTGGCCTCTTTTTTGTTTTATATCACTGTGTTTACGCCAAAAACAACACTTTGATTCATATTAATGCAGAATTCTATGTGTTACAGAATACTTCAACTTGCCATTAAGCTTTAAATTCAACGTCAAGAGTCGTAAGTACTTCCTTTTCTGCTAGATACAAATATAATTTATAAGTGTGTAGTACTTCTACTGCTCCTTATTATAAGAATCTGTCTTCCAAATAATTTAATAAATAATTAGAAAATTCCTCAATTCATTTCTTTTCTTTTCATAATGTTTGTTAAATTATTCTGAGTACAAAATCTAAATGATTTCGGCTCAGAGAGTTCGAAGACCTCTTCCAATTTATCCAGGATTTTCCTCTTCACCCGGCTTTCAGCTAAACATACTCAGAGAGTGATTTATAAGACAACATTTTTGATTAGTGGTTGAGTAAGAGTGCTATTTCGGCTATGACGAATCTTGTATACCCACCATCATGGTAGAAATATTTAGGTTCATACAAAACCTACATTACCTTGAGGTAACGATAGCCGCATATGCTATTTTCAATTTAATTAAATAACATTTGCAACCTCTAAAAGATATACGATTTTGTTAAAATATTCAGGATTTGTTTTTTAGATGACGGAAAATATTTTTAGACCTCTTGAGCATCTAAAATTGAACCACCCTAATATATATATATATTATATGCAAAAACATAAATTAAACAGAATTGTATGTGTGCAGCCAATACTAATATATGGGACATATCTGTACATACGAGGATCAAAATAATAACTATAATCTGATATTTATAGCATTGACGTCGATAGAACATAACATTCAATTAATGAATCATTTGCAATTAGGGATGTATTTATAATTGTTTAGACTTGTTTAGAGGAAATGTATGAAAACAAATCAAATATTTATACCCAATTCACCGAATACGTGTTATAGCAAAAATATTTGTTAAACTAAATTTTCTAAAACAAAATTGTTAGCATTATTCCAATAGATGTACAATTTTAACTATTCGTGGATTTCTACACTTTACTGTGACCAGCGGTCAGCTGCTTCCAATCTAGGAGTACTAAAAACCTATTATAGTACCAATTAAAATTATTTTAATTTAAATAAATTTAAACTAAATCATTTCAAATGACTTAATTAAGTATATGGCCACCGTAAAAATGAGGCTTATGGAAAAATAAGTCAATAATTCGGAATTAAATTTTTTATTATAAATACATTTAATGTCTTACAATGCACAGTGGTTTAGAAACGTTTTTTTTTTTTGGAAATAATTCGGTATCTCGGGAACCATTTGAGATATTGTTACGAAATTTCACATGGTTGGAACTTAGGTATTTTCAAGTTGATTTGCTGTTGTTTAGCTTCCGAGCGCTAATGGGGGCCAGTGCGTTGCCCCTCAAATTTGGTAACCTCGGGTGACCAAGTTTCAAAATTGCCAAAAATCCACTTATGATCGCAAATAGCTGAAATTTAAAATATAAATGCTTCTTAAGAAGGTCTAAAAAAAATACGCTTACATGACACAGTGGGGCAGAATCAAAATTTTTTGGAAATAAATCTGGCATTTCTAAACGGATGCCCCGATTGGGACAAAATTTGACGTGGGGGTAGCCAAGGAGTATTCGAGTGATAAAAATTTTAGTTTTAGAGCTCAATAAATATGTAATATGTAATAAAATCTTTATTTATTAACAAAACTAAACGAAATTTACAGGGTTTTTTTAAATTTCTCATTCTAAATAACAAAGTGTATAAAACTTGTCAAAAAGTCATAGGGAATCCCGCGATTCCTAAAAATTGGAGCAAAAATTCCAAAAATGGTATTTTTTACAATTTTGCCCAAAGTTTTTACATTTCCTTCGGGGCTGGGAAAATGCTTTAAAAATAAATAGGAATCACATCAAGGTTTCCAAAGCTGCTTCCGTTTTTTGATCCCAGCTTTGGGATTTTAGAACATGTGTCCAAAGTTAAAATTTTGATAAAAAATAGGTCAAATTCCGAAGGGCGTAGGGGCGACATATTCGAAAAATATTACATATTTTTTATACCAAAATATTCTTCGTAAAGATATCTTACAGAAAAACATAAAACTGTTATATGTTCTTAGAGAAAGTTTTATTTTAATAAAAAAAGAGTTAAGTCACCTTTTCCCCCAAAAACAACAAAAATCAACCAATTTTTGAATTTTTAATTTGAAAATCGTTTTTTTTTTCGGATCCGTAATTGATTTTGCTCTAAAATTTTTGCATATTATTGATATTTTAGATATCTAACTAATGGAAAAAATCGAGTCCATTCTGTTCAAAAGTACGCCCTATATTTTTAAAAAAGCGGACCAAGGTATGGCATAATTTGAAAATTTCAATTTTGAAATGCTTATAACTCGGAAATTACAAGAGACAAGTAGAACACGCTAGCATGTTTTTTCAAGATTTTCAAAATTTAAAAATCTTTGAAATCGGATGGGAAACAAAAAATGGCACGTGTTTAAATATTTTACATGTCGAAGGTACTTTGTGCATAAGTAGGTTATCTCTATTAGTTGAAGAGATATTTAGGTTTATTAATTTATTTTTTTTTTTTAATTTTGCTCGATCTTTTTATTGGTTTCTTAGATGTGGCGGGCCTATGGAGGGTCGAATTTTTTTCTAAAATATCACCTATATTGGTGATAAAATTCTAAATAAAATAAAAAAAACTTCCTAACAGTTATCTTGTCCCTATAAAAAGTTAAACGCATCCAAAGTTTGAACATGTAAAAGTGCCATATTTTTTTAGTTTTTTCCCCAAAAAGGCCCATATATTTTTTCTTTTGCAGAAAAATATTTTCTTCGGGACTATATAAAATTTTTTTATGATCTGCAAAGAGAATTTGATGCAATAGCTCGTAAAGTAAATTTTGGCTCACTTAAGTGGACAAAACACCCTCCAGATCTATCCAAACTTGGCCAATTTTTTAAAAAAAATGTCAGATTTGGGTAAGAAATTCTAAAAAGGCAAAGCACAGATCCTCGAAAAAACTTCATGGAATTTCGTAGCAATATCTCAAATAGTTCCCGAGATACCGAATTATTTCCAAAAACAAAAAAACTTTTCTAAACCACTGTCCAATGTTAATAACTACAAATAATTTTATTTAATTGCTTTGTAACCAAAAATATTCTCTAAAAAGTTTAATCGATTCAGAAAGTGATCCTGAGTCGATCGGTATTCTTTAAGGTGGGTGTTAGACTAATATTTTAGAACATTACAAACATCAGCATAAACGCAATATACCCTCCCCACTATGGTGGTAAAGGGTACATGTGCATTGTTGTGCGGTATCGAACGAATGCCCACTAATTTCTCTTCCATATACAGTAAATAATTATAATTTCATATCTGCAGAACTAAGTATAACAGCTAAAGCCTACATAAATTAAAAAAAAAATGGATAAAATCACAACAATGGGCACCTCCGATATAAAGTAATTAGTTATTTTAAAATATCTGAAGAATTGTAATCGCGAGAGCCTACTAACTTTGTGTAAATTATTTTTATGCCAGTGTCTACTGCTACGCTTATAATAAAGATGGTCAAAGTGTGTGCGTGGCCCTTCCCATACTAAGTAAATAATTATTATCGAATATCTGTACAACAATAGTGAGATTCGCAAAATTTTGCGAGAGTTTTTATCAAAATGGGCGCTATCGGAACAAGGGTTATGGTCCCTGCTACACATAGCTAATATTCAGGATTGAATAATTTGGGAACTATTTTAGTTTGAGCTAAAAACTTGATTATTTTTTATATGATTATTTTGATATCATTGTGTATGTAGTTGGCATGTAAATGAGTGGAATCAGAGCCGTATGCATAGAATCATCATTAAAAAGTAAATATTTATTTTGGAATATCTGGAAGACTTTCGAGACTATTGTAAGAGTCTTCAAACTTTGTATTAATTACTTCCCTATCATTGTAAGTAGTTGGGCTAAAAAAGGGCGGTATCCAAATAATTGGCATGGCCTCTATCACACAAATCTTATACTTATAAATGAATATTTGAGCTACTTTTGTGAGAGTTTTCGAACTTCATATAAATTGCTTTGTTAATATTAATTTAGAAATAAAAAAATTAAAGCATAATAAACGGGATATCTGAAGTAATACTGTTACATGTACGATATTAATATTTTCGAAAATTACAAGATGACAAAAGCATATACGTATCTTGTTATACCCTTAAAAATTACCACAAATTTCCGGTATAAATTATATTCATTTAATTTTGTATAAAATCCTTTAACAGTTTTTTTTTTTCCTACGATTGAGGAAGCGAAAATTTAAAATTTGAAATCTTTAGTTATTCTGCAGTTATTATAACTAAGCTGAAACCCGAATATTTTCTACACCCTCGTATATAATAAACACCAACGTACATATACAATTGAATGTAGCACTTATATGCATGTCCGTAATATAATTTATAACAAACAAAAAAATACATTTCTACTTTTAACCATAATGTATTGATGTATGCACGAATGTATGTACAAAACAATAATAATATTATAACCAGTAGTTGTACCAGTATTCGGTCTAATGAAATTAGCATTTGTTATGTATTTTTGCTATTTATTTGTGTTAACGTGAAAACATGTTGTACGACAAAACACAAATACAACGACTATAACTTACAGCAATACAAAAAATATGCACACACACACATTAGGGTGGCTCCCAAACAAAATTGTGGATGTTCCCACTTAAGCGAATGATAATTTGTTTTTCAAATGGCGTGTCAGATATTTTCGCGTAAGTTCAAAAGTATTCTAACTTTTAATATTAAGTTATACTTTATAATTCATAAACATCATAGAATTATATCGAAACGGTTTTTCCGATTTTTCGAAATTCAATCTAGTTCGAATACTTTTCGAATTTTTTGAAACTTTCTTTTTTCCCGATTAGCATTATATGTTCAGGATATAACATTTGTAAGTGGCAAATCTCTAATACCGTAAAACATTAAACCATATATTCTGTAATAAGAACAGCATTTCCAAATGTTAGTCATTAAGAATTAACAATACCTTTTTTGCGTGAAATGCTGCAATTATTTTCTTTTTAATTTTATAAACGAATAAAATTATAAAGTTGTATATACCAACAAAAATCTAATGAAATTACATCTATTGTGATATCCATATTGTGTATGCATTGAAAATATAGCTAACACTGGAATGGGGAGAAAGTGGTTTTGGAAAAATTCAAATAAAATTCGAAACTCAATATACATGAGTTTCGAATATCGGAAAAAACAATTTCGGTGAATTTTTATATTCGGCAGTGCCGAATATGTGGATATTTTATTTATTTATTGACAATAAAATATTTGCCTGATATAGGGGTTATATGGGGAATTGGGTCGATCCTCACAAGTGGTGGTAGAAAGATTTAGGTTCATATAAAACTTGTTTATGTTTAATTATATCACGATATTAACTATTACAAGACAATTAGGAATGTTCAAATAATTTTCTGGGATGGGCCTTGGATGGGGACTAGGCTGCCCGATTTTCGCCATACTTTACAGTATAATTTCAGAGTATGTGGAATTAATTTGAGCAAAATTTTATCACGATTTTCCGCATAATTAAAATATTTATGACTGCTTAAATAGAGTTTCCAAAAAACCGAAGAATTTCAAAACCGCGGTTTCGGTTTTGTGATAATAATAATATAAGAAATGCTATAAAAATTTAAAATTCAAACTGGAAGGGTGTTCAAGAGGATAAAGGAACATTTATTTTAATATATTAAATTAAGGACAAAGAATGAAAAATGTTAATGTATATATGTTAGTAAAAATGAATCCACAAAACTTACAGTTTTGATTTTTTTTTTTATTTGATTGAAATTATTATTACAATTTACAAAAAATATTATTTATGTCGTTCTAATAAATAGTGATGTCTTTATGAACCTTTTCCGGAAACCCTTCCATTAAAGTTTTTATTGAGCTTTCTGTCACTTTGTTCGAACAGGTAGTCCATCTCCATTTAAAATCTACCACAATTTTGGACACCTTTTTTGTGCTCTTCAATTCCACCAATATCCACTGGCCTTAGCTACAGGCAGTTTGGAGAACTGGTACAAACACATTATTGTTCTTATACCACACAATATCTTGCTTACCATAGTGACAGGTTAGCAAATCAGGGCAAAAATAAGTGGACACATTAAGAAGTCTTATGAACGGCAGCATCCTCTTTTGTAAACATTCCTTGATGTAAATTTCGGTATTTATAGAGCCATTTGTAAGAAATGTTTGGCTTTTTGGGAAAATTTTCTGTTTTTGGGTACTAAACTTTACTACAACATTCTCTCTAGCATCAGTAACTTCAAAATATTGGCCCGGAAGCTGCGGAACAATTTCCATACGTACGTTTCGTCATCCATTATGCAGGAGGTATATTTTTTTTATAAAATTTGACTTCAATTTCCGTGCTCTGTCTTTGGCCTCTAAATTTTTAGCAGAGTTCCTGTCAAGAACTTTATAAGCCTTTTATGTTTTTAAACCTGCATTGGCTTTAACTTTTCATCCAGATATTCCGAATACTGAGCTAATCGGGCTGCTTTCCTACCAGATGTGTTGGGATCTCTTTTGAAAATGCTTTCTATTTATTGGCATTAGAAACATCATGTGGATCATTCCTTCTACATGAACCAGGTTTTCTATTATCAAAAATATTTAATAATTTTAGTACACACTTTTTTCTCAATGGTATTACGATACCAAAAAAGGAGAACTAAACCAAACTTAGGAGTACTTTTTCGTTCTTCAAAATGGTACTTTTTCATTAAGCCATCTATATGACATTGAGGTAACAAAAACTTTTAATTTTTTTTGTGGTATTTTTTGAAATTTCTATAATAATGAACCTTTTAGCAGAAAATCATTACCGAGTTAGTATCTAATAAAAAAGGGACTCACAGGTACTTTTTTTCAACTAACAACACTTTTTGACTATTTTTAAATAATAAACCTAAAAATTAGGCACACATGATTCTGAATCCACATTACAATGATTCAATAAACGTGAAATTAGAGACATGTTATGCCGAATTAGTATTAATTCACAAAGGGAAACTTAATAGTACACTATTTCTTTCTTCCAATTGGGTTGGCGAAGCGCACCGGGTCAGCTAGTACTCCATACTTTTATCGGATATTTGAAAATAACTAAGTCTTTGTTACAAAAATGTTGCATTCTTTTTTTTTTTAATTAAATAAATAAACAGTAATTTGAAGTTTAATTGTCAAGAAATACTAGTAGATCAATATTTTTAAATGAGTTTGTGTCATTTTTTATTAACAGGTTTCCTTGCCTTGCCTGCGAAAGGTAGCCTGCTACATCATCCGGAGCAATTATTGTAAAATTTTTAAAAAAAATTTTAGAAATCTTAAGATATTTTTACCAATCTGTTTACGGAGATATTGAATGAATCATTTTATGAAAAAGTTTTTTTCTCATTTCTAAATTTTGAATTTTTCTACTGAAAATAGATTACAAGCAAAAACCGAAGAATAATTGTCGGTTTCGGTTTTAGGCATTGAAAAACCGCGGTTTCGGTTTCGCTTAAAACCGAACTGTAAACTCTAGCTCAAACTGTATTCTGGAAGACATTTGTATAGGGACTAGATGAAATCATTGACCGATATTGCCCATTTTCAATAAACCTTAACAACAGAGATTATTTGTGGAAAATTTCAGCCAGGTAGCTTATCGTGTTTTCAACAGACAGACAGAAGGACGGACATACCTAGATAGTCTTAGAATCTCATGAGGTTCTAGAATATACACTGAATCAATTAAGTCAGACAGTATAGACATACTCGTTATATATACATGGAATGGACCAGCTTTGTTGTTGTTAGGGAATGCAAAAATAAGCAAATATCAATGGATAGAAATAAAATTATTATTAACCTGCAAAATGAAGAAAAACGTCTAACCGAAATCAACAATATTGTAAAAAGACTACGCTCTTCCATTCAGTGCATTATGCAACAGTTCTAAGCAACCGGAACAATGGCAAATAAACAATGAACTGACCGTCCAAGAAAAATAGACCACTACTTAGAGAGAAGAATTGTACGATTTGAAGAAAGTAATCCAAAAATTATCGCATGTGTAATTCCGCGAAACTTGAAAACTAGTGATGAATTAACGGTAAACTCCCAAACTGTAAGAAACGCTCTTAAACTAAATGGCTACAATGGTCGGGTAAGCCGTAAGAAGCCACTTGTTCGAAAAGTGATAGAGATTTTTTATTTTGGGAACGAGTTATTTTTAGCGATGAAAGTAAATTTAATGTTTTTGGTTCTGATTTGGTTCATTTGACGCTAACCGTAAAACATGGAAGAGATAACATTATTGTTTGGGGTTGCAAGGCTTCACCTGGGTTGGGAATTCTTATTTTTGTTGAAAACACGATGGATAAATATGCATACCTTAATATATTAAAAGAAAACTTAAAACAAAGTGCTGAAAAATTAGGCTTGAGACATTTGTATTGCTTCCAACAAGACAACGATCCCAAACACACATCTTGATTAGTAAAGGAATGTCTTATTTATAATGTTCCTAAGCAATTAAATCGCCCAGCTCAGTCACCTGATCTCAACCCGATTGAGCATCTATGAGATCACTTGGAATGAAAGATTCGGCAGCACAATATACAGAGTGAAGCTCAGCTAAAGGCCGTTGTGATGAAAGACTAGATTAAAATATATTCCCTGACAACAACAAAGCTGGTCCATTGCATGCACACATATTAAATGCAATTAAGTTTAATACTGGGATTCTTTGCCTTAAGACGGTTAACTGTACGTAGACTTTTTGGTGATACTTTTCGCACAATTTCATGAATTTATGTAAATTTTTATGTTTTTAATAAAAATGTTTGTATTTTTTTATGTTGATTTCTAGTTTATAAGATTTTTTATAAAATGAATTTTGAGAAATGGTATCCTCAAACAAACTAAACTTTATTTTTAGTTGGCAACATCGCCACCTTATTTTTCCTCCATACAAACAGCCAGCCTAATGTACATAAATAGCTACATCAATATAGAAACGCAACAAATAAAACAACACTCTGGAGATCAAAAAACATTTATTGATTATTCCCCAATACATTCATGAATAAACGTATAAAATAAATGAAATTTTAACCCAATTTGCTCAATAATATTGCAAATACAAATGACCAATTCAAAAGTGAATAAATATGTATTTGTATTAGCATGGCATACATTTTGTAGGCAGTTTGGTTTAAATGAGGTCAACCAAATTAATGTAGTTAAATATAACGAAAGGCTTCATAGGTAAGGAATTAAATTACTTAATTTAATACTCAGGTATGCAACTGCTTAAGCAATTTTCTTAATATGTACAAGAATTAGGCTGCAGCCAAAAATGGAAAGAGATCATAAATAATTAACAACATTAGCATCCTGCTCTCAGCTAGTGGAACCATGGAATTTCTGTTTAATAGTAACAACAGATTTATGTATTTCAGCAATTTCAAAAACCGTATACAACTATAATTTTTTACCATTAATCTACAAACGAGTCTATTTTCAAAGGTAAAAATTTAATTTTAATACCTTTGTTCATTGACACAGATAGATATTTATATAAATTAATATGTAAAAATAGCATTTTTATTTAAAACGGATGCTAGCGTTTTAACAGTCAAGTAAAAAGCGATTAATATTTTATATTTACATAAACGAACAGTTAGTTAAAATACTTTATGGTTTAATAATATATTTACATTTTTTATTTATTTATATTTCAACTCTTTAATTTAATTTTCTTTTTTATTTTTACATAGAGCACTTGGTAGTGTATCACTAAATAAAAAAAAAAAATTGCATCTCTTTACTTCTTTGGATGCCTGTAATGTGGTTTTTGTAAATTACATTTTAATACAATAATGTTGACATTTTAAAACTTCATTAACACAATTAACCGCACGCAGACGCTTGCAAATGAAAAGGACTCTTAGTGTCGTTCATTTTGTGTGCGATGTATGTGTTATATTATGTTCAAAGTAGCAAACCAAATTAACAGCAGCAGCAAACGTTTATAACATTGTTGAAAGCTCGAAAACCGCACAAAAATATGTTTGTCTGTTTGCTGCAGAAGGGAAAACAACTATACGAAAACCTGAACAGATATACACTGGCGTAAGTAGTATATGTGAAATTGTAATGATACTGTGTACAGTAGAGCAAATGTACCTTAGGGTGGCACTTATTTTGCCCTTTTGCGATTTTCGATGCTGTAAAATTGTTCTATTCCATCTAAATGCTGAAAATTTGAGCGAAATCGTATAAAGTTTATTGGTTGCACATTTTATTCAAAGTTTCAATTTTTAGGTTAAAGTAGAAAAATATTTGTTTTTCCTTATTTTCTTTCATAGGCCTAAAAATAAGTGCTAAAATCTTATAACTACAACTAAAGCAAAATATTATCTATCGTGAGCCTTGATGGATAGATATTCCCCATCTTAGCGGGATAGTAGATCGGCTACTAAGCATTGATCGCGTTTGGCACTGTGTGAGGAATCTTGCGAGCAGGTTTTGGTGGGACATTATTGATCTCATCCTTTACCAATAGTACGTATAATTCCCTGTAGAATGTTCCCATTTCGTACGTACCTCGTCGCGGTCCTAAGCATTTTTGACTTATACAGAATAAGATCAATTCAGGAATTTTGGTTTTAAAATGGTTTTATCTATATATATAAAAATGGATGTTTGTATGTATTTATGTTCCGAATGAACTCAATAACTGTTAGACCGATTTTGACGAAATTTTCTGGGAATCTTCTGAAAAGCCTAGCGAGTAAGACTGTAAAGTAAGATTTTTGATTTTCGGTCTGTGGACGGAATGGCGTGGCAAAATCTAATTTTTATACTACACCACTAATGAAATTCAAATGACGTCGGATTCATGCCCACCTTTAAATTTCAAGGCCAAATGTACCACAGAATTGAATCATTGCTCCCACTTTCCAATGATGATGCGAAGTTCCTTTAAATTTATTTCACTACATAAGCCGAACGCCATCGACGAACATGCATTTGCTGCAATACCCTTCTACCGAAACCTTCTCAAAACAATTGTTGGACATCGCAAATGGCAAAATACCATTTGATCCCGCCACAAATTAGATTTCGTTCCCGAACTTCTGCCAAATGCAAATGAATATTCAAGCCGTTGTCGACAAGGTATTCCCATGTCTTACAACCAACTATAAAAATTCGGATTGGCTGTGGGAACATGCAATTTTGGCACCAACAAATTATGATGTCAACAAGCTCAATAGGTAAATTCAATTGAAACTGACTGGCGAAAAAACGTGTCTAAGATTTACGTGGGTACCTGCCGCATAGGCTTAAACCGCACGGTGATCTTAACACCGGATAGAAACAATGCGTCTATCACCGCCATTGAATGACTTGCAAGGTACACTCAATTGGCAACTTCTTGTACAGTGATTGCACAGATCAATGCACAATCCCCTTGCTCGAGAGCTCGGGCTATCTAATCCCTGCCATCCATAGCTAGCCCAGGACAATTATCAAAGCTGCAACATCCAGCCTGGTAAACCAGTCCAATGTATGGTCTCTGACTACAAAAGTTCTCAGCCGATAAAAGTCAAAGTGAGTGTACCTTTATCACACACTTTTGACCTCGACAGAGAACCAAGCCCAACGATCAGTACATCACGAATGCTACTACCTCAATACGTTTCGTGAGCACAAACGCCAGTTGGTATCTGCTACTTTCAATGGCTCTGTTGAGTCAGCAAAAGCACCTAGTAAGATACATTTGGTAGTCCGAAATTTTGCACTAGCCCAAATATCAGTACTTTAACCAACGATCTTCTCCCCGCTTTGGGTTTTAACCACAGCCACCACGAATTTACCGAAGTGACCTCACCAATGATCCTACAGGACCGAAGTCCTGGAGCCAAAGGATCCCCGTGGAACTAGATAAGGCTCTAGTCAGCTGAAAACTTAATAAATTAAATTTTTACCAGGAAAGAGGTCCGTGCACCTCGGAGCCCCGGTTTCGCCCCATATTTCCCCTTGGGGCATAACATCAAGGTGTGGAGCTCACCAAGATGCTTATCCATGCCCCAAGGGGTGTGCCTGGCGAAACAATAAAATACAAATCGATTGACACAGTAATGAACGAAGAACAAGCCGTCGATTATCCTACTAAATTTTTGAATTCATTGGAACCAGCCGGCTTGCCACCACATGTATTAAAATTGAAGGTTGGATCACCAACTTTGTCCGATACTGTATATTAAAATCGAGATCGAGATGCAATATAAAACAGATGTTTTCTAAAGGCCAGCAACGCCGACCGAGTTCAGCTAATACTTTATAGTCAAGAATTAATTGTGATTAGTCACTTATGAACCACTGAAGGCTAGAGGATTTTAACTTCATGTGAAATATTTTGGCTTATATATGATAACGCTAAGAAAGTCGTCTATCTAAGTGAATACCAAGGTAAATAAGTACAGTATTTTCTTGTGGCATGTTTATGTTATTCAGTGTTATAAAGGGTATTGCATTAAACGCTTTCTATCTTTAAATATAAATTAAACGAAGTGTGTGTGAGATATTAAAGTAAGTTTCATTCGTTTGAAAGTACTATCGATGCCACATTGTGTAAATGTCCGCAGTAGTTACGCTGGGTGGCGCGAATGCCTAATGTCCGATTTTCCATAAATCCGGCTGACTGATTTCATGCGTTAAGTTGGCTTGAGGCCCGCTGTGTTTTATTCGTACAGACCGTCGTCTTAAGAAAAAGTGTAACGTTGTCAAATCGCAAGATCTCGGTGGCCACTTCACATCACCTCCATGTGAGGTGACCAGGCCCTCAAATCGCTCGTAGAGAATGTTTAATGTGGCTTGAGGTGTGTGGCACGTAGTGCCGTTCTGTTGAAACCACATGTCGTTGGTGTCTATATCATCCAATGCAGGGAAAAATAAGTTGGTAGTCATCGACCTATAGCACTCGCCGTTGAAGGTGATGGCCTGGCCAACACCGTTCTTAAAAAATATAGACTGATGACGTTGCCAGTTAAAAATTCACACCAAACAGTTTCATTTCGGAATGCATTAGACTCTATTGGATCTTATGTGGATGGCTATCATACCATTCATGCAGAAATGGGCTTCATGACTGAAGATGATTTGTTGATGAAAATTTGGATCAGTTTCCAACAGGTCCAATTCCCATTCAGCGAAGACACACTGTTGTTTGTGGTCGATTACCTTCATCTCCTGGGTCATGTAAAATTACTATTATAAAGTTAGTTATACCCTACACCACCATAGTGGGGAGGGTATAATGGATTTGTGCAGATGTTTGTAACGCCCAAAAATATTAGTCTAACACCCACCTTAAAGTATACCGATCGACTTAGAATCACTTTCTGAGTCGATTAAACGATGTCCGTCCGTCCTTCCGTCCGTCCGTCTGGCTGGCTGGCTGGCTGGATGGATGGATGGATGGCTGGCTGGCTGGCTGTCCATGTAAACCTTGTGCGCAGAGTACAGGTCGCAATTTTAGAGATATTTCGATAAAATTTGGTACATATAATTTGTTGGCCCAAGGACGAAGCCTATTGAAACTGGCTGAAATCGGTCCATTATTTCACCTAGCTCCCATACAAATGTACTCCCGAAATTGGACTTTATCGGTCATAAATGTTTAATTTAAATAGGTATCTAAACAAATTTTTCTCCAAATAAGTTTTGTGTATACTGAATTCATGTCACCAAATTTTATTATGATCGGTCCATAATTAGTCATAGCTCCCATATAAGGCCTACTTCCGATAATCACTTTAACGAGCATAAATCTCCTAAAAATGTTGGTATACACATAAAATTCAACATAAATAACTTTCATATTGACATTAATCACATGACCAAATTTCATGGTGATCGGTCCATAATTTGTCATAGCTGCCATATAAGGCCCACTTCCGATAATCACTCACAAATATAAATTATTGAAATTTTGAAAGAAAAATGTTTTTGTTCATTTACTTAGTGTAGGGTATTATATGGTCGGGCTTGACCGACCATACTTTCTTACTTGTTTTTATGTAAATTTATGCGCAATATGTTTATGAGAATGAATTAAATAATATAATATACATACATTAAAAATTAGTATTTTGATTGTTGAATGTTTATAAACATCTTCATACTTTAATAACATATTTAATTTATAATTAAATCTCAAAATCCTGTTTGTGAAAAAACAAAAAGCTTCAAAACTTCTGTTATTAAAAACATTTGTTATTGAAAAATTTAAACAAAAATTTATTCAATTTGTTTACAAATACTAATCCAAATAATACAATAAATGTGTGTGGATTAAAAATGTATAAACAAAGTTATTACAATATAACATAGGGTATTTTTTTAATCCCGATAGAACTTACTAAAGGGTTAACGAATTGTCATACATCCGTCGAACCTGTCAATTGGCCTCCAAAGTCGTGCTATTTTACACCTGTCGATTATTTCCTGTGAAATCATGTGAAGCCACTGGTGTATGCCGTTAAACCAGCAACAATTGACGATTTGATACTGTGGTCCAAGAAAATATATAACACAATGCAAGAATCCTTCTGGGTGACAGAATTTCCAAGTGGTGTCTTCTAGCTTAATTTCATCTATAACTCAATTTAATTCATGAAATTTTCAACGAAGAAGAGGAGAGAATGTTGATTATGTATAATATTAAATTTGTTAATACTTTCAGAAAAATTAATTAGAATTTTGTATTACTATTACAGTCATAATTTTGCTAATCTCTGATTTTGCTTTATTTATTGTGGTTTTGTGTGTTCAATTTATTTGTTATATTTAATGCTTCATAAAAAGTGGAATTACTTGGTTTATGTAATATTGAACGTTTAGGTAACTATTACCTACTAATGATTAGCTCGACTATTGGACGTATACCACTTAAAATTCTGTGAGAAATAACTTTGCATATATTTTCAGAGACCGTAAACAAACAATAACATATTACATCTACGATCGTGAAAACCTCTTAACCCTTATGTGTGACAAAAAAAACACTTTTAACAGGGTGACAGGGTACCCGGGTACATACAGAACCTATGAAGTTACATATCATTGCGCAATATATACAAATGCACCATATTATGAAATGCTAAAAAAATTTTCAAGTTTAGCCCAACGTCAATTCAATAAATGGGGATTCCCATTTATATACACAGTACTCAAATAAATTCAGCCAGTTGAAACACTACTCAGTATTGTGTTGTGAGCGTATACGTAATTTTTTCCATATAATTTGTATGTGGTACCCGGGTGCCCTGTCACCCTGTTATGGGTGTAAAATATAAAATGATTTACCACTCCCTCCCAAGGCGAGACACAAAAGTTAGGAGTTCTCAGAAAGTTTCAAGCGCCTAGGAATTCTGAATTCTGGGTTAAGAAACTCTATCTCCGGACAAAAGATAATCAAATACTGCAACATGTAAGATATAACGCTTCTCAAATTGTGAATAAAAATTAGATTTACTAAAAACTACTTAATAACTGGAGAATAATTAATAAATCTTCTGACCTTCTGAAGATTGCATTGAACTGTTTAATATATCTTTCCGCAATCACAGGCATTGCAATAAAAAGAAGACCACTGTAATAAAAGAAAATCTTGTTATGAATTCGTTTCACAATGGTGGAGTTCAACTAATTAAGAAATGTTAAAGACGAGAAGATAATGCAGTTTATATACAATGTTGGATGTTTTATGTGAAATTACTAGATGACCGCCCGTTCGCTCGGTAGCTATTCAAGTTTCACCAAAAATGTATCTTATTAAGAAAAATGAGAAGTGAAAAGGAGGCAATATATTAAAAATTTAAATTTCCGAATTTTTGAATTTTTTTCTTTATAAACCGTCTCCTTCAAATCGAATAAAAAAAATATCAGCCAAAACGCTCCAGCCGTTCTCACGTAATGCCATTACATACATGGACCATTTCATTTTTATATATCGCTCATTTGCTGCAACAACGTCATAATTCAAAAAAGTCGTTTCGAGAAAATCGGTTTTGAATGTTTTATGACATTTTACTATTTCTTAAATAAATTTTCAACAAATCATGAGATTTCAGAAATAAAACATGATTTAAATAGTAGATGTTAACATCCTTCTAATCTGTATTTAACACAATTTGTTTCTTGTCCAATGTACGAGAAAACATGAATTTTGATTCTGATGTTTACAAGAAAAAACACTCTCACGCAAAAAATTATTGACTTTTTTGAAAACTGATAAAACTATATTAAAGACTCTAGAACGACGCATATTTTGTCTTACTCAGTTCAAAAAACATTTGTGAACCAAGCGGTACTTTTTTAAAATTTTGCTTATAAAAATTTGGTACTTAAGATATGTATAAAATTTTAAAACTTCTTTTGGTACCATATTAAAATGGGTTATCGAAGTCAAATATTTTCTTATTTAAGTATATCTTGAATAGAAATTCGTTTTCAACATTTAAGTTTAAATTTTATACCCTTCAACATGAGTGGCAACGGCTATATAGTTTCGTTTATAATTTCCATATTTTTTGACCCAATAAAGTCTATATGGATTGTTGTAGAAGCCATACAAATCGCTGAGATATAAGCAAAAACCCACAATACATCGATTATTTCACCAACAGTTTTCATAAGATTTTTTTTCTACCAAAATCTTTTTTATCAATATTTTTTTGCACCAAAATTTTTTCACCAATTATTATTCAACAAAAATAGTTTTTCATACTCGTATTTAGCTTAAAGTGAAATTAAGTGAAGGGTTTATAAGATTCGGCACATAATTGTTTTTCAAATATTGCAATTTTGCTTAAAAGCTCGAAACAATATTAGACCTTGGGACATTCGAAAATCAAAAAAATGCAAAATAATAGCCACCCTAATATACATACATACAGTGAGACAAATATAATTATAGACATAGGATAACACATACACACAAGTATGGATATTTCCATGAAAAACAAATGAAATAAGTTTTTTTTGCTGACATCGTTAATTCATTATAAGTTGACACCAAAAATGAACCATTCAATTTCGCGCATATCTCAAATCCCAAATTTTACATTTCCAAAATTTGTTTAAACAAAATTTTAAAAAAATATTTTCGATTCCAATAAATGCTTAATGAGGATTTAAAACTTAAATTTTATCAGTTGTATTTATTATGGGTGATCGTTGGGGAGATTTCCACGAAATGTTTCATAATTTAATATCAATGTTTATTGTTTTATAATTATATTTAAACATTTATGAGTAAATGAGGTACAAAAACTATTTATTGTCCCTCAACTCGAAACTTAAATAAAATGTTCTTTTCAAGGGCCAACCTGTTGTAAATAATGCTTATATCTAGGCTTCATGATATTCACAAATCTTGCGTTTTCTTGAATATGATGCCAGTATTTTTAAGAGATTTATGCAAGTTAAAGTGATTTTCAAAATCGGGTCTTATATTGGAGCTATGAGTAATAATAGACCGATCACAAAGTTTGATAGTGCGAGTTCAGCTTATATAAAACTCATTTGTGCTGAATTTAATTTGGATATCTACAAAACTAAGATATTTATGAGACCTTAACTATTATCAGATAGGGCAGTTGTATGGGAGCTACGAGAGCAAACGAACCGATTCTAACCTTATTCAATATGCTTCGTCCATAGGATAATACAAAAGTTTGCGCCAAATTTTGTAGAATTGTCTTTGAAATTGGGACCTGTAGTTTGATTACTAGGTTTACATGGACTTACAGACAGGCATCGCTTAATAATCTCAGAAAGCGATCCAGAGACATTTTGTGTACTTTAAGTTATTTTTATAGCCTCCAAACTATTGTTTTCTATGGTATACAAATGATTGCCACAATTTTTGATTCAAGTGTTTTTACATCAACCTCTAATTAAATCCATCATAGTTTAAGTTTGCCTAACCAACGCGGAGTGATCCATAAGATATAAGCATACATATGGTCAGATATAAACATAAATTGTGCGGTTTTGCATACAGGTATGCTTGAGGTTTGTTGCAACATTCTTTAATATACCCTACAATCAAAATGCTGATACTATACAGCGAGTTCTCCACAGGTAAATCGAGGCAAATTAGATATATAAATGACTATTGTTTATTATATTACCACTCAAATTATTTTGTAAGTTAAAGTACTACATTTGTTGTACTTATGAATTTATAAATCTTACGAAAAAATAAATCAAGTATATGATATTTAATATAATTAGAATAAATAAAGCAGCAAATATAAATATAGAAAAATTGAATATGTATCAGTGGGGCGACGTTTGTATGAAACCAAAAACATAGTCAAAGTCCATTGCTAATTTCAAACATCTTTAAAACTATTTGACTAAATTGATAAAAAAAAATAATGATTAATTTGTGTAGATTATTATAGATTTTATATCAGATTTATAATATTTGCTACATCATTCAAAAGCTTATTACATAAGAAATTATTTTACTTTCTATCTTTAATGACTAAATCTCCCAAACATTTTGCCAGTTAACTTACTTCGTTAGTGGCTTAAGACAATTTGTACATTACATGTACAAAGTTGGTTGGTTTACGTGGTAGTTCTCTGCGTGCGAACAATCAAATAGAGTCGAAGGGACTCCGTTTTGACAAGACCACACCACTCGTCAGATGTAATGTAGTTTACATCGTAATGTATGTAGAATTTATACAAAAAAAGTCGAGTTTTCTTAGACCCAACCTGTAGCTGTGTGATATCTCAGTAGGTCATTGAGTTTAGATCTGGCTATCTCACTAAGGTTGGTCAATATATAGTTGCCCAGGAATTTACGTCTCTTGAAGTCAGAGCTGGGCATTCACAGAGAAGGTGGAAAATCGTTTCCTACTTTTCCCTATCCTTACAGCTGCGACAATGGTCGTTAAAAGGGAGTCCCAGGCTTCCCTATCGTCCAGTGCTCCGTTAATACTGCCACCAACCTTGATATATCCCTTCTATTCTGGGTTGTCAGTTACATAGTACGTTTTTCGTTAAAAGATGGCCACATCAACTTGGATACCCTACATGTGTCTCAATTACGCCATCTATTCTCAGCCTTTCTAAGAAACTAATGCCTTTGATAGTCCCCAGTAGAATTGCTACAGAGACCGCATTGGAGGTGTCTAACGCAGATCCCATTCTGGCTAGTTCGTCTGCCTGCTCATTATCGTAGTGGTCTCTGGGGACCCAGGGACCCAAACCAAAGTAATGTTAGATAGACCACCTAGCCTTGGCAGAGAATTCTTACATTGCCTGACTAATGAAGATGATGTTGTGTAGGCCTTCAGGTAGAGAATTGCCACCTGACTGTCGACCAAGATACCTATTTTCCCACGAGTATAATGATCATAAAGTGTATTGCAAGCTACCATCATTGCATAAGTTTCCGCCTGGAAAACACTACACTTATTCGGAAGACGATATGAGATACCAACCCCAAGTTCGTCACAGAAGAAGCCAGAACTAACACCACAGCTCATTTTAGAACCATCAGTATATATCCTGATGTCATATTCGTATACGAGATTACCCCTACCCCAAGCAATCCTGGAGGGAATAAAGACCTTGAACATCCTATCAAAATCTGTGTATGGGGTTATATAGTCTGAAGGTTGGAGAACGATTGAAGGCAGTAGACCCAGAATCCCCACGTGGCCATATGTTCTTGATCTCCAACTTCCAGATGCATGAAGCCCCGCTGCACTATAGGCAGAGGTGGCCATTATGTGAAGGTCTATTGGTACAGGGTTCAGTATAGTATTCAGTGCCTCTGAAGGACTAGCTCTTAGTGCGCCGGTTATACCAATGCAGTTCAATCTTGAAAGTAAGATTACACACTTTGTGTGTAAAACTTCTATTCAGACACAATGTAAGTATGTAATTTTAAACATAAATAGTATGTAATTAATTTAATTAAACATATTGTGCTTCAATTTACACACATTCTGCAACATGATAACTTATTTACTTTATAGTAGTAAATATACATGTACTTTTCTTAGAGTGTAGTGTATACATATATTTGTTACATATCTATTGAAAACAAGGATCATACGACAATTAGATGTGCTTCGGCTATGTACTCTGTTCAAAGAGGTTTAAAATTGTGAAAATTTTAAAATACAAAAATCAAAAAACCATCCAGAACAAGAAATATATTTTTAATTTTGAAAATTTCTACATAATAGTTTTATTTCATTATGTTAGAATTTGTGACATATTTTTACATATTGAAATCGGAGAGAGAACCTATCATAGGGTAACACAGGACAAAAGGTAATTGTCAAAAACCTAACTCTTGCTACAGCAAAATACATGTTAGTCAATGTATTTTGTTGTTGTATGAAACATATGATTTGTTTTATTTTTGTTTGACAAACCAGAGTGTATTGTCTCTATGTAAAATATGGTACCTAGTTTAAATATATCAAATAAAAATTCATACCATACCGCCTATATATACATATGTTGATAATTTTACGGGGAAAATTAACATACAGGTATGACTAAAATAAATTATTAATTATAAAATAATGAATTTCAATAGTTTTAACATAAAACAGAACATTAATAAACATTTTTATAAACCAAAAAGTTAAAAATTTCATTAAAGCAAGTGGAAAAAACTAATTGTAATTGCAACCTATTTAAATAACACTAAAATATATTTGTTTTTACTTTAAAGATTTTTGCTTATATAAATTTCTAATTTAAAAAATTTGTAAATTTCTCTCGGTGTAAGGCCATACATCTTTTTTTTTTTTTTGTTCGCCTGTAGTTCATAATGAAGAGTGTGAACGTCAAACAGGAAACAAAACAAACAGCCACAGGAACTTGGACATGAACATGAATACTAGTAAACCAGACCAGACAAGCAACACCCCAATTTTAATTATTAACCACTGACATGAGAGCGAGTGTCACAAGATTTTGATTCTCAAATTTTGAGGAAATGTTTGTTCTTGTGATTGAGTTTACCCATGACTTGATTGCAACAAACCGAGATGGTTTTTATACGAAAAACACATAAAGCCTACAAAATGTGATATTTGAAAAATATTTAAAAATTCTTAATGGTGGAGTTTAATTTGTTCTTTTTATTAAACATACATATCTGTGGACTTTTGACAAAACCACTTAAGTGGAGTTTTCAAACTTTTCAAATAATTTTGAAAGCTCTCAATGAATTATACAAAGATTTCGAAATTCTTTAAGGACAAGTAATGTAAATAATTATCGATCAATTTAACAGTTTTTACGACCTCCTGAAAAATTTTAAAATTCCACTTAATTTGTTTTGTCAAAAGTCCACAGATATGTTTCAGATTTTTTTTCTGATTTTGATCAAAGTTCTATGCAGTTTTTTTAAGCTTTGTGTTGTAGTTGTATACTTATAAACATTGAGTGCGTATGATTAATATATATTTTACTTAATATATATAAATATTAATCATACGTTGTTGCTTACGCAATCTAAGTTTTTATAATCTGAAAAATATTAAAAAAATATAAAAAACTGAATATTTAAAAACAAGTAAGAAAGTATGGTCGGTCAAGCCCGACCATATAATATCCTACACTAAGTAAATGAGCAAAAACATTTTTCTTTCAAAATTTCAATAATTTATATTCGTGAGCGATTTTCGGAAGTGGGTCTTATATGGGAGCTATAACCAATTATGGACCGATCATCATAAAATTTGGTGACATGAATTCTGATTATATAAAACTTATTTAGAGAAAAACTTGTGTAGATATATATATAAATTAAACATTTATGACCGATAAAGTGTGATTAATGTCTATATGAAAGTTATTTATGTTGCATTTTATGTGCATACCAACATTTTTAGGAGATTTATGATCGTTAAAGTGATTATCGGAAGCAGGCCTTATATGGGAGCTATAACTAATTATGGACCGATCATCATAAAATTTGGTGACATGAATTCTTATTATATAAAACTTATTTAGAGAAAAACTTGTGTAGATATATATATAAATTAAACATTTATGACCGATAAAGTCCAATATTGGTAGGACATTTCAGGGTTCGTCCTTGGGCAGAAAAAATGATATGTACCAAATTTTATCGAAATATCTTCAAAAATGCGACCTGTACTCTGCGCACAAGGTTTACATGGACAGCCAACCAGCCAGTCAGCCAGACGGACGGACGGACGGATGGACAGACATCGTTTAATCGACTCAGAAAGTGATTATGAGTCGATCGGTATACTTTAAGGGTGTTAGACTAATATTTTTGGGCGTTACAAACATCTGCACAAATCCATTATACCTTCCCCACTATGGTGGTGTAGGGTATAAATATTAGTTTGTTTTTATTTTTGAATCAGGGGAAAAACACAACAAAAAGTTGGCCAAACAATCAAAGGACTACTATCAAACTTTTTCCAATGTTATTAAACAGTACTGGGAGAACTTGTCCGTTGATAGAATACCTGGTTCAGGTAAAAGGAATGGTTCACATGATGTTTCTAAAGCCAAAAAAATAGAAAGCATTTTCAAAAGAACTCCCAACACATTCGGTAGGAAAGCAGCCCGGTTATGTCAGTACTCGGACTTTTTTTACGAAAAGTTAAAGCCAATGAAGGCTCAAGAGCATACGAGGCTCAAAAAGTTCCTAACAGGAACTCTGCTAAAAATTTAGAGGCCAAAGACAGAGCACGCAAATTAAAGTCAAATTTTATACAAAAAATATACGTGCCGCATAATGGATGACAAAATGTACGTATGAAAAATTTTCGCAGCTTCCGGGTAAAAATGTTGATGTTGCTGATGCTCGAGGGAATGTTGATGAAAAGTTTATTACCCAAAAGCAAACAAAATTTTCAAAAAGTTCTTGGCATAGCAAGGAATATGCAGTTGCGGAAAAACAACTCAAACATTTGTTACAAAGGGCTCTATAAATACCGAAATTTACATCAACGAATGTTTACAAAAAAGGATGATTCCATTCGTAAGACTTCTAAATGTGTCCACTTATTTTTGGACTGATTTGGCACCCTGTCACTATGGTAAGAAAGGCCAAACAAGAACAATAATGTGGTATTTGTACCAAGAGATGCAATTCCTCCAAACTGCCTGGAGTTGAGTCCAGTGGAGAGATATTGGGCTCTTTTTGAAAGAGAATTGAAGAGCATAAAAAAGGTATCCAAAAGTGTGGTAGATTTTAAACGGAGATGAACAACTTGTTCGAACAAAGTGACATAAAGCGCTATAAAAACCATAATGGAAGAGTTTTCGAAAAAGGTTCAAAACTTCATCATTAGTGATTAGAACTATAAAAATATATATATTTTTTATGTTCAAATAAAAAAAGATTCAAAACTGTAAGTTTAGTGTTTCATTTGTATTAACATATATGTGTGTTAAAATTTTTTCGATCTCAGTCCTTAATTCTTTTAGATTACTGAACTTCTCGGCATTTATTTGATATCCCAATCATCAAATAAATCAAATATTTATCAGACCCGGTGAAAAAAAAATGATTACGCAGTAGAGATGAGCGATCCAGTGATTTTTGAAGAACGTGATTTATAAATCACTGTTCTTGTAAACAGTGACCCTTATCATTGTGTATTATTTTCATTTTTTATGTTAACCAAAAACTAATATTTGCTGATATAAAAACAACGTTAAAAAAAATGCATTCATAAATAAAATTATGCGCCTAAAATGTTTGCAAGAGATTTTTTAAACAAAACAGTTACTAAAACGAAAAACAACAAAAACAAAATAGATCAACACTTGAACTGTTTGGTGGATTTCATCATTAAATTTTATTTATTTTTTTTTCATAACCCATTTTAGGCGCATAATCCATAAAAATCCGTCCCTTACATATAACTAATATGTGAAAGAACGACATCCCAACAGTATGTTAAAAACTATGGTAGAACGACATTTAACAGTTTGTTGAAAAATGTGAAAGAACGATATTAAAAGTACCTGTTAATTACTATAGTTGTTCCAGTGATTTTTCAAAAACGTTACCAATGAGAAACGTTACCAAAAAATAACAAGTAAGAGAGCTATATTCGGCTGTGCCGGATATTATATATCCTTCACTAAATTGTACTTTTTTTTTCATTTTATTAGTGAACAAATGAGTTATGAGTTAAAAAATATTTTTCCCGATTTTGACTCATTGTATGTCCAACTTACTATAGCCTTATATACATCGTTGCAATGAAATGTCATTCATTCAATATCCGTATTGTACATTTTTATGACTTAGTAATCCAAATAGGCCAAAAATCAAGGTTGTCCTATTTTTGCTTATATCTCAGCCATTTGTGGACCGATTTTCTCGATTTTAAATAGCAAACGAGCCGGAAGATTTCCCGATATATTGATGTATGAATCATGAATGTAAGTTATTTGGGAGCTACGGATAGTTGATTTCAACATACAGACGGACATGGCTATATAGACTTCGCTGTCTATAACGATCCAGAATATATATATACTTTGTACCCTTCACTCATGGTGAAGGGTATAAAAAAAAAAGTGAATAACGACTTTAAAAATATATATTACTTACTACAGTTGTTCCAGTGATTTTTCAAAAACGTTAACAGTGAATGTTGAAAAATATGAAAGAACGCCTTAAACCAGTGAGTTTTTAGTCACGGTGATTAAATCACAGCTATGAGAATATCGCTCATCTCTAGTACGCAGTGTTACTATTACTAATCCTAGATCAACAAAATATGGTGCAGTATTACATCATAAACATGTTTGTCACAAACATATACACAATTACTACAATCATATGTATAATCATGTGAATGGTAACTTAAATATATTATTGTTACCATAATCATATACATAATTACAGTGACCATAATATTGTTAAAAAAAACTTACAAACATTTTGAAATGGTTATGGTAAATATGCACAACTATATTTTTTTTCTCCGTGCATGTACCTTAGGGCGACTCGTATGGAGAGGAAAAATTATTTTGTTACCTAATCATATAAAACCTACATTTGTTTTAGAATGTCTCCCTAAATATTTTGGATCTAACCGTAGTTTTTTGAAAATATTTGTATTTTCAACCAAAACAACACATTTTAAAGAGCTCATCCAGCTACATACAACGCTATATTTGTTATTCCAACGTTTACCCATAATATAGAGATATTCCATAATTTATACGATTTTTTATAAAAATGTTTATTATTTTGAAAGTAAATAGAAATACATATTTGATCAATTCACATATTGTCATAATGTTCTAATATGTCACGACTCGGCGGCTCGGCTTAACGGACTCTTAGGTATTCGGCGTTGGTCGGCTGGTTCGGCGTTGGTTCGGCTGGTTTGTTACGATAACGCAATAAACATAGCATAGAATGTAGTATTATTTTAGGACATTTTTTGCTTGAAAAGCAATAAAAACCATTGTGAAATATTAGGACATTATGACAATATGACATATGTGAATTGACCAATTAAAAAATATGCTTAGTTTAAGAAATAGTTTGTTAATTGTTTTTCAATATTCATACTAGTTCGCGTGTTATCAGACTATTAACCTGATCAAACAATATGAGTATTGACATTATTATAAATAATGTTTTTAAAGCAAGGACGTACGGGTTATAAGTTTCATAGAGAAATTATTTAAACAAAACTAGTGTAACACCGTTTTTATTTTTCTGTTTATTTGTACTTTTTTTTTTGCTTACTAAAACACAGGTCTACAGTGACTTTGATGCCGCCAAAACTAAAACACATTTTAACCCTATCACGACTATAAGACTATTTGGATAAAAGTAATCATTTTTTCTATTTAATGTGAATCAGTTAGCGCCAAGAAAACATATTTTGAAATTAAAACAAAAAAAATTTTATCGGATTTAATGGAATTTTGGTCGTAAAGTGCAGATGTTCGTTCTACATAATCATGTTTATGGACTACATATCAATGAACGGAACATGAATAATGATTTAATAACTTTTTATAACAAAAATGCACTTACCAGGCCTAATATATATCCCCATATAAAACTTAAAAAATCAGTTTTACACTTAAAAAGACTTGGGCACAATTCTTGAATACAGTACCAAAATAAAACTGTCAATTTTCAAAGACAATAAAAAATAAAGGCTATAACCGAACACATTAATAAGAGACACGTTATTTAGTTATTCAATATTTTTGTGTTGGGACATCGGTGTCCCTGTGGTCGTCAAAGGGTTAAGTACATTCTTTAACCCGATTCCACCTTTAAACTTATTTGAATGCTACGTGTAGTTTTCGAGAAATAGCAGGAGTAAAACGAATATATACTTTTTTATCACATGTTCACCCCATCGACTTTAGTATCTATCTTCAATCACTTTTAAATCTTAATGGAAACGTTCACCTTCTTCTTTGCTATATGATCCCAGATTTTCAGGAAACTTAGCTAAATGACCATGCAAATAGGTACTTTTATGCTCATGTTACATATAAAACGCTTGAAACTAAATAAAGGGTCTAAAAATAATTCTTTGTAATTTTAAGCCTTCTGATTTCCTATGAAATTTTTCACAAAAGCAGCAAAAGATTTTTAAGTAGCCGCTTCTAAAGCATTCAGTGAATGTACGAAATTGTTGTCTTATTTGTGGAACATCAGCCTTTACCAGCTTTTACAGCACAAGATGTCGAAAGAAAACTTAAGCGAAAGAAAGTCATTCACTCACTTTCATTCGAAACAGTAGCCCACTTTCTTACGACTTATCGTTCGCTTTGCTTTACGTTTCAAACGTAATCCAAATAGCCACTTCTAAAGCATTCAGTGAATGTACGAAATTATTGTCTTATTCGTGGAACATCAGCTTTTACCAGTTTTTACCAGCTTTTACAGCCCACGATGTCGAAAAAAAACTTAAGCGAAATAAAGTCATTCACTCACTTTAATACGAAACAGTTGCCCACTATCTTACGACTTATCGTTCGCTTTGTTTTACGTTTCAAACGTAATCCAGTAAACAATTGACAATATATTGAAAACCATTATTTGACACAGAATAAACAGTTGACTAGCAGACGGAAGGTTGATGATTCAACTCGTGTCTGCGACTTATTTTGTTTTTTATTTTTTATTTTTGAAAATACATAATTCTATAAACAACTCTACTAAAGAGTATAAAGTATTATTTTTGGGACATCTCGAATAAAAATAAGTACTTTTCTAGTAGAAAAATAAATAGTCTTTTCGTTAAATTCTACTTATTTTTCTACAACAAACCAGTAATTATGAGTTAAAATATGTGTATGTAGTTATTTTATATACTATGCACAAATGTATACTAATAAATACGGACGCATCCGTTTTGTACTATATTCTTAAACAGACGACAATAAATAAAAAGTGAATGAATTTGACATTTCAATTCGTACAAATATCAGAAAATGTAAATAGTCAGCCGCAATTTTGTATTGAATTGCTTATGTTATCGTTTGTACTTGTTTTCTTTCGATTAAGAATATTAGTGAGCCGCAAAACAGCTGTTTGTCATTTAAAACGACAACGTTCGACATCGTGAGCCAGGCTGTTAGTTTTTTTTTTTACTCAAACCTGGAAACTTTCTTAAAAGAAAGGCAAGTGTTTTATCTAACAAATAAAATATACCTTATATATATATTTCATATAATAATAAATTTGATAGTGTTGTATAACATAAAAAACATGTGTTTTATATTGCACCTCGATTTTGATTTTAATATACAGTGTTGTACTAAGTCGGTGATAAGTACAACCTTCAATGTTAATACATGTGGTGGTATTCAGTCTAGTTGCAATGAATTCAAAAATCAGTGGGATAATCGACGGCTTGTTCTTCGTTCATTACTGTGTCAATCGATTTGTATTTTATTGTTTCGCCAGGCATTTTCAATTGTATTTGCTTATTGAGCTTCTTAACATCATAATTTGTTGGTGCCAAAGTTGCATGTTTCCACAGCCAATCTGCATTTTTGTAGTTGGTTGTAAGACATGGAAGTACCTTGGCGACAACGGCTTGAATATTTATATTCATTTGCATTTGGCAGAAGTTCGGGACGAAATCTCGTTCGTTCGGAACGAAATCTCATTTGTGGCGGGATCAATTGGAATTTTTCCATTTCCGATGTCCAACAATTGTTTTGAAAATATTTTGCTTTCGTTTTCAACGAATGCTCGTCGATAGCGTTCGGCTTCTGTAGCTTTATTTCCAGTGTAATAAATTTGAAGGAACTTCGAATCATTATTGGGAAGTGGGGGCAATGATCCAATTCTGTGGTCCATTTAGCCTTGATCTTTAAAGGTGGACAAGAAGCCGACGTAATTTGAAAGCATGAGTTGCACTTTTGGATAGTTTGAAGGAAGTGCTTGATAATAGGACTAGCGACGGAAATGTAACATAGAAGCAGCTAAGGCGGCTCAATAATTGGTGGCAGAATTTTTTTACCATACGAACAGCACATTTGATTCACGTAGTCATCATACTTATTGTAATAAAATGCCGGCAACTTTAAATCGATTATTTCTCTTGATCGAGCCACTCGGGAGCGGTTGGCTTTTAGCCTTTCGATATGCTGTTGAGGTGTCTCCGCAGCTCTCGATGAAGAGGCGCATTTCCTCAAGCCGTGATCTTCGTTCTCTTTCGGTTTCTGCGTCTCTAAATGTAGATGCCCTTTCGAAAACAAATTTTATTTGAATAAAACCGTTATTTTTTTTTTTTTAATAAACTCAATAAACTATATTACATAATTAAAGAAAAGGTCGATCAACAATTATGCAATAATCTATTTTTTTATGTCAATATGTGTAAAAATAATATTTAAAAAATAATAATTAATATTGTAAAAATTAAATTTTGCCACGCCCTTCCCTTTCAGTGTTCCCTACTGGGCTATTCTGAAGACTCCCTGAAAATTTCATCAAAATCGGTCCAGCCGTTTCTCTTATATGGGGCATTTCACGTCAAGTGAACCAACTTTTGAAATCGATGTCTTCCGATTAGTTAGCTCTATTTGATAATAATTTACACAAAATTTTTCAACAAGATCGGTCGAGAACTTTCTGAGTTAGAGGGGGTCAAAATTTGACATTTTGGCGAAGCAGGTGTTTTTTCTCATCCATGTAACTTATTACCTATTGTTCTCAGCAGAATGTGTCCCAAATAGTTTATATAGCTATTTATTCAATCTTTCAGCAACGTGGACCGGGTTCAGCTAGTTATTTATATAGATAACATTTAAAATATTAAAAAAAAAGAACTTAACTTTTTTCGGAATCAAAATTATTAATGCGAATTTAAAATTTTATTTTAATTTTTATATGAAAACATGAGAAACATTAGTTGTCCCCATCCATACTGTGAAACATTTGAGTTTGTTGATGAAAGGGAAAAGAGGAATGGAAAAGGGTACACTGGGTACACTGGGTACACGCCGGCCTTAGGCCGTGCGCTAAAGTTTTCTCCTCTGGGGTGTATAAAGAACCGGCATCGCTCAGAAAAGATTATTTTTGCATTATCCGCCTTTGTCAGGTTGCAAAGATTTCTTACTCTGGTGCGAAATGAAAATCGGCTTTCTGAAATATTATAAAACCTTTCTGCAATGAAAGAAATCTTTTCTGAGCGAAGCCAGATTTTGATACACCCCAGAGGAGAAAACCTTAGCGCACGGCCGGAGGACTAATATTTTTAAAAATATGAAACTGCCGATTATTGGGAGTTATTTAATTTTACCCTTTGGTGGTTACTTCATTTTTCAAGTTATTTCACTGGGAATTATTTCACGCTACCTTTTCTGGTATCTTAAAGAAATCCCTATTTATATAATATTTTCTAAACATTTGAAACCAAACTTATCTTCTAGAGAAAAATTTTATTTTAATTTTTATATGAAAACATGAGAAACATTAGTAGTCCCCATCCATACTGTGAAACATTTGAGTTTGTTGATGAAAGGGAAAAGAGGAATGGAAAAGGGTACACTGTTTCATGTACATGAAGTTTTTGTTGAGAAGTCATCCACATTTATTCATTCTTATTCGTTCTGTACAGAAATGTTAAAAACTGAATAACAAAAACTAGACCGTGTGAACACGAATGCAGTTTTAAAAGAGAATTTAGAAATGTATTGCAGCAAATGTTTTACAGTGTGGACCGGGACTTAATGCTAACAGAGTTGATATACATAAGTATCGGCGTTCGAGTCCTAAAAAACTATTTTTATTTAACCCTAACCCTACGGACAACATTTACACACGTAGACTCCTGACAAGGGTACCCCTGTACCCGTGTATGTTTATTTGTCCGTTATTATCTAAAATTACTGAATTCAATGGAAGAACTTAATACTTATATTGGAATCTTACTGGTGATGGGTATAAATAGTAGCAACAATGATCCTCCTTCAATTCTTTGAGGAAATTAGAGTCATCCTTTAGACAAAGCATCGTAGAGTCCCGATTTCAGGAAATACTACGTGTAATACATTTCAGCAATGCATTTACAAGATCGAAACGCAAACAAACAAACAAAGCAGCTCTTATCTCCGATATCTAGAATATGTTGATGCTGAATCTACGTTTAAATTACTTTCCAGATTGAAATGTGACCGTAGACAGACATTTATTTTCATTTGGAGGCAGACCCATATTCACTCAATATATTCTTTCAAAGCCAGCAAAATACGAAATTAATATATTTTGGTTGTGTAACGCAGCCAATAACTATTCTTTGAATGGAATCTTATATACGGGCAAACCACGTGGTGGTCAGTGATAGGTAAATGTAGGAGAAAACGTCCCTCTAGATCTGGTGGATTTCTTACAAAAAATCGGGAATAAATGTAACAACAGACAATTTTTTTACTTCACTCCCTTTGGCCAATAAGCTACAAGTTAGAGGATTAAATCGGTACCCTTCGACAAAACGAATTCTATATTCCAACAGAGATACGGCCAAACCCAACGGACGATATAGGTAAACCACAATATTGTTTCAACAAAAATGGAACACTTTTGTCTGTTATCATTTGTATTATAGTCGAGGGGAGAAAATAGGAGTTTAACGACCTCTACAAAAAAACAAAAAGACGGAGTAGATGTTATTGACCAGATGGTGTCTAAATATACAACCCAATACAAAACAAATAGATGGATATTGATGTTTTTTAACATGGTTGACATGGGTGCAATTTGTATAAACTCCAGCCTCCATCCAATCACCAGGAAAATCAAAGCTCTCGCCGAGAATTTTTTACATCACTTGGCGTGTAGTTGGCAACTAATATGAACAAAACAGGCAATAATAATCAAATAACACAATACGCTAACGTCCGGACCGCTCTAGAGCTTATTACAAATAAAACCATCACTAAAAAAGTTTTCCAGGATGCTGCAGTTCCATCGGTTACAACTAATCGAGATAAAACAGGACGATTGGCAATAAGGGCTCGCTGCTACCTTTGCTTGAGTACTGATCCAAAATCTGATCGAAAAACAGGCAAAATATGCGATGGCTGTAAACGACCAATCTGCAATACGGATAGCAAAACTATTGCTCCACGCTGCACTAGATATTAATTGTTTTTATTTTTTTGTATGCAAGTGTTTGATGTAGAATATTTTCTAAATAACCAATATAGAGAAAATTACTACATTTTTTACTTTTTTCATACAAAATGTAAAAAGATATATAAGGGTACCTGGGTACCCTTATCAGGAGGGAAAGGACTATTTGACTTTAAGTCGCTCCAGAGTCAATCCAAACGAATCAAGAGTACTTTAGATGTGCAAAAACTTTTGAAAATGGTTATCTGAAGGAACCTGTGGAACCTCAAATTTGTATTTTATTTTGTTTATGAAAAATTTGACTTTAAAGTTCGTTCGGGTACCGGGGTACCCGTGTTAGTACGGTTAGGGTTAAATATTTTCGGTCAACATTTTTTTAATTTCTCATATAAACATTGAATGCGTATAATTTATATTTAATTTACTTCCTACAAATAAATATTAATCATACGTTACGTTTATCACATCTATGTGAGTATTTTCATTTAAATTACCAAAGTTCGTCCAATAAAAGAAATTCTAAAACTAACATTTATAAAGTTTAAATTGGGCGAATTTTTTTTTATTTTTTTTTTAAATAATATAATTAAAATACACATTAAATATATTATAAGTATGTTAAAATAGTCTGATAGTTCATAGAAACTACTATGATTATAATTTCAACTAAGCAAAAGCTTTGTTTTAATTTTTTTTATTTTCATCTTTGAAAAACTATAACTTTCGTTGTTTAAAGATTAAATTATTAACGTGAACATACTAACATACGTATACAATAGCAAAATGATGTTCGAGTTTTTAAAAGCATTTTTTAATTTCATGATATAACATTGAGTGCGATGGTACCGTGAAATAACTCCTCAAAAAAAAAAAAAAAAAAAAAAAAGAAATAACATCCAACAAATTTTTCATACAACTTGGGACTTATTTCATTATGAAACAACTGCTAAGGATGCTATTTCATAGTTTTTTGTTGGGAGTTATTTCATAATGGGAATTAGGAATATTTCACTGTATTGGAAGTTATTTAATTTTTGTTGAGTTCTACTTTGGGTTATTTCTTCGCTTACTATAATTTCTTTGCAAAGGTGTTCTATTGAAGTATATTAAAAACTGGCTTCACATACTATAAACTTTTTGCATTGCCGGCCTTAGGCCGTGCGCTAAAGTTTTCTCCTCTGGGGTGTATAAAGAACCGGCATCGCTCAGAAAAGATTATTTTTGCATTATCCGCCTTTGTCAGGTTGCAAAGATTTCTTACTCTGGTGCGAAATGAAAATCGGCTTTCTGAAATATTATAAAACCTTTCTGCAATGAAAGAAATCTTTTCTGAGCGAAGCCAGATTTTGATACACCCCAGAGGAGAAAACCTTAGCGCACGGCCGGAGGACTAATATTTTTAAAAATATGAAACTGCCGATTATTGGGAGTTATTTAATTTTACCCTTTGGTGGTTACTTCATTTTTCAAGTTATTTCACTGGGAATTATTTCACGCTACCTTTTCTGGTATCTTAAAGAAATCCCTATTTATATAATATTTTCTAAACATTTGAAACCAAACTTATCTTCTAGAGAAAATTATGTTTCTAATAATGGCTTAATTACAGCGATTTGAAGTTCCCTTAGGAATCCCCGGGAACGTGCTGTTCGAACGGTAAAGATATTCTGCCACCAATTATTGAGCCGCCTGATCTGCACTTCCTTCAAAGTATCTAAAAGTGCAACTCATGCTTTCAAATAACGTCGGCTTCATGCCCATCTTTAAAGTTCAAGGCCAAATGTACCACAGAGCTGGATCATTGCTCCCGCTTCCCAATGATGATGCAAAGTTCCTTCAAATATATTTCACTGGAAGTGAATATAGAGAATCCGAGCGCTACCAACGAACATGTGAACGTGTGTATTTGCCTAGTCTTACTAACTACAAAAATTCGAATTGGCTATGAGAGCGTGCAATTTTGGCAACGAAAAATTATGACGTTAACAAGCTCAATGATCAAATTCAACTAGATTAACAATGAAACACAAATCGATTAACACAGTCATGAACCAACAATTATCCTACTGAATTTTTGAATTCGTTGTTAGCAGCCGGAATTCCACCTCATGTTGAATCACCGACTTTGTCCGACGACTATACTAAAATCGAGATGCAATATAAAACAGATGTATTCTAAGTAGAGATGCCAAACTGGGAATCCCCAAAAACCCGGGATTTTCGGGATTTCTTAAATCCCGTTTTTCATAAATAAATAGGGGAAATTGTAATTTTTGTGTACAATTTTCATGCATTTAGACATTCTACATGCTCGAATTACGCAAAGTGATGTTCAGCAAAGTTGTTAAGCTGAACACCTGATGCAACATAGTTAATAATGGAATGCGGTATTTTTTGTTTTCCTTGAGTGGGGCCCTGGAAAATCAATTTTTCATCATTTGTTTCATAAGTTATCTAACAAAACTCAATTAAAATCCTGTTCAACAAAATCCTCGAACAAAATGAAAATATTTAGATAAATGGATAATAATTTTTTTTTTGTATAAAAACATATAAAAAATAAATTCGAAATATTGCTAAATTTAACCTTTGACCTTCACGGTTTAAGGGTTAACGTTTTCCAATTTTAGTAAAACTTTCATAGTATATCTAAAATTATCTGAGTTATAAGATTCTGTATAGGTTTTTCTTAAATTTTGTAACAGTAAGGAAATTACTCTCATTCGCCAAATTATGTTCAAAAAAATATTTTTTCCTGAAAATCACAAAATTTAAATCGTAGGTACGAAAAAACTGTAAAAGGTATTGACATAATTTTTTCATATTTTTATTCTCTATTATGATCTCAATAAATTCCAATGTGATGATCAAAAAATTCGAAAATTTGTTTAACAAAATTTTTAAAAATTTGAAAATGGAGATTTGAAACTGCCGTTAAAAAAAAATAAATTTTGTTATCCATCCCTGCGAATAGGTTAACGGTATTCTACAAAGACAAAAGCTCATACGAATGTAAAAACGGATATATTTTAAGTAAAACTTAGCTTTTATTTTAATATTTTTTTAAAATATGTTAATTTTGTTCCTACATTTCGTGTTCAAGTGGCGTGAGACACGTTAATGGTCTGGGGAATTTTTAATAACTTTAAAATTTTTTAACCAATTTTTGTCTTTTATATCTCATTAGAACGACAATTACGTACACATTTTGATTCTTATGCATTCGATTGCAAAAATAATTATTTAGTAGCAAAATTTTTACAAAAACTGAAAAATATGCATTTTTTCCGAATTTTAACGATAATACAGTTTGTGGGTCAATTTGACCCAAAGGAGATATAGGTATAATCTGAAAAATATTTTTTTGACTGTAATTTTCATTAATATAAATAAATCAACATATTTATGTAACATAATGTACAAAGTTAAGGAGTTTTAAAAATTTATTTCATATAAATAGTAAAATTTTGCATATATCTGACCTTTGACCTCGATGCGCGTCCCGAAATCGTTGTCCGATTTGGCTCAAAATTTCTTTACTTATCTTTTATACCTAGTGTCACAATATTCCACCCGGCACCCTTCAAAAATCGAACTCAAATTTTTTTCCATACAACTGATTGTCACTCTAATGTATATATATATAATGTATACGTATCTTTCTTATCATTTTCGGGATTTAAATTTTCCCGAAAATCCCGAAGCCCGGGATTTTTTAAAATCAGTCCCGATTAGCATCTCTAATTCTAAGGTTCAGCAACTCGGACCAGGTTAATCTAGTTTATTAAAATTGTGTTAATACAGACTGATAGCTCCTGATGGAGTACTATGATACTATGATTATAATTTCATACCAATATAACTTTTGTGTGCAATGAGAAAAATTATAAAAGCTAACAGATTTGACATATCAATGTGTACAACAGCAAAATGAAGTTTGTGTTTTTGAAAATATTTTTAATAAAATTCTGCAAAATCTTCGAATTTTTTCATATAAGCAATGAGTGCGTATGATTAATATTTAATCTACTTCACATAAATAAATAATAATCATACGTTACGACTTACTATATTTAGTTAAATTTTATATAAACTATTTTGAAGAAATATCTTATCAACACAAATATTTAGAAATACCGAATATTTGCCTTTAGAGTTAGCTGCCACTATTAAAAGTAAATTATTGAAAACGTGAATTATACATCATTAAAAATAGGATAAAAAAATTGTCGATTTTATTTAAGTACAATAAAATACCTTGCTGATACTTCAATTCAAACATCAAAAAAATCTTTATTATAAAAATGCCAATAAATATAAAATATAACACTATTGTTACTATTTTTATTAGTTCATAATTCTGTAACAGCTGTATTTCATTAAACAATGCAAATAGAATATTAATATCATAACATGCCACATATGAAACATTTTCTCAAATTAAATTTTATTTTAAATAGCTTAGTGCCCTCATACATTGCACACACATACAAGTATTTGTTTTTATCTTTTTTTTTTCTTATGTTTCCTAAAACAAGTTACGCTAATAATAAAAAAAACAAACCAAAAAAAAAAAAACTTAAAATGTTTTGCTCCATATTAAATAGGCCATTTAAAAGCGAACCAACAAAATACATTTAAACAATAAATACTACCAAATTAAAGAACAAACGGCATAGTGGCAACATACTACATGCATAGTCATACGTTCAACATTTAGTATTCAGCAATAAAATAACAGCAAAAACAAAGCAGCAACAAACAAATAAACACCATTCAACACCATAGAGACCAATGTTACCCAAGTGATTTAACGCATTAATGGTATGCGTTGTTGCCGCCATGTGAGAACAAAAAAAACACAATAGCAGTAGAGTAGCAACATAAATCAGCAAGAGCTAAGGTTACGTGCCACAGAACTCATACGAACGAAATACACATGACGGAACCTCGAAAGACCAAATAAGAAGCTCGGATATTTTACTTCGTGTGTTTGTACTAAAGAATATTGAAAGTGGTTAGATCGAATGAAAACTTATATTAAATGAAAAGCCAGACGGTCTGGTTTCTTGATATATTTAATAAAATTTCTTTAAATTGGCAGCACTGATTTCTGTGACAGCTGCTTTGACAGTTAACGGTTATTTTGAGGTTAGTTTGGTTTGGCTATTTTTCATAGCCATAGACTCACGCTAGAGTAACGCTAGCAAATTTTTTAAATTCATTTTGATAAACTCATTGTGCATTATATGCATTTTTTGCTGCTTATCAAAGCGATTAATTCGAGAAACTTTAGATCGTGGGTGATAATACACATCCCGAAAGACGCCGTACAATGCGCACAGAACAAGCAATTGAGCAGCATAGTGTTGATGATGATCCAAATGTGCTAGCAACGTCCGCTACGGACATATGATGAATGGGTCTAAGAAAACATTTATATTGCCCCACAATTTCATTTGAACATTTTGTTCAGTGATAAAGCAAACTTTCGGATAAATGGCTATGTCAATAAACAAAATTTCAGCATTTAGAGTGATGATAATCCTCCAGCCATTGTCAGAACACCATTATATCCGTAAAAATTTACTGTTTGGTGCGCCTTATGGGCCAATGGAATCATTGGTTCATATGTCACCACGAATAGCGATGATCAGAACGTTACAGTTGTACCCAGGAGAATGTTACCGGTGTTGGCAAGGACCACCCCATCCGGCGAGTCTTAGTCCGGCATACGCCAGCATACCAGCGCCGTCGACATCTGGTAACCCCAACAACACAACAGATGTTTATGTCTGTTGGCAATTTTATTTTTCATATTCCTGGCTGGTACACAGTAAAGAAACATACTTACAAACTAGTTTGTGTCTCATTTGGCAGGCGTTAGAATTGCAGACATGTAGTTTCAGCAGAATAAAGCTATATGTCACACAGCGCGCGATCAATCAATTTACTAAGAGAAACATTTGGCTAACGAGTAATTTATTGAAGTGGACCTGTTAACTGGCCACCGCGGTCATGAAAATTGACCCCATTAGATTATTTTCACTGCGGATATGTGAAATCCTAGATCCATCCAGATAAACCAGAAACAATCGAGCACTTGGAAGTAAATATTCGACGCGTTATTGCCGAAATACTGCATGAATTACTGCGAAGTATGTAAAAATTGGAGCTCCAGGTCCAATGTACTCACTAGCCACGACGCACAGTGGCACCTGTAGAACAAGTGAGGTTGCAAAAATTAAAAATTTCATGTGCCCCTAAAAAAATCTTGAATAAACATATTTCATATGAAATTGTCCTACGATTTCAAATATGCTATTCTTATTACAATCAGATGTTTGGCTCAGAAGATATAGCCCTTGAAAGGTAATTTGGTCCGCTTTCAGATACAGTATCTCGAAGACTGGGCAACGGATTGTCATTCTTTTTGATTCTATTGATAGAAATATTTATTATGAAAATAATAAAAAAAAATTGTACTGTTAGCTTTGTGTTTGTCCAGGTAAATCGATACTTACCAACTATATATTTTTTCAATATTTCACAATTTTGATAGAAAATAAAAAAAACTATAAAAAAAATCTATATTTGCCATATTTTCAAAATAAGTTCTTTGATTATTCCCTTACCTAATGCCAAAATTTCCAGCTGACCGTCCTTACCTCATTTTTAGCTAGAGGTAAAATTTTGAAAAAAAAAATGGTTCCAAAAATGTGCATGCATTTTTGGGCAATTTATGATTTTTAATTTACTTTCTTTAATATTTTCTGGAATAATTTAAATCTTAAAAACTTTAACAAATATTTTAGTTTACTTCCCATAAAATTGATTTTTTTCTCAAATTTCAACTTTGCTAACCCATAAGTAGGCACCTAAAAGTCGTAGAAAAGTTATGATTTTTGCAACGATAATACTCAAATGGCGCCACTGTGCGACGGTCATATGCTCGAGGTCATATTTAAACATCAGTGCCATAAAATTATCTAATTAATAAATCCAATTGAATGGATATTAAATACGTTTTCTCGGTTTTATATAAATTTAATGTTCCCGGTACTATAAACACACAATTTACATTAATTTAGTAAGTTTTTAGTACAATATTTTTGTTAAAATTCATAAATTTTTATCAAATATGTGAGTTTTCCCACTCGTGAACATGCAACTGAAAGAATTTCCGTCCTAAATATTAATATTGATAGCTGCTATAGCTTCCCCTTTATATAATTAGTCATATCTATGGGTGGTGCCACGCCAACTATTGCTAGTTTGCTCACTTTTGGCCTAAATAAGTAATTCACACAAAATTTTAATTCTTTACATATTACCATTATACAGATAGATATGAATTTAAGTATTTAGATTGTATGGGAGGTACCACGCCCACTATTTATAGTCCGCCCATTCTTGTCCTAAATATTAATATTGATGGTAGAATAGCCGTAAAAAATGTATTGACTCTATCTCTTATAGTATATATTCGATTGTTTTAATAAACAAAATATGGGAGGTGCCACGCCCTCTTTGACTACTACTCCTATTTTTGTTTCAAATATTTATACAAAGGGTGGAAGTGCTCATGTAAAACTTGAGTACTATAGCTATTATAGCTATTATAGCTATTATAGCTATTAAGGATTCCAAGATATTTGAAAATTACGTCCACTTGAAATTTCATAACACAAAGTACCCTATAGATACTACCAGACATACACGAACATACTGTAAAAATTTCAAGAAAATCGGATCATCCGTTTAGCAGTCTATAGTCTTCAAAACAGCAAACATACATTCAAGCACATACTCACTTTTACATATATAGATATAAAATGGGCGTTAAGTGAAAGTGAACACGCCCGCTTTTTGTGAAATTAATTTTCTTTTCGGCAGGAATGTACTGTAGAAGTTTCAAGACGATATTCGACCTATTACTATTTTTGTTGCTCACTCCTATATAAATGCCACCACTGTGCACTCGTAAGGATTGAGATCGTAAAATTCTTAACACACGTTTTTCATAATAACTTTTAACCCAAGCATTATTTGATTTTTTTTTTTTATCAAGTTACCTTTGTAAAACATCTCAGTTATTACGTTTAATGTCAAGTATATTCATTTGTTGTTAATCTGATTAAAATGAGTGATCAGAAGAAAGTGCGTACTAAAATTATTAAATACTAGCTTGACCCGGTGCGCTTCGCTACCCCTGTCATAGTAAAAATCGGTTCAGCCGTTTAGTAATTATTGTTTAAGAACTAAAGGTACCAATTTTACCGGTTTTTCCCCTATTTATCCCTTTATGGTCCAAGTATTGAAAAAAGTTATAGCCTATTGACGCTTCCAAGTAAGGGTCTACGTTTCAAATTTCAATAAAATCGGTTCAGCCGTTTAGGCGTGATGCATAAACAAACAAACAAACAAACAAACAAACAAACAAACAAACAAACAAACAAACAAACAAACAAACAAACAAACAAACAAACAAACAAACAAACAAACAAACAAACAAACAAACAAACAAACAAACAAACAAACAAACAAACAAACAAACAAACAAACAAACAAACAAACAAACAAACAAACAAACAAACAAACAAACAAACAAACAAACAAACAAACAAACAAACAAACAAACAAACAAACAAACAAACAAACAAACAAACAAACAAACAAACAAACAAACAAACAAACAAACAAACAAACAAACAAACAAACAAACAAACAAACAAACAAACAAACAAACAAACAAACAAACAAACAAACAAACAAACAAACAAACAAACAAACAAACAAACAAACAAACAAACAAACAAACAAACAAACAAACAAACAAACAAACAAACAAACAAACAAACAAACAAACAAACAAACAAACAAACAAACAAACAAACAAACAAACAAACAAACAAACAAACAAACAAACAAACAAACAAACAAACAAACAAACAAACAAACAAACAAACAAACAAACAAACAAACAAACAAACAAACAAACAAACAAACAAACAAACAAACAAACAAACAAACAAACAAACAAACAAACAAACAAACAAACAAACAAACAAACAAACAAACAAACAAACAAACAAACAAACAAACAAACAAACAAACAAACAAACAAACAAACAAACAAACAAACAAACAAACAAACAAACAAACAAACAAACAAACAAACAAACAAACAAACATACAAAGACATTTATATATTTATATAGATTTTCAACAAAACCCAACTTGGTCCTACAAAAAGTTGGCCAAACACTTAAGGTCTGCCGTAATAATAATTTCAATCAAATAAAAAAAATTTTAACTGTAAGTTTAGTGGTTCCGTTTTTATTAACATATACATAGGTATGTTAAGAATTTTTCGATATCACTCCTTATGTGTAACTTTTTGAGTAATTTTTTTGTTTGAGTTTTTTTCTAATTTCCGCTCTATGTATATTTTCTCTATGTATATAGGCATAAAAACATAACATTTCCTACAAGGTAAATATTTTTCTGACACTTTACTCAGTTTTAGATCACAATATCAAAAAAAACTCAATAATTGTGTTCACCAATATTCCCTTACTCCCGAAAATCACAGTGCTCTTTGGTCGAAAATACTGATGAAAACATTTATTCAGCGCAAATTTATTTTTTATTACATTTGCTTTAAAACATTTGTTTTATTTTTGTGCCTATTCTATATTTCTTTTTTTGTCTGTTTTTAAACATAGTTTAAAAGATTTTTATGTTTTGGAAAACAAAATGTTCTATCTATGCCTAACTACCCAGCTGCCAACATAAACAGTATTGTAAAATTTAATTTTTTATATACAGAAAAACTTTTGATAAAATCAATAAAGAAATAAATTATGTATTGCATATAAATTAGTTTCTCTGTTTATTTTTTTCGTACAATTAAGAACGCACTCAAAGGAACTAACTTTTATATAAATGTAAATATTTGGCAATTTCTATAATGAAATAAATTAAATTATAATGAGTTTATGTTACATTTTTAAATGATTTTCCAATAATTTACTTTAGTTCAACTTAAAAATATTCCACCTATTTGTGGGTTATTAATGCTGTATTACAAAAGTTCGGTCATCAATTATTTTAAAACTAAATGAATGTAGAGAATTGAACAAAAAAACCCCAAAGAATTTTTTCTATTTATATATGTGTTATGTATGAATTGAAATAAAAACTAGATATTAATTGATCGATATGATAACTTTTGTAGTACATTTGACAATCTTTTCTGTAAGAGTGTTATATTCGGCTGTAACGAAACTTATATACCCACCACCACCTAGAAAATATCAGTGATAAGTTTCACCTTGCTGGGCACAAGCATTTAAATGTTATCAAAATATGTACTACAGTAAGTCCGTAGTTTTTCTCTAACATGATCCGGAACTTGTTACCAGTTCATCTTTTTTTTTTATTTAGCAATAGCTATTTCTGCAAAACTTTTAAAATGTCGGACGGACATTTTGTTCTAAAGTTTTTTTTTTTTTTTTTTTTTGGTAGGACCAAATATGCTCATATTCAATAAATACAAAATATTTCTGATCAACAGACGGATGGATATAAAGGTCGTATTAGAAATTTGTAAGATCTCAGAATATATATACTTTTGTGTATAAATCAGTTCCATTTCATATATGGTTCATATTTTCTAGCCCCCTAAAGTTGGAAATCCCGGGAATTTTTTGGAAAAATTATCAATATTCATGATTAAATAACTTTTAGCATTTAAAAGGATTCAGTTCTGTTTTTACAAATATCTTATATAAAGTACATATCTTATTAGCAAAAGGAAAACCTTCAAAATAGGAAAATATCATTTATCCTTAGATATCTCATAAACAATTTATTTTTTCTAGCTTTTTTATACAAAATTAAATCAACGATAAATCGTTTTTTCGTTTAACAATGTCAAAGGTCACAAAAGTCGATTTTCATTTGAACAACTAGCTTATTTTACTTACTACACTTTTAGAAGTTACTACACAATTTTTTTATTGGGTAAAGCACATAAAAATGCAGGATTTACAAAGATGGTGTATCTTTTGAATGCCATTTATGTTTTTAATAACTTATATGTAATTTTGAAGGCTACATATCTGTCATTTATTCTTACTTAGTTAATGAACATTATAGTGTAAACAACAGAGTTTTTTTTTGTGGCAACATATACGGGAACTTTTGCTTTGCTGAAGCACACCGATTGCCCACCAAAGCTTAAGGTAAATGTGTTCCATTCCAGACCAGCCAAAGAAGTTTGATGAATTGGAGGCATTACTCCCTGAAGATTGTTGTCAAACTCAAAGACCTTGTAAAATCATTGCGCGCTACTCAAGCAGCAATTTCAAAACGTTCTTGAGCAGCAGGATTCAACAAAAATCAGGGAAATTGGTTACCATACGAACTGAAGCCGAGAGACAATTGAAAGACGATTTTACATGTCCGAAATAATCCATCCTTGGCGCTAAGGTAATTAAGTGGGACCAAAAGGGTCGTATATATTATGAGCTGCTGAAATCTGGACAGACCATCACAGGGCACCTGCCTGTAGCGAACGCAACTGATCTATTTGAAGCGAGTATTGGCCGAAAAACGCCTAGAATATGAGGCCAGTCATGAATCCGTAATATTCCATCATGACAACACTCGGCCACATTTAGCAATGCCTGTTAAAAACTGTTAAGAATGAAGAGGATATAGCCCAGACCATGCACCGTTCGATTACTGTGTGTTTCGATCGATGCAGAACGCTCTCTCTGGGATATGCCTCACTTTGGAACAGAGAGACCTTGAAAGACATTTTTTTCATGTTTTTTTTTTCATTTATTAATTGTAATCAAAAAGCATCTTTATGTCTGAAATTATGTTTGAACGCTATAAAAGAAATTCATTTTTGCACCGAATCTTTACTTGCGATGAAAATTGGATCCATTACAGTAACCCAAAGCGCAAGAGATCATATGTGAAGCTCGGACAGAAATGTGTCTAAGATTTACGTGGGTACCTGCCGCATATGCTTAATCCCACGGTGGTCTTAACACGGGATAGAAACGATGCGTCTATCACCGCCATTGAATGACTGGCAAGGTACACTCAATTGGCAACTTCTTGTACAATGATTGCACAGATCAATGCACAATCCCCTTGCTCGAGAGCTCGGGCTATCTAATCCCTGCCATCCATAGCTAGCTAGCCAACTAACCAGCCCAGGACAATTATCAAAGCTGCAACATCCGGCCTGGTAATCCAGTCCAATGTATGGTCTCTGACTTCAAAAGTTCCCAGTCGATAAAAGTCAAAGTGAGTGTACATTTATCACACACTTTTGACCTCGACAGAGAATCAAGTCCAACGACCAGTACATTACGAATGCTACTGCCTCAATACGTTTCCTGAGCACAAACGCCAGTTGGTATCTGCTACTTTCAATGGCTCTGTTGAGTCAGCAACAGCACCTAGTAAGATACATTTGGTAGTGCGAAATTTAGCACTAGCCCAAATATCAGTGCTTTAACCAACGATCTTCTCCCCGCTTTGGGTTTCAACCACAACCCTAGCGTGTACACCGAAGTGATCTCACCAATGATCCTACAGGACCGAAGTCCTTGGGCCATAGGATCCCCGCTATACTAGATAAGACTCTAGTCACCTGCGAATTTTATAAATTAAATTCTTACCAGGAATGAGGCCCATGCACCTCGGAGCCCGGTTTCGCTCCATATTTCCCCTTGAGGGATAACGTCAAGGTGTGGAGCTCACCAAGATGCTTATCCATGCCCCAAGGGGGGGGTGAAGCCCGGACAATCAGCTGTATTTGGTTGGAGCAAAATGCTCCTTTTTTTATGAGCTGCTGAACACAACTAATTTATTTGAAACATGAATTTGCCGAAATAAGCCCAGAATACGCGTACAGACATGAAACCGAAATATTCCATCATAACAACGCTGTTACACATTTTTCCTATTAAAAACTATTTAGAATGAAGTGATTGCCTCAGCCGCCTTACAGTCCAGAGCATGCCCCGTTCGACTACTATTTTTTTTGATTGATGCAGAACGCTCTCTCTGGTATACGCTTCACTTTGAAACAGAGTATTCGACATTTGCTTGATTCGTTCTTGGCCTAAAAAGATAAGCAGTTCTTACAATGGCCAATACATACATTTATATTGTAAAAATGTTTCAAAATAAAAGCTGAAAATTTTAAAAAATTCCGCATTTTTAAGTAAATAAAATAAATTCGTAATTTCAACATTTTTGTTCACGATAATTTTTTGCATATCTTCAACCGTTTTCGAAGTACAGCCAAGTTTTGTTATTTTAAAATGCATTTTTTTAACCAATCTTATTGGGTATTAATAAAGCTTGTTTGACATTGTTTCCTAGTATTTGGTAATGAAAATATTATATAATTCCATACGTCTAAGAATTTCTCTCAAGACAATATAGGATGTAATTTTATGAAACTTAGTTTTGATTAATATCCGGTACTGCCGCATTTATTCCCAAATGCCTTTTGATTGCAGGCAACTGCCAGGTTGTATGAGTGTCGTCAAAATTCCTATCAAATGAAAGCTTATTTAGGTTGATACTAAAATACTAATATGCTCTTAAAAATATCATTAACTATCTTTCATCTCCACATCACCATAACTGCATAATCGTATAGATTTAACCTTCGTGAACTAGAACAAAATGTCACGGGACAAAATTGATAATTTGTTCTTTAATTTAAAAAAAAAATTAAATAAGTGCAATTTTTACTTATACAATTTTAATTTCTGTTTCCCTCTACAAATGAGTTATTTCATACATTTACGTACATATGTACAAGTGCATTTACATGTAGGTTCCATAAAAAAAATTTTATTAATGCATAAAATTTTTCGCTGTTTCAGATGTGGTTTTTATTTACAGAAAGTAAGGAAAATATACTAAAAATTTTACATACATAAAAATAAAGTTGACTAAATTAAATACACATATATATTAGGGTCATCTTAAAAAAGAAATGCTGAAAATTTAGCAAAGCCGTATAACGTTTCTTTGAGTTAAAGTAGCAATATCTAAAAAATAATAAATATAAAAAAAACTTCCAATTAAAAAGAGTTTTTGTATTTCATTTATACATACTATGTAGCAGAGCTGTAAATGAATTCATTTTTTTAAAATTTTTGTTTTGGAAGGCTTTATATGGGAGCTATGGCTAATTATGGTCAGATCGTCATTAATACATATTTTCGTAGATACAAAACTAATTTGTGTTAAATTTTATTTGGATATCTAAATTTTTAAGAGAATTTTGTTAAAGTTATCTTCGCGCAATGGGCTTTATATGAACCGATCGCCATGAAATTATGAAACTTATTTTTGTTAAATTTTATTTACATTCGAAAGCTATTTGCGGAAGTGGTCCTTGTATGGAGATATGGTCAGCTATGGCTATCTAAATGTAATTTCTTTTTATATAAAACTTATTTGTTGAGGAATTTATGTGGATGTCTATAGAAATCATACATTTATGGAAAAAGTGTCTAAGACTAACCTGCGTGCCTGCCCGAAGACCTAATCGTACGGAGGTCGTAACTGGATAGAGACAATGCGTCTACTACTTGCATTGTGTGACTTTCAAGAAACACACTATTGGAAACTTTTCGTACATTGACTGCACAGATCACTCATGCCATCATAACTAGCTAGTCAATCAACAAAGCCCAGGACAATTATCACGGCAGAAGCGTTCGGACTTCCAAAACTCTCAGTCGCTAAAAATCAATGGCCCATAATCATAGTCAAACAATAAAGTCGGTTTTTTTAAAAACAACTTTAAAATAAAAATCCGCTTTTTATTATTTCCTAACTATATTCAAAATTAAAGTATGTTTTAAATTGAACCGACTTTAACTGGTTGTCACCTCTAATGTAGAAAATGTATTCATACAATATAAAACAAAATATGGACCAGTGGCATCGCTGAACAGCTGACTTAGAAAATTAAAAAAAAAAAAACAAGTAAGAGAGCTATATTCGGCTGTTCCGAATCTTATATACCCTTCACCAAATTATACTTTAAAATATAAAAATTTTTTTTTTAAGTTTTTTTCAAATTTTTTTTAAAAAAATTTTAATTTAAAAAATACTTTTTTTTAATTTATTAGTGAAAACAAAAAAATGTTTTTTGTGGGAAAAAATTCGGATTAAAAAATATTTTTCCCGATTTTAGACCAAAAATATAGGTTGTCTCGGATTTTTATTTATGGACGGATTTTGCTGATACTAAAAAGGAAATTTCTAGAAAGCATCTCTGACAGATTTGGATCCCGAAGATATCTGGGGTCTTCAGAAAATTGACTCCGCTATCTATAAGGATCCAGAATATATATACTTTATAGGGTCGGAAAATTATATTGTGGAAATTACAAACGGAATGACAAACTTATATATACCCTTCTCACGAAGGTGAAGGGTATAAAAAAAAAGTGACAAACAATATATGTAACATTTTTGACTATTTGTCGAACTTTTTTACATGGCGAATAACAACTGATGCTGTTGTTAAATGAGTTAAAAACAACATCAGTTAGTTTTATATTTACAGTAGACTTTAACGTCAAAAGTATACTTTAACTTGTCTATGGTAGGCCTAAAGTCCACTCTTAAGTAAAGACGACTTTTTTCTCTTAAAATATACTTTATTTTTGACTATGATTATGGGCCAATGAGTGTGGTTCCGACTCCACTGAGCCAATTGATAACTTCCACTTTTAATGGCCCTGTTGAGTCTGCAACATCAGATAGTAAGATACAATTGGTTGCCCGAAATTTGCCACTAGCACCAAGTTCAGTCATTTATCCAAAGATTTCGGATTTTTTACCACAGCCACAATCTCGTAGCAGAAATGAGGTCCTCGGAACACAGGTTACATTCAATATTTATCTATAAATTTTGTTGTTTGAAATTTTTGTTAAAACTTTGAAGCAAAATATTTTAATAATGTATATAGTAACCTAAAGTCAAAAATATAGTTTCTAGTTTAATAGAAATAAAAACTTTTTTTTTAATTTTTGTTTAAAAAAAATGCTGACAAATGTACAATTTTTGATTTGCATGTAATTTTATGACTTTCTTATCAGAACATTATTTAATTGTAATTTAATTTGTTGCAAGAGCATTTTATTTTGACCCAAAACTAGAAACTTCAAACAAAATGCACAGCCTGTAAACGTAATCAAATTCTCAGAATTTAGTTTTTTAGATGAGACAAAAATCCAAAAATAATGGCCACAAAAGAACACAATTAAAATTTCATTTACTTTTTTTTAAACAACTAAGGAGTGAGATCGTAAAATTCTTAACACACGTTTTTCATTAAAACTTTTAACCCAAGTATTATTTGATTTTTTTATCAGTTACTTTTGTAAAACATGTCAGTTATTATGTTTAATGTCAATTATATTCAAAGGTGCGTACTAAAATTATTAAATATTTTCAACAAAACCCAACTTGGTCCTACATAAAGTTGCCCAAGCATTCAAAGGTCTGCCGTCAAACTGTTTCCAATGTTATTAAACAGTACCGGGAGAACTTGTCCGTTGATAGAAAACCTGGTTCCGGTAGAAGGAATGGTCCACATGATGTTTCTAAATCTAACAGAATAGAAAGCATTTTCAAAAGAGCTCTCAACACATCTGGTAGAAAAGCAGCTCGGATAGCTCGGACTATTTGGTACGAAAAGTTAAAGCTAATGCTGGTTGAGAAACATACAAGGCTCAAAAAGTTCCTGACAGGAACGATGCTAAAAATGTAGAGGCCAAAAACAGAGCACGGGAATTGAAGTCAAGTTTTATAAAAAAAATATTCTTGCTGCATAATGAATGACGAAACGTATGTTCTGGCAGATTTTTCGTAACTTCCTGGGCAAAAATTTGATGTTGCTGATGCTCGAGGGAATGTTGAAAAAAAGTTTAGGACCCAAAAGCAGACAAAATTTCCCAAAAAGTTCTTGGTATGTCAAGCAATATGCAGTTGCGGCAAAAGAAGCCAATCGTTTGTTACAACGGGCTCTATAAATACCGAAATTTACCTCAAGGAATGTTTACAAAAAAGGCTGCTTCCATTCATAAGACTTCATAATGTGTCCACCTTTTTTTGGCCTGACTTGGCATCCTGTCACTATGTTAAACAAGCCCTTGAGTGGTACAAGAACAATAATGTGGTTTTTGTACCAAGAGAGGCAAATCCTACAAACTGCCCGGAGCTAAGGCTAGTGGAGAGATATTGGGCTCTTGTTAAAAGAGAATTGAAGAGCACAAAAAAGGTGTCCAAAAGTGTGGTAGATTTTAAACGGAAATGGACTACCTGTTCGAGCAAAGTGACAGAAAGCACTATAAAAACGTTAATTGAAAGGTTTCCGAAAAAGGTTCAAAATTTCATCGCTAGTGAATAAAACTATAAAAATATTTTTTTTTTGTAAATTGTAATAATAATTTCAATCAAATAAAAAAAATTAAAACTATAAATTTAGTGGTTTCGTTTTTATTAACATATATGTATGTTAAGAATTTTTCGACCTCACTCCTTACGTTCTATTTACTCTTCAAATACAAATTATTTTATTTTGTGTTCATACAAATTAGCATCATCTTAATGTACGCCCCTTACTTACACTGGCTACCATAACAAGTAGCTGTAGTTGTATATTTTGTATTATTTTATTTCTGTTTTCCTGTTGCAGTTGTTGTAGTGTGAGTATTATTTTAAGTATTCATATGGTTATAAACAAATTTGCACTTAACTATTTGACACATAACGAAAACACTTTAGTGTTTTGAGACTTACTAAAGCGAGTATCGAAATTATCATACCCAACCAAGTAGGTACCTACTTGCATACAAACATGCAAGGAAACAGACAGGGTTACACATACTATATTCCTGAACACTTACACATGCAGATAAAATCGTGGTTAAAAGTACATCTATTAAGAAAATACTTGGGTTCGTATCAAATATTGAAGCTCCCGTTCAGAGGAAGTATTCCAACGAATTAAAAATAGTCAATAAACTACCATAAACATCTGCATGGCCATCTTGTACTAGCTCCTTTATCTCCTTTTATTTCTTTCAGAATTTGAAGTAATTGTAGAAGATCAGATGCTGTGAACTCACGATGTTTGCTAAGTGACCTCTATATGTAACCTAAATTAACTCTGGTTTTCGATAAGTTTTTGGCACTTGCGGCCAGCTATTTAGGGACAAATATTTGAATTTTTTGCTGACCACCACTGTATCTTTTTCAGGGTAAGTCTGAACAACTGTCAAAGTCCTACATTCCAATCAGTCTCAAGTCGTTTTTCCTGATGACGATGGAGAAACAACTGAACAGTTGCATAAGGGAAGCCTATCTTTAGATGAATCCAATACATCGTTTTCATTGTAATGACATTAATCGAGATGCCTCTAGGTACTAGATATATGGCCTTAATCACCGTGATACTTCGGCAATACATTGTACGATGCTATTGAGTGACCACTTTATACAAAATATGTTCCGCTTATTATAAGAAATTGGATATTGGAAATGCTCATCTACACATGATGGCGTACTATCGCTTCTACTGTTGGAAAAACTTAACAACATAGGCTTCCATACATATGGTTACGACGACGACCTAGTAATATCTCGTACTGGGTGGGAAGGCATAACTATATCGGATGCAGATCACACTTAATCAACCCAGCCAAGACTATTCTTGTTTCATTTAACCTGCTAGCGTCTATTTGGTAGAATGTGGATGTTAAAACAAAAGATGATTTACTGGTTTTTTGTTACAGTAATAAGACCTATACTTACATATGCGGCCATAGTATTGTAAAATAAAGAGCTTGATAAGGCCTGTCTGTATTTCTATTGCTGGGTCCATGAGGACCTGCTCCACTTATGCTTTGGGTGCATAAGACTACTAGGTATGTTCGGGACTAAGTCGGGTGAACTGGTTGTGCACATGCGGATTCTAGGAATCTTTGGGAATTACTCTAGTATTGCAGTATCCGCTCAAATATTCCCGATTTAGGAGTTTAAGTGTCATTACACCTGAAAGTAATCAGTGGTCCAATCAAACGGTTCCAAACAGGTCAATTGTGACACTGCGGCACGGTGTTAATGGAACAATTTTTAAACTGTAATTCCAGTCAATATTTCATACGCCACCTTAATGTACTGAGTGTTTGAATAGGTGATTGAGAGCTACTAAAGTTTGCAGTTGTCATGGACTGCTGTGACACTGACCTGGACATGAGGACCACTCTGGGAATAAATTGTCTGATTGTTTGGCTAGCAGATGTGCCCGACGTACTTTCATAGAACCTATTATTGATATCATGGCGGAATAAGGTATGGAAAGAACGAGTTCTTGTGTTGAATCGGAATTTTATCAGATCTCAAGCAAGCCAAACAATTCATCCCAAAAGTTAATATCCCTAGGATAAGGCAATTTGGGAATACTTAATAGATTATTTACAGAAAAGTGTGGTCTCATATAACACCAATTTACTTATGTGATGTTGGTATAAAGCTGTAATGGTTTTGCGAACTGCACGGGCTCTGAGCACGTACTTTGCGACTGTCTAGTGTTAGCATCAAGCAGAGCGAAATGGCTCGGAAGGCCCTTAATTGCCAATGTTCCGGCATCAAACAGAGTAGTTGATTCCATACTAAACCTGAAGCTATTATGATAACCATAAGACAGCATCAAATGTTCAAAAGTATCAGTCACAGTACATGTAGCCTTACTAATAATAACACCGTGCAAAAGTCATTTGTAAACATGGAAAGAGATATATAAGTACACGTGAAAGAAGAGACCATACATAGTAACACTGCATACTCAGTTTTTCTTGGTCGGGTCAGATACCCGTTTAAATGTACATTAAAACTTCAAATGATAGACATAAAAATATATAAAATATTTGATACAACATCCCTCCTTTGTTGAAAAATGTTTATCCTTTGAAATTTTGAAGATAAACTCAGTACGCGCAACTACTATGTATAGTCTCCACTTTTACGTATATATCGATTTTTCTATGTGTATGAAACAAATATTCAACTTGTTTCAGTTTAAGTACTTATTCATCATGAGGCATGTACATTTCTGATATTGGCTTTCTCTCTACACGAGTTCTAGCTGGAGCCTGTTTTGGTTTAATATAATTTATTATAAGTATTCATTTCCACCTATTCTCAGTCGTTAGTTGAGTTAATTTTGCGGGTTAAGACATGTAAATTGTCGAAGATGTTTTGCTAGTTATCATATCAGTTCTTCCATATACTCGTATATATATCAGAAGGGTTTACAAATGTCCAACTACACGATCGTGGTCTGCAGAGAAGTTTAAAATGCACTTTGAATACATGCCAAGAATAATTCTATGAAATGAACTGTTTATTTAAAAAAAAAAAAAACCAATGAGTTAGCTGCTAGATCTATAAAACATAACTAAAATGTTAACTCAGTAATTTACATTTTGCTATCTACTTACTTAACTTTTAATGATTAATCTACGTTGTGTAAATAAGTGCACAAGTGTATTCCAGCTTCTTAGCGTTTCAACAATCCGTATACACTTCTCCAGCTGTAGAGTTAGTACTTGTATGTCGTGAAAAGGGTGTCGCAAATGATGAGTTGCATTAAACTAACACCAATATCACTTTCGACATCGTCAACATTTGTACGTAAACATAAACTACACTTTATTTTACTTCAATTTAGTGCTCGTGTACTTAAGCAAATGATATAAAATTTTGTGTACGTCAATGTCTTCTAAAAGTAGAAAATACTTAAAATGAAAAGTTATTTATATCTACTCGTATGTATGTATATTCTTCGCAACATTCTAAGAGCTCTAAATATGTCTGGGGTTTTTAAGCAAATATATAAATAGAATTTTCTTGTTAAACTTAATATGATAAAATCGATGGTTGCGTTAAATTTGATAGTGAGAAAAATCACTTAACTACCATCATAATGCTTGTTTGTTGTATTTGTTTGGTTTAGTTTGATTTTATTAAATCAAGATGCTGCTCATGCCAACATTATTTACAAGTTTGAATGGAAATTGTTCATACATAATTGATGTAATTTTGGAGAAACTTTTATATTTATTGAGATTCGATTTTCTAATGAAAATAATTAATGTTTAGTGCTCCTTTAATAAACATAAATAACAGCGTGTAGAATGTAATGTGTCGCAAGAGTTTTGCAATTAAATGTTTATGGTTATAGACAAAAAAAAAAAAAAACATTCATTAAGGACAGCTTATAAATTAGTTGCATTATTTAACTAAATTCAGAAAATTTTACATAAGATTACATAAGAGCGTCCAATTAATGTCGAAAATGTTACTGGTTGGTGTGGATTTTGGCATCATTGGTCCATATATTTTTGAGAACGACGTTGGCCAGATCATCAAACTTTATTTGGCTGGAATTGGTTGATATGGACACCAACGACATATCGCACTGGTTCCTCTAAAGAGAGTCAACTCAAAATTTAAAAATGTTCAGTGGAAGCAAAAATCTATTTTTTTTAATACATTGCAATGAAAGTTGAAGACGAAAGAGTAAAGAAAATGATGTAAGATTTTTACAGTGAACAGTGTCAGATTTCATTGTTTTAGCGGGATTTAATAAAAAAAAACCCTTTTAAAAAAAATCATTGAATACAATAAACAACAACCCTGGTATTCACAAAAACAAGTTTTAAAACCAAATATGTAAACAACAAAAATATCACGGTATCAAAAAGTGAGATGTTTAATTGACATTAAAATTTTTTAATAGTTCTTGCTAAAAGTAATCAATGTTTGGATGCGTTGAATTTTTTTCTTTTTTGATATTATTTTTAAAATTCATTTTGAATAATAAAATACAATATTTAAACTAAATAAGAATTTCATTACATTTCACAATAAGGCCTGCTAAATTTGTTTATGAGTGATATTCAAGACATCCATTTTAGGTAAGATTTTTTCTTAATTTTAAAATTTTCAATAGAATAAAAGTTACCCAGTTCAGTTGAGTTCAGTGAAATTTTTTTTACTATACCGTTTACCAACCTTCCTATTTATAGAAACAAAAAAGAAAATCAACCCCAATTGACCCCCGGAAATTTTTGACCTATAAAAGCATCATGGTCAAACAAATGTTTCGTAGTGAAATTTTCGAAATTTGGCTTTCAACAAAGCAAAATGAAAGACATGAACGTATTTTTGATTTTATATGTAGAAATATTAGTACTGGAAGCGTACAAAATTGTAGACTTTTCCATGTTAAACAATTTTATAAAAAAGTTTTGTTATGAAACAAACGTGAAGTGGAAGAAAGCAATCGTATAGGGGCTAGGAGAAATAATGGACCGATTCTAACCAAATTCAATAGGCATCGACATTGGGGCAATGGAAAAGCTTCTACCAAATTTTGTCGAATTATCTTTGAAATTGCGACCTGTAGTTTGATTACAAAGTTTATATGGACCGGCAGACGGACGGATGGACATCGCTTAACCGACTCAGAAAGTGATTCTGAGCAGATTGGTATACTTTAAGATGGGCGTTGGAACAATAGTTTTGCACATTATAAACATCAGCAAACATAAACCACTATACCCTCCTCACTATGGTGGTGTAGGCTATAAATATTAAAATTGTGATTTTAACATTTGTATGGGAGGTAGGCGAAATATTGCCACGACCACCTAAATTTGTTCTCCACATCTAACCATTGGAAAACTGTGTTTCGAAAATCATTGAATTATCTTTACTCGTTTTGAAAATTCAGACTTTAATCCCTCTAGATTACACAAATCTGACACTGTGCAGTGGGTAGATTTGATCACTGTACATCGATTTCATGAGAAAAGTGACAATAAAAACATTTTGAGTTGAGTCTCTTTAGAGAAACCAGTGCGATATGGTGTCCTTATCATATCATTCCACAAGGGCATGGTCCTCTCATGTGGAGGTGATGTAAACTGGTCACCGATATCTTGCGATTTGACCAAGATAGACTTTTTATAACAAGTCGTATCTGCGAATAAGCCATAAGCCACAGCTGCTCTTGAACGCATGCCATAGGTCAAATTCAGCTAGATTTATGAGTCAGAGTCATGGAAGCTTTGACATTTCAGATGCGCGTCACCCAGCTATTCTCGATATTCCAACGAATAAAAAATTTCGAGGATATCTCATACAGACTTTGTTTTATTTAAATCCAAATATAGGAAGCGCTTAATGAAATAATCTTTATTAGAAAAAACGGTATTTAAGGGGTATAACGCTCTGCAAGTCTTGTAAATTCTTCCATTTATTTGGAGGTACTGAATGTGGATCAGAATGTAATTGTTTCGGTTCAACATGATTTTCATATGTTTTCGGGAAGGTCAATGTAATATTTATAAAAATGTATGCAACCACTTGTAAAATATAAATGAGACCGTTACACCACCATAGTGGGAAGGGTATATTGGATTTGTGCAGATGTTTGTAACGCCCAAAAATATTAGTTTAACACCCACCATAAAATATACCGATCGACTCACACTCACCTTCTGAGTCGATTAAACGATGTCCGTCCGTCCGTCTGGCTGGCTGGCCATGTAAACCTTTTGCGCAAAGTACATGTCGCAATTTTGAAGATATTTCGATAAAATTTGGAACATATAATTTCGGCCCAAGAATCAAGCCTATTGAAATTGGCTGAAATCGGTGCATTATTTCACGTAGCCCCCATACAAATGTCCACACGATATTGGACTTTATCGGTCATAAATGTTTAATTTATATAGGTATCTATACAAGTTTTTCTCCAAATAAGTTTTATATATACGGAATTCATGTCACCAAATTTTATTATGATCGGTTCATAATTAGTCAATCACTTTAACGAGCATAAAACCCTAAAAATGTTGGTATACACATACGGTCTAATTCATAATAACTTAAAACAGCTTTATAAGTCGTTAATAAGAAAAAAATCAAAAAACTGTATTCATAAACGTTTAATAGTTTTCTAAGTCTGTTATAAACCATTCATAAATTTGAAATATTTATTGTAGCTTCAACACTACTATAAACCAACTTTAAGGTATTCTTTTTACATTTTATCTAAAAAAAAGGGAATTTTAAAGATAATTTTTTATAAATTTGCAATAATAGACGAAATTACGTTTGTCAATTGCAATAGTAATTGACAAACGTAATTTTAACTCCGCTGGGGAATATGTTCCAATATAATAATATATGATTTTGTTTCAAATTCCTCCGGCAGTGAGCTATATGAGGTTTGCAAGTGAGTTTGATCGCCATTTTTGTCATTTTCTTTTAACCTGTAACGAAATGTAGTAATAAAATGTGAAAACATTGTAGAAGGAGGTCCACACAATCTAATATACCCATTCCGGAATTAAAATTATCTGTTTCCTTATATAAATTCATTCAGCCATATGCATAAAAATTTACAAGAGCTTTATAAACCAATTATAAGCTAATTTACATAAAGTTGTATTCATAAACGATTAATAGCTCAAAATACATTTGATAAACCTTTAATAAGTGTACAAATTTTAAAGTTCGTTCGACCCTTCTTTAAACCTACTATAAAGTATTCTTTTTACATTTTATCCTGAAAAAAGGTAATTTTAAAAATAATTCTTTATAAATTTGCAATAATAGATGATACTATTGCAATTGATAAACATAATTTTAACTCCGCTGGGAAATATAGTCTACTTTAATAATATAAGATTTTGTTCCATATTTCTCCGGCAGTAAACTACATGAGGTTCGCAAGTGAGTTTTATTGCCATTTTTGTAATTTATTGTTAACCTGTAACGGCATGTAGTAACTAAATGTGTAAACATTGTGGAAGAAGGTCCACAGAATCTAATATACCCACTCCGGAATTAAAATTATGTGTTTCCACATTGAAATTAATTCAATTTTGTTAAAATTTGAGAAGCATTGCCAGATTAGACAAAAAACAGTACATTACTTATTGTGGCTTTAACAAACGTTTATGAATAAAATACCTTTATTAAAGGTTTATAAAGCTAAATGTTTGTTAACAAATTTGTGTTTTAAATTTACAATAAGGTTTTATTATGAATTAGACCGATAAAATTCAACATAAATAACTTTCATATAAACATTAATCTTGGTGATCGGTGCATAATTTGTTATAGCTCCCATATAAGGCCCACTTCCGAAAATCGCTCACGAATATAAATTATTGAAATTTTGAAAGAAAAGTGTTTTTGCTCATTTACTTAGTGTAGGGTATTATATGGTCGGGCTTGACCGATCATACTTTTTTACTTGTTTTGGAGATTTATTTATTCTGAATAAAATAAATATATAGTGGTCTCTCTCAAAAATATAACGTTAAACTACATATAAAAAAAAATATTTCAAACAAAAAATATTTCAGAAACTCATAGGTTAATTAAGGTTCAAAAATACTTATTTTTTCGAAATTTTTTATTTCAACACCCTAATATTATCTATTGCATTACATATTATTGTAAGATCTTTTTTACTTTCTTTTTACATTTAAGCCAATCCTAACTTTGCTGTACAACTTAGAACATACCACAAATATTTACCATCCTAATGCACATGTTCTCAATCCTCAAAAACAATGTTGTTGTCTTAACAATGTGTACAGAAGTTTATAACTTTTCATCTCTCTTGTGAGACATTTCAGCTACAAGTTGGCAACTAGTAGAGTCAACAGCACAAACAAAAACAACCTTTTGGTCAGTAATAATGGGCTACAAAAACACATGTTAATTGAGTTAATTTTGCCATAACATTAAGTCCGGTCGTCAATGTGCATGTCAGTGTGAGAAAGCGGGTGAACGAGTGAGTTTGTTAATAAACTAATAATGTTTGTTTGTCCTATCTCTCTGACCCTCGTACACTGTGGGATGTGTCCCACTCTCTAGCTGAGAACTGCTATATGAAACTATTCAGTGATTTCATAAGTTGTAATTTGGCTAATGCTAGTACACATGTAATCGTATGTACATGTAACTTTTAAACAAAGTGTTAACAAAACAAACAAAAAAAAACACAAACACAGACACAGACATTTGTGTCCTTGTTCATGTATTTATTTGTACAAGTAGAATTACAATTACATACATTAGTTTGTTTTAACATAAAAATTAATGTAATTTTTGTTTTCTATTCTATTTATTTTATGCTCTGTCATTTGTTTACATTAGTTTATCCAGGATAATGATCTATCATAATGAGCCTGAACTTGTGTTTTTATAATCAAACTGCTTACTTAATAAATTAGTTTTTAATTTCTGTTTAGTTTTTGTGTTCTTAAATATTGTATTTTATTTTCCAAGTATGTTATACGCAAGACATGCTTAAATATGCACAATCAAATTAAAAATAAACAAGCAAGAATTCTCAAAAAAACTAAAAATATGCACAGAAAACATGGTTTAGGGAAAATATAAATTAAAGCATTAGATAAATTTTATTGTTGTAAAGAATTTGATTACAAAAAGCATTACAATAATTATGTTGCAACGAGAGAGTAAAATTATAATTTACTTTTCAAGCAAACAGCTTGAAAAATCTTCCTTGGTAATAAGTAAAAACTATTTTATGTTTTAATATAATTATCGTACACAGAGAGAACAAATTCGTTGTCACAACCGAATTTGTCGCCAATTGAATTCTGAAGGTTCTATGTGCACAGATAAACCAGATTCATAGAGGCAGCCGAATTTGTTGCCATTCGAACGATTATATCTCAGTGACCGAATTTTACAGTTGTGGCTACAAAATTTCAGAAGGGGTAATAAAAGCTTGGTTGCTTCGACCAAAATTCTTCTTTATCAACTGAAAAATTCTATGTGTGCAACGGAATCATTCGATTAGAAACAAATTCGGTTGCTACTACGAATTGGTTGTCTCTGTGTACTATCGCATAGTTCGGTTGTAGTTGCTGAATATATTGATAGTCACAACTGCAAAAAAAATAAACTTATTCGGTTGAAATACATACAAATTTAATATACATTTATTAGACTAGTGTTTTATTAACGTTTAGTAGCTGAAACAATTGTAAATCTATATATATTAAAATGGATGTTTGTATGTATGTATGTTTCGAATGAACTCAAAAACGGTTAGACCGATTTTAATGAAATTTTGCAGGGAATCTGCAGAATAGCCTAGTGGGAAACACTGTAAAGACAGATTATTGATTTTCGGTTTGTGGGCGGAGGGGCGTGGCAAAATAAAATTTGTATATTATACCGCTAATTCCATCTATATATAAAAAACGATTTTGATGATAGCCAAAATAGCCCAGCGGGAAACACTGTAAAGTCAGATTTTTGATATTCGGTCTGTGGGCGGAGGGGTGTGTAAAAATCAAATTTTTACATTATACCGCTAATGCAATCTATATATATAATGCCATCGATATATATAAAAAACGGCTGGACCGATTTTGATGGTATTTTCAGGGATTCTTCAGAATAGCCCAACGGATAACACTGTAATATCAGAATTATGATATTCGGTCTGTGGACAGAGGGGTGTGTAAAACTTAAATTTTTACATTATAACGCTAATGACATAAAAAAAAAATCGGCCAAACAAAAAGATTATATATTCTTATAGATAGTTTATTTAGTTTCCCATATATAGGCTAACTAGGTCAGTGATTGTTGTAAAAAAATTTGTAAAAAAAATTAATTTTGTGAAAAAAAATTTTTTCAATAAAAAAAATTTCACAATTTTCATTTCGTTGCTTAACATCATTCTATAAACTTTAATTCACAGAATGATTTGGTGTAAGCGAAGTTCTTTTATATTATCAATCGATGATAAACAATTTTGTTTACTCTTGACTATTAAGTAGGTGCATGAATAAGAAATTTTCATACGAAATCTATTAAAAAAAATAATATTTTGAATAACTCTCCGCATTTCACTTTTAGTAAAAAAAATCACGGGTTTATTCAAATAAAATTTATTTTCGAAAGGCCTTCTACGTCTAAGGCCGCAGAAACTGGAAGAGAACGACAATCACGGCTTCAGCAAATTCGTCGCAGTGCATCTTCATCGAATGTGCTGTTCGAACGGTAAAGTTATTTTGCCACCATTTATTGAGCCGCCTGAGCTGCTTCTAAGTTACATTTTCATGCCAATCCTATTTCTAAGCACTTCTTTTAAAATATCCAAAAGTGCAATTCATGCCTTCAAATGACGTCGGCTTCATGCCCATCTTTAAAGTTCAAGGGCAAGCGTACCACAGAATTGGATCATTGCTCCCGCTTCCCAATGATGATGCGGAATTCCATCAAATTTATTTCAATGGAAATGAAGCTACAGAAGCTGAGCGATATCAACGAACATGCGTGTGCATTTGCTGCAATATCCTTCTGACGAAACATTCTCAAACCAATTGTTAGACATCGAAAATGGAAAAATACCAATTGATCCCACCACAAATTAGATTTCGTTCCCGAACTTCTGCAAATTGCAAATTGCAAATAAATATTCAAGCCGTTGTCGACAAGGTAATCCAAAATCTTATAACCAACTACAAAAATTCGGATTGGCTGTGGGAACATGCAATTTAGGCACCAACAAATTATGATGTTAACAAGCTCAATAAGCAAGTACAATTGAAACTGCTTGGCGAAACAATAAAACACAAATCGATTGACACAGTAATGAACGAAGAACAAGCCGTCGATTATCCTACTTAATTTTTGAATTCATTGGAACCACCCGGACTGCCACCACATGTATTAACATTGAAAGTTGGATCACCGACTTTGTCCGACACTGTATATTAAAATCCAGATCGAGATGCAATATAAATCACATGTTTTCTAAAGGCCAGCAACGCGGACCGGGTTCAGCTAGTAAATATATATTTCTACACATATGAACAAGTAAATACCATGTAAATAATCAATAGAACACAACAAACTCATAACTTAGTTGAGTCGATACATATGTTGCATATCGATAGCATAACGAGGGAAATTTGCAGAATGACTGATGTATATATAATCTTCACGTGGTATTCCTGACGAAAATAATAAACAATGAATACTATTTTAAAAATATCTCATAAGTCATACATTATTTTATCTACATTTCAAACCTTCATGACCAGCAGCTAATTCAAACTATTTACAATGAGAAACTTTCCAGGATCTGTAGTCAGCCAAACGACAATCTACAATGGACTTATAATCTTGTAAAGTAATGCCTCGCCAACATGTCTCAGTAAACAAACTGCCAATTTTCGATAAATATCGGAAAATATCAATAAAAGGTTTTGGAAGTATTTTAAGAAGATATTAGAATTACAGCATGACAATACTTTAATGTTTCTGAAGGCAGCTTTACGTGCTTCGGCACAAATGCATATGTAACCACCTAACGATGTAGATTTTCAAAACGGTTTTCACGTGGCTCAAACTTTATAGAATTTCTGAGGAGAATTTATAAAACAGTTTAAGCAATGATTCTTAAGGAATATGTTACAATTTACCTTTATTCCATACATAGCTCATTAGGGAGTAAATCACTTCATTGACTATGCTTCATTAAGATTTCCAGCATCGTTTATCAGAAATCTACTACAAAGACCAAATAGTTCTGTAACCTTCCCACGCCATTACAATGACAAGAAATGTAGATAAACAAACGACCAACATATCGAAAAATATCGGAAATGCCAGCAAGAGATTGTGAAGAATTTTTAAAATGGTCTTTAATAATAATTCAGTCTCGCCCATGCTTCTTGATAGAAGCAGACTATTTCTTAACCATTTAACATTCTGTTTACAAGCAAAATATATTTTGAAATTCACAATGAACATACGCACATCAACACTTTATAATTCCAAAGAACACCTAACGTTTTCTAGAGTTAATTAATTCACATTAATTTCTTTTTTAATTCATTTAAATTGTTTATGTAAACAATTTCCGATTTAAATTACTTTTATTTTAATAAATAATTATTTCTGTAAAAGAAACTTTACATTCTTGGGTTTATGTTATTTTTCGTCTGTTGGGAAAACAGAATTCGTAAATTGATTATTTACTATAACCAAAAATTTTATGTCTTGAATTATATTACATTTATTTTGATGTTCCACTAAGCGACCAAATAGCTCTTCAAGAAAAAGACCAAAGTTTTCTTTTGAGGAAAAAAAGCATTTGATTTTGGAAAAAAAAAATCAAAATTATTTAATTTTCTTCGAAAGATTGAAGTAATAGCTATCTAAACTATTTGAGAAAAAACACCTCTTTGTCCAAATTTTTACCCCCTCCAACTCGGAGAGTTCTTGACAGATTTTGTTGAAAAATTGTGTCTGAATTACTACTAGGACTAACGTAGGTGTAAATTTCATGCCGACGGGAAGACATCGATTTCAAAAGTTGGTTCACTTGACATGAAATGCTCCATATATTCACCTACATTCGCTTACGTAGTTTTGAATCATACTTGTTATTTCATTTCATTCTTGCCTTTCTGTTTTTATTAGAATGCAGTTAATCAGTTTAAATTTTGTCACATATTCCATAAGTGACATTACCCTCTGCTAAGATATTTATTACCCTTGGTGTCTAGTTTCATGGCAATTTACTAGCCATTATCTCATTACTATCAATCTAGTTATACTATTTTTAATTGATTTTGTCGTTTTTGAATAGGTTTCAATTTTCCTCTCTAAAGATGTCCACCATACTATCGTAGCGTACTCGTGAATACATCTTAACGCTTCGAGCCAATCGCTCATCTGCAGAGCGACAATTAGTCCTTCCATAATAGTCTCCAATTGAGAACTACTCCTAGGTATTTGACTTTTCTTGTATTTGCATTGTTTTTGGAAAATAGGTCATTCGTAATTTTCGACTTATCTCATTCTAGTTGAGATCTATTTTATCTAAAGTGTGTGTTCTTCCATCTATTTAACATTTTAAAATGTACGAGATTTGATAATTTAATTTAAACAACTATTTAAAATAATCACTTTTAAATTTATTTAAAACCACAAACATGAAGTGTCTTCGTTGTGTAAATTACGAAATATCAAAAGCATTTTCCCAAATGTCTAAAATGTTGTAAAGAATTTTTATACGAGTTCAGCAACTATTTCAGAGCATTTATATTTTTTGCTCATAACAATATGGATGTATGAATTCGTATAGAATGAAATATCAGTATTTTATGGTATCCAAACTTCCATAATATACACAAATACATGAGGCTATACGAGAGTCATGTAAACAATTTCTGTAGAAAGTTATATAGGAAATGTAATTGCTTTTTAATGTAACTATGAGTTAAATAAAAACAATTGATATCTAGCAATTAACAGGAAATTTAGCAGTTTTGCGTTTACGGTATATGAGCTGAAAGTGTATTTTTGTAGCAACAGCAGCCATCCTGGCAGGATACTGATAAATCTTATGAATATTATTTTATCCAACAAACATTAATTTAGTTTTCTTTATCATTTAGAAGGCCCTCGTTTCTTGGCATTGAGTTCAAATGACATCTTCCCTCATGTCATAACTGTCTCTATTATCAAACTTGAAACTAATGTTAACCAACATGCTAAATGCACTCCAACCACACAGAACCAAACCATTTTTTTGTTGGTTCTCTATTTCTATCTTTAACACACAACAATTTCTGCTTCTGCTTCTGTTGCTAGTGATATTGTTGTTATTGTTTCTATGTGCAACAAATTCCATTTACAACAACGACAATATGCAAAATACAAACAAGCAAATGGGTCCAAGTGTTTTTATATGATTTCATATACAGTAGTTGTGTTCAAAATAATAGGAGTGCTCTTCACAAAAATATTGGAATTTTAAAAATGAAAGCATAACAAATATTTGCTCTCATTACTTCTATTTTCATAACTACAGCTGCATGCATTTTCGTGTTCATGTGGCTGCCTGTGAATGTGTAAAGAAGCATGAACTAAAAATATATAAAAAAAAAAATGAAATTCCAAATAGGGATGACAGCGTCTCATGCTACGTTTATGCTATTAACTGTTAAAAAGTTAGTCCATTATATAACGTAAGTTAGTCTACCAGAGACAGAGAGCAGCTGTAGTGGAAGTACGACACAGGGTACGATACAGGGTCAGAGTCAGTGTTATTATCTAAGGACACATAAATACACAATTTAGCTTTGTACGAGCATTTGCTAACAGAATTCGTTAATGGTAAGCAAAAATTCCGTAGAACTGAAATGAATATTACGTTATGATATCAAAATCAAACAGCAGCAACAATCGGGATTTTTCTTTAAAAGATCCCAGCAAGAAATTTTGTTGAGTTGGGAACAATATATATTGTTAGGTTTTTTTTTTTTCTTTCTAAAAAAGGTGTTTTATTTCCTAAAAAATTGTGACGAGTCTTTAATTATTAAAGTTTACACAACAACAGTATTTACTTTCGGTCTTATGCATAAAAAAACTTATAGTACATTTAAAACACATATTTGTTAATGAACACTTCAGCTTTAAAAACCTTTATTAAAAGTATTGTATTCACAAATGTTTGTTAAAGGCATAGAGAAATACACATAGAACGAAAACAAAAAAAAAAAAAAACTCAAACTAAAAAATTACTCAAAATAACCACACCATACGAGTCATAGAGAAACATAGAGCGGAAACTAGAAAAAAACTCAAACAAAAAAATCACATATTTTTGAGTAATTTTTTTGTTGTTTTTGTTTTCACTTAGTTTTTTTACTAATACATTCTCACCACTTAGGTTTTTGGCAACTGAGTTAGCTCTTTGACAGGAGAGTTTCCGATCTATGTGTATTTATCTATGATACGAGTGTTGATATTGTTTTCATATATATTTTTTCTTACTAATAATTTGTTTGTTTTAATTTGTTCATTGTTAGTTCAAAAAACAAATTTTTAGAGAAAAAATCTATATTTGATTCTAGTAAATTTATATTAAGCTTAAGTGTATTAATATACAAACGTGCTTATATAATTTTTTTCAATTATTATTAAAAGTATTGAATGACCAATATTCTGTGATATAATAAACATCACTGTTTTATGATTTGTTTTACTAATTTATTTTTATTATTATTTTGTTAAATTTTAACAAAATTTTATGAATTTCTATGAGAAAACATTTAATTTTAATTCCGGAACATCATTTAATTACTACATGTTGTTACAGGTTAACAGTAACTGACAAAAATGGAAATAAAACTAACTAATCGAACAAAATCATATGTCTGTGGACTTTTGACAAAACAACTTAAGTGTAATTTTAAAAATTTTCAGGAGTGCGCAAAAACTGTTGAATTGTTTTTGGCATTGAAAACGGAAAAATCGGTCAAGTAGACCAAAATGTGACATAACCTACAAAAAAAATTTATATTTCCAAAAACTTGTTTGGATTTTTCTTTAAATAAATTTCAGATAATACATTCAAATTTTGCAGAGGTTATTCCTACTATAAGAGAACAAATGGTGTTGGAAATTGTTAGATTCGGTTCATAACTTTCTTAACATCCAAACAAATTTCTTCCCGGAATATGGCTCTATCGTACATACAAATAAATGTTTTTATAAAAAGTGTACTAAAATCGGTGTCAGTATTATATTGGTGGTAGGAATATAAGATTTGACACAGCCGAATATAACACTCTTACGTATTTTAGTTTGAGATTCCGTATCAAAAATTGCTGTATTTGATCGAATACTACTTATGCTGAAATTTCAAGGTAGGAGCATGTGATCAGCAAAAGTAAAAATTATCAATTAAAGGGAACTAAAACCTGGACATGTAAAATTAAATGAGATAATATCCTTCTGAAAAGTATAAGAGCATAGATTATTGCTTGGATGTATAGAATAAGCAAACACTGGCTCTCTCTCAACTTTGTTCCGTACAGTTGCAGAAGTGTAATATTTATTTTTATTACCAAGAGTCGCAAGAAAGTCATGAGAATAAAAATTCAATTGAATTTCCTTCCTGTTGAAAACATTTTAAAAATTCATAGACTCATATAAGGCAAAAAGTCACCGCTCTTTTTGAGTCGATGTAAGAGGCTGCAAGGAGAATTGATTTCAATTCAAAGAATCTACGCACTTATACCATGTAAGTCTTATACTACGTTCTTTACCTTAGTCAGTTAGTATAAAAAAGAATTCTCAAGGGTAGGACGTCTATCTAAAATGTTATAGTTATATTACGGTAATGAGCAGACAGACAAGCTGATCAGATATAGTTCCGATTTAAATGTATCAGCTGCTTTATCTGTCACAGTAACAGGTAGAGCAAAATAGAAACATGCAAAACTGATAAAAATGTGACTCCGCAATGTAAGGCTAAGAATATTAGGATATTATGAAAGTATGATATTATAGGAGACCATGCGAATTGATCAATTGAATGTATAAATTAAATAGAAAATCAAGCTATGCTGTTTTATTGAAATCATATGTACTGACCTTTTAATTTTGACTCACAAATTTTTTCTTCAAAATTTTGAACAATTATGGAGAGGCAAAGAATTAAGCGTTCATAAAAAGTGTGCATAAAATTTATATTCCAAGAAATTATGTAAGTTTTTTTTTCCATGAAAACCTATTTATTTTAGCACAGTGTTTTAAAGGAAATTTTAAATAGAAAAAAACGAGACATCGCTTGTTAAAATCGGTTTATATTTGCAAAGTTACTAAACTTTTTCAAAAAAAGTTCGAACATTTTTTTTATTTAAATTCGCTGGGGTAGAAAACACTAAAATGTTGTTAATGAAAAGTTGAATAACTTTTACAATTTTTTTCTGATATGAGAAATTAAAAACATGTTTTGTTAAGAACTAAATTTACTTATGTCCTTGATTAACACTAATCAAGAGAGAGGAAAGGATGATTATATGAAAATCCTTTGTTTGTAGTTTTGGATAAACAGAATAGAATGTATGTGACCTTACAACTCATGATGAAAGGTATGAAATGTTTACCATATGTTTAGCTGGGATACATTTAAGTAATGTTTTGTTCTTGTAGATTTAAGTAAACATTTAAATTGTTAAATGCTAGCACATTTACAAACTTTGTTTATACAAAAGTCGGACAAATCATTAAATTTTAAACATATTTAAGTTTTCTATACATAAAATGAGGAAAGTCCAATCTTATTGAATTAACGATCCTAAATTTTATACCCCAATGCAATCTTGGTGTTATAAAAACATGCACGATTTCATGAACATGTAATTTAAAAAGTTCATATATTTAAGAACAAAAAATATTTAAAAATTTGAGAATTGTTGGACTTGCACGTGAATTTCATTTCGAACTACCCATGTAATTTTCAAAATCCTATCAGCTTCCATATTATTTACTTTGAACACATTAAAATAACCTTATTGTTTTAATGGCATATAGTTGTAAAAATGACAAATAATTATAAAAAGTATAGAAATATCAATGAAATTACTTGTGTGTAAAATTTTATACAAAAAAATATCTACAGTCTGTTTTCACAAAATTGACTAATTTCTAAACGAACGACTCGTCAACACACGAATTTGTAACAAATTTTATTTTTATAAATCACAAAAATTGGATTATATTTTCATATATTCAAAGAATTTCATTTAAAAAATATAAAATTAATATTCCAAAAATATTTAAAATTTATTATTATACAATTATTTATATACATAAGTATATTTTTTTGTTCTGTATTCTAGAAATTGAATAAGAAAATCCTACGTAACAACCCAGTAGACAAGTTAGTTACGTACCTATGAAATATGAGAAAGTGTAGGGAGCATTCAGAAAATAAATATTTCATGTTAAAAAACGACCCTAACTAAAACAATGTAAATGAAAACCTAACAAGTAAGAGTGTTGTATTCGGCCACCGATTCTAACCATTTATAACACAATTTGTTCATTTATAATAGTAATAACGTGTGCAAAATTTTTATGTATTATATGCACTATATTTAAAGAAAATTGTACATCTTTTTGTTGGTGGGTATAAAAGTTATTGTCATTCATATTTGAAAATTGTGTGGACTAAATAACATAATTTTTTTTATCCTTTATCCCTCTTGGGAGCATTTGGCTTTCACAAAACATCTGCACCTTATACGATTTGTTGCAACTGTTTTTCGCGTCTTTCCCATAAATGACTGCACTATCCTACACGCAGAAAAAATATATAATTGTGTATGTTTACTATAACCATTTCAACATTCGTGTATGTTTACTGTAACCATTTCAAAAATTTTAACAATATTATAGTTACAGTAACTATTTATATGACTGTGGTAACAATAATATGGTTAATTTACGATTCACATGATTTTATCAACCGTATATACGGTTACAGTAAACATGTATATGTTTGTGACAACCATTTATATGATGAATTATTTTATCACATTATGTTGTTCTCAGATTATGATATCCATAAGTTGAGAGCAACATAATATGGTAAGTCCTTCATCATATAAATGGTTGTCACAAACATATACATGATTACTGTAACCATATATATGGTTGATACAAACATGTGAATAGTAAATTAACCATATTATTTTTACCACAGTCATATAAATAGTTACTGTGACTATCATATTGTTAAAATTTTTGAAATGGTTACAGTAAACATGCACAACTATAGTTTTTTTTCTGCGTGTAGTTACTGGAGTATCGTGCGTCTCTCCATGTACGATGTTGCCATACGATCTAGTCTATTGTTATTTTGCCTTGTATCAGTTTCGTTAATCGATTGTTGCTGTAGCAGGTCCTAGGATAATGGGGCTGCCATCTGTCGTTGCCTAGAAACAACGCTCTCTGCTTATTTTGTGTAGTGGTGGTGAACCATGTTAATCTTTGATTTCTAGCTTTTTCTCTGGAAGTTGAGGCTGCCTGACGTTTTCCATAACTAGCACAACCCCGTAGTAAAATAAATAAAATATGAATGGATTTCTAATGCAATCCTACTACGTACAATGATATGATAATAACACATTCAAAATATAGATAATCTCTCAATTCGGACCACATGATATTCGAAAATAACTAACTAACTTGTTATGGAAGATACCACTCCTCTGTTCTTATACCACCCGATTTTATATATTTTATGTACTCATGTCAAACTTTACTTTAACTTTTATAATTCTTCAATTATAACTATTTCCTTTATATGAGAGGGGTCATACCTACTTATCCGATTCAGAGCAATTTCAGCCAAACATCATAAAAATATTCAGAAAAAGCTTAAAGACTCTCGAAATTACAATTTTCTTTGTAATGGTGGTCCCACATTCAGTGTTTCGATCTCGCAATTGTTAAGCTACACTTCGTACAGTGATAAGGAATAAATCCGTTTTTAGCTAAACTTTGTACGGTGACAATAAATGAATTCATTCAAAGATTAAATACTTTTACAATTATAGTTCTCCGGAAATTCGAAATTAACTATTTACTTTGTATAGGATGTGCCACGCCCACTAATACAACTCAGCAAAACTATGCATGTAAAATGACAAGATAGCTATTCGAGAGCTATAAATATTCCCAAAATATTTAGAAATAACCATTTACTTTGTATGAGAGGTAACTCACCACATGTTCCAACCCCTCCCACTTGTGGTTAAACTTCATGCAGTGATATGAAATTGATTTATACAAAGTTTGAATACCGTCACAACTACAGTTCTGCCGATATTAAGAAATAACTATCACAACACTCACTTAAAATAGAGCACACTCTATGCTGCATAGAATAAACGAATACTTAGAATGGAAGGAGAGAGTAATATCAATGGAAAAATTACTCTCTTTTCACACATACGGGTGATACAATAACAAAATACATGCAATACATTCTCATGAATTAGATTTTTGACAACAGACTTAGGTTTTTGTTTCTGTTGTTCAATTGTTTCTCTTCTTTATTTACAACAACAAATTGGACAAACACTCATTGGTTTGTTTACTTGTTAGCTTGAAGGTTACATGCACACGTTTTTCGCATATGTGTTAGTAAAAACTTTTCATGCTTATAGCTCTAAACTAATCTAAACCGATTTCAATTAAATATATATTGAGTACATCTGTGAATAAATACCTTTAAAATGGTATATTTTTTGTCCAAATTGAATGTATAATATGAGCGTAAACAGATTTTAAAGAAATCGACTTGCCTATTAATATTATGATTTAAGCCTAATTAAAAATTTACTTTGAAATTAAATATAATATTAATATTAACATAAATTTCATAACTGATTCAAGTCCCCATAAAAGGCCAACACTACATGTTGATGGTGCACGCAGAAACAAATATAGATGTGCATATATGGGTACAGTAAACAAGTATATGTTTGTGGCAACCATTTATATGATGAAAGACTTACCATTCGGCACATCCGAATATAACGCTATTGATTGTTCATTTTTACTTATCCGTTTTTCACACCCTGATTTTAAATGTTCACTGGGACATGCGTAAAAAAAAATTTAAATTTACACATATGCACACATACTATATATTATTTTTACATCTATTATTTCTCTTTTTAAAAAATTTCTTCTTAATATATATGTAAGTGTTTATTAAATTCCTTGCAGTGATTTATCATGCTCCTTTATTCCTTCTTTATAAATATTTTTATTGTGTTGTGTAGTTTTGTTCGTTTGCCTGTTGAAAACGTTAACGTCTTGGTCCTTGACATTAATTTCTTATTCAGCAGCCCTTTTTACCAGCAGCCCAATATAATAACACAGTGCTACAGAAGTTAACGATTATAATATGAATTATGTGTAGGAATACTCAAGTAGCAATTCTGTTTTGTTGGAGCCCAATGGTATTCTGGTAGTTACAACTTCAAAACATCATAAATATTTTCTTTTGAAACTAATTTTAAAATAATTTTTTTTGGTTTAAAACATGTGTGTTGGAAAAGAACAATACTTTCAGCCATAGAGAAACATAGAGCGGAAACTAGACAAAAACTCAAACAAAAAGTTTACTCAAAATCACACACACGAGTGTTGTTTTTGTTTTCACATAGTTTTTTTACTAATACATTCTCAGCACTTAGGTTTTTGACAACTGAGTTAGGACTCTGATAGGAGAGTTTCCGATCTATGTGTATTTATCTATGGTTCTTTCTTCTAATAAATTTTCAACACTTAGGTTTCTGACAACTGAGTTAGGTCTTTGACAGGAGAGTGTCCGCTCTATGTCTATTCTCTATGTGATCGAGCTTTCTTACTTGAAACACAACTCAATAATCACAAACGCCTGCATACTGGAGAAAAACTCTGTAATGTAAAATGTGTGGCAAAGCTTTTCGCATTTCAAACGATTGTTTTAATCATCTACAGGATTAAAAAATTTAATTGCGTAAACGGGGATAGCTTTCAACTGTATAATACTCTGAGAGGACAAAGGAATATTGGTATAGAAAAAAATAAATAAGGAGCTATCACATCAAAAAAGCACTCCGGTATTGTCACGCTCTTCTATCATACATCATACGATGCCCCTCGTGATCCTAATGAAATTCCCCTAGTTTGCATGTCATCAAGTCTACCTCTTTAACGATGTCCGTCCGTCCGTCTGGCTGGCCATGTAAACTTGTGCCCAAAGTACAGATCGAAATTTCGAAAATATTTCGATAAAATTTGGCAGATGTATTATCTTCGGACCAAAAGCAATGCCAATTAAAACTGGTAAAAATTCGTACATTACCGCCATACAAAAGTCCTCCCGAAATAGGACTTTATCGGCCATATACACAAATAAAGCACACCTAAGCATTTTTAGCATGTAAGGCCCACATCTGAAAGTAAGTGGAAATCACATGACTGGGATCGGTTCTTAATTGCTCATGCTCCCATACAATACCCACTTCCAACAATCACTTCGATATCCGAATAAAATTTAGCAGAAAAAAGTTTCATATGGAAATAAATAAATGTGTAATAGAGCCCATACAAAGCCCACTTCTGAAAATCACGTGAATAAATCTCTTAAAAATTTTGGTATGCAAATAAAACTTAACAGAAAGAGGTTATAAATCTTCCGAAAATCACTCACGAAAATAAAAAAGCCTTTTTCTCATTTACTCAGAGTGTGGCCAACCATGCTTTCTTAATTGTTTTGGTGTAGCATAGTGTAATTATTGTTCGGCATTTCCACAAATGATGTATGTTTTAAAAATATGCTACTTTTATTGTTAAGTTTAAGATATTTATTTGAACATATAGTAAAGAAAATTAATAAAGGAAAGTTGTTAAACAAATTTATTGAATAAAATCAAATACATATGGTTTGTTATAATGTATCATACTGTGTGTTAGAAGTAGATTATATTATAAATCAACAATATTTATTGATTTATTTATACTTTAGTAATGTAAAAAATATTCGCATGTAATTTATTGTGTAAAATTATTGGGAAACTTGTGTAAGGGTTTAGTGTTTTCAAAATTGTGGGAGTTTATGAATAAAATAAATTTAATATAGTTACAAAATCGTATACAAATGTGTAGCATTTTCTCATAAATTTCCAAATAAAATCTGTTTTTTTTTATAATTTTTTATTACACATTATCTATATAAATATATAAATGTCTTTGTAAGTTTGTTTGTTTATTTGTTTGTTTGTTTGTTTGTTTGTTTGTTTGAGCATCACGCCTAAACGGCTGAACCGATTTTATTGAAATTTGGAACGTAGATAGATCCTTACTTGGAAGCGTCAATAGGCTAAAAATTTTTTCAATACTTGGACCAGAAAGGGATAAAAAGGAGGAAAACGGGTAAAATTGGTACCTTTAGTTTTTAAACAATAATTACTAAACGGCTGAACCGATTTTTACATCGACAGGGGTAGCGAAGCGCACCGGGTCAAGCTAGTTCTTATATATAAAAATGAATGTCAGCATGTTTATTTATCTGTTGTTATCGAATAATTGAACTACTATAATAGCTTAATATTCAGTATTTTGCATGAGATATTTTGTTACCATTGTATGTAATTGAAATGGAGGGATCGGAACAGAGATTTTAATTTAGAATGAAAAAAATTAAAACATATAAAAAAGGATATATGCAAAACACTTACGACTACGGAGTGAGATCGTAAAATTCTTAACACACGTTTTTCATTAAAACATTTAACCCAAGTATTATTTGATATTTTTCTTTTTGATCAAGTTACCTTTGTTAAACATGTCAGTTATTATGTTTAATGTCAGTTATATTAATTTTTTGTTAATCTAATTAAAATTAGTGACCAGAAAAAAGTACGTACTAAAATAATTAAATATTTTCAACAAAACCCAACTTGCTCCTACAAAAAGTTGGCCAAACATTCAAAGGTCTGCCGTCAAACTGTTTCCAATGTTATTAAACAGTACCGGGAGAACTTGTCCGTTGATAGAAAACCTGGTTCAGGTAGAAGGAATGGTCCACATGATGTTTCTAAAGCCAAAAAAGAGCATTTTCAAAAGAGCTCCCAACACATCCTGTAGGAAAGCAGTCCGGTTAGCTCAGTGCTCAGACTATTTGGTACGAAAAGTTAAAGCTAATGCAGGTTTAAAAACATACAAGGCTCAAAACGTTTCTGACAGGAAAGCTGCTAAAAATTTAGACGCCAAAAACAGAGAACGGAATTAGAAGTCAAGTTTTATAAAAAAAAATAATCTTGCTGCATAATGGATGACGAAACGTATGTTCTGGCAGATTTTTCGCAACTTCCTGGTCAAAAATTTTATGTTGCTGATGCTCGAGGGAATGTTGAAGAAAAGTTTAGGACTCAAAAGTAGACAAAATTTCCCAAAAAGTTCTTGGTATGGCAAGCAATATGCAGTTGCGACAAAAGAAGCCAATCATTTGTTACAACGGGCTTTATAAATACCGAAATTTACATCAAGGATTGTTAAAAAAAAATGCTGCTTCCATTCATAAGACTTCATAATGTGTCCACTTATTTTTGGCCTGACTTGGCATCCTGTCACTATGGCAAACAAGCCTTTGAGTGGTACAAGAACAGTAATGTGGTATTTGTACCAAGAGTGACAAATCCTCCAAACTGCCCGGAGCTAAGGCCAGTGAAGAGATATTTGGCTCTTGTTGAAAGAGAATTGAAAAGCACAAAAAAGTTGTCCAATAGTGTGGTAGATTTTAAAACGTTAATGGAAAGGTTTCCGAAAACGGTTCAAAATTGCATCACTAGTGATTAGAAATATAAAAATATTTTTTTTTGTAAATTATAATAATAATTTCAATCAAGTAAAAAAAAAATTAAAGCTGTAAGTTTAGTGGTTTCGTTTTTATTAATATATATGTATGTTAAGAATATTTCGATATCACTCCTTAAACCTGGAACAGTTGTCATGACACCTCCCATATACAAAATTACAACATAGACAGCATATCTGAAATAACACCGCTCATATAACGCTCTTCAATACCGAATAATTTGGAGATATGAGGAATTATGCCAAATCAATTAAATATGTAACCTGAAAGTTGAAATTTATTATGACTTTTAAATTAATATGAAACCTGCCTAAACATTAATACAAGGTGGCGCAAAAGTAAACTTCCGATGTTTTTTGGCTGTAATTAAAAAAAAAAAAAATGAAAAACTTTGATTCTTCTTGTGGATTATTTTTATTTGGTCTTTTAATTTTTTTTACATCAAGTCGAGAATATGATGTCATGTAAATGGCCGCCGCCACAGTTGATTGTCATTTGAGCCCTTTTTATGGCATTTTCCATGACTTTGGCCAAAACTTCCGGCGATAGGTCCTCACATTCTTGACGGATATTGTCTTTAAGAGCTGCAAGAGTCTGAGGCTTGTTAACATAAACCCGCGACTTCAAAAAGCCCCACAAAAAGAAGTTTGCTGGCCAGTGCAAATCGCCAAAACGGGAGATTAGGCGCCCGGGAAATGCATCCTTCAGCATATCGGTTGTGGCACGTGCAGTGTGTGCCGTTGCACCGTCCTGTTGGAACCACATGTTTTCCAATCCCAATTCATCAAGTTGCGGCAAAAAGAACTCGTTGATCATTGCTCTGTAGCGCTCACCATTCACAGTAACCGTTTGGCCCGCTACGTCTTCGAAGAAAAAAGGTCCGATGACTCCTCCAGCGAAAACAGCACACCATACAGTGACTTTGAGCGGGTGTAATTGCTCTTCGTGGGTTACACGCGGATTTTCAGTGCCCCAGAAGCGTAAATTTTGCTTATTTACGTACCCGCTAAGATGGAAATGGGCCTCATCACTCATGATTATTTTTGATGAAAAATCATCTTCCTCTTGGTAGTGATTAAGGATGGCTTGAGCGTATGTTAGACGCGATTGGCGGTCAGCAGCTAACAGCTGATGCACCGTCTGGACTTTGTACGGAAACATCTTCAAATCTTGTACCAAAATTCGCTGTAAAGACCGTCGACTGATACCCATTTGCGTGGCACGTCGTCTGGTCGATGTCGACGGCATCTCGTGTTGTGCCAGTCTCTTCGAGGTGAGCGGCTAAACGTCGCAGTGTTTCACCAGTAGGCGTTGGACGGCAAGGAAATCTGCGACGAAATTCACGTTGTGGCAAAGTCACCGACCGATTATTGGTCAAATAAATAGTCAGAAATATTCCGCGTTCTGGAGCAGTGTAGCGTAACATTGTTTATTAACGTGTATTTCGCATGTGTTTACTACACAAATGTCAAAACAGAACTGACATTAGGGGCCAATCGCAAAATTTATAGCAAAATTTATAAAACAAAAGTTAGTTTTGACCCATTGTGGGTCCCACTTACTATGGCGTTGCAAAGGTCTTTGAAATATCTATCATTGGATATCCATACAGTCTTAGTAATCCAGATATAGATAAAAAATCGAGGTTGCCCTGGTTTTATCCTTATATCTCAGACATTTGTGGGCCGATTTTCATGATTTTAAATAGGAGCCGAATCGTGTCTATAGCGAATATATTGATGTATGAATCATGTATGTAAGTTATTTGGGTATTGCGGAAAGTTGATTTCAACATACAGACGGACATGGCTATATCATCTCCACTATCTATAACGATCCAGAATATATATACTTTGTGGGGTCGCAAATGAAAATTTTTGAAATTACAAACGGAATGATAAACTTATACACCCATGTCACTCATGGTGAATCGCATAATAAAACACGGTTCATTTGCTGCAACATCGTCATAACTCAAAAAATATAATTTTTCAGGAGACCCATTTTTAGTTTTTAATCCGAGATATCTTTTTTTAATATTTTAAGGACAAACAAATATCAAATCTTTTAAAATCATTGGCTCGGCAACGACTATAGGAAATTCAATAAGATCCTTACACAAGTAATAATACTAATCTCCTCCAATTCAATACAAATTTTCATTAAAGTAAAATTAATCAAATCTAATGGCAAAATTGATTGAATAAAAAAATTCAGTGAAATACATCGCAAACATACATTCATATTTAGTTAGCTCTGTAAAGGTACCAGCCATTACAATTCTCCATGAAAGTAGTCTACAACTATACTAATGTACATACTCGTACAATACTTACATACATATATGTATCTATATGATAATTAATTTAATCACTGTTTTAGATATTGACTACTGCCGTAATGTATTAATGCATGTACAAGTTAAATAACATTAAAAGCAATAAAGTGTGCCTATTTTAGATAATAGGGTGCTGCAGGTGTATTATTGGTAAAATTATAATTTCTATTATATGAAACTTCTATATAATATTAAGATATTGCTTGACTTCATTAACGCAGTTTGCAATGCAGCACTGCAAAGCATATTATTGCATGACAATGCTTTTCAATGCACAACATTTGTCAAATTTGAGCATTGTTTTTATTTCTGATTCCTTAATACTTTATTTTAGTTCTTTATACAATAAGGTTCCTCATGTAAACGCTTCAATGTCTCGCAAACTGTGCAATCTGTGCATTTTTATACTCTCGCAAATGAACTGTCAAAAATTGTATGGAAATTCGTTTGCACAACTCCGAAACACAACTTGAATTTATTGTGTATTTGATGAATCAGCTGCTTTTATTAACTTTTATTTATATAAAATAAAAATCGAATAAAGTGTAAATATTTTCTACATGTGAAAATTGTGTGACTTTAGAACAGAATGATTGGATTGAATGGACTGAACATAAGCAGAATCTTCCAAACTATGTTTACCATTGTATGTTCCAAAGATTTCACTTTCATTAGAAATTTTTAAAATTAAAATTTATACAATTTGTAAAACTTTTTTTTAAGTATTTGTTGAATTTATTTTTGTTTGACATTTTTATCAAATAGACATTTTCTGTATAAGTTGCATAAAATTTAAAAGGTGGGTTCATGAAACACGTAGCGCAAATTTTACGAATGGGAAAATTAAGCGTTTTAATGAGTAGCCTTAATGTTTTTAAGGAGTGAGATCTAAAAATTCTTAACATATATATATGTTAATAAAAACGAAACCGCTAAACCTACAGATTTAATTTTTTTTTTATTTGATTGAAATTATTATTACAATTTTACAAAACAAAAAACATTTTTATAGTTTTAATCACTAGTGATGAAATTTTTAACATTTTCCGGAAACCCTTTCATTAAGGTTTTTATTGAGTCTTCTGTCACTTTGTTCGAACAGGTAGTCCATCTCCGTTTAAAATGTACCACACTTTTGGACACCTTTTTTCTGCTCTTTAATTCTCTTTTAATAAAAGCCAATATCTCTCCACTGGCCTTTGCTTCGGGCAGTTTGGAGGATTTGCCTCTCTTGGTGCAAATTACACATTATTGTTCTTGTACCATTCAAGGGCTTGTTTACCATAGTGACAGGATCCCAAGTCAGGCAGAAAATAAGTGGACACATTATGAAGTCTTATGAATGGAAGCAGCCTTTTTTGTAAACATTCCTTGACGTAAATTTCGGTATTTATAGAGCCCTTTGTAACAAATGATTGGCTTCTTTTGCCGCAATTGCATATTGCTTGCCATACCAAGAACTTTTTGGGAAGTTTTGTCTGCTTTTGGGGCCTAAACTTTTCTTCAACATTCCCTCGAGCATCAACAACATACAATTTTTGACCAGGAAGTTGCGAAAAATCTGCCAGAACATACGTTTCGTCATCCATTATACAGCAAGAATATTTTTTTATAAAACCTGACTTAAATTTTCGTGCTCTGTTTTTGGCCTCCAAATTTTTAGCAGCGTTCCTGTCAGGAACTTTTTGAGTCTTGTATGTTTTTGAACCTGCATTGGCTTTAACTTTTCGTACCAAAAAGTCTGAGCACTGAGCTAACCGGGCTGCTTTCCTACCGGATGTGTTGGGAGCTCTTTTGAAAATGCTTTCTATTTTTTGGCTTTAGAAATATCATGTGGACCATTCCTTCTACCTGACCCAGGTTTTCTATCAATGGACGAGTTCTCCCGGTACTGTTTAATAAAATTGAAAACAGTTTGACGGTAGACCTTTAAATGCTTGGCCAACTTTTTGTAGGACCAAGTTGGGTTTTGTTGAAAATATTTAATAATGGTCACTTATTTTAATCAGATTAACAACAAATGAATATAATTGACATTAAAAATAATATCTGACATGTTTTATAAAGGTAACTTGATAAAAAAATATCAAATAATACTTGCTTTAAAAGTTTTAATGAAAAACGTGCGTTAAGAATTTTACGATCTCACTCTTTATTTATGATTATTTAATACTTTGTTTTAGTTCATTATACAATTATTTAGGAGGCAAAAAAATGTATATGTTGGTAGAAATGGCGGATTTATGTTAAGATGAATTTTTGTTTATAAAATATGTAATTTTACGTAAATTTACGAAACAACATTTATGCGTTCATGAATGTACCAAAATGTCATTGCATGTTTTGACAAAGCAGTATTGTCATAAAGTATTCAATCAAAAATTAACTGCTGATCATTTAAAAAAACTAAATTTTGTAATACTATATATTAAAAAAGTCATAAAATTGTATGAGACCATTAATTTGGAAACAACTTAAAATTATATGTCTTTCTGTAGTGTGAACATGATATTTGATATTCTCTTAAAAATTTTAGAAATGTTTTTCGTCTGGAAATGCAATTGTCATCACCCTTATATTCGACCTGGTCAAGTTTACTTAAATATTTACATTAATTTAAACATACGACGCACTGACCCCCTATTAAAAACCATCAAATTCGTTAACAGCAGAAAGCGCTCAAACAAATAGACAAGCAAATAAACCTGCACATACATATAAGTATTTGGAGTAGCAAGTATGTGCAAGTATACATACTGTTTTACAAACAAACATATTCATACAAATATACGTTCATTAGGGTGCCCTTATTTTGCATTTTTTGGCCTTTCGATGCTCCGAATGAATGCACATTAGAGTGACAATCAGTTCTATGGAAAAAAAATTCGAATTTTGAAGGGTGCCGCGTAGAATATTGTGACACTAGGTCTAAAAGTTAAGTGTTGAAAATTTGAGGCAAATCGGACAACGATTTCGGGACGCGCATCGAGGTCAAAGGTCAGATATACTATTTATATGAAATAAATTTGTGAAACTGCTTAACTTTCTGCATTATGTTACAGAAATATGTAGATTTATTTATATTAATGTAAATTACAGTAAAAAAAATATTTTTGCGATTAAACCTATATTTCCTTTGGCTCAAATTGACCCACAAACTGTATTATCGTTAAAATTCGGAAGAAAAGTAAAATTTTAAGTTTTTGTAAAAATGTGCACGAAATGCGCACGTAATTGTCGTTCTAAATAGATATAGAAGACAAAAATTGGTTAAAAAATGTTAAAGTTATTCAAAATTCCCCAGACCATTAACGTGTCTCAGGCCACTTGAACAAGAAATGTAGAAACAAAATTTACATGTTTTAAGAAATATTTAAAAAAAAGCTAATTTTTACTTAAAATATATCCGTATTTACATTTGTATGAGTTTTTGTCTTTGTAGAATACCGTTAACCTATTGGCAGGGATGGCCAAAAAAATTAATTTTTTTTAACGGCTGTTTCAAATCTCCATTTTCAAATTTTTAAAAATTTTGTTAAAAAAATTTCAGAATTTTTTGATCATCACATTGGGATTTATTGAGGTCATAACAGGGAATAAAAATATGAAAAATTTATGTCAATACCTCTTACAGTTTTTCGTACCTACGATTTAAATTTTCTGATTTTCGGGAAAAAATATTTTTTTGGCCATATTTTGGGGAATGAGAGCAATTTCCTTACTGTTACGAATTTTAAGTAAAACCGATACAGAATCTTATCGTTCAGATAATTCTAAATATACTCTGAAAGTTTTACTAAAATCAGACAACTTTAACCCTTAAATGGTAAAGGTCAAAGGTAAAATTTAGCAATATTTGGAATTTCTAAATGAAAGATAGCATAATGTTATGTATTTTTGGGCCGATTTTAATAAAACTTGAGCAAAATATAACATAAAGTCCAGCACTTATAATAATAGCACAAAAATGGAAATTTACCCTTTAAACCATTTGGGGTCAAAATGACTCTCAATTTGCACATGTCCATTTGTCGTTTCAAACAAACTGTAAAATGTACGATACAACAGTGTTATCTTTCATACCTTCAATAGTTTCTGAAAAAAGGCACCCAAATTTACTCTACTCTGTAATTGCATTGGTCATGAAGAAGATAAAGCATGTTAAACATAAGTGGGTAATTTGTGTTGATCTTAAGATTGTAAATTTCCTCTTAGGCCAACAAAGCGGCTTTACCAAGTATCTTTGTTTTATATGTTTATGGGAGAGCAGAGTTAAAGTAGAACATTGGAAGAGAAAACAATGGCCTTCTAGGGAAACACTGGTTCCAGGTATGCCAAATGTTATAAATGTGTCGGTTTTTGCTGATTTTGGCAGTTCAATGTCAAAAATTGAGAAGAATGCATGGGATTCGTCTGTATGGGTTATTCAAAATTGCTTAAGAAATAAGAAGGGTGATGATTAAGTTGCTCAAGTTGAAGATATGTTAACTCACTTTCAGAATCTTGGATCCAATATGAGCATTAAAAGTACAAAAAACGAGACTGAGCAGGTAAGTTCCTTAGATCGTTTTTATGAAAATCTAGAAGACTTTAGTAAGGAACAGGGCAAACGATTCCACCATATTTATGGCTGCTTAAGGAGTACATTTGCATGTGGGCTAGGTGAAATCATGGACCGCTAGTAAAAGAGTATTTGTGAATTGGAGCCAGCTAGCTTATTTCATTTGGGCACTATCGTGTTTTCAAAATCTTAGAATTTTATTAGGACCCATGATTAATTGTGACATTTTTTATTTGAGAAATGCATGAAATATTGTGTTTTTTAGTACCAAATTATAATAGCTCATTGATGACAGCAAATGCTTATGTTTTATATTTAAACATATATGGGTAAAGGGAATACAAGAACTATTTTTAACTGGAAGTTTTTTCAATATTCAAGTTTTTAATTTATATTTTAAATTATTGCTACTTTGACCCAAAACTCGAAACTTCAAATAAAATGTTCAACCAAATTATAAATGTCATCCGATTTTGCTAAAATTTTCAGCATTTGGTTTTTAGATGATACAAAACAATTTGGAACCTGGGAATTTAAAATGTGTAAAAGAAGGGCCACCCTAACTTACATATATAGGACCTGTGAACATCTACTCATGGTTGAGTGTGGTTAATGTGCAACATACTAAATATTGTGTATATATTTTATAGGGTGTCCAGTAAATGTTTCTTCTTTCTCTTAATTCTAAAAGTCGGCACTCTTTATACCCTACACCACCATAGTGGGGAGGGTATATTGGATTTGTGCAGATGTTTGTAACGCCCAAAAATATTAGTCTAACACCCACCTCAAAGTATACCAATCGACTCAGAATCACTTTCTGAGTCGATTAAACGATGTCCGTCCGTCCGTCCGTCCGTCCATCAGTCTGGCTGGCTGGTTGTCCATGTAAACCTTGTGCGCAGAGTACAGGTCGCAATCTTGAAGATATTTCGATAAAATTTGATACATATCACTTTTTTCTTCCCAAGGACCAAGCCTATTGAAACTGGCTGAAATCGGTTCATTATTTCACCTAGCCCCCATACAAATGTCCTCCCGAAATTTGACATTTTCGGTCATAAATGTTTAATTTACATAAAATTCAACATAAATAACTTTCATATAGACATTGATCACACCACCTAATTTCATGGTGATCGGTCCATAATTGGTCATAGCTCCCATATAAGGCCCACTTCCGAAAATCGCTCACGAATATAAATTATTGAAACTTTGAAAGAAAAATGTTTTTGCTCATTTACTTAGTGTAGGGTATTATATGGTCGGGCTTGACCGACTCTACTGTCTTACTTGTTTTATTCTAGAAATACTTCTTACTTAAGACTTTTATAGACGGCAATACTGAGTGTTAATATTTGTATTGTATAATAATACAATTTCATAGTCTAAAGAAAAATTGTATTCGATTTTCAAATAATACAAATGATTTTTTTGATTTAGAGTCGGTATTTATAAATTTGTTAAAACAGTTCAAAAAGTTTTTATTTCCAATGTATTTTTCAAAATGATTTCTTGACAAACTGGATGACTTTTTAATAATATTTTAAATTTGAAAAGTGTTAATACTCAGTATTGCCGTCTATAAAAGCCTTTATTACTTACTACGTTTACTTCAAACGAATTGTAATTTAATTTCAAATAAAAAATTTTGTTGGTATACATTTTGTTTGGTAAACCCTATACAATTCATGTATCACAGCGTAATGGCACTTAACCAAATAGAAATACACTTGATTGTTTCATATTGAATAGGGCCGGGTTAATATATTTTATTAGCTCTTAAGAATTATCTAAGTTTGTGTATTAAACGCCTTCAACTTGAATGTCTTTACATTCAGCCATATGAGTGTAGGAAAGACTACATAAAAATCCACTTCAAACAGTTATTATCTATTTGCTCAATGGATTTAAGAAGAAATGTGGAAAAAAAAGGCAACAAACTATTGAAACATAATCGTGTAGCATTTATAGTTGAGTGGTTGCTTAGCTCAAACGTAGTACATACGTATGTTTATAATGACATTGAGGGTGTTTAATAAAAGTCAAGTGTCGCTTTGTTATGACAAATCATTTGAAAAGTGAATGTTTGCATTTAAAATACAGTAAGTGAAAACTTATGAGTTATATGTTATAGGAGTTATGTTATTATTGAAGGTACAAATTGTTCAATTTTATATTACAAGCTGAAAGTTTTAGTTAAACGCATTAATAGAAAAACGAAAGCATAATTTGAATTTGAGAAAGCCATTATTTTAAACTAAACTCTAATGCAAACTATTCCAGAGTCAAAATCCTTTGAAACTGGTCTTTAAAATTATAAAAATTTTACTATTTAGTAAAAATCTAATTATGTATAGTTTTTTCAGTAGCTAACACTTGCAGTAAAACTTTGTTAAACTGATTTTCTCATGATATATTTTTGTTTCAAAATATATAACAACTTTATGCTAAACTAAATAACTCAAGCCGAATATAGCATATTGTTTTGTTTTAGAACAATGTCATTATTTATTTGCGACCTTGAAAATGTAACTTATCAACTGCATATAATTTTTTTTTCAATATATATAAAGTTTTAACTTGTTGACAAAATATATTTCTCTATAACTTAATAATTATTACTTATTCATAACTTAAATATTATCTTCATTTTTGATAATTTCTTTGTAACCACTTGCTTTGTATGTATATACAATGTTATACGAAATATTATAATAAAATTTTCAAGTATTCTCTTATACACTTTTTTATTGTTTTAGTGTTTTAAATGTACTGTCCCTTTTTAAGACCGCTACCAATGCTTGATGTTTTGCCTCTGATGTAGATACATTTGAAACAGGATACTGGATTTCGCACATTCCATTAAATACAGGACCAGAGTAAAACTATTTCGGTCAAAAGTATTTACAATGTCAGATCTGTCTGAAAATAAGAATTATAGGGTTTTCGGGTCGCTCATTTAAAAAAAAAAAAAAATTATTTCAAAATGACAGAACCATGGTGGCCAACATTTTTTTTTTTTTTTTGAAGTAAAACGGTTCAACTGAAATTTTATTTTATGACAGTTTTTAGATTTACAAAATGTACATAGAGCGGAAACTCTCCTGTCAAATACCTAACTCAGTTGTCAAAAACCTATGTGGTGAGAATGTATTAGTTGTTTTTTTCTAGTTTCCGCTTTATGTATATTTTCTCTATATTTTTAACTTGTATCCCTTAAGGGATAAAATATCCTGTTTCGCTCGATTTTTAAATAAAAAAAAAAAAACGATTAAAATTTGTTTCACCATTTTATTACCAAAATATTTTTTCACCCTTAATAAACAAAGGTTGGATATTTGCCAGTCTCACCACACAGTTTTGTGAACAAATTATCTTGAAAAAAATTTTAGGTAAATCTGTTGGGGTTTAGACCTGCGCAACCCCTCTGAAGATTTGAGATGCATTACAAGGGGAAAAAATTCAATTTTTTCAGCTTTAGTAAAAATTTTGCCATTAAAAAATAACTTTTGCAATTTAATTTAAAATAATAGAAATATGTACGTAATTGTCATTCTAATGAGACATAAAAAACAGAAATCTTCTATATATATAAAAATGGATGATTGTATGTATATATGTTCAGAATGAACTCAAAAATGGTCAGACCGATTTTGATGAAATTTTCAGGGAATCTGCACAATAGCCTAGCGGCTAACACTGTAAAGTCAGATTTTTGATTTTCGATCCGCGTGGCAAAATAAAAGTTTTATAATATACGGATAATGCCAACGATATATGTAAAAAACTGCTAGACCGATTGTGATGAAATTTTCACGGAATCTTCAGAATAGCCCAGCAGATAACACTGTACAGTCAGAATTATGATATTCGGTCTGTGGACGGAGGGGTGTGTAAAACTCAATTTTTTACATTATACCGACAACGACTTAAAAAAAAAAAATTTGGCAAAAAAAAGATTATTGTATAATTGTTATTCGACTTTTTCTTCAATTCTTATAGATAGTTTATTTAGTTTCCCATATACAGGCTAACAAGGTCAGTGATTGTTGTAAACAAAAAAAATTAAAAAAAAAAAAAATTTTCAACAAAATTAATTTTGACAAAAAAAAATTTTTTCAACAAAAAAAAATTTGTCTACCAAAAATTTGTATTTTTTTTTAAATTGGAGAAAGAAATACTTTTTTTATTCCCAACGTTCAAACAATGACAATTTTCACTTCGATGCTTAACATAATTCTAAAAATTTTAATTCACAGTGGTGTACTCTGAAGTGAATGATTTAGTGTAAGCGAAGTTCTCTTATATTATCAATAAACAATTTTGTTTACTCTTGCATATTAGGTGCATGAATAAGAAAATTTCATACGAAATCTATTAAAAAAAATAGTATTTTAAATAACTCTCTGCATTCCACTTTTAATAAAAAAAAATAACGGTTTTATTCAAATAAAATTTGTTTTCGAACGTCTAGGGCCGCTAAAACGGGAAGAGAACGACTATCACGGCTTCAGCAAATGCGTCGCAGTGCATCTTCATCGAATGCTGCAAGAGACACCTCAACAGCATATCGAAAGACTAGAACCCAATCGCTCCCGAATAGCTCGATCAAGAGAAAGAATCGATTTCAAGTTGCCGGCATTTTATTACAATAAGTATGATGACACCAGGAATCACAAGGACGTACTAATTAGCTAATAAACAAACACTGCTTACATTGCAGCGTTTTAAAGTTCCCTAAGGAATCCCCGGGAATGTGCTGTTCGAACGGTCAAGTTATTTTTCCACCAGTTATTTAGCCACCTGAGCTGCTTCTAAGTAACATTTTCTCGCAAATCCTATTGCCAAGCACTTCTTTTAAAATATCCAAAAGTGCAATTCATGCCTTCAAATGACGTCGGCTTCATGCCCACCTTTAAAGTTCAAGGGCAAGCGTACCACAGAACTGGATCATTGCTCCCGCTTCCCAATGATGATGCGAAGTTCCATCAAATTTATTTCACTGGAAATGAAGCTACAGAAGCCGAACGCTATCAACGAACATGTGTGTGCATTTGCTGCAATACCCTTCCGTCGAAACATTCTCAAACCAATTGTTGGACATCGCAAATGGAAAAATTCCATTTGATCCCGCCACAAATTAGATTTCGTTCCCGAACTTCTGCAAAATGCAAATGAATATTCAAGCCGTTGTCGACAAGGTAATCCCAAATCTAACAACCAACTACAAAATTTCGGATTGGCTATGGGAACATGCAATTTAGGCACCAACAAATTATGATGTTAACAAGCTCAATATGCAAATACAATTGAAACTGCCTGACGAAACAATAAAATGCAAATCGATTGACACAGTAATGAACTAAGAACAAGCCGTCGATTATCCTACTTAATTTTTGAATTCATTGGAACCAGCCGGACTGCCACCACATGTATTAACTTTGAAGGTTGGATCACCAACTTTGTCCAACACTGTATATTAAAATCGAGATCGAGATGCAATATAAAACACATGTTTTCTAAGGGCCAGCAACGCGGACCGGGTTCAGCTAGTTGGTTAAAAAATGTGAAAGTTATTAAAAATTGCCCAGGCCAGTAGAATAAGAAATATAGGAACAAAATAAACATACTTTGAGAAATACCTTTAATCGCAGCACTATTGAAATTGACAAGGTTTTTTATGATTTTAAAAGTTGAGTACAATTAAAAAAATTTAAAAGATTTTATAACAAAAACTAAGTAATTATAAATTATACCATGCTTTTGCCATTCTAAGTAAAAAAAATATCCTGCGATTTTAAAAAATCTTGATACTTTCCTTAAGACGTTCGCTTTGCTATAATTTCGAATATTTTTACAATGGGCTAATTTTGACCCAGCCTATTTTTAGTCAAAATACTTACAATGATAGGAAAGTAATTTTAAAAAGTTAGAATACTCTAGCTATAACAGTTCCTTAGATATTCGAAAATAACTATTTACTTTAAATGAGCTGACACCACCCATATGCAAAACGTACAATGGTATCAAAAGAACACATGGAACGTATTGTGAATCATACTTTTATAGATTTCCAGATATCAATTAATAACAATTAACCGAATGTGGAAGGGGTTACCCCACCTGTTTCGACACCCTCACTATAAGACAAAAATGCTGGCAACAAAACAATTTAAAAGAAATATGAAAAGTCTGTCTGTAGTAGTTTTCAAATATATTCGATAATGAATATTATCTTTTAATGGGAGGGAACATCTATCTCCCTTGTTCGGAACTTCATTCATTTGTTGTTATTCGCAACTATGTACACAATAACTCATGCAAAGTTTTGAAAATGTCACTGTTATAGTTCTCCAGATATTCGATTGTAAATATTTACTTTGTATGGAAGGGGCACATCCCTCCGATGCCCTTAATTTTTGGCATAACAGGACACTGGCATCAACGTAATTTACCTAACGTTTAACGACTCTCACATTTAATGCCGTGATAAGAAATTAATTCATAAATTAAGTTTGAAGACATTCACAATTATAGTACTTTAGATATTCGAAAATAATTATTTACTTTGTATGATAGGTGCGTAGAAGAACAAACACAAAGACGGAGGCAGTATTTCGAGGAAATCAGCAACATTGTCGATGATAAAACAGAAAGCTCCTTACATACTGATGCGTCTACAACAACCAACGACACAATATCTATAAATCCCCCTAGCATTGAGGAAATAACATGCGCTGTAAAAAAACTAAAGAGAAACAAAGTGCCAGGTGAAGATGGTATACCCCCAGAGCTACTCCAAGCAAACTCAGGAATAGCAGCGGCAATCATCCATCCATATATATGTGATGCTTGGTTAAACGAACAGCTAACTAATACGTGGACAGAAGGTGAAATAGTAAAGATACCAAAGAAAAACTATCTGACTGAGTGTGATAATCGGAGACTGTTACAAGGTTATTGCTACCGTAATAAATAACAGATTACACAGTATCGAAAAATCACTACGTGACGAGCAAGCAGGCTTCTGACCACACCGCAACTGTGTAGATCAAGCCAATACGCTCCGAGTTATAATAGAGCAATCGCTTTATGTAGTATTTATAGACTTCAGAAAAGCATTCGACTCAATAATACGTAGTGCAATATGGGATACATTAAAAGCAATAGGTGTACCAACAAAATTGATAAATTTGATTAAAGCTATGTACAACAATACCACACTTCAAGTTCGTCACAATGGCATGATCAGCGAATCTTTCATGACAAACGCTGGAGTTAAACAAGGTTTCCCTCTATCTTCATTATTGTTCGCCGTTGATTTGGACGAGATTATGATGGAAGTATGCAGTAAAAGAAGGGGCATTGTCTGGGATCTCCAAAACCATCTAGAAGATTTGGATTTTGCTGACGATAATTATCTCATATCGCACAAGTTTAACGATATGCAGAGCAAAATAAATGACTTGGTTGTGTTGGCAAATAGAGTTGGGCTGAAAGTAAATATTGCAAAAACACATGCAAAGCGTATGAATAACACAACTGACAACCACTTTGTAGTACAAGACCAATGCATTCAATTTGTTAAATCCTTCTGTTATCTCGGATGCATGATGTCTATTGATGGAGGAGTGGAAGAAGACGTGTCACTCAGGCTAAATAAGGCAAGGTCAGCATTTGGTTAAATAAAACGTGGAGATCCTCTCAAATTTCTAAAAATACAAAGATCCGTATTTTCAATGCCTGTGTGAAATCCACACTGCTGTATGGTAGCGAAACATGACGAACAAATGTTTGCGCATAATATGCCGCATATTTTGGCCTAACGTTATGACCCACATTGAACTCTGGCGACTAACAAACGAAAAGCCCATAATTCGCCAAATACAAGACGAAAGTGGAAATGGATAGGCCACATATTGCGAAGACCAATTGGCAGCATCACAAGAACTGCATTGGAATGGAATCCCCAAGGTAGCCGACGTTCAGGCCGCCCTAAGAACACCTGGCGTAGAACAGTCCTACAAGAACTCAATATCCAAAACAAATCGTTTGACGAAATAAAAGTTTTATGTAATGATAGAATAAGGAATTTTCTTGTCAAAGTCCTATGTTCCCAAGTGGAATGAATAAAGGAAATAAAAAAAAAAATGATAAGTGCCACGCCCACTAATCCAATACCATAGATTTTTGACCAAAATCCGTACAGAGATAAGAAATTGGTTCATAACGAGTTTAAATACTTTTACGATTATAGTTCTTTAGATATTCTAAATTAACAATTTACATTAAGGGTACTCATTTAAACGCTTAAGTTTCCCATTTGCGCGATATTTCATGAACCCACCTTTTAAATTTCATGCAATTTTATACAGAAAATAGCGTATAAATTTTAGAGAGTGTTCTCTCGTTGCAAACTATTACAAGTTCTATTTTGAACTCGTAATAGTTAGCAGCTTATATTTCATATGTTTTGTGTTATTGTTTATTAATTTACAATTTTATTTTTGTGGTGAAAAAATTTCAAAAAAAAAATTTTTTTTCAATTAAATTAATGAATATGTTAGTATTTATACATTTTAAAAGGAATAAAATAAGAAAATTGTGTGTATAAATTTAGGATCCAGTGCAGGCCATCAAGATTTGTAAGATACTGGGACCAAATTGGATCCAATTGTTACTGGAAAAGCGTTCATTTACTTTTTACTATTTTTGAGAATTTAAGAGAGTAATTTTGTAAATTTTGATTTTATTCTCTCGTTGCAAGTATTTACTGGGAAAGTAAATGAACAGACCTAATGTCTATTTGATAAAAATACCAAACAAAAAAAAACTCAACAAATGCTTAAATTCTAAAAATTTCGAATGAAAGTGAAATCTTTGGAACAAACAATGGTAAACATAGTTAGGAAGATTCTGCTTATGATCTAGATGTTGGTTAATATTTCCATACACAATGCCATTCAATCCAATAATTCTGTTCCAAAGTCACACAATTTTCACATGTAGAAAATATTTTTATTATACCCTACACCACCATAGTGGGGAGGGTATAATGGATTTGTGCAGATGTTTGTAACGCCCAAAAATATTAGTCTAACACCCACCTTAAAGTATACCGATCGACTCAGAATCACTTTCTGAGTCGATTAAACGATGTCCGTCCGTCCGTCCGTCCGTCCATCTGGCTGGCTGGCTGGCTGCCCATGTAAAGCTTGTGCGCAGAGTACAGGTCGCAATTTTAAAGATATTTCGATAAAATTTGGTAAATATCATTTTTTCTGTCCAAGGACGATCCCTATTGAAACTGGCTGAAATCGGTCCATTATTTGACCTAGCCCCCATACAAATGTCCTCCCGAAAGTGGATTTTATCCGTCACAAATGTTTAATTTATATAGGTATCTACACATGTTTTTGTCCAAATAAGTTTTATATATAGGGAATTCATGTCACCAAATTTTATTATGATCGGTTCATAATTAGTCATAGCTCCCATATAAGGCCTGCTTCCGATAATCACTTTAACGAGCATAAATCTCCTACAAATGTTGGTATACACATAAAATTCAACATAAATAACTTTCATATAAACATTAATCACGTGACCAAATTTCGTGATGATCGGTCCATAATTTGTCATAGCTCCCATATAAGGCCCACTTCCGAAAATCGCTCATGAACATAAATTATTGAAATTTTGAAAGAAAAATGTTTTTGCTCATTTACTTAGTGTAGGGTATTATCTGGTCGGGCTTGACCGACCATACTTTCTTACTTGTTTTATTTGATTTTGATTTCTTATAAATAAAAGTAAACAAAAGCAGCTGATTCATCAAATGCACAATAAATTCAACATTACGAGCCTAAATTGTCGCGCAAACTTTTTGGAGTGGTGCAAAAGAATTTCCATACAATTTTTTACAGTTTGTTTGCGAGAGTGTAAAAATGCACAGATTTCACAGTTTTAGAGGCATTTAAGCGTTTATATGCGGACCCTTATTGTATTTATGCATTTTGTATGCACAGAAAAAATTTTGTACATAAATTGTATGAATTGCCTTTCATTGGTTCCTATACATATTAAATAAAAAAAATACATACATTTTATAAATTTTTTCATAATTTTTCAATTTCAAACAAATTTTTAAAAGCAAAGAAATTAATAACTAATTAAAAACTACTTTATGTTCAATTTTATAATATTTATACATACTGAAAATTAAAGAAAAAAATTGGGTAATTTGTCTAACATCTTCAAAAATTAAAATCGCCAGTTTTTCGAAATTAAAAAAAAACTTAAATGACTCTAAAGAGCAGTGTTTACTGAATATGATCAAAATCGTAAGACCCAATATAAATTTGCTTGTAATCTCTTATGAAATTCATGATACATAGCAATTTCATTAGGCGACTTATTTAGCCTTAAAGTTTTAAAAAAGAAAATCCTTTTGACATGTTAAATATCCAGCATTATACACCGTACTAACAGCAATAAACAGGTAAGTAGTACAAACTGGGCATTGTTTGCATTTAATAAAACGGTATAGTCATGAAGCTTGACTTAGATATTTATTTGCGTGGCATTATCATCATCATCATCATCATCATAATTTTTATTATGATAATTTCACATTTCATCACAGAAACAGAAAGAAATACAAGCAGAAAACTAAAGTATTATCAAGACAATATAATTTCAATATACATATTTGTATTACAAAAACAACACAAGAGTGCAAAAATAGTGCTGCTTAAGCATTTGAAGTTTTGTTACTTTTGAATTTTATTTCACTGTAATTTTTCATTCATACAAATTTAATACAATGGCCATTGAAGGAGAGAACGAAAGAATGACATAAACAAAAAAAAAAAAAAAAAAACAACAATATGAAATGAATAAATGAAATAAAAGAAATTGTATCGTTGTTTGTTTTAATATTGCTGTCGAGATGAATTACTTACTTGTGTAGTTTCTGTGAACAATTGTTTTCCAGTACATTTGTAAAGAATTTATTTCATCTTTTTTACTCATTTATTTATTTAGTTGTAACTAAACAATAAAGTTTCAATGATGAAAACGTAATGGAAAGAAATATACATTTCGTTTTGTTTTTTTTTTTTTTCATTGACATACATTTTTTATAAACGTATTTATTTACCAGCGATTTATGAAATCTAACAGATGAGGTCGTTTGTAATTTGTAATAAAAAATATGAATTATACAGTGAATAAGTGCAATGCACTGAATAAGTTTTAGTAGCAGGGACCATAAATAACGGTAATACAGAAGATTTTCACTGAAAAACTCTCCATGTTAGAGTCAATAGTCAACCTAAACTATCATATACCAATAGATTTGTATTGAAGTGCTCTTTGGTGCTCTTCAAATTTTGTCGAATTATCTTAAAAATTGTGACCTAAAGTTTTATTACATGGTTTACAGGGACGGACGGAGATCAATTAATCGACTCAGAAAGTGAACCTGAGCGGATTAGTATATTTCAAGGTGGGTGGTTGGGACAATATTTTTGCACGTTACAAACATCAGCACTAACCCAATATACCCTTCCCACTATGGTGGTGTAGGGTATAAATACACGACTACCACAATTTATTGAACTATGTTTGAACAATATCTCGATTAGGAAGTCATATACATAGACAATAACCTTATATGTGACGCCATATTAGCGCCACATATAACGTTTAAATTCAAATCTTAAACTCAATAATGAAATGTTTTATTATAATCATACGAACCGTTTAGAAATTACACATATTAGCATTTGAATGATTTGTCGACAGTAAGAGTGACGTATTCGAATGTATCGGAAACACTTTAAGATAAGGATTTCAACAAATTGTAATAAAAAAGAATTTTAAGAACATAAAAATTCGCTTTAAAAAATATTTTTTCCGATTTCGACCCATTTATCGTTGGAAAGTTCTTTGAAATGGTTCTTTTCTTTATTTTTCCCGTCGGAAAAAAATATATAAGTTTGTCATTCCATTTGTAATTTCCACAGTATAATTTTCCGACCCTATAAAGTATGTATATTATGGAACCTTATAGATAGCGGAGTCGATTAAGCCATGTCCGTCTGTCTGTTGAAATCAATTTTTCGGGATCCAAATCTTCAATAATTCTGTCAGACATGCTTTAGAGAAGTTTCCTATTAAAATCAGCAAAATTAGTCCATAAATAACGGAGATATGAGCAAAAATCTGAGACAACCTCTGAAAATTTCATCAAAAAAAGTCAATTTATTTCATGCTTTGACAAAAAATCAACAAAACGTATGTTTGGATGTGTGTTGGTTTCATTGCTTTGCGTATTATTTTTTTTTTTTTTGGTGAATCGTTTCGTTTGTCGTTGTTGTTGTTATACCCTACACCTTCGTGAGAAGGGTATATATAAGATTGTCATTTCGTTTGTAACTTAATGTAATGTAATATAATCTGTTTGTCAGCAATTAAATGTAAAATTTTTAAAAGTTTTCTTGATATACATATTTAGGATGGTATACGCTAAAAGTAGGTATACATATATACTAAAAGGAGGGTTTTTCTGAGGCTATATATTATTATCGTTTACATATTGTTTATAAAAATAATAATACATATGGTCGAAATTTAACCCAAAATATGGTCAAAATGCTGATTTTAATTTACATAGCACAATAAATTAAGACAACAACAATCTATCTATTGTATACAAAATCAACCTGTTTCTATTGTATACAAAATGTTATCGCTTTGTTTTTTGTTGTAAAACAAAAATAATGCATCCACAACAAAGGTGAAGAGTATATAAGATGACCTGAGAGATTGTGACAACTGGAGGGGTATAACATTGCTCAATACAATATACAAGGTATTAGCCACAATAATACTTAAAAGGTTGGAAACTGTAGAGGCTGGTCTTAGAGACGAACAGGCTGGGTTTCGCCCACATCGTAGCTGTGTCGATCAGGTGAATACACTTCGAATAATTATTGAACAGTCGATCGAATGGAAGTCACCACTATACCTGGTTTTCGTTGACTTTAAGAAAGCGTTCGATGCAGTCAATAGAAACGCTATAAGGTTAGCTCTAAATAGGAAAGGAGTGCCAAACAAAATAATACAAGTCATCAAAGCTATGTACAACAACGCGGAATTGCAGGTTCTGCACCAAGGCGAATTTATAGAAGGTGACGACAGAACTACAACAAATAAAACATGTACAAAAACAACAGGTACTTTGTTTTTGTAAAAAGATAAGTGAACTGTCAAAGTTGCCTGTTGTTGTTTTTTCTTTTGGGTTTGTTGTATTTTTCGCCACAACAACCACAAGTGAATTGACAGTTCACTTGTCTAAACAACTGAATATAAAAAATAATCAGCTGTTCTTGTGAGGTCACCTTCTATAAATTCGCCTTGTTCTGCACAATGGCACAATCAGTGGCGATAGAGGACAGCCCTGTCGGACGCCCTTATTGGTCGTGAACGTATACCAATAAGGGCGTCCGACAGGGCTGTCCTCTATCGCCACTACTCTTTGCAGTGGTAATGGACTGTTTTATGGAGGAACTGTGCAAGAAGAAAAGGGGTATTGCGTGGAGTTTTCAAAGACATATGGAAGATTTAGAATATGCAGATGATAGTTGCCTTCTTTCACATAAACTTTCAGACATGCAAGATAAAACAAACGATCTTGTGAAGTTAGCCAGAAGAGTTGGCTTAGAAATAAATATAAAAAAGATGTACGCCATGCGCCTACATAACAGCAGCAACGCTCACATCAACATCGACAATCATCGACTAGAATACGTTGACTGCTTCTGCTACTTAGGGAGCAAAATGTCGTCAAGCGGTGGCATTTATGAGGACATCACGAATAGGCTCAATAAAGCTAGAAGTGCATTTGGCAGACTAAAATATATATGGCGGGCACCACAAATCACGAGAACAACAAAGATCCGTATTTTCAACGCATGTGTCAAGTCGACCCTTTTATACGGAAGTGAAACATGGCTGGACAGTGAATCGATCAGGCAGCGGCTACAAGTTTTTATAAATAAAAGTCTTCGCATTATATGTGGCTTATACTGGCCCAACACAATAACAAACGAAAACCTCTGGAGCTTGGCCAAAGAAGAGCCCATACACATACAGATAAAACGCAGAAAGTGGAAGTGGATAGTACACACCTTAAGAAAGCCAGTACATGATGTAACAAGGATGGCTCTGGAATGGAACCAACATGGAAGTAGACAAAGAGGAAGACCCAAAAATACATTGCGTAGGTCTGTAAGAAAAGAACTAGCTGACATCAATAAATCATGGGATGAGGCAAAAATAATTGCGAACAATAGATTAAGTTGGAAATATCTTGTTGAAGTCCTATGTTCCCTCGAGGAATAAATAAAGGAATAAAAAAATATATAAGATTCGGTATAGCCCAATATAGCACTCTTACTTATTTTATTTTTCTACGATAAAGAAAGCAAAGCGCATCGGGTTAAGCTAGTTAGTATATATACATTTTCTTCCCACAAAAAAATGTTTCGATATGTTACAAATGCAATGACAAAATAATTTGCTGGCAGTCTAAAACATAATAATAATTAATCCATTCAACCTTACTTAAAGGACAACATATATAAAAGTAAACTTCCATTTATTAAGCCAACAACAATCGCCCAATTACATGTCATACTCCTAAACATTTATTATAGCTTTTCCCACTTAGGAAAATCTTAACTACAACACTCCTTGGAAATTTATGAAGACATTAATTTAGCCGCAAAAAAATTCAGCAACAAAAAAGGCAAACTAATTGTACTCTAGTGTTGTAACAGACGAAACAAAAGAGCAATAATCAATAAAGAGCCAAGTAAAGTGTAATAAAAATTTGAAGCAAAAACAAATCAAATAAGTACCAACAACTAATAACAATGGGCTTAAAATCCTATGTAATAAACAATACGATACAAGTGCAATTCAATAACAACAAATACATACAAACATACCTATAGACCGCCAATAATAAGAAGATTTATTAGACACAATTACAAATAAGACTACTTTCATTACAAAATCGATACTTGAACATTTGTACTTTAGTATGCACATTCCTCTCTCATATCGTTAGCTTAGTGTACAAACGTGCTAAGTCCTCTTTGTATGAACATTGAGAATGCTAAAATAATTAAAAATGCGCTGTTTGCGAAGACAAAGTTTAAAATTATTTCGTTATATCGTTATTATATTGTGGTATGCAATTTCGTGGTACGCAAATGTGCTAACTCCATTTAATTTTGTCAAAATTGCAATATTAATATCTGAGTCAAATCGAGTTAAGTATGACTACGTGCTAAAATTATTATCGAACTATTGGTTTATTCAATAAATTTCAACCAAAAAAACGAATAGGATAATTTTGTAATCGACTACTAATATCACAAATGTAGCTGCTCCCTTGCCTTTTGAAAGCAACTTAAGTGGTAATATTTAGAGACTTTAAATCAAGTAACAGAGTCAAAACGAAAAAAAATAAAGAAAGTCCTCTAAAAAAACAAAATAATTAATAGAAAACAAACTGTGTCCCAAAAAAGAACCTATATTTAAAACTGCACTTGTAGATTACAAAAATATTTAAAACCAAGGATTATAGAGCATTTTTTGTGTCTCCTGTAAAATTTGTGAAAAGGTACTTAGCACATTTGCATACTAAGCTAACGATATGTTTTCTATAGCAAAAGATTCTTCCACCTAAGTATTTCTTTCGCACACATTAATGTTCAGTTCGATGTTCGAAAATAAATACCCACTAAACATTTTTTTTCAGTCAGAATTCGTAACTTGTGCAGACTACTTAGGTTGTACATTGTACCGAAATTAGTATGAGTTTTTGACAAAATTAGAATTCTGTACGAGTTCTCAAATAATTTCTGATTAATATTGATGAAAAGTCTGATAAAACTTCCGATATTGTTCGATTATTCTAATAGAAGTCTGAATAAACCGAATATTCTAACCATAACAACCACAAAAAAGATGGGCCGTTATTGATTTAGTCATGAAGTTTATAACTTATGGAAATATTTTAACATACATTTTAAAACGCGGAAAAATGTATCGGTTTTTTGCTGACGAGATCAAGATAGGGTGGATATTGGAAAACAAATACATATCGACGGTCATATGGTGACTCCTCGCAACAAACTTCCAAGACGAGATATAATGCTAAACGATTCCTTATCATACAGATATGATTGTTGTTATGATACCTAAAAAAACGCCAATTAACTCACACTTTCATGTCCATTTCTTAATGCTCATTTGTTTAGTTTAAAATTAGTACATCTTATTTGTTTGAATTTGTTAGTTGAAAAATATGTTAACCCTCTAATGACAAATGATTTTTTTTATGGTAAATTTGGGAATCTGATTTCAAAAACAACATTTAAAAATTTGTACAATCAATGGTTTTACTGCCATTTTGCATGCGCAAAGAGGAAGTGTCATTGAGTTTATGTTTTGAATTTGGACCACATTGGTTCACCAGGGCCGCGGCCAGGGCTACCCAAAGTAGGATAAATCTTGTATGTTAAGTTTTTAAAACGATCCTATTTCTTCTTTTGTATTCCGATTTGCAAAAAATTACATATTGTTACGAATGTGCAATGACGATTTGAATTCAACGGTCTGTAACGACTGCCTGCAGCTTTCATCATGATTGAAGGCACGTCCATCAGTAGCATGTAGTTATTGGCATTGCTTGTAAGTATGGCAACACTAAATGTTTGGGCTGATGGCAATGACATCGAAAGCTCTAGAATTCGAATGTACTAGTATGTCCGTTAAGAGCATTGTAGAAGATTCCCGATAGATGGCGTGTGTATAAATAGTGGCAGAGCTGGCAGTCGTGAGTGGAGTTGATCATTGGCGGTGTTAGACTTAACATCTTGTACGTGTACGCTATAAAGTGTGTGTGTGTATTTCTGCGAATTGATATACGTGTATAAAGACACTGAGTGACTATTTAATTCTGTTGTTGTACATTCTAAATAAACAAAGAGTTGTTACAATTTTAAACTACTAAAACTGTTTTTATTTGCAATCAAAAGTATCCGGTTTATTTAAGGGAAATAAACCCACTACAAAAAACATTGTCGCACCTATGAATTATCTCTTATAGCTTAGAAGATATTCGCATTTGAAAATTAAATTATCAAAATTTTTACCCACCCTAACCAGTTTTTTGATAACACCGGATCTAAATGTTTCCCGATTTTCTCCATTTTTCCTATATTGAACTAACGATAAATGAATGTGTCAAATAAAAAAATAATTGTTTAAAAGTCATGACTGGATCCAAAGTTATATGCAGGTAAATTTAAAAAAAGTAATTTTCGCTAGTTTTTTGGAAAAAAACAACACTTATTTTTAAGTTATCTAAAAAATAGGATAAAGGAAGATTGGTACTTTTTTATTAGCTTATAAAGGTACATTAAAGTTCGCTAATATGCTTCTCAGTAAAGAAATAATCAAGAATAGAGTTCTCAATTGTATTATGATACCAAAAATGAAGAACTAGAACTAAGGAGTACTTTTTCGTACTTTAAAATTAATTTTCTATAATATTGAACCTAGAATCAGGAAATTACTTTGAAATTTAAAACTTGATAGTGGATTAAGTGTGGAAAATGTTTAGTTTTTCTTCTAATGGTACTTTTAATTATAATAAATTATTCTACTTATTGTATATACATAATAGTTGGCTGATATGCTTCTGAGTAAAGAAAGAATCAAGGATAGAGGGCATAATGAAATTGAGGTAACAGAAACTATTATTGAAATTTCTATAATAATTAACCTATAAGCAGGAAATTAAACACACATGATCCTGAATGAGTTACAATATAAAAAAGAGACTTGCAGGTACTTTTTCGAACTAGTAGTACTTTTTGAATATTTTATAACGATGGACCTAGAAACGCGAATTCAAAAGGAATAACTAATGTTACTATTTCTTTATTATAAAGGTACATTTTGAATATTTTATAATAATAAACCTTAAAATTGAAAATTTGGCACAAATGATTCTGAATGAGTTAGAATTCAGAAAATGTGATAATAGTGTTACCTTTCTTTTGTATTTCCTATAATAATGGACACAGAAATATGAAATTAGACATTCATGATGCTGAGTAGGAATACAAAATGTGGGTCTTTATGGTACTGTTTTTATTCTAATAATACGTTTCGAATGAGTTAGAATCTACATTACAATGAATCAATAAACATGGGGTTTCTCATTTTAAATTTTGAATTTTTCTACTGAAAATAGATTAAAAGTGGAACCCGAAAAATAATTGTCGGTTTCGGTTTCTTTTTTAGGCCTTAAAAACCACGGTGTCGATTTCGGTTAAAACAGAACTGGAAACTCTACTGCAAACGGAATGACATAATCAATATACCCCCAATATTTTTAGTTGTTGGTATAATTTCATTATCACGTTACAAAAAAAGCAATATATAAAAGTGCTTGACCAATTTTACTTTGGTACTGCTTTATTTTCAACAAAACAAATATTAAGTTTTATGTTTTAAAAGTCTATAAAAACTAAAAATTCTTAAATAATCAAATATGCTGAAATATAATGTAAAAATAAACTACAAGAAATAGAGGAAACAAAATTGCATACCTTTTAAGGAAATGTAAGGAATTTGCCAACCTGCAATGGAAAAACACAAAAAAAACAAGAAATAAAGTATGGTCAGTCTTGCCCGACCATATGAAACCCTACACAGAGTAAATTAAATTTCAATAATTAATTTTTGTGAATGGTTTCCGGAAGTTATGACCGATCGACATGAAATTAGGTTGCTTGACTTATGTCTACATGAAACTTATTTCTAATTTTTTAAAAGATTTATGGTCGTTGAACTGAGTTTCGGAGTTATATGGGAGCTATGACTAATTATGGACCGATCATCGTACTTATTTGGAGCGAAATTTTGCGTAGATTCCTATATAAATCAAAAATGTATATTTGTATAATTGTGAACAAGGTTTACATGGACAGCCAGCCAGATGGACAGACGAACGTCGATTAATCAACTTAGAAACTGATTCTGAAAAAATATTATATATCGGATATACTTTTAGGTGGGTGTTAGACTAATTTTTGGGCATTACAAATGTCAGCACAAACAAATAATACCCTCCACATTATGGTGGTGTAGGGTATAATAAAATACATATGTATATTATTTTGTTTATAAAATGTAAATAATTTGATACAAAAAAAAGTAAAAATATTATATAAAAATAAAACATACAGAGTAAACTATTGATCAGTCTAGGAAAAATTTACCAAAAAGTTCGAATTTTAGTTAAACATTTTACCACAAAAATCTTACATTTTCCCAGTTGTTAAAGCAATAAAGTTCAGTTTGAAATTCAATTGTGATTTATTCATATATATATATTTGTATGAATGTAAGTTAAAGAATTCTGTTTTATTATAAAACACCCTTCAAAAATTTAAATATTTTATCCATAAACATAAAATCTAAAAAAAAAAAACTTCAAAGTATAAAGATTTTAAACAAAATTATATAAGATACATAGATATATTAGATTCGAATATTGGTATCAAATAAAAGCTAAAAAATGCATTAGGTTCTTAAGTATTTTTAAATCCGTGTAAGGCTTTCAGTAAAATTTTAAGGCCTTTGACTGAATGAGATGATATATTATAACTATATTGTTTATTATTAACTGGCTAAACACTCTAACTGTATAGGAGATACTTTAGCATTTAATAGTCAAACGCTTTTTGTTTTTAAGTTAATCTGCTGAACCAAAGTCGATTGGAATGCATCTACAAATTCGTTTCTAATGAATTTTTCTAACGTTTTCTTTTTTCTTGTTTCTTTGAGATATTTTTCTCCAAATTTGTGTATTAATCCACAACTAGCATCGCCCGGTGGCCGAAACTCGACCACTCTAAAAACGCTATTTACCACTTTTATTGAAATAATTTTGAAACAATTTGTGCATTGTTCATATCTAAGGAAAATAACCTTTCATCAATATTGATGGACCTAAAAGTGTACCACAAAAAAACGTGTGGCCTATTTATATTACTAATCAAATAATTTTGAGTTCCAAATTGAAAAATAGTTTTCATTCGAATATTAAGTGTATTTATTCCTCGATAGGCATTTACATTATGACTTAAAGTCATGACTTAAAATCAAAGGCTTTTTTTTTGTACTAGCAAATTGTGAAGTCTACACAAAAGGCAAGTTCTCTGTTTTTCATGACTTTTATTTGATATTCAGCTTTGAGCTCTTTTCTGATTGGTTGTTGATACGATTATATGCCAAAATTATCGGTCCAAAATTAGTCGTAGCTCCCATATAAGGCCTACTTCCGAAATTAATTTTGACGACCATAAATCTCTTAAAAATGTTGATATCCAAATAAATATAATTTAACAAAATCAAGTAAGTAAAATTATACTTTAAAATAAAAATTTTAAATATTTTCAGGTAAACAAAATTTAATTTTTTTTTTCGAAATTGTTTTTAAAATATTTTTTTTTTAATTTTATTAATGAAAAAAATGTATGCCAAAAAATTTTTTTGGTGAAAAAAAATTTGAGCTAAAAAATATTTTTCCCGATTTTGAACCATTGTAGGTCCAACTTACTATAGCCTTATATACATTGTTGCAATGGACTTTGAAATATCTATGATTGGATATCCATATTGTCTATATTAATGACTTAGTAATACAGATATAGATCAAAAATAGGCAAAAAATCGAGGTTGTTCCGGTTTTTTCCTTATATCTCAGCTATTTGAGGACCGGTTTTCTCAATTTTAAATAGCAACCGAGCCAGAAGAATTCCCGACATATTGATGTATGTTATACAGACGGACATGGCTATATCGACTCCGCTATCTATAACGATCCAGAGTATATATACTTTGTAGGGTCGCAAATGAAAAATAATGAATAGTATTGCCAAAAATTCGTTTGTGAATTGTTAAAATAGTGTAAAAAATTAACTTTTTGGTCACAGATGAATAATGTCCTATTTTAACAAAAAATTATTTCGGAGCTTTAACCCTCCGACAGTTGAGTCATCCGTTGCCCTTATACGAAATACAAGGTCCACAGGGCCATATTTCTATTTGTATGGAATTTTATATGAAAACGCATTTTTTTAATTTTTTTTTTTTTTTTTTTTTTTTGTTTTGATTTATTATTATTTAGAAAAAAATTTAAGGAATACGTTTGTGATGTGTTCAAACAATAAAACAAGCCAAAAGACAGAGCATTTATTAACGATTTCTTGAAATTTCAGTACAAGGTACCAGCGAACCTTTTCACATATTCCCGTACTAAACACATTTAAATCTCAATAGAAACTAAACTATTGGTCGGATAGCTTTGATTTTTTTTAAAACGATTCTAGATAAAATTTCCTTGGAATACATGTGGGGGGCGGGTATACTTCCCAAGGACCATCAAGGAGTAATTTCAGTTTGAAAATGAAAAAGGTCCCCAGGGACCATCTCACCCGCCGGAGGGTTATGAGATCTTTAAAAGTTGAAAATAGTCCTGCATAGTCATAATTTCGCAAAATGAATAACATTTTTAGTGTATTTTTAGTTACATATGGCCTGATGCTATGTTCAGACATGCGTTTTTAATTGTCTCAATTAAGTTTTAATTGAGCAATTAAGTTTAGTGTTCACACATACTCAATTTAGGTTACTCAATTAGCAGTTGACCTGGCCACAAGTTATGCAGGCTGCTTTATTAGTCTCACTCCACGCCGGTCTCTATATAATAGATTTTATTTAAGTATTTATTAATTACTAGCTGACCGACCCGGCTTCGCTCGGAAGGTATCTACTAATGTTACTTCTTCAAGTTTCTCCAAGAAATTTATTTTATTAAGAAAAATGAGAAGTGAAAAGGAGACAATATATTAAAAATTTAAATTTCCGATTTTTTTAATTTTTTCTTTACAAACCATCTCCTGAAAATTTCAAATCGAATAAAAAAAATCATCCAAATCGCTCCAGCCATTCTCACGTGATGACATTACATACATGGACCATTTCATTTTTATATATATAAATTAAATTTGTTTAAACATTTAAATAAACTTACCGCCCAACTTCGTCTCCCATTTTTTTTTTTTTTAACTTTTCATTTGTTTATTTATTTTAATGACATTTCCTTGCCATTGTACATAATTTCTTCTTTTCACTGAACATAATTCTCGGTAAATATACCTGCGACAAGGGTTGTATTTCGAATTTTGCTCAATTAGTGACGCAATAAAGTATTTATTGCGCAATTTATTAATTGAGTTCTTGTGTGATAAATTGAGCTCAATTAAGGCCCTAATTGTGTAAATGTTCCAAATTGCGCAACTAGGGTGTATGTCTGAACATAGTTTTTTTGTTTCTGTTTTAAAACCCCTACGAATAAATTAATTCATTTAAACGATGACTTTTTTTCCAACGGTACTTGCCTTTTATTTGGCATATAATCGTATCAACAAGCAATCAGAAAATAACTCTAAGCTGAATATCAAAAAATTAGGTGACATGAGAAATTTGTGTAGATATCTACCTATATTAAACATGTATGGCCGAAAAAAATGTATGTGCCAAATTTGATCGAAAAATCTTGGAAATCGCGACCTGTACTTTACGCATAAGTTTTACATTAACAGCCAGTTAGACGGACATTGATTAATTCCCATTATGGTGTTGTTGGGTATAAAAACTGAGTAATTTTTATAAATATTTTAAAAATAATTTTTCGTTTGAATTTTTGAATCAAGGGGGAAACTGTAATTTTTACAGCTTTAAAGTTAGAAACATTTCTGACCCGATAAAGAAAGTGTTATTAATTTATATATATCTATGTTATTATGTGCTTGGAAAAAATTTTTACAGGGTGTTATGTAACTGTCAAATATTTTTTCTCTTAATCATAATTATTATTAAATAATTATAATTTTAATAATTGTTTAAAATTTTTTTTTTTTTATTTTTTTAATTGAAATTTTTCAACTTTTAAGAAATATTTCAATTTTAAAAAATATTTTTTTTTTTTCAAATTTGTTGCTATTTTGTCAAAAATATTAATAACTAATGAACAATATATTAAGTTTCTTGGAAGGGTGATGCCCTTTCTGAGTTCATAAACAATAACATTTTTAGCCGCATTTCAATTATTTACTTCTGTTTATGTGTTACTTTTTAAAATTTTCTAAAATACTGACATGAGAATTCACAATACGATTATAATACAACTTCAAAAATACATACAACCAATGAGAAACAAGCTCAAAGCTGAATATCAAAAAAAGTCAAGAAAAACACAAAACTTGCCTTATGTTTAGAAGCTTTGTACTAGCGAATGATTTTAACCCATTATTTTAAGTCATAACCCATCATAAAGTCGTAATGTAAATACCAGGGTTTAATATTTAGTTAAACGTTTTTTACATTTGACTACCGACTACGCAATAAATATGAATCGTTTTCATATTAATGTCCACATATACTGAAAATATACAAACTATAAACCAATGCCATATATGCACAAGCTTCATAGTAGAAATATTTGTCGCAGTTTTTCCATAAATATTTTGCCTTACAAAATATTTTACGTTGCAGCTAGAAGACAAAATGAAAATTTTTCATTTCTAAAACATTTGCTGCCCAAATATATTTATATTTTTGGTTAGCAAAAACAAATATATTGCTTGTGTATAATATACAAAAAATTTACTACAAAAACATCAAACATGCAAGCAAATTGCAGCGTGAAAACCATAAACTGCGAACGATATGCGCAGTAAAAAATTCAAACAATGGAAATATGGAAGATGCTAAATGTAGACTGCCAAACCATACGAAGTTGAAAAATGTAAAATACGAAATTGTGCGAAGTTAAAAATGTTTAAAACGAAAATGTGCATTTATAAAATATTTCAGCCACATATATGGAAATATTTAGCCGCATATAGTCACTGAGTAGAAAAATGTGAAAAAAACTATGAACAACAAGTGTGCGTTGATTTGGGTGTACAAAATAAAAATTTATATTGAATCGTGTGTTTAAGAATTTAAGTGCAATAAAATAGAAGCTTTATTTTTTGAGGTATGTAATTGTATTATGAAAGATAGGAATGCAGTGAAAATATATTAAATAAGATTCTGGGCAAAGGATAGCGGACGATATTATTTTATTGAATTTTTTTATTAAATGATTTTTGTAATACGAATTCAAATGTATTCCTGCTGCTTGTAATAGGAGTCCAGAAAAATTAGTAACATACAATTTTGTATGTAAAGTGGCTAAAAAAGCAAAACAGCCAATGAATACAATGTAATAAAAAATAACAGGATCTACAAAAAAATAGTATGTTGCATAAAAATGCAATGTAGATAGATAGATTACTTTTTCTGAATGAAATCTATCAAATTAAGTGTTTGTACACTCAAATGTATCCTTTCGTAAAATTTGTAACAGGAGAACAAACAAATAAATAAGCAGCATAGAAAATAATTGTGCAAGAACAATTTGATGTGTAATATATAAATGCAAAAAGGCACAGGCATGAGTACAACAGGATCAAAAGGAAATTAACTGTATAAAACTGCTGTATGTGTGTACATGTGTTTTGTAACTGCATAATGCTACAACAATATACGCAAAAACCATAAACAAACACATAAATAGGTTCAATGATGATCGTGAGAGTAGCAGGAGAAAAAAGGATAAAGAGGAATGATAGAAATTTAAGTAAGGTCCAGAATAATTACATAATTATGTATGACTTGTATTCTGAAAGATCGACTTTGTGTTTTTAAACGCACATTCATATGTATCTATTCGTAATATTTGCAACAGGAGAACAAAAAAACAAATAAGCAACAGAGAACAAATTATGCAACGAAGGCACAACAATTTTTTACATAGCCACGAGTGCAGCAGGAGAAAAGGGAAATACAAGAACAACTACTTATACACTCAAGTAATTGTGATATACAACTGTTGTATGTGTGTCCTCTAGCTGCAAAAAGCAAAAACAACTCGTGAAAAAAAAGAAACAAATGCATAGTAAAGGAATTTCTATACATATGGAGGAGTAGAGTAGGAACCGTTGCAATTACTTGGATTTTGTTGTTTTTTTTACTGTGTATGTAGAAAATCAACAACAACTTGTGCAATCTCAAATGCAAATGAGTATGATTGGCTGAGCGTTTGTAACAGGAGTAAAGTAATAAAGTACAGAATGCTGAAAAAAATATAATTATACAATGAAGAACCTGTGGTATGTACCTACTTATATTGTGAACGATAGGAATGCAGTAAAAGTACATTAAAGAAGGTTATGGGCAAAGGATAGCGGATGATATTATTATTGCATTGTTTGTGTAGAACTGATTTTTGTTGAGTACAGTTACAGATAATTTTTTATTACGCATTTTGGTTTATTTTTAGCTCGAGGAATTTGAATTGTTGTTTTTTGTAAAGGATTTTTGTGCGTATTTGTTTTTATGGTTTTGCGTAAATTGTTGTTGCATTATGCAGTTACAGAACACAAGTTTTATACAGTTGATTTCCTTTTCATCCTGTTGTACTCATGCCTGCGCCTTTTTGCATTTATATATTACACATCAAATTGTTCTTGCACAATTATTTTCTATGCTGCTTATTTATTTGTTTGTTCTCCTGTTACAAATTTTACGAAAGGATACATTTGAGTGTACAAACACTTAATTTGATAGATTTCATTCAGAAAAAGTAATCTATCTATCTACATTGCATTTTTATGCAACATACTATTTTTTTGTAGATCCTGTTATTTTTTATTACATTGTATTCATTGGCTGTTTTGCTTTTTTAGCCACTTTACATACAAAATTGTATGTTACTAATTTTTCTGGACTCCTATTACAAGCAGCAGGAATACATTTGAATTCGTATTACAAAAATCATTTAATCAAAAAATTCAATAAAATAATATCGTCCGCTATCCTTTGCCCAGAATCTTATTTAATATATTTTCACTGCATTCCTATCTTTCATAATACAATTACATACCTCAAAAAATAAAGCTTCTATTTTATTGCACTTAAATTCTTAAACACACGATTCAATATAAATTTTTATTTTGTACACCCAAATCAACGCACACTTGTTGTTCATAGTTTTTTTCACATTTTTCTACTCAGTGACTATATGCGGCTAAATATTTCCATATATGTGGCTGAAATATTTTATAAATGCACATTTTCGTTTTAAACATTTTTAACTTCGCACAATTTCGTATTTTACATTTTTCAACTTCGTATGGTTTGGCAGTCTACATTTAGCATCTTCCATATTTCCATTGTTTGAATTTTTTACTGCGCATATCGTTCGCAGTTTATGGTTTTCACGCTGCAATTTGCTTGCATGTTTGATGTTTTTGTAGTAAATTTTTTGTATATTATACACAAGCAATATATTTGTTTTTGCTAACCAAAAATATAAATATATTTGGGCAGCAAATGTTTTAGAAATGAAAAATTTTCATTTTGTCTTTTAGCTGCAACGTAAAATATTTTGTAAGGCAAAATATTTATGGAAAAACTGCGACAAATATTTCTACCATGAAGCTTGTGCATATATGGAATTCGTAAATAGTATTTATATTTTTAGTATGTATGTGAGGAAATATTATTTTGTTAAATATTTTTTGCAGTTTTCATTTAAAATTATGAAATATTTTGCAATTTTTTGACTAATATAGTAGTAATTTTAAACTCTGGTAAATACCCCTAACAAAAAAAAAAAAATAAATTTAAAATAAATATTTATTGAATAGTGATAGTAAAATAAAAGTTATTTTTTTCCTTATTCATAACAGATATCACAAAAAAAAAAAAAAAATTGATTAAGACCCATCCAGCACATTCAAATCAAGTATAATTAGTTCGATTTAATAGACCAAATTTATATTTTGTAATTGATGTACTTAAAAAAGTTCCTTAGTGACGTATGATTAATAACTAAATAAAAATTTAAAATGTCAATCATACGTCATAAAAGTACACATATAATACATTTTAAATATATCTGCTCCTAATAGATAATATTATATATTATTACCTTAATCTATAAATGTATTTACATACAAAATTGTTTTTTTTTTTTTATTAATTCAACAATTTTACCACTTTCACTATTGTACAAAAAAAGTTACATACATACATATACACATATGTATATATTACCTACATTTTATTAAATTAAAGAGAAAACCTTTAATCTAATTTATATAAGAGAACTGAAAATAAGCTTAAACACTCTTAAAAGCTTTTTGAATAAGTTACTAGGTTTTTGCTCTCCAGAGCGAGTGTAAATGTGACACAAAAATATGCTACACAAACATTAAAGAGAGTAACATATATCTAGTAAAATTAATTCACTTTCATTGTTTACACTTGTTAATGTATGTATGAAGTATTTGCTGAATGCAAAAATATGCATGTAGCTATAAATATACATATCTATTTATTTATGTTTGTACCTATAACATGTACTATTAGGGTAGGTTAAATACCTTTTACTTTCTAAGTTTGTTGTTTTTCTAATCTAATGTAATTTAATTTTTATTAACTAGATTACACAGGTCAATACAAAAAGATTTGACTAACCACTATATATATTTGATGCATCATAACTACCTAAGTACAAAAACGGTAAAATCTTTAAATTCTGTAGATAGATTTTTTTTTTTTTAAATTTTTAAGTAAAATTATAAATTTTGTTAGACGTTTCTCCACATAATTAATGATACAGTGCAAGCTCGGTATTCGCTACTAATTAAAAACCAGATCTTTCACGAAAAATTAATTTTCGCGATAACAGAACCCAAAATTTTATTAAAATTTTATATGTAATTTTTAAAATTAGAATTGTTTTTATTGATATACATAGTCCCGGTCCACACTGTGAAACATTTGCTGCAAAACATTTTTAAATTCTCTTTTGAAACTGCATTCATGTCCACACAGTGAAGTTTTTGCTTTTCAGTTTTTGACATTTCTGTACAGAACGAATATGAACGAATAAATGTGAATGACATACTCAACAAAAACTTCATGTACATGAAACATATTACACTTTTCCATTCCTCTTTCCCCTTTCATCGACAAACTCAAATGTTTTGCAGCAAATGTTTCACAGTATGGATGGGGACATATTTACATTTTAAAAATTTTTTAAGAAATTGCATTTTTGAAAATTAACTTATGTGGGGAACATTCGTGATGGTACCTGTCTTCTAAATATAAATTAGATCATACAGGTGTTATTACTGGAGTTGTATATTACAGGATTACTGAAAAAGCATTTAAAGGTGCGTGGGTTTTTCGATTTTTCAACAACCAACAATATCAGTTTATCTGTGCCATTCGCATTTGAACAGGGCAAAAAAGTTATTCGCTCATTATATATTTTTCTTCCGGGAGCCGTTTTCTCATTACATGTGACAAGAGTGTGATTTGGAAGAATCATATAATATAAACCGGATTCATCGACATTATAGATTTGGTGAAGAGTCAACCTATGCTCATCAACGTAGTCGTTAAACTCTTTCACAAATGGATCAATCAGATGAGGTTTCGAAGACAATTTTTCACTCTTAATTTTTAACACTTAATTCCATACCGATACTTAAATTTCTTTAACCATCCTTCACTGGCATTGAAACCTGAATTTGTACCATTCTTGGGTACTCAGCTTTCTTTAAGGTGCAACGTTTGCCATGGCCGCTTCCTGTTATTCGTACGAACTTTATTAATGGATTTTCTTGCTTTATAATGCGGTGCAACTTGTAATTCACGCAAATTGTATTTATGGAATCTCCACTTTCAGATTTTTTTAAAATCTATAATTTTTGAGAAATCGTTTGCTTTAAATTATGTAAAACTTTTCCATATTAAGAGGTGAATTTACACAACAAACGACACAAATAAACTCACAAAATTGAAGATCTAAATCACCCAAGAAAGTTAATATACCAAATGACGGGGATTTTCCACTTTTGGTTATAGACATTGTAATCAAATTTAAAAGAAACAGATAGAAGTCGTGAAAATAGAACCCGTTTTTCGTAAACTGTTGCGATTATAGAACCTGCAGTGTTAAAAATTAAGCCGTCGCGATAACCGGGCCGTCGCGATAATGGGTAGTCGCGAATACTGAGCTTGCACTGTATCTGAAAAAGTTTAAATCCAATGTTATTAAAATAAACTTACAAAAGTTGGGATTTATATAACCTTTGATCCGCTTATATATTGTGTTTCAATCGGCTCAGTAGTTTCAGAGTTATAATAACAAATTGAAGCAAAAAATATATTTTTAGGTGAAAATAGCAATTTTTTTTTTTTTTTGTTTTCAAAAAATCATGAAAAATCGAAAACGACTGAAATTGTTCAAATTTATAGCTTCATCGCAAAGCCACGTGGAATCGGAATAAAATAAGATATCGATCGTAAAAATCTATGTATTATTTTCGAATTTATTTACAATTAAGTGAATTAGATCATTTTCACAAAATTTTAGTTTTTTGTTTAATATATATAAAACTGAGAAGTTAATGTTCTTCTTTCAATTGATTTAATACTGAAAACATTTTCCCCATGCTATGTAAAAATTTTCACATATATATTGCGTTTCGATCGGCTCCGTAGTTTCTGAGTTATAATAACAAATTGAAGCAAAAAATATATTTTTTAAGTGAAAATAGCAAATTTTTTTGTTTTAAAAAAATCATAAAAAATTTAAAACGGCAGAAATTGTTCAGATTTATGTTTTTATAGCGAAGCCATGTGTATTAGACACAAAATGAGATACAGACCATAAAAATTTATGGATATTTTTTGAATTTATTCACACTTAAATTATCATTAATTATGAGGAGAAAAGTCTAAAAAAAATTCACAAATTTATTTAAAACTATAAAAAAAACCTCTCCAGAGAATTTAAAATTTGGACCAGATTTGTACTACTGGAACCACAGTTCATCAAAATTGAGTAGTGGTGTAAAAAAACTCTACAATTTTTTTGATTTTGTTGCCCTGTGTTATCAATTAAATAAATGTCAGAGATTTTGTAATAGCTTATCTTATCATAACACTTCCAAATGAGCTGAAATTTGGCACACAAGTTCTCTCTTCTAATATAAAATTTTAAGTTACTTAAAATATGTATATTTCATATAGTTTGAAATTTAAATTTCATAGAAGAATGGTGTAATATTGAGCAGTTTTATTTGTGTATAACTTTTGAACAGCTTATTTCAAAACAAGTAAGAGAGATATATTCGGCTGTGTCGAATCTTATATACCCTTCACCAAATTATACTTAAAAATACAAATTTAAAATATTTTTAAGTAAAAAAATTTAAAAAAATTTTTTTTTTCCAAATTTTTTTCAAAATTTAAAAAAAACAAAAAAATCGTTGCAATGGACTTTGAAATATCTATCATTAGATAACCATATTGTCTATATTAATGACCTAGTAATCCAGATATAGATCAAAAATAGGCCAAAAAATCGAGGTTGTCCCAGTTTTTTCCTTATAACAGTCATTTGTGGGCCGACTTATATATACCCTTGCAACTCACGGTGAAGGGTATAAAAACTATTGATCTCAAAGTACTGGTAGTGCACTATTTAAATTACATATTCCTAAAAATTCGTTTGCTATGAACACAGGATATTTACAAAAAAAAATGCTATAAAAAAGGATATCTCAAAAATGATATCTTCCATTTTCAAACTATTATCATCAAATAAATTACACTATATGGTTAACTACATATACACAATTCATAAACTTAGTCTTATATAAACCCTGTAATATAATAATGATAATAAATACTAAAAATTTCCTTCAAGCAAAGATGTGTTAAAATAAATATAAGAAATTATTATCCTAATAACAGATTATAATATCAGAAAAAGTATATCAGATTTTTACATATAGTTTTATACAAACTTTCACTTAACTGTCATTTCATTCATCATATTTGGTACACATATTTTCCATGGCCATACACAATTGCAAGTTCTCCAAAATTCGCGTTAGTGTTGGCTAGAATTCAAGTGTAAAACAATTTAAATTCCAGTCATACATTCCAATTTCAAGGTTTGAAATACACATGTGCCACTTTGAAATTCAGCTGCACTCTCCAGACAAAAGGAAACTTGAATTCAAGGCAAACATTACAGTGTTAATACAGTTGAGTTCAAATCTTGATTTAATCTGCAATTCCTTTAATTATTGTTTAATTGAAGATAAAAGAAAAAATCGGTTTTAAGCAAGATGTATTAACCAGGTGGCAGCGTAACTACAACACTTGCAACTATGCAATAACAATAGTCATTTTTGTTTAAAAAACATCAGTTATTTTATTTAAACCATATAGAAAATATTCACAGAGCGGAAACTAGAAAAAAACTCAAAAAAAAAAAAAAAAAAAGAACTCAAAAAAGTTACACATACGAGTTCTGTTTTTGTTTTCACATAGTTTTTTACTAATACATTCTCACCACTTAGGTTTTTGACAACTGAGTTAGGTCTTTGACAGGAGAGTTTCCGCTCTATGTATATTTCCTCTATGGTTTAAACTCTCAAAAAAAAATTCACAAAAACCCACTTTTTAAAATGAAATAATTTTTTTTTAGCACATTCAAATATTTTACGCACATAAAACGGTCACAAAAACACACTTTTTATACCCTTCACCTTCGTGAGAAGGAAATACATATATAAGTTTGTCATTCTGTTTGTAATTTCCACAATATGATTTTCCGACCCTATAAAGTATATATATTCTGGATCGATTTAGCCATGTCCGTTTGTCTGTCAATTTCTGAATCAATTTTCTGAAGACCCCAGATATCTTCGGGATCCAAATCTTCAATAATTCTGTCAGACATGCTTTCGAAAAGTTTCCTATTTAAAATCAGCAAAATCCGTCCATAAATAACGGAGATATGAGCAAAAATCCGAGACAACCTCTATTTTTGATCTATATCTCGATTACTAAGTCATAAATATAGACAATATGGATATCTACTGATAGATATTTCAAAGTTCATTGCAACGATGTATATAAGGCTATAGTAAGTTGGACCTAAAATGGGTCAAAATCGGGAAAAATATTTTTTAAATTTTTTTTGTCATAAATTTTTTTCACTAAATTAAAAAGAATAAATTTTTAAATTAAAATTTTTTTTTTTTTAAATTTAAAAAACAATTTCGAAAAAAAAAATATTTAATTTTATTTTAAAGTATAATTTGGTGATGGATATACAAGATTCGGCACAGCCGAAAATGGCTCTCTTACTTGTTTAAATATAAAATAATCTTTTTACTCTTATAACAAATTTAAAAATTTTTGTTAACAAGTTTTTGACATTTGAAAAGGTAAAACATGAGTACAGCAAAAAATAGTCAGCTGGCGTTGCGCTACCACCTGGTTTAGATATCCCTTGGTTTCAAGCTTTAATTTACTTATTTTGTTTTATTAAAAATCAAATCAAACATTTTATTGGATTCTGTTTATTTTGCAAAAAAAAAAAAAAAAAAAAAAACATGTTTTATATTTGATTAAAATACAAATGAATTTTTAAAAAAATCAGCTTCATTGTAACATGTTACAGATTCATTTTTGAAGCCTTATTAATTTCGATTTTTTCTCAGAATCTAAACACAAGAAAAACACAACATATAATCAGAATTTTTAAATTTTCCGGGAAACTTTTCCAACTTTTATTTCCCTCGAAACCATCATCGGAATATTACAAACAATAAACATACAAAATTATCGTTAGATAATTTATAACACCCTCCACACTATGCTGGTGTAGGGTATAATAAAATACATATGTATAAAAATAATTTAAGTAAAGAAATAAATTTTAACCCTTAAATGCATGATTTTTACTTTTATTTTTCTATAAAGTATCAAATATTTATTTAATTTTTATTCATTATATTTCCTATAGCTTTAGTTTGATTTAGAATTTCTTTAGCTGGAACTTATCGTACTCCATTTAATTGTGCTGAAGGAGAATCTGAATTAGTATCAAGCTTATATTCGTCTAAAATTAAGTGGAACTGGTATGTAGACAATTGGCAACAATATGCATTTAAGGGTTAATTTCTGCGCAAAAAACAATATGGTATATTATATAAAAATAAAACATGTAGAATAATCAGTCGAGTAAAATTTTACAAAAATCCATATACTATATGAATTAATCATATGAATGTAAGTTATTAAAAGAATTCTGTTTTCTTATAAAACATCCTTCAACAATTTGAATATTTTTTTCAAAAACATAAAACCTGAAGTAGAGACCATGCTCGACGAATGTCCTTTTAAATGGAAAATGTATAAACATTTTAAACAAAAATATATAAGATAAATATATTTTACCCAAAATTGGTATCAAATAAAAGCTAAAAATGCGTTAGATTCTAAAGTATTTTTAATTTTAAAGCGTTTGACTGAAAGAGATTATAAATTATATTTACATTAGTTATTATTAACTGATTCTATTAACTTTTAAATTATCAACTTTAAGAGGTTAAAGATTAGTAACCGAAAATCTTGCATTCCCATGTATTTTTGTATGGTTGACTCTACGGAAATGGGTCACTGATTTTTATTTATTTTTAAAACACAATAGAAATACAAACTAAATTCAGTTTCAAAAACTCTACACAGCTTTTGATTTTTCTCATTTTATGAAAATTTTACTTGGTTTGATTCTTTGTAGAACCCAGTACGTATGATTGATAATTTATTACTTATACGCCAAGGCACCCTATATAAACTTTACGGTTTTAAAAATATAAATTCCCACCATTGCACATCTCTAAATAATATTTTTGTTAACGAATGAACTATAACACTGTGGTAAAGGTCAGTGATCGGCGGGGGTTCTGCCCACCGGGAAAAGTTATATTGATAAAAAAGGTATTAGAATCGATATATATCGATTTGAATTATAGGGAAAATTGTAATTTTTCAACTAACTTCAAAACGTTATATTTCGATTTCTAGACTTGACAGGCAGCGAAACGCCATGACAGGTATAACGTTTTTTTTACCGATATAACTTTTACCCCCCCCCCCCCAATATAACTGAACCCCCGCCGATCACAGACCTTTACCATTTGTCGCATAGTGTAATTGTTATTACAAATTACCTCTCTGGTTTTATTAACTGATATGACTCTGAATTACTTAACCCCTAAGAAATTTCTAGACTAAACTTACGAAAGAAAACTAAAAGTTGACTTAATAAGGATACTTTAGTGATATATAGTTAATTCTACTTCCGTGATAGTTCCACCATCAATATGTGAAAATAAAGTATTTTTCTGATTTATTTATATGCTATTTTATCACGATATTAATTATGAATGTTCATGTCATTTTCTAAGGACGATCTTATACGGGGACCAGGGACAAATGTTGCCGAATTTCATGGACCGATTTTGTCCATTTCCAATACATACAAAAAGTATTTGGGGAAAATTTCTGCCAGCAAGCTTCTTTCGTTTGCCGTGTTTTCAGCAGACAGACAGGCGGACGGACAAATGAACAGACAGGCGGACATAGCTAAATCCTTTTAAGGTATCATAAGGACCTAGAACATATATTTTTTGTGGGTATGTGATAAATATTTTGATGTGTTACAAACGGAATGACAAAATCAATATAAGAACCATCTATGTCGATGGTGGGTATGAAAATGTGTTTTGTGGACAAAATTCTGTTCATATTCATATGAAAATTATGGCCCTAATTTTGTAAATCACGTCACCAAAGTGATATTTATGTGGAAAGCAAAAACAAAATTTTAAAAATTTGTTTAGTTTTATATACAAATTTTAAACAAAACAAACGCACCAAAATTCAGGCATTTGCCTTTCATAATTTAATAAAAAATAACGGTTTTATTCAAATAAAATTTGTTTTAGAAAGGGCATCTACGTCTAGAGTCGCAGAAACGGGAAGAGAACGAGAATCACGACTTCAGCAAATGCGTCGCATTACATCTTCATCGAGTGCTGCAGGGACACCTCAACAACATATCGAAAGACTAAAAGCCAATCGCTCCCGAACGGCTCGATCAAGAGAAAAATCGATTTAAAGTTGCCGGCATTTTATTACAATAAGTATGATGACTACAGGAATCACAACGACGTACTCATTGCCGCAATGGACAAACATTGCTTACATCGCCGCGTTTTGAAATTTCCTAAAGAATCTCCGGGAATGTACTGTTCCAACGACAAAGTTATTCTGCCACCAGTTATTGAGCCGCCTAAGCTGCTTCTAAGTTACATTTCCGGCGCCAATCCTATTTCCAAGCACTTCCTTCAAAATATTTAAAAGTACAACACATGATTTCAAATGACGTCGGCTTCATGCCCACCTTTAAAGTTCAAGGCCAAATGTACACAGAATTGGATCATTGCTCCCGCTTTCCAATGATGATGCGAAGTTCCTTCAAATTTATTTCACTGGAAATGAAGCTACAGAAGCCGAACGCTATCAACGAAGATGCGTGTGCATTTGCTGCAATACCCTTCTGCCGAAACATTCTCAAAAGAATTGTTGGACATCAGAAATGGAAAAATTTCAATTGATCTCGCCACAAATGAGATTTCGTTGTTGACAAGGTATTCCCAAGTCTTACAACCAACTACAAAAATTCGGATTGGCTGTTGGAACATGCCATTTTCGTACCAAAAAATTATGATATTAACAAGCTCAATAAGCAAATACAATTGACACTGCCTGGCGAAACAATAAAATACAAGTCGATTGATACAGTAATGAACGAAGAACAAGCCGTCGATTATCCTACTTAATTTTTGAATTCATTGGAACCAGCCGGACTGCCACCACATGTTTAAACATTGAAGGTCGGATCACCGTAGATCGAGATCCAATATAAAACAGATGTTTTCTAAGGGCCTGCAACGCGGACCGGGTTCAGCTAGTATATAATATAAAAACAAATTTTCAAAATTTTGTGCAACTTGCTGATGAACTAGCTATGTCCGCCCTTCGAATTCTAAATTTGACCCGTTGTTATTAAAAATGTATACTTATTACGTTTGAGAATTGTGAAACAATATTCCGAACCGTACTTTTCAAAATTCAAAAACATATTTTCCCAATTCACGACACCGTAGCTTTGTAGTTGTATGTCATAAATATGTTTCAAAGAAAATTTTTCGAAACAAAAACAAAATATTAATAAAAAAAAATTACGACATACAACGATACGACACCGATTGCGAATTGGGCTATTATATTTTATGCAAATGGTTAATTTTTCACTCTGTCAATATGAAAATAAAATTTTTAATTTACCACTTATGTATGTAGGTGTTCTTTAGCATTAAACGCAAACATACCGTATACCAGAAATTCTCATAGCTTGTGTTCATACTTACTTCCAATAAAACGCCCACCTGTGAATGCCTGTATTTCTGCATAGTATAGAACCTTAATATATGAATGTTAAAACAAAAATTAAATAAGTAAGTTCAAAGTATTTTATGTTGATTAAGGAAAACCTATATGAAAATTTAAGAAAAGTAAACATTAATATGTTTTTTCTTGTTTGTGATCTCGTTTAAATACATAGAATATAAATACAAATGCAACCAAAAAAAATTCATTCAAACGGAGGCAAACATACATAAATATATCGTTACCTGAAACGCAAAATGCCCTAACTTACACTTTACTAATTTTACAGTTAAAAAAAAAAAAAACATGATAAAATAAAAAAAAAATATGCGAATTTCAACAATACAATAAAAAACACTACGTCCAATTCATTTCTGTACTAATTTTGTGCGTATATGTATGTGTAATATTTTAACAGTTATGTTACTGAGAGCTTTATGCTTTGTTTTTTCTGAAACCAAAGGCCTTATCTATATTAAAAAATTATTAATGTGCTGTTTTTATAACACAGTGTGTAATTTTTTGAGTCATGGAAAAATAACCATATACGGACACCACTACGTGATAAAAGGCCAAAAAAGTCATGCATATTTTTATGGGCCCCCAAAGATTTGGGGCCTCTGTGTTATTTTTGCAAAAAAGTTTTCATTTTCTCAGGCTCATATCTTGCAAACAGTTCGGAATTTTGATTTACTCTCTGAGTAGCCCTTGTCATAAAGAACAAAAATTGTGAAAATATAAAATCAAAAAAACTTCATCTTCAAGATAAAAATTGCAAAAAGCTTTAAAAAATTCGATTTTTTTTTTTACCTTTTTCTCCCCTGTTAAGGTACTGTATAATACAAGCGAGTACTTTGAGTGGAAATTTTACATGTGTTTTTTTTTTTATTGTAACAAAACAAAGTACATGTACAATTTCCACTAAAAGTACTCGCTTGTATTATAAAAACAGCACATTATTCTAATGTTTTAATAGTATGTAAGTGTAAGCAAACTGCTCTTGGGGTATGTTCCTTGCTTTGTAAGACAGGCACATGTCACACTGATCAGTTCTGGGCTTAAATAAAGAGTAGTTTGATGACTTACGAACCTTGGATATGATACAGATGCGATATCATTATCTTTATCTTCATTACATGTCTCAGAACAGATATCATACACTTGAATATAGCTTTTGAAATACGACTCTTACTTCGGCAAATCTTCGAACCATTTTTGCAAAAATCTTTTATTTATTAAATAACATACTCTTTGCATTTTTTCTTTTTGTTTTGGTGGAGAAATAATTTGTGTAAAAACATTTGTTGATAAAAACATTTGCTTACACAGTTGGATACGATTTGAGTCGTGCTTTAAAGAATAGTACTTTGTAGAAGAACGTTTTGAGTTTTCAAATGTAATACGTTGTCTCTCTGAAGAGTCATAAAGAGTCAAAATTTTCTTTACGAATAACTTCGGTGAAATAGAAGCAATATCGATTGACTTTTGATGTGTCTTTCATTTCTCTAGGCTTACGGATAGTTACATTTCCCCTGGAAAATCCAAGGTATTTCTTACCTTTCACACGGCCTTGTTGACTATAAAGAATAAAGAAGGGGAGAGGGGGGCACGTTTGAATAATGTTAATAAAATCTCAGTTAAAAATTGTTTCCGATCCTTAACCGAGTTGTTCACATGGCAACCTTGTTTTCTAGCAATGTCAGCAACTTTCGCTAGTTTTTTCAGTCGTCCACCGAATGTAGTTGGGTGAATATGTTTTTGAAGTGCATTTGTAATTTTTTTTTTTTTTTTTTTTTGGAAAAGTGAAAGAAATTTGTAAAATTAAGATAACTTCATTGATATTTATGTAAAAAAAAAAAAAATATTTATTATAAATTTTCCGAGAAATGGCAACCCAGTTCAGGGCTGTTACTGCGTAACTTATTCTGAAAACGAAAATGTTCGCAAATGAGTGCTAAATACATTGTCATTCCAAAATATTTGCTTTCGAATCGAATTAGGGAGTAACCCCCCAGGTTTGAACTCTATTGTGAATTTTAGTTTCTATCGATAACATTCGTATTTTTTCTGTTTGAGTTTGCTTCTTATTTACGTACCTTAATTTTAAAAAAGTTATTTCTGAGCTGAAGTTTCGTTTTTAGGATTATTTTTATGCCTTAATAATATAAAACTTTTTTGTGAACTGAAGTTTTTTTATTTTAAATCTCAATGTTTATAGTTTTTCTTAATAAATAAATCGAATTTATTATATTAAAAAAAAACTAGAACTGTTTATGGTATTTTTGTACATAAATGCTATAAGAAAAAATTGCCGTTCAAAGCTGCTCAGTATGGTGGGCACATTTGAACAAATTGACTTCATTCATTAAAAAATAAATAAAAAATTAACTAAAAATAATATACTTGTACACTTAAACTATAGTTTATTTACAAACATATTAAATAAATTATGTGAAAAGTCAATAATTCAAAAATATACATTTTTATGAGGCTTGTAAGCAAAAAGTGTTCAAAGGTCCCCCCATCTCCCCTTGCTATTTTTGGCCTTGAAAGTCTGATTTTGATTTTGTACTTTGTTAAGGTATTGTAAAAGTTTAAAATTGTGTATACATATGGGCAATTCCACGAGAATGACAACCACGAGTGAAAACATAAAAACCCTTGAAACTTTTTTTCATGACGATTTGAATAGGAGAAAACCCTAAAATGTTACTATGTGAAAGTATTTAGAGCTTATTACAACATTTTAATGCCAAAAATAATAGTTTAAACTGAATATATTTAATTTAATTGGTATGTCTTAGGCTAAGATTGTGGCGAAAACTAAGCTCCCAATTAGCATGTAGTACGAAATGAATTTGACTCTAATTGTTGTTTTGCTATTGTCAAATTGTTTATTGAAACCGAATATATATTTGCTATTTATTTTTTTATTTTTTGTATACATATATTTACAGAATATATATTGTTTTACTATAATAGAAAAATCTATCACGTACGGTATATCACGTAGGATACTAAATTTTATTTATTATAAAATCATCCAAAGATTGTTTTCATTTAAATGTGACGGATTGTAAAGGAAAAATATTTCGTTTAGTGTAAGAAATTAAAAGAAAACATAACGCCTCTCACGATTCGCAAATTTTCGCATTTTTCTACTACTTCCGTTTTATGTCACGTTCGATATAGCCTTATTTCGTTCGATATTTTGAACAGCAATGTTTCGAAAGAACTTATTATTTTTTTAAAATATAGTACCCTCTGAATGGAACATAAAGACCAAATTATTTTTCAGATGGTCTTATTTTTGCAAAATCTATTCCACTCTATAGGCGTACAAATGTCACGTACGAAGACATGGAATTGCCCATATGTAATATGATGTAGTGAATTGTAATTAATAATAAAATCAGTTTCGAATTTTTTGATGTTACGTTGTTTTGTATTTTAGGTGACGATATGTTATTATTTTACAGTGTCAGTAATAATAAATTTCCGACAAAATTTGCCAAATTTGCTGAGTACTCGAGTTATCGTTGAAAATTTGTATAAGAATGGTGTAAAAGTATTAATTTTCAATTTTACATAACTTCTCACAAATTTTTACAATATTGGTCTCATTGTATCAGTAATGTAAAAATGTAGTTTGATTAAATTAAAAGTTCTTTTGTTTTGAGCACAGGATATTAATTAAAAAAATAATCCTTTAATACAGGAAATCTCAAAAAACATATCTTCCATTTTCAATTTATACTCTTGAAGAAAAAGTCATCATGTGGTTAACAACATAAAAAAATTCAGAGTGGGTACATGAGTGGAACTCAAAATACTTAACTTTAAGTAAAAATTTTATAATATTTTGAGCACTAATTGGAAAACATTAAATATATTTGTTTGGCACATCTTTATAATTTGATGTAAGATTTTCATTTCATTGAATGCCACAGTGATATTAATTTTCCGAATATATCATCAAAATACATTTTCCGAAGGATGAAGAATAACAAATTAAAAAAATATATATCCTTCAAACATATTCAAGGATATCTTAAATTCCACTTTGTAAAGCAAGCCATTTGCTGTTGTGGCAAATCAAGCCAATCATTAGTGACATCAGACACGATAAACACAGAAATATATATTGCGAAGTGTCTAAAAAATTGGCGTTTACCTTTCCTAAAAAAGCACAGATTGCCTTCATAGCGGAACTAGTTTAATGAACTGCCTAAAAATGTATTTGTCTTTTGATTATTCTTCGAAATGTTAGAAAATGTTTACTAAGGGCCTCATTTTATAAAACGAAACGGTTGGAAGTATAAACAATTTGTATGAAGAATACTGGGAAAAGGGTTTAAAACTTGAATATTTTCCATAGAATCCACGAAACGTTTTAACGTTTGTCGTTTCGTTTTACAAAATTAGACCCTAAAAGTTTATTATCTCGAGATCCTTTCATGGTCCTATATTTCGAATATTTTATTTACTTTTTATGCAGAATCCTTCTATTCCAATGCTTGACCCATAGTTCATTTATTTAATAAATAAAAGTAAACAATTTTTGTTTAATAATATTTAACAGCTAGTGTATTTTTTCTTTTTTTTTCATAAAATTCACAACGAAGAATTTTTCCTTGTGTCACCTTATTGCTTAAAATGATGGTTCAACGAATAAATGAATCAATGAAAAGAACAAATAAATAAAACAACAATAACAACATTAACAGCAGCCGCAGCAGCAACAACAACAACAACTAGAGCAAAAATATACAGAAAACTGTTTCTTCATGCTCAACATGACGTAAGCGATAATTTATTTACGACTTCATTTTTATTAATGTTCAATGATTTTGGCCTCTGCTACCAATATATTATTTTTATTTTATTTCTTTGCCTTTTTTTTTCTGCTGGTTCTTGCTATTACTTTGTTGTATTTGTGGCAACATTAAAAGAGCAAAAGAAGAAAAAAATAATTGAAACATTCTTGCACAGATATGTATAAATATTCACCTGTATACATAATAGTGTGGACCTTATTTCAGAAATTGTTCGACGTCATCTAGAACTTGATGTCAGATGTTTAAATATAAAAATGTTTGTACATTAACAACCCATTATTATTTGATACCTAAAAAAAGTCATAAAATGTCCAAGTTTTTCATTTTTTAACGAAATTTAAAAAAATTAAAAATATTGTTTTTGATTCGAGCGATTTAAAAATGGTGGATTTCCAGGAAATTTAGTTTTTGATTACAAATCTGTTTGAAATATTTAATTTGCTTATTTACGGTTTTTTATGCCTTTAGAGTAATTGGAATACATTGAAATTTTTACAGTAGATAGATATTGATATTGTTAGCTGATTTCTTGCAAAAACTTAAAGTTTTGTTTCAATATCTCATGTAATTTTAGTTTATGAAAAGTGATGTTACGTTATTTTGCATTTTAGGTGACGATATGTATGTATGTATGTTTTTATTCGAAAGTGCTTTGAACATTTTTTATTTGCGACCCACAAAATATATACATTCTGGATCGTTATAGATATCGGAATCGACATAGCCATGTCCGTCTGAATGTTGAAATCAACTTTTCGTAGCCCCTAAATATCTAAGGAGTGAGATCGTAAAATTGTTAACACACGTTTTTCATTAAAACTTTTAACCCAAGTATTATTCGAATTTGCGTATAATACAGGGCGTAATTTTCAAGATATTTCCATACGATTTTTTACGTACATTTTTTCTATTGAAGCTGGTTGAAATTTATTCATTATTTCACCCAGCCCCCATACAGATGTCCTCCCGAAAGACGTTTTTGTCATTAATGTCTGATTTATATAGGTATCTTCATAAATTTTTCCACAAATAAATTTTATATAAAAAGAAATCACATTTAAATTTTTGCGGATAAATACATAATTTACCATAGCACTCATATAAGGACCATTTTACTTTAATGAGCATTTTAAATAAAATGTGCAAACAATTCGTTTTCAAATGACGGAGAACAATTTTAGACCTTGGGAGCACCAAAAATCGCAAAAGTGGAAAATAAGGGCCAGCCTAATAAACACACAGCATCATAGGTACATACACTCGCAGTCATTAAGAAAAAAAGTTTCTTGTCCTGCCTCACGCGTAGATTATAAACAGTTCATGACATTTTAATGTTTATTTTGACTTAATTATGACTTACATGATTTCGTTGTATGATGTGTATGTTTTTTTTTTTTTTTTTATAAGTTATTTTGGTTTTACATATATCATTAGACTGAAGTGTTGCCCAAAAAATGTTTTTTTCAGAATGGTTGTAAAAAATGTGGCTAGAGTTTACTAGTTTAGTAGTTAGCACTATGAGAAGCGGAATAAAAACGAAATTATCTGAAAATTATTACAGCTTTTTTGAAAAATTAGTTCAAAAGTAGGGACGAAAAAGAGCGTTTTTTATTATTACTATAGTAGACAAACAATGGCTTTCATGATATTTTATTGGGTGTATGACTTAAAAATGATTCGGGATTTACAATAGATGGCAAATCTTTTGAACGCTTTTTTTTTTTTTTTGCTTCGAAAAGGCCAAAACTTATGAGACAAGTTTGCTTTACTTCTTTAATTTGAATAAAAGTACCGCTGAAGCACACCGATTACTCAGCAAAGCTTAAGGAGAATGTGTTCCTTCGTTTTCAACGTACAAGAGATGGTTTGTTCGGTTCAGAAGTGGTGAATTTGACACGGAAGACAATGATCGCCCAGGACAGCCAAAAATGCATTACTTCATGAAGATTGTTGAAAAACTCAACAAGAGCTTGCGAAATCATTGGGAGCTACTGAAGCAGCAATATCAAAATGCTTTCGAGCAGTAGGATTCATCCACATGCTGGTAAATTTGGTACCATACGAATTAAAGCATAGCTGTTAAATAATGATTACTAATCATAATAATTAGTAATTAGATTACTTTTTTTCGAAAGGAAAAGTAATGATTAAATTACGATTATATTCAGATTCGCACGATTACTAATTGATTACGATTACAAATAATCCAAAAATAATCAAGATTACTAACGATTACGAGAAAATAATCAAAAATAATCAAACGTAATCAAAAAATAATCTGACTATTTTCAATGATTACTTTTGATTATTTTAGATTATTTTCCAAAAATTTTGCATTTAAAACTTGAAAAAATAAAAAGGATATCTACAGCCATAGAGCAAGACACATACATTTGACCTATCGGAGAACAAATGTTTTTGTGTACAGTGTACAATATTGTATATAAACAAGCAAGTAAAAAACATAGAAATTATTAGATATTTGTTTTTTCAACTGGCATATGGGGGCATTTCCATTATGGCATGACATGACATTTGTACGACAAAATGTTATAAAAAAATGAAAAAGTCAAATTTGTAAAAAGTTTTTTTTTACATTTGCGAATTAATTAAGTAGTAGGGATGCCAAATTCCGGGATTCGGGATTTTAGATATGTAAATCCCGGGATTTTTCGGGACTTCGGGATTTTAGTTAAACGTCAAAGAACATCAAATTCAACAATAAAAACTATTTATTTCTATGATAGTAAAAATATAACAGAAGATATTTCATATTAATACCCGTATTCTGAACTTTAAAACAGTGAGAAATCCATAAAAAAACTTTTTGGCTATAATATCCACACCAGGGCGGGGTTATCGAAACCCTTTACAAAATAATTAAGAACATATTTCCCCAGTCTGTTACTGTATTTTGATATCGACTATGCGATTTGAGAATTTTTTCCCTAAAGTTGAATTTTACATAAAAAATAGGCGTTTTTTGGATGGAACTGGTTGTTACCGAGGGGTATCAACAATTTTCGAATTTGTTTTCATTTAAAATATTAAATTTAAAGTTAACTTTTCAAAAAGTATAAATTCTTTAAACATCTTCTTAGAAATTTTTTAGATAACTTAAAAAGAAAAAAAGTACTTTTCCCAAAAAATTTGCAAAAAATCGCCTCTTTGAAATTGTTTAAATTCAAATGCATATAACTTTAGAATCAGTTATTATTTTTAAACAATTCTTTTGACACATACATTTGTTGTTAGTCTAATAAAGTAAAAATGGGGAAAATCGTAAAATATTTGGACCCGCTGTTATAAAAAAAACTGGAGTAGGGTGGGTAAAAATGTTAAAAATATTATTTTCAAATGCGAATATCTCCTAACTTATAAGAGATTGTTGATAGCTATGTAGTATATGCAGTTCTTTTGAAATCGGAACATACCCGAGGTGTCCTACGCGGTCAAAATTCAAAACTTAAACTCGACAACACTTGTATCAAATTTCATTCAAATCGAAGTTAGGGTTTAGAAGTTACAGATGTATTTCCCTCTTTTTATTCTATACCACTGTACAGCGATTAAGACAAAGGTTTGAACCATATTTCTTGTTGCAGCCTGAGGCAAGTATTCCAATTCCAGCAACAGTATTAACTTAGAGCATCAAAATAAAATGGCTCAAGGTGTTGCAGAGATTAAGTCCAGAATTACCGAAATTAACTCTCAAGAATGTAAGCAGCTGAGTTTTGGATACAATTTAAAATTTTTACGCCAAAAATTCCAAAACATTTAATTTTAAAACCAAAACTAATAATTTATCGATTATGCCAAATTTTTTCGATTTCACTGATGATGGCGAGCTAATGCGTGCATTATTTTAATTTTTTTAGTTTTAATGATCTGACTTGCAGATGATAAACCTGAAGCAAGCTTTCCTCCACAAGAACAGACTAAAATTTACCAACGATCCGCAGTTCTTCAGTTATTTAAATAATAATGCTGATGAGATTTGGCAAAAATAACAAATTTGTTTTTCTTTATTATTTAATTCATGTATTTTTCCCCCTTTTTGTTGAGTCAGGAATTACAAAAATTGTTTGTGTTATTATACAAATTAATATACGTATATTTTTTATGAAAAAATATCTAATTTGGTTTAATTTGTTTAGAATTGTTTCACGTTGTAAATGCAAATTTTTGAAAATAAAATGATATAAATGCAACATTTTTGGAAAATAATCTAAAATAATCAAAAGTAATCTTTGAAAATAGTCGGATTATTTTTTGATTACTTTTGATTGTTTTTGATTATTTTCGCGTAATCGTAAGTAATCTTGATTACTGTTTGATTAGTTGTAATCGTAATCAATTAGTAATCAGAAATTGTTCTAAAGAGAATTATATAATCAATTAAATTATTTTTAAAAAATAATCTAATTGATTACTAATCGTAATCCAAAATTAACAGCTATGCCTTTAAACATGATTTTGCATGTCCGAAATTATGTTTGAACGCTATAAAATAAAATAATTTTTGCACCGAATCATTACATGCGATAGAAAACGTATCAATTACGATAACCCGAACCATAAGAGATCGTATGTAAAGCCCGACTAACAAGCGAAGTCGACACCAAAACCAAATATCCATGGCGCTGAGGTAATGCTCTGTATTTGATGGGAGCAAAAGTGTCATATCTATTATTAGCTGCTGAGATCTGGGCAGACCATCATATGGAACCTATACCGATCACTGATTCGTTTGAAGCAAGCATTTGCCGAAAAATCCCAAGAATATGCGGCCAGACATGAAACCGTAATATTCCATCATGACATGGCTCGCCCACATTATGCAATACCCGTTAAAAATTACATAAAATAAAGTGGTTGAGAGGTTTAAGTCATAAACCCAAAATTTTTAAATAAAAGTGTTAGAATATTGATTCAAAGTGTAAGTCATATTCTGATATAATTTATGAGCTATAAGCCAATTGTATTTTACGTACTGTTATACAATTTTAATTGTAGATTTTATTAAGGAGCCTAATAAAAATTTTATTTATTATAAATGAAAATATTTTACTTATCAAAACGTTTTTAAAAATATCATGGGATTATATAAAAGATTACATATTGTCACGAATTTGCAATAGCGATTTGAATTTAACAGTCTGTAACGACTGTCTGCAGCATTCATCATGTTTATAAACAAGTCCATCAATAGAACCTTCTACTTATCAACAATGTTGATAGCATGCAGCTATTAGCATTGTTTATAAGTATGGCAACATTAAATGTTTATGCTGCTAACATTGACGTCGAAAGCTCTAGAGCAGGGGTGCCCAAAAGTTCCTTATGGAAGAGCAAACATCAACACATTTAAAGAAAAACTAATTTTTATTCAATATTTTTTGTTGTAAAAAACACACATACACAAAACAATGAAAAAACTAACAAGACAAAGTGCACCAAGGGCTTGTAGAAGATTCACGATAGATGGCGCGTGTATAAATAGTGGCAGAGGTTGCAGTAGTTAGTGAGTTTCTCATAGGCGCTGTTAGAGTTAATATCAACTGTCTTGTACATTTAAATTTGTACATTATAAAGTGTGTGTGCATTTCTGCGAATTTCTAAACGTGTAAATAGGCACTGAGTGACTATTTGAACTGTTGCTGTTGTACATTTTAAATAAATAAAGAGTTGTTACAATTTTAAACTACTAAACGGCTTTTATTTGCAATCAAAAGTATCCGGTTTATTTAAAGGAAATAAACCTCCGTTTTTAAAAGGTAAAAACGTAACAATATGTAATTTTTATTAAATTTTAAAACTCTGTGGTGATCTAGCTATGTATGTCTGTATTTCAATTTGCAAAATCTCCATTTGATGTAAAAACGGGCCACGTTTCTACACCTGCAATGTACTACGCTCAGTGTTTATATTAGATGATCGATTGCGCTTACGGCTCTTCAAAAGTCTATAGAAACTGACTTTTCTTAAATAGTCCCATAAATGACTCAGTGGTATTAAACTCTACTGCGATTACGCTATATTAAGTTAAGAAACAATAATGAAGAACTTTCCGTATGACATTTACGTCTTCCTGTTTTAAAAAGCCCTTCGACAATTTGGATGTGTGCCAGTGTCATGTTGAAATATCCATTGGTGGGTCATTTTATCATAAAGCAGCATCTTCTCCTGCAATATATTTATATACACTTGTTTGTTCATAATATCGTTGATTGATGTAAAGTTTCTAAGCTTTCACCAGAAAAACAACGCCACACCATAATATGTTCCAGTACAGTATTTGAGATTTAGTAAATATGGTACTCTGTCTCCTTATTCCATCAGAAAACACAAAATTCAATTTAGATTAATCGGAAAATAGAGCTTTTTTTCAAAAACAAACACAAACTGCGAAGCGTTTTGCTTGTCTGCAGAGTCTCTGGCGGGAAACGAACCCGCAACCCCTAGATTGATAGTCTATCGGGGCACCCTGTATTTCATTACGCGACCCTCCAGTTCAAGTGTTCTCGAGCAAATTAATCGATTAAAAATTTTCTTAAAACCTCCACCATTTTAAACATTCATATCTACTGGTCACTCTATGCCAATAAAACAAAAAAAAAAAAAAAACAAGACACTACAAACTACAAATATAAGTTTATTTCAACAAAGAAAAACAAAATTTATATTTTTTGCAGTTTTCATTTTATCGTTGAATTACAATATGTATGCCAAAAAGTAAAACTTGCGGCTTCTCAGTGAAAGATAAAAACACGGAAAAAAATAAAATTACATGCTCCAGATATAAATAAATAATGAATCAATATATAAAGTTAAAAAACAAGAATAACAAAAAAAAAATGATTTGCAAGCATGAAAAGCAAAATAAATAAAAACTTGTCAAGTCTTATAGTTAAACGAGCCAGTAGCAAGCATTTACACCCGCTAAATGGGTCAAGGTAATATTTGTACTATTCATTCGTACAATTCATGTAGAAATGAAAAAAATAAATAAATAAAACATTTATCAATAACTATAAGCAAAGTTTTGCACATCAACTGAAGAACAAAACTAAAAGGTATGTTAAAAGAACCACATGATATTTTTTGTGAAATGGCGGATATATTGAATTCGTGATTTCGTTTATAACAAATCGAAATAAATATTCATGGCAGACCCACAAAAGTATATATATTCAGGGTCCTTATAAAATACTAAAACGATCTAGCTATGCCCGTCCGTCTGCTGAGGGCACACTAAGGCCTACAGGGAATGACTTAGGGGGATGAAATTTTTCTCAAATAACGTATGCGGAAAAAAAGGTGGCATTGACCAAAGAAAAAGTTTTTCTTAACTTTTCCATTATCCAACTGTCACGCCCAGATGATTATGGTGTTTTCCAACACCATTTAAATTCCAGACATTTCTAAAGTGAAAAATGTCCCAATGTTTTTAAATTAAAACTAATTTATAGTTTTTGGTTCTTTTTAAATAGACATATTTTTATATATTATTCAAAATAAAAAGCGAGAAAAATAAGACCATGAAATTCAAATTATACACAGCTCCTATATAAGGCCCACATCCAGATAAACCGTTATCCTCCAGCAATGTGAAATTTACCACTATTCTCTAGTAATAGAAAATACAAAGCTAACCAAATCCGTTGAACCTGATAAATATTTTTATACAAAACGTACAACAACCCATTCCCCTGTTATATTGGTGGTGTGTATATAAGATTCGGTACAGCTGAATATAACACTCTTATTTGTATGTTAGTGCAAAAGCATGAGAGATAAGACCGCAATTTCAATACTATTACTGTAATAAATAATTGATATGTACATAAGTACATATATAGAAACATTATAAACTAACGGTACTTATAGTATTTGGAAGAGTTAGAAAAAAAAGTTTTTTTGTTTCATAAATTTTATTTATTTTCAGCTCGTTGAGATAACAAACTTTGTTGGCATTTAATATTTAAAAACTGTTTTGAATGCAATAATAAAAATCAACTGATTGACCTTATTATACAGTCGTTTAATCGACTCAGAATCACTTTCTGAGTCGATTAAACGATGTCCGTCCGTCTGACTGGCCGGCTGGCTGTCCATGTAAACTTTTTGCGCAAAGTACAGGTCGTAATTTTTAAGATATTTCAATAAAATTTGGTACTTATAACTTAATTGGCCCAAGGAACCTATTGAAACTGGCTGAAATCGGTCCATTATTTAACCTATCCCCCATACAAATATCTTCCCGAAATTGAAATTTATCGATCATATATGTTTTATTTATATAGGTATCTACGCAAGTTTTACTCCAAATAAGTTTTATATATACCGAATTCGTGTCACCAAATTTTATTATGATCGGTCCATAATTAGTCATAGCTCACATACAAAGTGGCGCAAAAGTAAACTTCCGATGTTTTTTGGCTGTAATTAAAAAAAATGAAAAACTTTGATTCTTCTTGTGGATTATTTTTATTTGGTCTTTTAATTTTTTTACATCAAGTCGAGAATATGATGTCATGTAAATGGCCGCCGCCACAGTTGATTGTCATTTGAGCCCTTTTTATGGCATTTTCCATCACTTTGGCCAAAACTTCCGGCGATAGGTCCTCACATTCTTGACGGATATTGTCTTTAAGAGCTGCAAGAGTCTGAGGCTTGTTGACATAAACCCGCGACTTCCAAAAGCCCCACAAAAATAAGTCTGGAGCGGTCAAATCAGGCGATCTTGCTGGTCAGTGCAAATCGCCAAAACGGGAGATTAGGCGCCCGAGAAATGCATCCTTCAGCATATCGGTTGTGGCACATGCAGTGTGTGCCGTTGCACCGTCCTGTTGGAACCACATGTTTTCCAATCCCAATTCATCAAGTTGCGGCAAAAAGAACTCGTTGATCATTGCTCAGTAGCGCTCACCATTCACAGTAACCGTTTGGCCCGCTACGTCTTCGAAGAAAAAAGGTCCGATGACTCCTCCAGCAAAAACAGCATACCATACAGTGACTTTGAGCGGGTGTAATGGCTCTTCGTGGGTTACACGCGGATTTTCAGTGCCCCAGAAGCGTAAATTTTGCTTATTTACGTACCCGCTAAGATGGAAATGGGCCTCATCACTCATGATTATTGTTGATGAAAATCATCTTCCTCTTGGTGGTGATTAAGGATGGCTTGAGCGTATGTTAGACGCGATTGGCGGTCAGCAGCTAACAGCTGATGCACCGTCTGGACTTTGTACGGAAACATCTTCAAATCTTGTACCAAAATTCGCTGTAAAGACCGTCGACTGATACCCATTTGCGTGGCACGTCGTCTGGTCGATGTCGACGGCGCTTCCATGACATCCTCGGCTACAGCAGCAATATTCTCTGCAGAACGGCTACTCCGGGGTCTGCCACGCCTGGCAGCATCTCGTGTTGTGTCAGTCTCTTCGAGGCGAGCGGCTAAACGTCGCAGTGTTTCACCAGTAGGCGTTGGACGGCCAGGAAATCTGCGACGAAATTCACGTCAGTAATATTCCGCGTTCTGGAGCAGTGTAGCGTAACATTATTTATTAAGGTGTATTTCGCATGTGTTTACTACACAAATGTCAAAACAGAACTGACATTAGGGGCCAATTGCAAAATTTATGGCATTTTCTGATAGGAGGATTACTTTTGCGCCACCTTGTATATTGAAATTTTTTATTTCGAATTTCAACTTGATAACTATATTTATAGGAAATTTATGAGGATTTTAGTGAGTGAACCTTATATGGGAGCTATGGTCGAATATGGACCGACATTCACAAAATCCAGTAATACAATCTGGATACAAATTATTGATCTGTGTATAATTTTATTTTGATATCGATATGTTTTAAATATTTATGCAGGTTAATGTGTTTTTCGGAAGCTATGACCAATTATGGGCCAATCTTCATAAAATTCGGAACAGTTATTTCCATGTATACGAGTATTATGTGTGTAGAATTTTAGAGTTATAAACGTATTTATAAGAGATTTATCAGTACTTAACGGATTTTCGGAAGTGGACCTTATATGGGAGCTACGGTCAAATATAAACCGATATTCACAAAATCCTGTAGTATGAATTTCAACTCAATAGCGATATTTACAAGATATTTATGCTTATTTAAGTGTTTTCGGAAGTGAATTTTATATGGGGACTATGGTAAAATATGGGCCGATCCACGAAAAATTTAGTCTTGGGATTTCTTTTAGCACGAAACTTATTTTTGCTGAATTTTGTATGGATACTGAAATTCTGTAGGCATTTATAGACCATAGCTCCATATTTCGAGAAGAAATTTGTATGGGGCTAGGAGAAATCATGGACCGATTCTCTTAATTTTCAACAGAGTTAGTTCTTTTATCATAAAAATAACGAGTGTGAAATTCTATGGTATTATCTGCAATACATTTACAGAAATAACAAAAAATATATGAAAATTATCCATTTTTTTAGATAGTCTCACATTTTGATTCATAACTTTGGGCCTACCGCACCGATTTTGGTGATTTTCAATACCAAACTGCTTAGGACAATAATAAACTTTTTTTTTAAAGTGTACTAAGTTTGCTTGTGTATTTTGGACGTGAGCGTGTTTTACACAGACGAACATAATTCAATCGACTTAGAATTTCATAAGAATAAATAATATATATACTTTGTTGGGTCTTAGATGATTATTTCTCAGTGTTACACACGGAATGACAAACTTATATATACCCTCATTCACCACTTATGGTGGTGGAGGGTATAAAAATAAAATGTTTAACCTATTAATGATATCCAATTTTGCTCACATTTTCATCAATTGGGTTTTAGATGGAGATGAACAAAAATAGGGCCGCCCTAATGTTCGTGGTTGTATTTTTTATTCTCAGTAATGCTTCTATATATATTTTATATTATGGTTCCAATTCTCCAACAGTTAAGATTGGTAAATAATTAAAAATGATTTATACTATTAAGAAGATGATTTTTGATTTTGGTTACACCAATTAAACAAATAATTTTCTTCACTGAAATAAAATTATGTAAAATTTTCGCGAAATTGCTGAATTTGGTACTTATTTCAATACTTCCCATAAAAATCCACATAAGTTTTCATTTAAAGTTTTTATACAGTTGATGCATATACGTTACTAATAATTACCACTATATCCTGTGCAGCGTATGAAATGTGAAATTAATTGACATTTGTCTAGACATGCAACATCTGCATCACTGATTGCCTATTGTACTACTTACTCACTCGTATGTTTATGAATGCGAGTAATTTCTCTTATATCATTTGTATTTGATGACTTCGATCTGCTGATTTATTCTTCAACAACAGCATCATATTGACTTGACATCTGATACATTAACTTAATGATACTTCAAAGAGTTAATTTTGTATAGTTTGCGGTTTTTTTGGAAACTGTATTATGCATTAAAATGTTACATATAGAGTTGTCGAGTTAATTTTGAGTTTATTGGATGATTGAGTAAGAATACATTTCATAAACAGTTGGGAAGGGTGTAACAAAATACTTATTACTAATTAACTGAAAAACAAACATTATTTTATTTAACAAGATATTCAAATTTGAAAGGAAAAACTATAGCACAAGACTCATAATGATAAAATTAAACTTGTAAGAGAACAACGCGTCAAGACCGACCATTTAATAACCTATACCGAGTATAGCTAAAACTGTTTGAATAGCATTTAGCATTTTTTAGAGGTTGTCGTGCATCACCTTGCACAGTGGGGCAGAACCAAATTTTTTTAGAAAAAAAACCAGGCATTTAAAAACTTCAGGTCCGATCGGGATAAAATTTGACGTGGGCGTAGCCAATGAGCGTTCTAGCTTAAGTTATTCAAATAGGTCCTGGAAATGCTCCAGGGGCGGCGCTATGGGAGCTCAAAATAGTGTACCTTCGACATGTAAAATATTTAAACACGTGCCATTTTTTTGTTTCCCATCCGATATCAAAGATTTCAAAATTTTTGGAAAGCGCTCGACTAGGTCTTGTGTGTGCTATTTATCTCTTATAATTTCCGAGTTATAGGCATTTCAATATTGAAATTTAAAAATTTTACAATACCTTGTTCCCATATTTTAAAAATATAGTTCGTACTTTTGGACCGAATAAACTAAATTTTTTTTTTTGTTATACAAAAGATTTCAGAGCAATATCTATTATGGATCCAAAAATAAATGATTTTCAATTTAAAAGTTAGCAGATTTTTGCTGTTTTTTGGATGAAAAGGTGACTTAATTCTTTTTTTATTAAAAAAAAACTTTCTTTAAGAACATATAACAATTTTTTTTTGTCTTTCTATAAGGTATATTTAAGGAGAACGTTTTTTTTATAAAAAACGTGTCTTATTTTTCGAATATGTAGCCCCAGGCTCTTCGGATTTTGACCTATTTTTTATAAAAATTTCAACTTTGGGCCACACAGAAAACGGAAAACAGCTTTGCAAACCTTGATGTATTCCCTATTTATCTCCAAAGTATTTTCCCAGCTCCGAAGAAAATTTGGACTCTATGGATAAAAATTCCATTTTTGGGATTTTCCTTCCAATTTTTAGGAATTGTGGGATTCCTTTGACCTTTTGACTAGTTTTTTAACACTTTCTTATTTAGAATGACGATTTAAAAAAACGTTAAAAACTTCATTGAGTTTTATTAATAAATAAAGATGTTATTACATATTACATATTTATTGAGTCTCTAAAACTAAAATCTGTATCAAAATTTTAATAGGCTTGCAAATCTTGGGAACAATTTGACCCACATTTACTCCGAACTTATTTTTTTGTTTAGATAAGTTAACTTTTGATCTTATATAAAACATTTCAAGTCAATATCTCAATTAATTTCAAAAATATGCCACTTTAAAACTCCGTCCTTCTTTATTTGTTGACAAAACTTAAACTCGAATACTCCTTGGCAACGTCAAATTTTATCCTGATCCGACCAGCCGTTTAGAAATGCCAGATTTATTTCCAAAAAATTTTGATTCTGCCCCACTGTGCATTGGCGAAGGAAATGTTTTAAGTTATAGTTTCTGATATAATTCCAGAAATAATGTTGACTTAAAGTCTGTTTCAGCGATTTGAATAAAAAGTATGGACCTTAAAATTTTTTCAAATAATCTCAAAAAGTGTTAATTTGATTGAACAATTAAATTAAACTTTTTTTGTAACAAAAAGTCCTACTGGAAAAGGTAACTGCGAACAAAAACCCTAAGTGTGTTATCAAAAACTTAATTCATGAGAATATACTGCCATGTATTTTCCCAGCAGTTAAGAAAGTAGTAAATGTATCCCTTATAGACAGTAATCGTCACTAATGTCTTGTCACTTGGCTGCAATTTCAAAAAGTTTTCAAGCAGCGGGATTTATCCAAAAGCAGGGGAATTTGGTACCATACGAATTGAAGCTGAGAGACCTTGAAAGACAATTTTGCATGTCCGAAATGATGCTTGTATGCTAGAAAAGAAAACCATTTTTCACCGAATTATTACATGCGATTAAAAGCGTAAGAGATCGTATAAGAAGCCCTGCTAACCAGTCGAATCGAAACCACAACCAAATATTCATGGCGCTAAGGTAATTCTCTGTATTTGGTGCGAGCAAAAGGGTGCAATTTAAAGGGTGTCTCAGTATGAATGCACTTTTTCAGTTGTGATTTTTTTATTGTGTTGTAAAGACGACATATTCCGATTCAGTATGGAATAAAATGGACCCCAGGCACAAAAATAATTACACTAAATTTAAAAAGTACAATTATAGTGCGACTACCTTTATTATGAGCAGCTTAAATCTGACTAGACTATCACAGGGAACCTGGCCGAAAATGTTGCAATACCTGTTCAAAATTATTTAAAATGAAATTGTTGTGAAGTTTTGCAATACTCGATTAATAGTCCAGACTGTTCCCCGTCTGACCACTATTTGTTTCGATGGATGCAGAACCCATTGGCCTCAAAAGATGAGCAGTTTTTTTGGTTCAAAATAAAAATGTTTCAAAATAAAAACTAAAAATCCCAAATTTTTAAGTCATACACCCAATATTAATACTTAGTAGGACGTTACGTTAATAAGGCAATTTAACACTTAATACATTCTGTTCAATCATAAAGTGAAGCTAAAACAGAATGCATACACGCAGAAAAAAAATATAGTTGTGCATGGTTACTGTAACCATTTCAACATTTGTGCATGTTTACTGTAACCATTTAAAATTTTTTAACAATATTATAGTCACAGTAACTATATATATGATTGTGGTAACAATAATATGGTTAATTAACGAGCAAAAGAAGAAGAATTAACTAACTCTTCCGAAGCCCTGAAAATGTAAGTGTTATTAGCAAAGTATTATTACATACACACAAAGTCACTGCCTGATGCATCATTTATCTAGGAGTTTTTCACCTCTGCTAATGTCGCTGTATTTAATACGCTTACTGTGACTGGTGAGAGATCCAGAACCACGATCAAAAAGTTTTGCTACCACAAACTGATTAATTGGAACTGTTTCCAGGTCGCTTAATTAATTTTGGCGATTTGCAGTAGCTAGAAATATCGTCCGATCAGACCGATCATGACTTCTTTCTTTGTAGTTTTATAAAATCACTCCGTATTTGACAGCATTAATAACCTTAATAACCAATAACCCCAATACACAATTTAAAATCAGCAACACATTATTTTATGAACAACTAAAATCAATTATTTTTTTAATATAAAATAATTCTAAATTGTTTCTATCCTTCTAGTTCTTTAAATACAACACCCCTCCAAACCATTGGAATTGGAAAATAAATGTTTTACTTTAGAACTTTAAGTATACTTCAAAAAATCTAACCTCAAGCCATTCCAGAAATAGTTAAATAAATGTAAAACAATAAAGAAAGCAAAAAAATAAAAAATTATATATATTTTTTAATAACTAAAAGCAAAGTTTGTGTGTTCATAGCAACAGCAAGCAAGCAGCAGCAACTAAACGACAAACAAAATTCTATAAATACAACTACGACACAACAAAATGAACAAAATTAGTAAAATGAGCGTAAAATTAATGCAAATATAAGAAACATAAAACTATAAGGTAACAAAACTTAAAATAAACAATAATGCGGGGAAGTTACACCAAAGCGAGATAGCAGAGAAATTAAGATAAAAAACAACTTCGAAATCTGCAATGACTTAATTATAGTGATTACTTAATCAAAAAAATAAAAAAAACAAGTTCGAAAATAAAAAGTACAATATGTCCTATTCTGTTTGTGACAACTAAATATTTTACTGACCCTACTTTCTCCCCCTAAACTATGTAGCAAAACTGCCAAACTCACTAACTGTTGATAAGAGTGTGTTGCAAAAAGATTAGTGAGTAGAAAAAACAAGAAGAGAAATTGTTTATAAACTCCAGGAAATAGTGGAAAAAAGAAATTAAACTCAAACATCGTTCTTCTGGTAATATTTCACCCAACGAATGCTGCTGGAGTGTGGGAAGAGTAAGGTGCTATAAAGGGTCACTTTTATGCAAATTTAATCCTGATACTTTCATCACTTCAAGTTTGTTGGAAAGAAAAACAATACGTACAAAAAAAAAAACAATGCAAAAAAAGATTTAATGAAAAAATTTTTTTGTTAATTAAAAAATAGGAAAGTTTATTTGTGTGGATAGGAAACGAAGTTGAAACAAAAAAAAAAGGAACTGAAATTTTAATCAAGAAAAGTTTTAAGAAAAATTCAGTCATGTTTTACGAGCACAATTATATTTGTATCTGTATAGTTTATTTAAAATTTTGCATTAATAAGAGAAACGAAATGTAATGGTAAACAATTGAATTTAAAAGACAAAACAATACAATTCATACAAACCCCAAGTGTATGTTTAACAAACAAAACATTTGGGGTTTGAATGTTTTTAGCATTTAACTTAAAATTTAAAAATACATACTCAAGAAAACAAAATAAATAAATGTTAAAGCTACAAAATAATTGTTTTATTTATGCAACAAATGGTAAGGATCACCGATCGGCGGGGGTTCTACTCACCGGGAAAAGTTATATTAGTCAAAAAAATAATATATCAATAAAAAATAATATTCAAATAACGCTAATTATACCCTTCACCTTCGTGAGAAGGGTATATATAAATTTGTCATTCCGTTTGTAATTTCCACAATATAATTTTCCTACCCTATAAAGTATATATATTCTGGATCCTTATAGATAGCGGAGTCGATTTAGCCATGTCCGTCTGTCTGTCTGTCTGTCTGTCTGTCTGTCTGTCTGTCTGTCTGTCTGTCTGTCTGTCTGTCTGTCTGTCTGTCTGTCCGTCTGTCTGTCTGTTGAAATCAATTTTCTGAAGACCCCAGATATCTTCGGGATCCAAATCTTGAATAATTCTGTCAGACATGCTTTCGAGAAGTTTGCTATTTAAAATCAGCAAAATCGGTCCACAAATGGCTGAGATATAAGGAAAAAACCAGGATAACCTCGATTTTTTACCTATTTTTTTACCTATATCTGGATTACTAAGTCATTAATATAGACAATATGGATATCTAATGATAGATATTTCAAAGACCTTTGCAACGACGTACATAAGACCATAGTATCTCTCTTACTTGTTTTAATTTAAATTTGTATTTAAATCTTTGTAGTCGTTTTCATTTTACCTGCTTATATTTATGAGTGTAATGTACGCGAGTATAGCATAAATTTTATGACTGTACATTAAATGAATGGGCTTTGAGTGAGACGCAACTCTGGTGGTCAAATATCATCACTTGTAGAATATCCAAATTGCTCTGGCCCACTCTGACAGAGGATAGGACCAGGACTCTTTTGTTTTTTAGTAGGAATTCGATTAGTCTTCGTATGGGTTATAGCTATCGTAGAAGTTGTTTGGATGAGGAGGAGGAGGAATCGGTAAAACTATGTGACTGCAAACCCTTACCAAGAGCATAAACTACTATATCTTGGTAGAGCTCTTTTCCATGAACTGGACTGTCTCAGAGATGTGTCACTAGTAAATATGATTAGATTTATTAGAAGCACCGGCTGGTTCTCACGGGGACCACAATAATCATACAGTCAACGAAAAACTATTCTCCCTTTATGTATGAAATTTTAGCATAAGAGAATGGTAATTCTAAGGGTATCACAATGGGCCACAAGGCAACCGAGTGAACTCGCTAACTTGCGAACAGAAAAATAATTCTAAGCAACTAAGCATTCCAAAAATACAACATGTCTTTTGAATGCGTCCTTGATGCAAATAATAAAATACTCGAGCAAAAATTTAAATATATAATTTGAGATTTTGCAAAAAAAAAGTAAAAAATTGTATGTCTTGAGTTACAAAATATTTATTTTGATAGATATCCCACTCGCATCCCACTAAGCGACCAAGAGCCTTTTAAAGGAATGGTCCAAAGCTTTCTTTTGAGCAAAAAAAATTAAAAATTAAAAAAAAGGGTCTATTTTGAAAAAAATAGTCAACACAGTTTTTGATTTTTCAAAAAAAATCAAAAATTTTATGTTTTGAGTTACAAAACATTTATTTTGATAGATATCCCACTCGCATCCCACTAAGCGACCAAATAGGTCTTCAAGGAAAATATCTAAGCTTTCTGTTGAGAAAAAAATAAAAAAATAATAAAAATGGCCCATTTTGAAAAAAAAGTCAAAAAAGTTTTTGATTTTGGAAAAAAAATTACAAAAAAATTTTATTTTCTATTTTGAATTTTTTTCCGAAAGATTGAAGCAATCTAAACTATCTAAACTATCTAAACTATTTGGAACACATTTTGCTAAGAACAATAGGTTATAAGTTACATGGATGAGAAAAAACACCTGCTTGGCCAAAATGTCAAATTTTGACCCCCTCTAACTCAGAAAGTTCTCGACCGATCTTGTTAAAAAATTGTGTCTGAATTACTATCCAATAGAACTAACTGTGGTGCAAATGTCATCCCAATCGGAAGACATCGATTTCAAAAGTTGGTTCACTTGACATAAAATGCCCCATATATATAACATTCTTGGAGTGAAATTTGTGTAGATAACTATATAAATTAAACAGTTATAACCGATAAAGTCCAATTTCAGGAGGACATTTGTATGGGGGCTAGGTCAAATAATATACCGATTTCAGGTAGTTTCAATAGGCCTCGTAAAAAGGTATGAGCCTAATTTGATCGAAATATCTTCAAAATTGCGACCTATACATTGTCAGCCACCTGGACGGAAGGACGGACATCGTTTATTCGAAAGTGATTCTCAATCGATCGGTATGTTTTAAGGAGGGTGTTATAATAATATTTCTGGGCGTTACAGACATCAGCCCAAACGCTATACCCTGCCCACTATGGAGGTGTAGAACTATAAAAACTATTTTTATGAGAAATCTTACTGAACTTACGCGTACTTACTTTCAAATATTACTGATCATATTCTTGTTAATTTTCATCTAGATCATCTAGTTTTCAGAATATAAACAACTTTATGTTTCAGAGCAAATATTTATTTTCATTTCAAATCTAACATTGTATTGATATATTTGGCATAGACACTACAAACTCTCACAGCTTATCATTAAAACTTGGACTTTCGAGCCTTTTACATTTTGTACTTCTAACCAGATAGTATATAACCTTCCACATTTAGCCTTTCGAACGGAATAATGTGTAACCTTTAACATTTGGTAACTCGAGCTAGATAGTGTGTATTTAGAGAATGAAGTACAACCAGAAAAAATTATATTTAACAACAATGAAGTTTAAGGCTCATTGGTATAACCAAATATCGAAAACATGGTAAATGCTTCTTTGGAAGGTCATGTAATTGGTTAGGTTAGGTTCCATGAGCAGCCGCTCCTCAACCAGCTCACTTGGGTCCATTCAAATCTGATACCATTATGATACGCAAGGGATAGTCATCAGGATATTTACAGTACTTCCGTTGAATCCAAATTAAACCAACCAGATTCCCGGATGAAGGAATAGATTCGTCTCAGATTCATCCTTGATAGTTCGTCCAAATATGATAGGAATGGAAATCCGAGGATGCGTTCCCTCAGGTTTGTCAGATCTGGATATTGGGAGAAAAGGTGATACACAGTCTCTTGCTCTTCTTCATTATGGCAGCTTCTATAGTAATCATTGTGCCCTAGGCCCATTCTTCTAGCATGTGTCCCGATTAAACAGTGTCCTGTAATAAAGGAGACAATTAGCCTTATTTGCTAACGACGGTATTCTATAAGTAGATTCGTCCTGCTGGCATCATATACGGGCCAAGTCGACCACGCTGTAGCACAGGAAGGTTCATTAGTCCACCTGTTTTGTGCAGTCTCATATAGTTTCAGCCATCTTGCATTTAACAAGGGAAATACCAGAAAAGGGGTCGATTGCCTCCTCACTCATCATCGCACCCCTTTTGGCCAAATCATCTGCTATACAATTACCCTGATTTCCATCTAATATGGACTAGTTTAAACAAAGTCAATGCTGACTTCTGCCATAATATTCAGAGAACCAGGATTTACAGCTTTTATATGCAAACAATATGTAATTGAGTTTTCACAAAATAAATCTTAGTCTTTGATGGAATATCTGTGGACAAAATTCGCTAATATAGTCTATTGCTGTTTTATGAATTACGATTCAAACTTTGATATAATTTACGGCATTTTCCTGTCAATTTCCAAACTAAAATGAAAAAGTGTGATCTTTCATTTCCTTTGGGCTAGTGTCTTTTGCTCATTTTCCAGTTTTTTTTTTATGTGCAAACAACTGAACTTGGGTACATTTGTAACGAGTTGGTAAATGACTTTCCATAAGTGAACGAGTGCAGTTGTTACGAGTTGCAACAATGCCACTTTGGCATACATTCGAACTCATCAAACATAAATTGGTACAAAAAAAAAAAAAAAAACAAAAAAACAATATTACTTATGATAAAATTCAACTTTATACTGGAGTCATAAGAATGAACGATACTGTGGGTGTTTGTCTACATGTTTTTTTACAACTTTTTTTTGCACGAATCTACAAATGTAGATGGGAAATAATGGATATTAACATATTTGAGTATCAACTTTTACCTCTTACATAACCAAAGGGTTTAATAAAGTAAACTGGCGCTGAGCATTGCTGCACTGACACACAAATACTAAGAGGAGTATGTAACTAAAGCTGAAAATAAAGGAGGAAAAAGTTCGTCTGATTGCAGCACTTCATTCATATAAAAAGTGCATATTGTTCTGTTGGATGGGATAACATGTTATTTCTATGGAAAAAGAAAGTAAACATTGAAGTAGCAGTTCTTTGAGATTAATTAACAAGAATTGAAAAATGTCTGTTGTCATTTCCACACAACATAACTTGAAACATGAAAGAAGATCATGCCCCAATCTATTTGCTTTCAATATATCTGTATTTTTCTTTTGAAATACTCTGTTATATCTCAATTATCTGAGAAATATGAACAAAGGATCACTCCCACCCAATACCAAAAGTCATAGCAACAAAAAGTTGTTGAGTGCATCAGGACACTACCATTTTGTTAGTTTTCATAGTAGTAACTATCTTGGGAGACATAAATATCAAACTACTTACATTTCCTAACTAAATCTACGATGGAATATATTTATTTCACATTCCACATACGAAAACTATGGATAAAAGCAGTCACAGCGGCAGCAGGAATGACAAAGGAGGTTGAACAAAAAAAAATAAGAATAAAAAAATAGACGTGAAAAAAGGGCACAAAATATTCAGCGCATAATGAAAACGCTCACAACTACTAATGTTTATAATCATGTGTACATAAATAAGTGTGTAGTTGTGTATGTGATTATATCTATGAATATATGTTTGCATAATGGTCTACATATTCTAGGTGTAAATTTAAATTATTTCAACATTCAAAGATGTACTAAAAGTGTGCTTATGTGCATGTTATAGACAGACAGTATTGAAAAGTGGTGTAATTTAAAATATACAACTAGATTACACAATTTTACATTTCGTTTTTTTTTTTTTTTTTTTTTTTTTTTGTTGAATTTCCCATTTATGTGTCTCAGGCCTCAGGACAAGGTAAAGCTACTATCTAGAAATATAATATGAAAGTCTAGTCGGTCAAGCCCGACCATATGATACCCCACACTGAGTAAATGAGCAAAAACCTTTTTTTCTTAAAATTTCTATAATTTATTTTCTTGAGTGATTTTCGGAATCCTTATATGGGAGCTATGACCAATTATGTACCGCTCGTCATTAAATTAGGTCGTGTAATTTATTTCTATATGATACGTCTTGCATACCAAAATTTCAAAGAGATTTATTCTCGTTAAAGTAATTTTCTGAAGTGTGCCTTGTATGGGAGCTAAAACTAATTATGGAGCAATCGCCATGAAATTAGAACGCGGGATTTATATCAATATAAAACCACTTGCTGTAAAATTTTATTTGTATATCAATATTTTAAAGAGTTTCATTCTCGTTAAAGTGATTTTCTGAAGTGGGCCTTATATGGGAATAATGATGGACCGATCGCCATAGATGGCCAACCAGACGTTAAGTCGATTCAGAAAGTGGTTCTCAATCGATCGGTAAAGTGGCTTTTCGAATAATATTTTTTGGCGCTACAAACATCAGCACAAACGCAAAATACCCTGCCCTATTATCTAATTTTTCACAAGATTATTAATCGATGTGATATTATTGTATACCCACTAAAGGGCTGCATTAGCACATTCATAAGCTACTCATGACATTCACCAGCACAACAGTTACTTCAGATCGCTGGGTATTTATTTATAAAACAAATGAGTGTGAATGAGGAACAATAACAACTAACCACAGAACAAAACAACAGAGTATAGAATGAGAGTCAGCCCTGCAGTTCATTGCACTAGTTCCGCGAAGTTGAATTACTGAGAACTACGACTAGTGAATTTTCAACCCACTCGCAACATTATTGACTGGTGAATATAACTCGGGGATATCATTGCAGGTGGCCGATTGGCACACTCTGCATAACACTTCATTTTTAAATTCAATAGTACGAATGCTAGAGTATTAGAGAAAAAAAATTTTCAGAGAGCGGGGTTGAACACATATCCCCTCGTTTTATAGTCAAATGCGCTAATCACTAAGCCACAGAGCTCTTATTTGTACTGCTCCCAATTTGTTATTAAGAATTACTTTTGAGTCTGCTCTCAAGTTTTGCTTTTTTTCATTATCAGAGAGAACGAAAATACCAAACGGCCACATTCAGTATTACATGTGGCCATCGAAGTGGTAGATGTTTTAGAGGACTTTATTTTACTTGAATTTATTTTCAAAAACTTAAGGCGAATATCCGACTATTGTTTGTTACTGAATACGCTGGCGAAATGTAGTGCAAATGATATCCATTTAACTACCACTTTAGCAGCCACAGCGAACTAGTTTATTGTGCAAGTAGTAATATAGCTAGTGTAAGGTTTCCAATTGGCACTTCTCAAACTGTTGGGAGTATATGACAATGAGAGTAAGTATACACCGAGTTAATGGTATATGATTTCAGGTCACAATGAAGCAGTGTACACCGAGTTTTTTTTATTATTAAATGTTCGTGTGTATAAGAATTTCTACTGTACCACTTCCAAATCAAAAAAAACAACGAAAAAACCCACGATAGGTCGCACACATTGAAATGCATACATAGAAAAATTCATTCACGAAAACAAAAATAATTAGAATGATTCGAATAATTCTTGAAACAGTGCATACAAACGTTGTATCATAGCATTATTAGTGCAAGAACATAATCGTGGAAGGGCATGGTAGCATACGATCATATACAAAACAAACTCACATTCGTTATATTTTTGTTGCGCACAATACTCATTCATATATATATCATATACACATTTTCAGTGTGTATATGATATAGAGTACAAGCGTAGGAATGTCATTCAGTGAAGATAACAAAATGAATGTACTTGTGCAGCCCTCTAATACCCACCACCAAAAATATGGGGGGTATTGATTTGTAACATATCAAATTATTGGCCGTAGAAGCAAAAAGCATATTCATATATTCTACCTAAGTCCGTCAGTCCGTCTGTCCATTGAAGGTACGATAGGGCATCGAGAGATGTACGTACGAGTATTAAATTTTGCCTATATATTTCTAATTGATCAGAAATGGTTGGTATTGAAAATGTACAAAATCAATCATATACAACCAGCACCAAAATGCGAGGCAATGAAATGTGTAATTTGAAATGTAAAATTGGCCTGAAAACTAACATATTTATATCATGATTGCATACATCTTATGAAATCTTTCTATCAACAATAAATTCATAATAAAAAGAAAATAAAATAGACCATAGAAAGCTCGATTAATTTTTTGTATTTGTCTCGCCTTTGAATTCAAGTAGGGAAACTGTGAACCCCACCTATCTTTTACATTAAACATAGTGGCACTAAAATACTATTTAAAAACGGAATTAAAAAAAAAACTATGCAAGTTTTCTTTGCTTTTTTTAGTTTAAAAGAACTACGAATGTCGAGTTCATGACCATATCTAAAACTTTCTTCAAGGAAATATTACCCATTCTCCAATATGCACTTTTGGAAAATGTTAAAATTTATTTTTATTTTAGTCACTGAACTTTCGGGACTATAACTAAAACAGGACTATCAAAGTTATTGAATGTATCCAGATTCTAGTTCTAATCGTTCGCATGAATGTTGAGTACATTTATACAAGAATTTTTCAAAGTTAATTATTTAAAAGTAAATGAAAACCTCATAGCCAAGGTCATTTACATTATCTTAGTTGTCTTAATACAATCCAATAAACAATAAAAATTACATGAAATCATATTTTATGAAACAAGTCTAGTAGTCATTGAATACCTTTAAATATCATGTTTAAATTCTTATTTTTCTTCACTACTAAAAATATGCTACAGTGTACTTAATTTGTGGTTGGAATTTCTTTATATCTAGACGAGCGTATTCGAAGAGCACAACAAGTATTGACAATGTTTGGTGTGACAATTGTCGCCATGTTAACCCTTAACCTTAAACATGCCTCAAGGAACTCATTGCAAAATGCCAATAAATGCAAATATAACTGATATTTCATTTCAAAAACTTTGAAAGCTTCTTAAAATTATATAAGAACATTTTTTAGCAACTGTTACATGAGTTTTTGAAATGAAAAATCAGTTATATTTGCATTTATTGGCATTTTTGCGATGAGGGCCTTGGGTATGCTTAAGCATTAGAAGGTTAAACAATTCAAAATTCACACACATTTAATATGTTGCCATTCCTCAACAGTTGCTAACAAAATAGTCTTTATCCTAGTCGTGTGGACAAGATTAGATCTCTTAAACAAACTCAAAAGTTGAGACGAACCAAACCCCAGCAACTAGTGGAGATGTTTCGTTGCAAAAAGAAAACAAAATAAAGCGTGAAAAATTCAACAAACGTAAAACTTATACGTACTCAATAACCATTAGAAATAATTGAAAATAACATTTCCAGTTACATCACCCTTTTTGTGCAAACTTTTATTCGTTTACGACTACAACTACTCGTATTTTGTAACATTGGGGGATATTACACTTTTTTCCTAAAGTCTTTTTTCTTTTTTTGGGCTGGCTTGTTTATTGGGTGTTTTCCAGATATCAGATTACCCAATGAACAAGGCATAGTAATGAAATATCCCTATAGCCAGCCTAGAATCATATATCTCAATGTCAACACTCTTTTTCTATTGACAATTGCACAAGTTAAAATGTCAATAGTTTCGTATTTTTTATTATGCTTTCTATTGAATAGGTATGGAAAATAAATACCTCGTCAGTAGTGCTACAGTCTACTGTTGGATTTTCAATGACAATATAATGTTAAATGTCAATAGAATATTTCATTGACTGGGGTACAAATGGTAAGTAGAACTACTGAAAATGTCAATATTAAATCACTAAAAATTCAATATTCCCTGCAAGGGGTGTAATTTTAATTAGAATAATCTATATCGTTAACTAAATATAGAAAGTCCCTAACCAAAAAATCTCGACTTAAAGAAAACGAGTTAGAGAAATAAGTATATATTAAGGTACGATTTATAAATAGGCAATATCGTAGTTATAGAAATAACTAACCAAGATATTTAGAAATAACTATTTACTTTGTATGGGAGGTGAGTCAGCCCCTCTTCGGATATATCCCATTTTTGGCTAAACTTTATTCAGTGAAAATAAATTGATTCACGTAAATATTGAAGACTTTCACAATTATGTGAATGTGCCACGCACACTAATCCAATTCCAAACATTTTCAGCAAAACTATGTAAAATGATAAGACAGCAATTGGGACAAGGTTTAAAGAATCTTGCAATTATAGTTCTGAAAATATCTTGAAATAAATTATACCCTCCCAACCATAAACCAATTTTAATGAGCGGTGATTTTAGACAACTGCTATAAATAAAATGATGTTGATTCCAAGACATCATTTATCAATTTCTGGGGAAAAAAACATTAATTTAAATTTCAAAGAACGCAGTTCCGAGTAACAACTGGGGGGTTAATGTGTAATTCGATACGAAAATAATTCGAATTCTATGCTTTATACATGGATATTTCTTAAATGTTTTCTACCGAATTGAATTACATAATAACCTCAATGTTTTTAGCTATGACCCTTAAAAAATCTCAAGGGAAAATATTATCACATGGACAAAAGCGATCGATCGATAAATATTTCGATGTACAAGTACAGGGTTTGGCCACAAAAGCATGGACGTTCTAAAAGTATCAAAAAAAAAAAAAAAAATTGCATGTAAGTAATGTAAGTGGCTGAAATTTAGTCCAAAAATAAAAAAGTGATCGAAAAAAATTTACCATTCAAATTTCGGAATACAGGGTTTGGCATTCGGAAAAATCAAGTTATTTATGTAAATTCCTGAAATTTGGTATGCAAGTTAAAACAACACACTTCATTATTGAAATTACATACAGGGTTTGGCCAAATAAACATTGATATTATTAAAGTATCGAAAAATTTATGTAAATGGCTTTAATTAGGATTATAATTAAAAAAAAAGAAAACATAAATGACCAATTGAAAAAATTTCGACATACAAATACATGGTTTGGCCAAATAAGCATAACTCTCAAACTTACATCATTTTTGAAATTAACAAAAAAATACAACAAAAAATGTGTAAAAGATGATGGAACTGAAATCGTTCTGGTTATAGAAATGACATGTAATGGCAATTGAAATTTATAGTACTTACTTCTCATACTTTACAGCATTAGATGTCATATATACTTAACCTCTAATAGAGTCTTTTAAATTGTTCCGGCCTTTCAAACTTTTTTTTTCATTTATTTTTCTATAGATTTGAAACTAGTTCCCAATCACTTCACTTTTATAAAAAAATATCACTCAAAAACTCCGTAATAACCCCGTGTTTTTTAGAAACATGTTCAAATTTGCAAAAAAAAAAAACAAGTTGGAGTGCTATATTCGGCTATGCCGAATCTTATATACCCTTCACCTTTGTTGTGGATGCATTAATTGCCCACTTTCAGAGTATAGCATCCTAAATATATCAAGAAAACTTTTAAAAATTTTACATTTAATTGCTGACGAACAGATTATATTGTAGAAGTTACAAACGAAATGACAATCTTATATATACCCTTCTCACGAAGGTGAAGGATATAAAAACAACAACGCCAAACGAAACGAACACAAAAAAACAAAAACAAAATACGCAAAGCAATGAAACCAACACACATCCAAACATACGTTTTGATGCTTTTTTGTCAAAGAATGCAATAAATTGTCCTTTTTTGATGAAATTATCAGAGATTGTCTCGGATTTTTGCTCATATCTGCGTTATTTATGGACGGATTTTGCTGATTTTAAATAGGAAACTTCTCGAAAGCATGTCTGACAGAATTATTGAATATTTGGATCTTGAAGATATCTGGGATCTTTAGAAAATTGATTTCAACAGACAGACAGACGGAAATGGCTTACTCGACTCCGCTATCTATAAGGATCCAGGATATATATAATTTATAGTGTCGGAAAATTATATTGTGGAAATTACAAACGGAATAACAAACTTCTCACAAAGGAGAAGGGTATAAAAAAACTTTAAAGAAAAACTACAGCCTACTTTGATTCTTAAGTAAAAAATCAAATTTTTCAAATATTAAAATGACAAGAAAAAACTCTCAAGTAAGAGCCACTTGAAAAATGTGAGAAAAAAGTAAGTTTCTTTGGAGTTTTGTGATTTTTAAAACGTAGATTCCCTGAATTTAGAGCTACATAAATATTTAATTACCTCAAATAAGTATATTTTTACATCGATTCTGATAATCCAGAGTTCAATGGGGTAGAGGTGGTTCGACAAAGAGTCCAACGCGTTGAGTAAGTGATGGATATAAGTCAGCAGAGACAATATAGAAGTGTGAGAAGAGTACAGTCAGGGTGATTCAATAAGAAGATTCAGCAGCATATAGCAACTGAAGAGAGAAGACGGAACACAAAGACAACACAAACAACCAGAACAATATGCAATCATCACACAGACAGAACTGTAGCTAATAAGTCTGGGTCAATAACTAATTTAAACAATCAATAACGAAAAAGAAAGTGTAATATTTTTGTATATAAGGGTCCACATATAGTAATACCCCGACTTCAAACCCGGTGTAATCGAAGGCGTTACAAACAAAACAAAGAGCTCCAAACGAAATACAAAACTAAATTCAACAATTATTTGAAAAAATAGTATTCACTGGGTTATTACACTTCCATGTAATTTTTTTTTATCCTACATACGAATGCATACATGTGATATATGGGCAATTCCATGTCATCGTACGTGACATTTGTACGCCTCTAGAGTGGAATAGATTTTGCAAAAATAAGACCATCTGAAAAATAATTTGGTCTTTATGTTCCATTCAGAGGGTACTATATTTTAGAAAAAAATTATAAGTTCTTTCGAAACATGGTTGCCCAAAATATCGAGCGAAATAAGTCTATACCGTACGTGACGTAAAACGGAAGTAATTTTGAGGTACATGTAGAATTATGCAAAAATTTCCGAATCGTGAGATGCGTTATAATTTCTTTTAATTTCCTACACTAAACCAAATATTTTTCCTTTACAATCCGTCATATTTAAATAATAACAATCTTTGGATGATTTTATAAAAAATAAAATTTAATATCGTACGTGATATACCGTACGTGACAGATTTTTCCTTTATAGTAAAACAAAATATGTATATTCTGTAAATAGTTATATGTATACAAAAACTAAAAAAATAAATAGAAAATATATATTCGGTTTCAATAAACAATTCGATAATTGCCAAAAAAACAGTCCGAGCCAAATCCATTTCATACACGCAGAAAAAAAATATAGTTGTGCATGTTTACTGTAACCATTTCAACATTTGTGCATGTTAACTGTAACCATTTCAAATTTTTTAACAATATTATAGTCACAGTAACTATTTATTCGATTGTGGTAACAATAATATGGTTAATTTACGATTCACATGATTGTATTTGTGACAACCATTTCTATGATGAATAATTTTATCATAATATGTTGTTCTCAGATTATGATATTCATAAGCCGAGAGCAACATAATATGGTAAGTCCATCATCATATAAATGGTTGTCACAAATACAATCATGTGAATCATAAATTTACCATATTATTGTTACCACAATCATATAAATAGTTACTGTGACTATAATATTTTTAAAAAACTTATAAAAATTTTGAAATGTTTACAGTAATTGGCAGCTTAGTTTTCGCCGCAATCATAGCCATACCAATTAAATTAAAAAATTAAATATAGTCAGTTTAAACTATTATTTTTGCACTTAAGATGATGTAATAAGCCATGAATACTTTCACATAAGTAGTAACATTTTAGTGTTTTCTCCTATTTAAGTCATCTTGATAAAAAGTTTCAAGGGTTTTTTGTTTTTTCCGTCGTGGTTGTCATTCTCGTGGAATTGCCCATATGGGTGTACGTTGTTACTGCTGCTAGTGTTGTTGCCGACTCTATTGTAGTTGTTAGTATTTGTAACAAAAATCGTCCCTTATTTCTCTTCATTTTTTGGTTTTTTTATTTTTATTTTTGTTTATTTGCATTTGTGCGTTTGTGTAAATAATAGTGTTGCATCTCATCTCCTGTTGGCATCGTAAATTTAAATTAAGTCATAGAAAGTTGCTGACAGTTAAAATCTTCTTGCTGAAAATTGGATGGTGTAATACAAAACTCTGACATAAAATACATAAGAGTATGTATTTGTACCCACATGTAAATGTGTTACATTCTGCCTGTTGTGTATGATTTCATTGAATGTACAAACATACATATGATAAGTTAGCTTTTTGACTATTGTAAGTTTTAATGATTTCAAAAATGTTTTAAAATTCGCCATTGGTACACATACAAATTCAGATATACTGCCAAGTGGATTTGTATAGATGTTAAAAGTTACTATAATTACGCTTTCAAGAATGACAGGATATAATTAAATTTTGAAAAGGTAATTTTTAAAGAGTTCATCCAGAATTATAACATTTTTTTTTTATTTATATGAGCAAATACAAAAGTTAGTAGTTGAACAGTAAGTAAGCTGCTAGACTTTTAAACACAAGAATGCCGGTTCGATTCCCACGTAAGGAAATATTTTGTCTGAATATGAATTTTTTTCAAATTACTAATAAACAAGATAGATTTTTTTTTTACGCTCTATTAATTTATTGAATCTGCCTTTTATAGGCCTAACAATAAGTATTTAAATCTTATAACTAAAATTAAAACTAGTTGCTCTCCAACCAGAGAGCCTAAATGGTTAACTGGCACTCATCTTAGGGGGGTGGCAGATCAGCTCTACGGAGCCTGGATCGGGTTTGGATCTGCACATGTTGTCTTGCAAGCGTATTGGGATGGTTTTGCAGCTTAACAATATATCTCTCACGGACTTTCTTGAACTCTTCCTTTACCAATGTCACTTCTAAGTCCCAGTGGATGTTTTCATTTCTCATATACCATGGTGCTCCCGTCATGGTCCTAAGAATTTTAGATTGGGCCCTCTGTATAAGATCAATACTGGTGTTGCTAGCCATTCCCCATAATTGAATTCCATATGTCCAAATTGGTTTTAAAACGGTCTTATAAAGGATGACTATATATTCAAGGCTTAATTTTGATTGATCACCGATTAACCAATGAAAGCTATAGGCTTTTATGTTTCTATGTGACGGCACCAAGTAAGCCGTCTATCAAGATAAATACCAAGGTAGGTGACATAATTAGACTGCGGTATATTAAAGTTGTTGAGTGTGACAGGTGGGCAATTTCCTCTCCTTAGAGGAAATTGCCCAACGTAACATGTTTACTTTTCAGCTTATTCACCTTTATTCGCCAGTTTTTCAACCATGTATCCACACGTACGAGATAATTTTGTAGTTGACTAGATGCTATGAGTGGGTTTTCGTGTGAAATAATAATGGCGGTATCATCAGCAAATGTAGAAATTGTTAATTTATCGCACGTATGCAAGTCAGAGGTGTAAATCAAAATAAATCAAATAACGTAGGTCCTAGTACACTTCCCTGTGGAACGCCAGCTCTAATCTTGTATTCTCTCGTCACATAATCATTGAACTTAACTCTGAAAAGTCTATTCGATAGATAAGACTCCAGCAATTTATGAGTACATAGTGGTAGTAAACATTTGATTTTATGTACTAGACCTTTATGCCATACCTTGTCAAAAGCTTGAGCAACATCTAAAAAGACGGCAGCACAATATTTCTTTAATTCAAAAGATTTTCTGATCTCTCCAGTTAAACGATTGACTTGTTCAATGGTGTCATGATGTTCACGGAAACCAAATTGGTGTACTGGGATAATATTTCCATCATTCAAAAAAGGTATGATTTTTTCCTGGAATATTTAGAATAGCTGCGGCAAACAAGGGAGTAGGCTAATAGGCCTATAATAAGATGACAGGGTTAAATCTTTACCCGGTTTCGGTATCATTATTATTTGAGAAATTTTAAAATTTTTTGGATAAATTCCAAGTTTCAAGATCGCATTAAACAATATACAGTCAGCGTCAAAACAAAGTGTACAGCTAACAGTTCAATATTTATAAGTTCGTAAATGTTAAAAGGGGGAGAGTACAATAAAACGGTTTTTATTTTTTTCAAGTGTATTCAGTACTTGTTAATTTAAATAAAAAAAAAATTGTCAATTATTTCTTCTTCATTTCAAAATTCTCATTAATCTCAAAAAAGACCTTTCTATTTTTATAATGGGAAATTAACCGTTAATTTTTGTTTTTTTTTTCTTCTTGTATTCATATTACTGATGTTTAATTATCTCTACTATATATACTGATCAATAACAAGTCAAGTTAATTTTAGTTTATAAATAATAGTCAACATGAGCAGACTACAGTAGAAACTCGTAATTTAGTTGTAAAATTGGCATCTGAAGGCAAATCTTTAAGAGAAATTGGCAGTACTATTGGCGGATGTCATAATACTATTAAAAAAATATTAGATAAATACAAAAAGATGAAAAATGTTAAAGACCTTCCGCGCTCTGGAAGACCTAAAATGTTGTCCGGCGTGGAGAAGAGGACAATAGTACGAAGAGTTAAGGCTAATCCTAATCCCTGGTGCAGTAAAAATAGCAGAGGAACGTACAATAACATTAGGAGCAAGTGTAAGCGCCAGTACTGTTCGAAGAGCACTACATGAACATGGGCTATATGGTAGAGTTCCCAGAAAAAAAGCCACTCATATCTATGAAAAGTAATAAAAAAAAACGTCTGGAATATGCAAAGAAGCATCAAAACAAAGATAATTCTTTTTGGGACAAATGTTTATTCAGTGATGAGAGCAAAATAGAAATTTTTGGAAGAAAAAAGGTACAAAAAATATGGAGAGGCAAAAATAAAGCATACGAGGAAAATAATGTTACTAAGACTGTAAAAAACGGTGGTGGTTCAGTAATGGTGTATGGGTGTATGACTGCAAGTGGTGTTGGTAATCTTGTATTCGTAGATAGTACCATGAATAGCATGGATTACCTTAACATTTTAAAAGAAAATTTGCAGCAGAGTGTTGACAAATTATGCTTAGAATCAACTTGGGTCTTTCAGCAAGACAACGATCCTAAGCATTCCGCTCGAAATGTCAAGAAATGGTTGCTTTACAGAAGACCAAAACAGCTTGATCACCGAACCCACCCCCCCCCCCCCAATCACCAGACTTGAATTCCATCGAACATTTATGGGAACAAGTAGACCGACAGATCCGAAAACGCAACATAAGTAATAAAGAGTCCCTAAAACGCGCAATCACTGAGGAATGGAATAATATTCCCTCAAAAGTAACCAAAAACCTTGTTGATTCAATGCCCAGACGACTTGCTGCAGTCATAAAAGCATACTACACAGAAAAAAGAAATTCATAATTGAAATGAATTTTGTAATAAATATTATTAATCGAATATGACATTTTTTTCCCAAACTGTTTTCATTCAGAATAAGAACATGTTCATAAATATTATAAAATTGTACATGAAGGAATTTTTTGCTTTTTTGCATAAATTTCTTGATATTTTACAATAAATTGCATTACAATTGCATTACCTAATGGCTTAGTTCAAATACATTTGTAAAATAGCCCTATATTACCAATTATTCAAGATGAATCAAAAAAGTCTGAAACGTAAAAAATATCATTAAACATAATTTAGCATCCATTAATATTAAAGCATTTCAAAATGCAGTCAATTTCGCGCATATTTCCTCATTTTGTAGCTGAAGATCATAAAAAAATAAAAAATTTTCCAAGGAAAATTTCAAACATTTTTTAACAACATAAAAATATAAATGAAATTGTAATAATATTTTCCAAGCATTCTAGATTTTATTTGAAAACATAAAATATGAAAAAAATCATACTATTTAAGAAATAATTTATAAATGTTATGAATTGAAATCAATGAAATCAAATCATACTATTTATGTTGAATCTTTTTTCTGTGTAAATATTAGTCTTGGAGAAACTATTTAGTTTAAAAAAAAATAATTTTAAGTGTATGTTTTTTTATGACGCGTAGAATAAGCCTTTTTGAGAATAATGTTAATTTGAAAATAAAATAGAAATAAATTAATATATTTTTTAATTTAAATAAACTACTACTAAATACACTTTAAAAAGATAAAAGCTGTTTTATTGTAGTATTCCTCCTTTAACATCTATGAACTTACAAATGTTGAACTGTTTGCTGTACTCTTTGTTTTGGCACTGACTGTAGAAAGCACAATTATTGCCACATTTGGTAGATTCTTAATCAATGATGGAGTTATTAAATCATGTAAGATAGATTTGATTTTTAATCTGTTTTAGTTTACTGAAAGCCTTCTATGAATTTAAAAATACTTTGGAATCTAAAGTCTTTAAACTAACAATTATTTCATAAAATATTTAACGAGACTTTATATAATAAAAGTACTAAAATTTATTATATCCACCATCAAGAAAGATGGGGGTTTATTGGTTATGTCATTCCGTTTGTAACACATCGAAATATTCGAAATATTAAGTAAACATTTAAGAGCAAGATGTAAAAGAGCATTGTATTTATCTCACTCTACAAAAAACTTATTTTCTCCACCAAATTGCAGTGTCAATGTAAAAACAAAATATTTCATCCGTTAGTTCCTAAAAATGCATCCTTTTACGTTTTATAGATAATCAAAACCGTTTAATATTTGCCGTTTTAAATTACTTACTTACATAAATCCACTTAACTTATTATCGTATAAGACAACAGATCTAGTAACCCCAATTTACACTTTTTTTATATCCTATAATTGTGTTTACATTGTTATTTTACAAGTAAAATCCGTAAATCCTTAATTTATTTTCTGTAATTGTAATGTCACTTAGTGAATAAGAAACGAAAATTTTGGTGAAAATATACAATCTCCAAACAAAATGCTCAGAGTAAACCTGTGTGAGTGTGTGTAATTAATATGTTAAAAATCATTTCCTTTTTCTTTTGCACTCACAAGGATGCACAATTGCATATACAGTATGGAAATAAGAGGGCAATCTGAAAAGTGTATACAACCAAAAAGTCAATATGAGTATGGATACCTGTAAATTTAAAACAAATTTGTTTCTAAGTATTTGTTTATAAGTATCATATTTTATGTGTAAATCAGTGTTGATATCTCACAATTCGAAAAAGAACTGAAAATAAGTGGGGGCTAACGATATCTAAAAGTAAAGTGGATATGAGGAAAATCAAAAATTTTGCAGAATTTTACTAAAAATGTTTTTAAAATGTTAATTTTTATAATTTATCTCATTGAGGACAAAACTTATTTTGGTTCAAAGCAAATTAAAAAAAAAATCTTAAAAAATACTGCTTTTATTTAAATGAAATTTAAATATAATGGCAACAATTCATAGAACGCTTTAGGAATTTTCAATATGGGTTATCTTATTCATTCCAGTGGTATAAAAGTGAATGAACAAATATTCAGAGGTTCTCATGTAGCAATTCTGTTTTGCTGAAATCCATAGAATACGGAAATATTAATAGTTGTTTTCGATCAATTCGTTTTAATAAAATAACGATATTCCCAAAGTTAAAACTTCACAACATCCTAGGTATATTATTTTAGAAGTATTCTTTAAAATTGTGTATTTTTTTGTCAGATATGAGTTTTAACCCTTTGTCGACCGACGGTACTTATAAGTACCATAACAATAATAAGCTTACAAAATGAAAACAATACATATTTTTACCCTTTTTACCCAAAAGTACTTTAAAGTACACTATCATCATTGGCAACCTCATGTTCATGTTCTCATTGTGGTGTTTATTAATGTTGTAACGATAAAAAATACGAAACAGTATTTTTTATCGTTACAAAATACCGTGGAATAGAAAATGTTATAAAAGTTACAAAACTAACCAATATATTAATAAAATTTAAGCAAAAAGTTTTTTTATCTTTTGGCTGATGCTGAACCAACGGTACTTAAAAGTACCAGGTCCCTTTCGATTCCTTGCAGGTCCCATTCTGTTCCTTGCAGGTCCCCCACAAAGTTAAAATATTGTTACGTTTTTACCTTTTAAAAACGTGGGTTTATTTCCTTTAAATAAACCGGATACTTTTGACTGCAAATAAAAAGCAGTTTCAGTAGTTTAAAATTTGTAATAACTCTTTATTTATTTAAATTTACACCAACAACAGTTCAAATATTCACTCAGTGTCTTTATACACGTATATTAATTCACAGAAATACACACACAGAGTTTATAATGTACAAGTATACACGTACAAGACCGTTGATGTTAACTCTAGCAGCGCCTATGATCAACTCAACTCACGCTGCCAGCTCTGCCACTATTTATACACGCGCCATCTATCGGGAATCTTCTACAATGCTCTTAGCGGACATACTAGTACATTCGAATTCCAGAGCCTTCGATGTCATTGCCAGCAGCCCGAACATTTAGTGTTGCCATACTTACAAACAATGCCAATAACCGCATGATACTGATGGACGTGCCTTCAAACATGATGAATGCTGCATGCAGTCGTTACAGACCGTTAAGTTCAAATCGTCATTGCACATTCGTAACAATATTGTACATAACTTCCTGAAGTCCTTATTTTCAATATTTCATAAAAAAAAACTTTTTCAACGTTTTAAACCCTTAAACCCTTTAAACCCTGGTCCACAAGGGGTTAAACGACCATAACATAGCCAATTTCCAATCGATTTTCAAGAAATCTCTTTTGTTTGAAAGGCTAATCATATTTATCTTTTAAATAAAATAAACGGTGTAATTTTTGCAAAAAGGTGATCATTTTCTCAGGCTCATATATTGCAAACCGTTCGGAATTTTGATTTACTTTCTGAGGCAAAGTATTAGCTCTTATCACAAAGAACAAAAATTGTGAAAATATTTAATTAAAAAAAATTCACCTTCAAGATGAAAAGATTTTTTAAATCTTTTTTTCCCCTGTTCAGGTCCATAGGTAGTAAACCGTTCAATATTCAAGGAAACAATCAATTACAAAAATGTACCTAATAAACAACTTTCTAGAACATATGAACTAGGAATGACTAACATGCAGCTAGACCATTCTATAACTCCCTATATCATTTTATAAAGGATCAGTATAGGGATCTCTTACTATCATAAAACACATACTTACAACCCTATTAGCAGGGAAAAGTTGACTTTTGTAATACAGTGAGGTCTCGATTATCCGTGATTCGATTAACCGGCAACATCAATTATCCGGGAAAGAAAAAGAAAATGTTTTTGGATCGATTTAAATTTTTTTGCATTGATTAATCGTAATTACCACTATTATCCGGGATTACAATTTTATTTTTTCGATTATTTTTGAACAATCAAACACAATGTGAATAAAACGAAAAAGGGGAACTCCCTTGATCGATTTGTAAGGCCAAAAGTTTTTGATATTGTCCCATCGATTTCTCGATAGCATTTGGCGTGAGGAGTGTTAGACATTTTAAAAATCAAAGTGATTCTGTTATTGGCTTTGAAAACCGAAAAACTTTAAAAACTGCTGATTAAGAATGGTTCAGAAAGGAACGATTTAAAGGAACTCCAATTTCTGGCTTAACAGTGAAGGAAAGTCTAAAATATTCCACTCAAAATTTAAGAAAAAAACGACATTGTATTCACAAACTTAATGCTGCAGAAGAAAAATATTCAGCTGATTAGCTACCACAATTTTTGAGGAAAAATTAAATGAATTCAAATCAATGAAAAAATCTCCAATAATAAATGGAAAGTGTTTACTTGAGAGAAGTTTGGCTTGCCATAATGAAAATTTCATAGAATGACACAAGGTCTCAAAGAAGAGACTAACCTCATTAGTTTGCGTTAATGCTGCTGGTACACACAAGTGCAAAGCATTATTGGAAAGAGCTTTAAAAAACGTCCATGAGAATGATTTAACAATAACTTAGTACCAGAAGTGACTGAGAACTTTAAGAAAATCGGTCTAAAAGATGATAGTAAAATCATTCTGCCATTGGACAACATAAACCATTATTTTGAAATTTTTCCCACCAAATTGGAGGACTTTGATCCAACCGATGAATCAGTGAGAAACATTTAAATGTCATTATCGAAAAACTGTCATTATTAAAAAACTACTAAAAATTGGTACTCAATTAACCGGGAAAGTTGATTATCCAGAATGCTCCCGGTCCCGACCAATACGGATAATCGAGGTCTCACTGTATTGAATGATTTATCAGGGAATACAATTTTCACCCAATAAGTACATTTTTTAGCAAATCTCAATAGAATGTCAGGAAAGGAAACATTTTGGGCTAAGGCTTATTAATTGCATTAATGTTCTGAAAACACTTATTGTATATTCCTCGTTCAAAAAATCCCTGGTGCATTTATATTTAAAAATTCTTCTTGTGTGAACACTGGAGTAGCAGTTTATAGCTGTGACTATTTGTATTCGTACGTATGTATGTACTTACACTATAGGTCAAAACATATTGGACAAATTTAAAGATTTTAGAAACAACTACTGCACTCTAATATAAAAATACATGCACAGTGTTATTAACAATGAAATTTCAATTCAATATTTCTTAAGATTTTATAAAAAAAAAATTAAATTTGGAAAAACAAACAAAGATTAGAAATCGTATGTATAACAAAACATATTTGGGGGATTCAACAGACATAATGGGCTAATATATTATTAAAGTTTGAAAAAATTTTCAATCAAAAATGTTCTAAGCTAATAAGACTTTTTGAACTATTGGTCAATTCACAAGATCTCTGTCATAATGTCCTAATATATCACGACTCGGCGGCTCGGCTTAACCGACTCTTAGGCATTCGGCATTGGTCTCTGCTGGTTGGTTACGATAACACAATAAACATAGCATAGAAAGTAGCATCATTTTAGGAAATTTTTGGCATGAAAAGCTCTAAAAACCATTGAGAAATATTATGACAATATGACATAATAAGTGACCTTGTGAATTGACCATATGTCTATTGTTTTGGCATAAAATAACACTCTTTTTGTTTGAAATGCAACAACAATTGTTTAAAATATATTAGGACATTATGACAATATGACCTAATAGTAGACTGTTTAAATCGGTTAATTGAATTGTATAACACACATGCTAATATTTAGTTACATAATCGCAATCCTCAAAATTGCAGCACATCTTTTAGGCGTAAACCATATAAGATTATCTATTGTTGTGATTGGAATACCATGCCTTACCTCATTTATAACTTGCTACTATTTGTTTGAATCTCGATGTTCCAATTCCCGCTCTACGTTTCTATTTACTATTTCCCATTTTCACTAGGGTCGAGGATAACACTATCGCCTTCTTGTTTTAAAAACCCCTTCACCAATTCGGATTTGTGTTTACGGTCATTTTCATGTTGAAATACCCATTAGAAGGGTTTTTCATCATGCCCATGAGGCAACATCTTCTCCTGAAATATATTTTTATACACATGTTTATCCATAATACCAATTTTGAGTAAAGCTCCTAAGCTTTCTCGAGAATGGCAACCCCACACCATAACATGTCCGCATCTACGATTAACTGTTTCAGTAGGTACCGTGAAATAACTCCCAAATGAAAAACAAAAGCAAAACAGCTTTTCTGACCGAAGTCAGTTTTTGTTAAACCGTAGATACGCGATACGCCATAGGCCCGCAATGCAAAAAATGTTTGGTGAGCGAAGAATAGTTCCACCTTTAACATAAATAAATTCTTCGGATTTGGAACTATTTCATTTCTATTAGCATTTATTTCATTGGGAGCTATTTCGCTTTTTTGGGAGTTATTTCATTTTCCAAGTTTGGGAATTATTTAATTTTTGATGGTATTCATTGGGAGTTATTTCATTTGGGAGTTATTTCATTTGGGAGTTATTTCACGGTACCGTTTCAGTATAGTACTTATTTGGGATTATTCTGTTATTTACATCGTCGAACTCTCCTCATACAGAAAATTAAATTTAGATTCACCAGAAAATAAGTAAAATTGTATCCCATTCTGCAACAGTCCAGTTTAGGCGTGCTCGAGAAAATTTAAGGTGAGCTTTAAATTTTTACAGCTCTATAGCTTATGAGTCCAACTGGCACAGCTCTTCATTGTGCAGTCTGTACACTTATCTCTAGATTTAGAGAATCTATTAATCTAGAAGATGACAGGTTATGCTCTCAACTATATAAAGCCCCAAATAACTTACATGATTGATACATCAATATATCCGCTATAGTCCAACTTAGATGACTATTTAAAATCGAGTTAATCGGCACATATATGTTTAAAATATAAGCAAAAAAACGCGACAACTTTTTCAAACACAAACATTTTTTTACCAAAATTGTTTTTTTTTTATTTTTTTTTTTTTTTAACAAATTTCTGAGACTATACTTTGTATATAAGGTTTGGCACAGCAGAATATACCACTCCACCACACCAGTGGTGCAGAATCAAACCTTTTTTGGAAATAAATATTGCATTTCTAAACGCCTTGTCCGATCGGGACAAAATTGGACGTGGGCGGAGCCAAGGAGTATTCATGTTTAAGTTATTAAAATCGACTCAATAAAACTACAGGCGCGGCGCTCAAATTAGGGTACTTTCGACATATACAATTTTTAAACACGTGCCATTTTTTTGTTTCCCTTCCGTAGTAGATTTTTGTTTATGTGCAATATTTTTGAAGGACGGATTTTAAAAGTGGCATATTTTTGAATCTAATTGAGATATTGACTTGAATTTTTTTTTTTTTTTTTTTTTGGAAGTCCAAAAATTAACTTATCTAAACAAAAAAAGGTGGATCAAATTGTTCCTAATATTTGCAATCCTATCAAAATGTTGATACAAATTTTAGTTTTAGAAACTCAATAAATATGTAATATGTAATAAAATCTTCATTTATTAACAAAACTCAATGAAATTTTCAACGTTTTTTAAATCTGTCATTGTAAATAACAAAATGTAAAAAAAAAAATTAAAAGATCAAGCAATTCCTATAAATTGGAGCGAAAATCCCAAAAATTGTGGGGCTGGGAAAATACTTTTGGAATAAATAGCACATTAATGTCAAAACTGCTTTCTGTTTTCTGATCCCAGCATTGGTATTTTAGAACATGTGGCCCATGTTTGAAATTTTGATAAAAAAATAGGTCAAATTCCGAAGGACGTAGGGGCGACATAATCGAAAACTATGACATTTTATTTACACCAAAATATTCTCCGCAAAGATATCTTACAGAAAAACATAAGATTGTTATATGTTTTTTTAAGTAAAAAAAAGAGTCAACTTTTCGGCCAAAAAACAGCAAAAATCTACTATTTTTTTAATTTTTTAATTAAAAATCGTTTACTTTTGGATTCTTAATTGATATTGCTCTGAAATCATTTTCATATTATTGGTAATTTAGTTATTTAACTATACCTAGTCGAGCGCTTTCCAAAAATATTAAAATCGTGTTTAAACATTTTACATGTCGAGGGTACACTACTTTGAGCCCCCATAGCGCCGCGCCTAGAGCATTGGTAAATAACTCAAACTCAAATAGTCCTTGGTTACGCACATGTAAAACTAGTCCTTGCCGATCGAACCAGTCGTTTAGAAATACCAGATTTATTTCCAAGCAATTTTGATTCTGCTCCATTGTGCAATCTTGTTTTGTACTTATTTAATATGTAGCAGACCGTATAGTTTGGCATAACAAATTGCTCTTGTTAGTTTTGTGCAATATTCTATTTCAGCTATTTTAATTATATGGGTCTAAAATTATTGTAATTAAATTCTATAATTAACCTGTATATTTTTTAAAATATGTTTGGTCGGTTTCTTATTACATAATATTTCTTCTTTTATTCAATTTCTTAGTACAAAAATATTTATAATTTTTCGGTTCTAAGTAAGTTAACTCTTTCAGCTACGGTTTTATGTGTATAAGTTTAAAATCAAAACAATTTCATGTTTACCTTAACCTTCTCTTTACCAGTACCCACCCGGGGGACTTTTCGGTTTCATTTCTTTAATAAATTTTGAAATTTTGTTTCGATTTAAATGGAATTTAGACTCACTGAACTCACTGAACATATGTTTAATTTAATTATGGTGCAAATTTTCGTAACGTATAAATTTGTTTGAATGCCAATCATTTTGACTAAATTGTCTGACCAAAGCAAATGAACTCTGTGCTTTTTTATTGAATGCGTGAAAGTCTCTCAGAAAAACTGCGACTTACAACATATTAATCAAACCAGAGCACCCTGACGGCAAAAACCATAAGCGATGATCTCAAAAAATGTAATTGCAATAGATGCCAATACACTATGTTTTAAAGCCAATAGAAAAGGTGGTTAGAAGAGTGACCACTGAAACGCAAAGAGTTAAATCAAGGTTAGAAACATTCGTATCATATATTTATTGTTTAAAAAAAAAAAAAAAACAAGCAAATTTGTTTTCCCTATAGTAATAGTAGAAACAAATACATAGAAGCAATTTTTTCCCAATGTGTTTTCAACAACACTGTATATGTATTTGTGTGAATGTTAAATGCATTTAGCAGTTTAATTTAAATACAACTACATTTTAAAATTCCACTTACTCACAACATACGCGCACACACACACACACAGATATATTTTCGTAGTAGCTGTTGTGCCGATAGTGTTAGTACCCAGCGGCGAAATTTTTGAGGCCTTCAGCTATAAGGCCTTCTTTAGATCCAGTACTCATGCTCGCTTGCCTTCTTAGGAAGGCCTTATGGAAGGCCTACCTACTCCATTCTAGGTTTTTTATTATGTGTATGTATACATACTTACGTTAATGTCCCGTTACAAAATCACATTCCAAAGACAAAAAAACAAATACAAAAACTATTAATAAAAATGCAAAATGTGAAAAGAGAAAAAGAAGTAAACTTAAAGTAGTTTTACTTAAATTCTGTGACAAAGCGGTTGTGCATTCTGTAATTTTTTTTACGTGGTAGTTATTGCTTTTATTACAAAAAAATTAAAATGAATAAAAGATCACTTTTTTTAAAATGAATAAAAGATTACTTAGACGTTTAAAAAAAATAGAAAAAGAAAAAATTCTAATGAAAATTTATAAACAAAGTGATTTTAATAAACAAACAAACAGGCCTGTTGATGAAGGCCTTCTATCAGGCCTGTTAAAGAAGGCCTACTACCAGGCCTGTTGAAGAAGGTAAAGCAGAAGACCTTGGCTGGCTAGGACATCGTGTGTAAAAAATGTATGAGTATGGAATGGGACAATAAGGCCTTGTGTCTGATAAATAAGGCCTTCCAGAAGGCCTGCTTACTACTTCTTTTCGCCGCTGGGTAGTTGTACCCATATATGAACACTTTTTAACTACTTACTCCATATTTACGCTTATTTTTTTAAATGACACATTAAAAAGCACTCACACACCCATACATACAATTTCTAGCAAAAACGTGAAATGTTGTTGCAACATTCTTTTTTTTTTTTTTGAAGTTTTGTCGTTTTTCTTTTTTCACTTTTCCAACATATGCACATGTACTGACATATGTTTGTGTGTATAAAATATTTTTCTTTAGCACTTGCATTTAAATGACTCATTCAGTCATTTATTCATTCACCCATACAGTCAGTCACTCAACATGCTTTTTGTGTGAGTGTGTGTGAGTGAGTGTTGGAAGTGTGTATTTTTCTTTATATTTCATTTAATTTCTGCATTCAGTGCTTAACAGTGTGAAGGTCGTCAGGATTTAAATGAGCGTATGGTATGAAATTAAAGATGTGTAATTATAAAATAAATAAAAAGAAAATATTCAACGTGTTAAATACAAAGGCATTTAATGTTTGTTTAATAAACCATAAATTGATTAAAGAGTTGTTAAGTGTTTTTTCTTTGTTATCAAAGGAATTATTTGCATTGAAGAAAATTGAATTAAAGGGTCTGTTAATTGTGAAATATATAAGTAAGTTAAAGTGTTTTAGTGTAACCTTCAACCAAAGTGATAAATGTTTAAGGGCTTGTTTTAAAAGCACCCTAAAGCAGGTACAACTTTTAGCATTTTTTCAGATACATAGGCTCGTAATCATAGTCAAACACCAAAGTCGATTATTTTTAAAAACAACTTTAAAATAAAAATCAGCTTTTAATTATATTACAACTGTAGAAATTAAAGTATGTTTTAAATTGAACCGACTTTAACCGGCTGCCACCTAGAATGTAGAAAATGTTTTCATACAATATTAAACATATTAAACGGAAAAACTAAATAAAAAAGCAGTTTCTGGTGGAAAAATGGAAAAAATAAGATTAATATTACATTTAGGATATTTTGGTACTAACTTTATTGATAACTGTTGAATAATTCTAAAATATCTGGCAATATCTTCTAGCTTAAACATTTTTTTTTTACTTTTTGACGAACTTTTTTACTTGGACAAGAACAGCTGATGCTGTTGCTAAATGTATTAAAACAATGGTGCCCAAGACCTATACTCTTAGTGCTCATTTGTTTTTGTAAATGCTCTTAGCTATAGGCTGTGTGTTTCTATACTCAATGGAACACTTAGCACTAGCAATATGAAATACACAAACAACTTTGTCTTGTTTGTTTTTTTGTCGATCTTCACTGTCTACACTAGACTGTCCACAAAAAATCGATTTTGGAATCTTGTTGGTCTTAACCCCACAAAACGATTCCCCTTTCCAGATATTGAGATAGCCGAAATTTGAGCTCGATTAAACGACGTTAACCCGTGCCGCTCGTCGCTCAAAGTTTGAAAAAATCAAAATTTTTGGCCAAAAAGCTAACATAAGAAGCTATAACTCCAGAACGGTAAATAATAGAAACACGATTAGTATCTCAAAACAAAGCTAATATTGTTTTTCAAAATTTATTTTATATACATTATTCTTGTTACTTTAAGCCAAACAGAGTTACAACAGCTTTTGTCTCCAAAAACGTGACCTAGTCGCGGTAGGAGCATACTTCGTATATTTTGATATTATGTGAAAAATGTTGCTAGTAAGTAAATATTTTTATATTTTAGTGTTATTGAATCATAATGTATATCGATTTAGTATTTCAAAAAGATATTAAACACAAAAATTGGTTGAGAAATGTAAAAGTTATTAAAAATTCCCCAGGCGATTAATGTGTCTCAGAGCACTTGATTATGATATGTGGAAAAAAATTTAACTTATTTTAAAACTATACGAATAAAACTATTTTATTACATAAAATATACCTATTTTTGCTCAAATATAAGTTTTTTTCCTTAAAATATAACGTGAATCTGTTCTCAGCTATGGTCAAAAAAAAATTTTTTTTTAGACGACAGTTTCAAAACACCATTTTCAGTTTTTTTTAAACTTTGTTAAACAAATTTTTAAATTTTTTAAATATCACCGGGGGGTTTATGGTCAATAGATTAGGGAACAAAACAGTGAAAAAATTAGGTCAATACCTCTTATAGTTCAGGTGTACCTGCGGTTTGAATTCTGCGGATTTCGCGAAAAACTCATTTTTTTGGAATATTTTAGAAAATATGTCATAATTTTTTATTGTTATACATTTTAACCAAAATATTTACAGAATATTATTTCCCAGATATTAAAAAATATGTCCCTGAAGTTATATATAAATCGGGAAATCCTAAGGCGTAAACTTTGGAGGTCAAAGGTCAAATTTCGCAATATTTGGAAATTCACATTGAAACATATGGAAATAATCTTTATTTGTCGACCATATTTACTAAAATTACAGGATTTTATGGTATATGGTCCGATATTTAGAATAACATAAAAAAATGATCCAAAGGGTTAATTATTATTTTTTTTTTTTTTCTGAATATAAATTATATTCATTTTTTTATTTTTAAATTTATTAAAATTGATTTTATTAACTTTGGGGACATATTTGACCCAAATGCTTTAAAGGGTTAATTTGATTTTTTTTTTATGTTATTCTAAATATCGGACCATATACCATAAAATCCTGTAATTTTAGTAAATATGGTCGACAAATAAAGATTATTTCCATATGTTTCAATGTGAATTTCCAAATATTGCGAAATTTGACCTTTGACCTCCAAAGTTTACGCCTTAGGATTTCCCGATTTATATATAACTTCAGGGATATATTTTTTAATATCTGAGAAATAATATTCTGTAAATATTTTGGTTAAAATGTATAACAATAAAAAATTATGACATATTTTCTAAAATATTCCAAAAAAATGAGTTTTTCGCGAAATCCGCAGAATTCAAACCGCAGGTACACCTGAACTATAAGAGGTATTGACCTAATTTTTTCACTGTTTTGTTCCCTAATCTATTGACCATAAACCCCCCGGTGATATTTAAAAAATTTAAAAATTTGTTTAACAAAGTTTAAAAAAAACTGAAAATGGTGTTTTGAAACTGTCGTCTAAAAAAAAAATTTTTTTTTACCATAGCTGAGAACAGATTCACGTTATATTTTAAGGAAAAAAACTTATATTTGAGCAAAAATAGGTATATTTTATGTAATAAAATAGTTTTATTCGTATAGTTTTAAAGTAAGTTAAATTTTTTTCCACATATCATAATCAAGTGCTCTGAGACACATTAATCGCCTGGGGAATTTTTAATAACTTTTACATTTCTCAACCAATTTTTGTGTTTAATATCTTTTTGAAATACTAAATCGATGTACATTATGATTCAATAACACTAAAATATAAAAATATTTACTTACTAGCAACATTTTTCACATAATATCAAAATATACGAAGTATGCTCCTACCGCGACTAGGTCACGTTTTTGGAGACAAAAGCTGTTGTAACTCTGTTTGGCTTAAAGTAACAAGAATAATGTATATAAAATAAATTTTGAAGAACAATATTAGCTTTGTTTTGAGATACTAATCGTGTTTCTATTATTTACCGTTCTGGAGTTATAGCTTCTTATGTTAGCTTTTTGGCCAAAAATGTTGATTTTTTCAAACTTTGAGCGACGAGCGGCACGGGTTAACGTCGTTTAATCGAGCTCAAATTTCGGCTATCTCAATATCTGGAAAGGGGAATCATTTTGTGGGGTTGAGACCAACAAGATTCCGAAATTTTTTTTCCCCCATACAAATAGTGGACAGTCTAGTCTACACGCAAGTGCAAAGCAACAACACTTTCGTATGCTTTGCTGGTAAACATTGACGACAGCGATCATCAATGTAGAGTTTGTTTTTGTTTATCGTATGGTATTGTTTAAAAAATAGTGTATTTTTTTCTTTATTCTTTGCATGTTTTGGTTTTTACAACAAAAAAATTGCATAAAAATTAGTTTTTCTTTAAATGTATTGGTGTTACGTCAGAATTATACTTTAACTTGTCTATGATAGACTTAAAGACCACCCTTAAGGAAAGTCGAGTTTAATTCTCTTAAAGTATACACCTATCCCTCGATTTACACGATACCTTTTTTACACTATTTCACTTTGACAAGATTTTTTTGGTTTTCGTTTAAATCGAGGGATGTGGAAATTACCTCAATTTACAGGATTTTTTTTTAAATTTATCCTGCACAATTCTCAAAAATAGTTATCTATTAAAAATGAAAATATAATAGGGAAAAGTGTAGCAGCTTGAACCAAAATTAGTCTGAGTACAACTTCTTGCGTTCGGGACATTACAATTGAAAATATGGAAAAGCCACTAATGAGCTGGATAGGAAATTAAACTCAAAAGTGAATCCCAATTGATACCATTGCTATTATAAAAAAAAAAAACTTAATGATCAGCTACCATCAAGTAATGGTTTGTTTGAAATATTTAAACAAAGACATTCCTTATATAATCTATAATTAAAAGTTGAACAAACTTCTGCTGATATAGATGTGTCTAAAGAATATCCCGAAAAATTTACTGAAATTATTGCTGCCAAATAATACATTCCTGATAAAGTCTTCAATACAGACGAATCGGGACAGTTTTGGAATGCCACAGCGGACTTTTCTATAAGCATATATGGTCCTAAGTGAGTGAGAATTCTAGGGGGAGACTTTTTGGTACTTTGTCTTTAATCGAATGGTACTTTTTGGAATTTCTTCAACAATGAACCTAGAATCATGAAATAAAGCCTATATGGACCCGAGTGAATGTTAATCCACAAGTGGCTGCCTTTTTGGTACTTTTTCTATATTCTAATGGTACTTTTTGATTTTTTTGTAATAATGGACATAGAAGTACGAAATTATGCGTATATGGTAACAAGTGAGTGAAAATTCAAGCGGACACTTCATGGTACTTTTTCTTTATTCTAATGGTACTTTTTTGACTTTTCTATAGCAATGGACTTGGAAACATGGAATTAAGTATATATGGTCCTAGGTGAGTGAGGACTTTTCTATCAAAAGCTAATACAATTTTTAAATTTAAACATCGTTTTAAAATCAAGTTTATTATGGAAATTTTGCTTTAAAACATTGTTTAAATTTAAATTTTTTTATGAATATAGGGAAATGTACTTACTTTACTTTAAAATAAATGAATTTTCTAAACAAAATTTTAAATTTATTCGTATTATGCTGGATATACACGATACTAATTTTCATACTAATCGTAGTATGAGCTGAAGTACGGTTTTCTGATAGACGTTACTACAAATCGTACTAGTTCAATTGAAAAAAATAAAAAATAAAAAGAATATCACAAAATAACTGACATATATAAATAAACTGTTGAAGACATAAATTTCGTAGAATGAGATACGATACTAATTATCGTACTTATAGAAGCCACGCCCACATAAAATCAAAAATTTTTGATTTTCATACTTCGATAGTACGACAACATAATACATGTTACTAATTTCATACTTGTACGATTTATCGTACGACTTATCGTAACGTGTATACCTAGCATTAGGGTATTTTTTCGATATACACGATTTCTCATACAAAAATTTTTCATTTCGATTTACACGATTTTTTCAGGAACGCATCTATCGTGTAATCAAGGGATAGGTGTACTTTATTTTTGACTATGGTTATATAGAGAAAATGAGCTTTGACATATACAGTAGGGTATATCGATTTGTATGGAAAAAATTTTCGATATTGTGCCATCGACTTTTCAATAGCTTTTGGCTATTTCAGAAAAATTATTTTTGTGGCACCCAAATTTCCGAAAAAGTAAAAAAAAAAATTACTTTAAATCAGCCAATTTTATTATAAAAATAAAAGTCGAGAAGAAGTCTGTTATTTAGTTGTCATATGTTTTGAAACGTCAAGCTAATAACCTTTGATATAAGTATATTGCCATATGGGCATTTCCTCCAATTAGTCAACCAGGATTGAAAAATAAAATGTTGATAATCATCGTGTTTTATTGAAGATATTTCAATATAATTTGGTACGTATAATTTTTGCGGCAAAAGGACAAAGCCTATTGAAACTGGCTGAAATCGGTCCATTATTTCACCTAGCCCCCATACAAATATCATCCCGAAATTGGACTTAATCGGTCTTGAATGTTTATTTTATGTAGGTATCTACACAAATATTGTTACAAATAAGTTTTATATATACCGAATACATGTCATTAAATTTTATTATGATCGGTTCATAGCTCCCCGCTTCCGTAAATCACTTCAACGTTCATAAATCTCATAAAAATTTTGGTATACACATAAAATTCAACATAAATAACTCTCATATAGACAAAAACTATGACCTAATTTCATGGTGATCGATCAATAATTGGTCATAGCTCCCACATAAGGACCACTTCGAAAATCACTCACGAATATAAATTATTGAATTTTAAAAGAAAAATGTTTTTGCTCATTTACTTAGTATAGGGTATTATATGGTCGCGCTTAACCGACCATGCTTTCTTATTTGTTTCTTAAGGAAATTTGAAGATATTTATGGGAAAATGCATGGAGATAATACTAAAAAAAATCATATGGAAAAATCGTACGTTCGCGACCGGTACTTAACCCAATTAAGCAAAACCCAATAAAGATATTTTATTGTTAATTACCGGTTAGAGACCTACATTAATACGCTTTTAAAATAAATTAATTGCTTTTAAATATTCCGTTCCATTTCACTACTGTCAGCCAAAGTTTACTTCTATTTTGCGTACGTTCGTTACCACATGTTTATAACTATCATTATGAAAACTTAAACAAGATGAAATCCATATTTTGCACCAAACATACAACTACCAAAATGCTATCGAATCGAAAAAAAAATGCTAGAAAAAGTTTTGTTTTCTATTGGGGATATTTTAAAACATTCCGGAGATTTTATTATCGGTAATAGCCATCAATTACCAGTAATTTATCTTTGATCTTTGGATAGACATTAAAGATGTTTAATACATTCAAGAACTTATCATTGCAGATGTCGGATTTTATGTGCAGATCATAATCAATTTTGATGGTAATAGTCAATCGAATGTTCTCAAATCTGCTGTTTACTTTATATTTGGGGACATTTTTAATTTTCTGTTGGTGTATATGAAAATGAAAAGTATATTGCAAGCATGCCCTGCGGCCAATGCTTATTTCATGAGGCTACTTATCGTGGGTAGGAATTTCTATTTTGTAAATGAGACGACATCATTAACATTAGCCGCTGTGCTTGGCGCTTTTTTCACTGAGCCTCAATAGGATTTTATTAATAACAAGGTTCCTCAAGTGTGTCGTTATAACAACTCCATGCGAACAGGCTTTTATCTCAACCTCCTTGCAATACCCATAGTCAAACGTGAATGTATTTTATAGTATCGCTTAAAGCTTGTAGTATTGAGGAAATATTCATATTGTTGAATGCACCTCCCATATTTCTTCTTATCGAGTTTATCTTCTACAGTACAACCAATGTAATGCGAGGCTAATTACACAGAAATTATATTCAGGTAAGAAAGTTGTTCTTTGTAGAATTTGGTCGGTGAGAGAATATTTCTGAAATGAATGTCACAATTATTTTCAATGTTTTCAATTAAACGAATTCTATAATCGAAAAATACTTTGAAGCATGATCTTGTCCGACTAACTGTATTACTTGTTTATGAGGGTCTAGCCGATTTGAGAATACTTCTTTATGAACTTTTATTTTGCATTTATCTCCATAAGACCTTCTGAAACTAAAATTTAGCATGTAATTTTTCTGAAATTATACAAATTTGTATACAAGTTATTTCATTTCATCTTAATATCTTATTTAATATTCAATTTGATCCTTTGAAAACCGCGCAAAGAAATATTTAAAATATGTTTCATGGCAACATTGTTGCCTCGAAAAAGCAAGAAGAAATTATGTCCGTCAAAAAGACTAGGAGTACAAGATAGTACAAAGAAAATTAAGAAATAAAATTTGTTTAAACTCAGTGGTGTATCAGGGAAATCTAAAATGTATTTATACCCTATACCATAAATGACAACTAGATAGGTAACTGAGAACCAACAACCTAAATCTGTTGTCAAAAACCTAACTCATGAGAATGTATTGCATGTATTTTGCTATTGTATCACCTGTATGTGTGGAAAGAGAGTAATTTTTTCAATTTTATTGCTCTCTCCTTCCGTTCTATGCGTTTATTCTATGCCCTATACCATCATAGTAGGGAGGCCACACAGAAAGAAAAATTTATAATTGGAATGAATTTTGTATTAAATATTATTAACCGAACATGACTTTTTTTCCCAAACTTTTTTCATTCCGAATAAGAACATGTTCAAAAATATTAAAAAATTGTACATAATGGAAATTTTTGCTTTTTTTTAATTGTATTATCTAATAAATTATTTCAAAAATTTTTGCATAATAGCCATATATTGGCCAATATTTTAAGATATTTTCTTGTAGCTGAAAAACGTAAAAAAAACTTTTTGGACAACATAAAAATATATATAAATGAAATTGTAATAATATTTTGCAAGCATTCTTGATTTTATTTGAAAACATAAACATGGTCTGTAAAGACTGCCTACAACATTCATCATGTTTATAAACACGTCCATCAGTAGAAGCTTCTACTTATCAACAATGTTGATAGCATGCGGTTATTAGCATTGTTTGTAAGTATGGCAACACTAAATGTTTACGCTGCTAACATTAACACCGAAAGTTCTAGAATTCTAATGTTCTAGTTTGTCCGTTAAGATCATTGTAGAAGATTAACGAAAGATGGCGTGTGTATAAATAGTGGCAGAGGTTGCAGTCGTGAGTGAGTTGATCATTGGCGCTGTTAGAGTTAACATCAACTGTCGTGTACATTTAAGTTTATACATTATAAAGTGTGTGTGTGCATTTCTGCGAATTGATAAACGTGTATAAAGACACTGAGTGACTATTTGAACTGTTGTTGTTGTACATTTTAAATAAATAAAGAGTTGTTACAATTTTAAACTACTAAAACTGTATCATAATATTTATGTTGAAACTTTTTTCTCAATATTAGTCCAACACCAACCGTCACGTGTACCGATCGACTTTGAATCATTCTCTGAATTGATTAAACGATCTTCTGGCTGGGTGGCTGTCCTTGTAAATAAGGGTCGCAATTTTAAAGATACTAAGACAAAATTAAAATTTGAAACATGTATTATTTGTGGCCTAAGGACGAAACCTGTTGAAAGTGTTATTATCAGTCTACTATTTCACCCATCCCCTTACAAATGTTCTTCCGAAATAGAACTTTATCGATCACAAATGCATGATTTATATAGATATCAACACAAATTTTTCCATTTCACAATTAACAATTTTGTGCAGATCGATTCAAAACTTACCATAGCTCCCATATAGTCCCACTAACAAAATTCACAAATAACAGAAATAAGCTTCACATAAACATAAACTATATGACCTAATTTTATGGCGATGGGTCCGTAATTGGTCACAGCACCCACATAGGTCTCACTCACAATAATAAATTATTGGAAATTTAGATGAAAAATATTATCGCTCATTTACTCAATGTAGGGTATTAAATGGTAAGGCTTGACAGACTATACTTCCTTATTTGTTTTTTATTTTTTATCAACCAGCACAAGTGTTCCTTTTATATGTATTTTGATTATAATTCCTTTTTCTATATAAATTTTCGTTTAGTGGGTTGGTTGCAATTTTCACCATAAACTCAGGGGAAAATGTTGGTAAGAAATGCTTAACATTAAATAAAAACATTTCCTTATATAATTATCAGGTTTAAATTTAAATCAAATTTATCTAATAACTCATTTACATCTGTTCGAAATCTACTAGATTTTGATCACAATCTGGATTATATTACTACGCTATTTTAAATTGTATTTCAGAAGTTTCTAATTTTATTTCAGAAAAGTCCAATTCAATTTCAGAATTTTCCATTTCTGAAATTTTTAATTGTATTTTAGAAACTTTTATTTGTATTTCAGAAATTTCCAGTATATCAGAATTTTCTAAATGTATTTCAGTATTTTCGAATTGTATTTCAGAAATGTTCAACTACGTTTCAAGATTTTCCAATTGTATTTCAGAAATTTTCATCTGTATTTAAGAAAATTGTAATAGCAATACCTACCAATGGAAATATCTGAAATACAAATAGAAATTCGAAAAAATAATTTGAAAATTCTGAAATATAATTGGAAATATCTGAAATTTAATTAGAAACTTCCGAAATACAATTGGAAAAGGATAAGATTTAAACCGACAATGGTAACCTATATGGGCAATTCCATATCATCGTACGTGACATTTGTACGCCTATACAGTGGAATAGATTGTGCACAAATAAGAGTATCTGAAAAATAATTTAGTCTTTATGTTCCATTCAGAGGGTACTACATCTTAAAAAAATTATAAGTCCTATCGAAACATTGTTGTCCAAAAGATAGGGCGAAATAAGGGTATATCGTACGTGACATAAAACGGAAGTAATTTTGAGGTTCATGTAGAAATATGCGATAATTTGCGAATCGTGAGAGGTGTTATGTTTTCTTTTAATTTCTTACACTTAACCAAATATTTTTCCTTTACAATCCGTCATATTTAAATAAAAAAAATCTTTGGATGATTTTATAATAAATAACATTTAATATCGTACGTGACATACCGTACGTGACAGAATTTTCTCTCATAATAAAACAATATATATTCTGTAAATATATATATACAAAAACTAAAAAAATAAATAGAAAATATATATTCGGTTTTAATAAACAATTTGATGATATCAAAAAAACAATCAGAGTCAAATTCATTTCATACTACATGCTAATTGGGATCTTAGTTTTCGCCGCAATCTTAGCCTAAAACATACCAATTAAATTAAAAAATTAAATATAGTCACTTTAAACTATTATTTTGGCACTTAAAATGTTGTAATAAGCTCGAAATACTTTCACATAGTAACATTTAAGTGTTTTCTACTATTCAAATCCTCTTGAAAAAAAGTTTGAAGAGTTTTTGTTTTTTCAGTCGTGGTAGTCATTCTCGTGGAATTGCCCATATGTCTGTTAGGGTGGCCCTTAATAAACGAAAGTTGGATTTTTGCCAATCTCACCCGCCAGTTTGGTGAACATTGGTAAACAAATCATCCTGAAAAATTTTTAGGTAAATCGGTTGGGGTTAAGACGTGCCTCTGAAGTTTGGAGATGCATTTACATGGAAAAAAAAATAATTTTTTTCAGTTTTTGTAAAAATTTTGCATTAAAGAATTACTTTTGCAATCCAGTTTAAAAGAATAGAAATGTATACGTAATTTTCATTCTAATAAGATATAAAAAAGAGAAATTTGTCCAAAAATTTTAAAGTTATTAAAAATTCCCCAGGCCAATAACGTGTCTCAGGCCACTAGAACAAGAAATGTAGAAACAAAAGTAACACATTTTGATAAATATAAAAATAAAAGCTCATTTTTACTTAAAATATATTCATATTTACTTGTATATAAGTTTTTGTTTTCGTAGGCTACCGTTAACCTATTCGCAGGTATGACCAAAAAAAATAAAAAATTTTTAACTGCAGTTTCAAAACTCCATTTTCAAATTTTTAAAAATTTTGTTAAACAAATTTAAGAATTTTTTGATCATCTCATTATATTGAGAATATAATAGGGAATAAAAATATGAAAAAATTATGAAAATATCTCTTATAGTTTTTCCGTACCTGCGATTTAAATTTTGAAATTTTCGAAATAATCTAATTATTTGGTAATTTTTTTGGCGAATGAGCTCTATTTCCTTACTGTTATGAATTTTGAGCAAAACCTATTCAGAATATTATAGTCCAGATGATTCTAAGTATACTACGAAAGTTTTACTAAAATTAAAAAACGTTAAATCTTAAATCGTGAAGGTCAAAGGTTAAATTTTTCAATATTTAGAATTCCTAATTTAAAGATTGTGACATGTTAATAATTTTTGGGCCGATTTTGATGAAACTTAAGAAAAATGTGACATGAAGTCTATTATTTATAATAGCAGCACAAAAATAGAAATTAACCCTTAATTGCACTTGGGGTTAAAACGACCCCAAACTTTTGCCAAAATTTTGTACAATCTAATAAAATCTAAATAGATTTTGGAAAAATTTAAATAGATTTCAGCAAATCTAATTAAAATCTATAAAAATAAACTACATTGTGATTGAAATCTAATTTAAACTTGTCTTAGTGAATGTGATTTATTTGTTGAGAATTTAGTTGCCAAAGCAAAGCAATTGTTAAAATGGTATGCTGTGCAAACGTTCTACTCGAAATCAAACGAGATTTCAAGTTTGCTGTAAATGGAGTATAAACACAAAATTTAATTAAAAAAATTTAAAAATGTCGGCTTATTTTTAAAATATCAAAATTTTTTACCCAGTGTTTTGAAATAACTTTACAGAATTATCTAGCTATAGACCAACCACAAAACCTTTTGAACTAAATAAATGCAAAAACCAAAAAAAAAAAAAAAATAAATAAAAGGGAAGAATAAAATAATATAAGAAGAAATGTATTTGTTTTGCAGAAATGTACTTTGTTTTGTACATTCTCCTTTAGAATTGCACATTTTATTTGCTTTGTATATTTATTTCATGATGGTGTTTTTAGGCAGACCTTGTTATACATATCTTGAATGAGTTTCATTTTTTATATATGTACATTTGTTTATAAATATATTTTGTATATTTATGTAATAGGAATACGAACACTAGCAAATTTAAATGAATATATATTTTACGTTTTGTTTCTGTTGTAGTTTTGTTCTTTATTTGATACCGATCCTTTTCAGACATAAAATTTTTAGTAGGCAATGCAAATAAAACGTGTTTTTTTTCAAGAATGTCTTTGATAAAATAAAATATATGAAATCCTTATACAGTGGTGTTGAAAATTTTAGAGTTTATTACTTAGGTATTAAAGAAGTACAAAGTGTCCGACTTGTATCAATAAAAGAGAAGATTATTACTCCACCATAATGTTGTAGTTGACATCATTATCTAATGTTTTAAAACAGTTGTCAGTTATGAGATTTAAACATGTTGAATATTAGGGTGGTCACTTGATCGAATATACTTTCTGACTTGTTGCTATTCTTTTTGTATAATTTAATTTTAAAATGTTTTTGCGTTAGTAAAAGTTTAATGATTTCTTGCGAGCTATAATTTTCTGACAGTAGGGTGGTAGGAACACAGATGTGGTGGATAAATACTAAAACGGGATACTTGAGGTCAATGGGATACTTGAGGTCAACATTGATACATCATACTATAAGATCCGACTGCTAATGCCAAAGATATATACGTTCGGCAAAAAAATTTTTTTTTCCGTAATTGCCTTTCAAAAGTACTTTATACTAGAGGGTGTACAGTGCTCATTCTTGCATTAGTCTGTAGTAAGTTGGATCAATGTTTTTATACCCTTCACCATGAGTGGCAAGGGTATATATAAGTGTGTCATTCCGTTTGTAATTTCTACATTTGCGACCCCACAAAGTATACATATTCTCTATCGATATATATAGCGAAGTCGATATAGGCATGTCCGTCTGTCCGTCTGTATGTTGAAATCAACTTTCCGTAGCCCCCAAATAACTTACAAACATAATTGATACATTAATATATCGGGAATTCTTCCGGCTCGGTCGCTATTTAAAATCGAAAAAATCGGCCCACAAATGGCTGAGATATAAGGAAAAAACCGGGACAACCTCGATTTTTGGCCTATTTTTTATCTATATCTGGATTAGTAAGTCAATTATATCGACAATATGGATATCTAATGATATATATTTCAAAGTCCATTGCAACGATTTATACCTACAATGGGTCAAAATCGGGAAAAGTATTTTTTAACCCGAATTTTTTTTTACCAAAAAAATTTTTTTGTTATAAATTTTTTTTCACTAATAAATTAAAAAGTTTTTTTTTTAAATTTTTAAAAAAATTTTGAAAAACAATTTGAAAAAAATTTTATTTTGTTTACCGAAAAATATTTAAAATTTTTATTTTAAAGTATAATTTGGTGAAGGGTATATATGATTCGGCACAGCCGAATATAGCTCTCTTACTTGTTTTTTATTTGTATCATATTATTTCCTAAAGATATTATTTTGGTTTATTTCCTTTAAATAAACCGGATACTTTTGATTGCAAATAAAAGCAGTTTTAGTACTTTAAAATTGTAACAACTATTTTTTTAAAATGTGCAATATCAAACGTTCAAACAGTCACTCAGTGTCTTTATACACGTTTATCAATTCGCAGAAATGCACACACATTTTATAATGTACAAACTTAAATGTACAAGGCAGTTTATGTTAACTCAAACAGCGCCTATGATCAACTAAACTCACGACTGCAACCTCTGGCACTATTTATACACGCACCATCTTTCGTGAATCTTCTACAAAGCTCTTAACGGACAATGTTCGAATTCTAGAACTTTCGATGTCAATGTTAGCAGCTTAAACATTTAGTGTTGCCATACTTACAAACAATGCTAACAACCGTATGCTATCAACATTGTTGATAAGTAGAAGCTTCTACTGATGGATGTGTTTATAAACACGATGAATGTTGCAGGCAGCCGTTACAGACCATTAAATTCAAATCGCTATTGCACATTCGTAACAATATTTTTATGTTTTTTATATAAAAATTCTTTATTTGTGGTAAGTTTGTGTGAATACTTATATAAATCACACATGTATGACCTGTAAAGTAATATTTCGGGAGGTCCCTTACGGATAGGTGAAATAATGCACTGATTTCAACGAATTACAATAAGCTGCGTCTTTGGACCCAACAAAACTGATGTACCAAATTTTGCTCTAAATATCATCAAAAATAAGACCTGTATTTTGCGCACAAATTTTACATGGACAGCCAGCCAGACGAACATCGGTAAATCGACTCAGAAAGAGATTCTGAGACGATCAGCACAAACGCATAATAACATCTTCGTTAAGGCGTTTTAGGGTATAATAACTCTAACCGAAATGTTTGTTTCATTATTCATAGAAATATTAAATTTTATGAAAATGTTAAACAACATTTAAAACTTTATTAATTTCTTTGTAATATACTAAAAAATATTTTATAATTGGCAGAATATTGCTCAACACAGAATTGTAATACATTTTCTTTCACACTGTTGGCAATTATTATACAACTGTGCCATTTAAAGTAAGTAAAACATTTCTCCCTTTGTGTAATACATATAACATTATTTCAATATTAACAAAGAATCTCACAAAAAAAAAAAAAAAAAAGCTGAGGGCTAGAGTATTCAAAAGCCAAATCCGGTAATCAGTAAACCGGTTTTATCCATTTGAAAAACCCACCGGTTTAGAATATTTTATATTGTGGAATTAATTGACATGCGGATTCAAATATGTTATCTATATAAATATATAAATGTCTTTGTAAGTTTGTTTGTTTATTTGTTTGTTTGTTTGTTTGTTTGTTTGTTTGAGCATCACGCCTAAACGGCTGAAGCGATTTTATTGAAATTTGGAACGTAGATAGATCCTTACTTGGAAGCGTCAATAGGCTATAAATTTTTTCAATACTTGGACCAGAAAGGGATAAAAAGGGGGAAAAACGGGTAAAATTAGTACCTTTAGTTTTTAAACAATAATTACTAAACGGCTGAACCGATTTTTACATCGACAGGGGTAGCGAAGCGCACCGGGTCAAGCTAGTAATAAATAAGAGAGCTATATTCGACTGTGCCGAATCTTATGTACCCTTCACCAATGATAATGTTTGAAAATATTTAAAATTCTTGTACAAACAAAATTTGTTGGCTGAAAAAAATGTACGTTAAAGAAATTTTTAAGTCATTTTATACATCCTTGGAAAGATCATTGAAATGTCAATCATTAGATATTCATATTGTCTATATTACTGACTTAGTAATCCAGATATATCAAAAATAGTTAAAAAATTGAGGTAGTCGTGGTTTTATGCTTATATCACTGCCATTGGTGGGAGATCCTACTTCATGGGGTCGCAAATGAATAACAAACCTTTGCAACTTATCGTAAAGGGTATAAAAACTAACAAATAACCATACAAATTATACAAACAGCTTTTGAATGCAGAACCTGTTTTTCAAATAAAAAGTTTTCGGGTCCAAGGCCGATTTCAACTGATTATGTTTCTTAAAAGATCTCCATTTCAATACAATAATAGTTTATATTTGGAAAAACTTTCGACATATTTTCCTGATCTGAAGTAGAACTAACACTAACTTTGGCTAACAGCTTTATTGATAATTATTAGACTAAAGGTCGGGTCACACATGGCAAATATTTGACGAAAAAGATGTAACCACTAAACAAAATATATTTGAATTCTTTTTCTTATTTCCAAAACGTATCTTATTTTGGATGATTCAAAACAAATATTTAGTTTTATTTGATGCTGTTTGATATTACAAAACACTTGTAAGAGTAAACAATGTCAAACAAATTTGTGCTAAAAAAAGTGGTTACGCTTTTTTGAGTAAATATTTGCCGTGTTTATATGTATATTTTTTGTTTGTTCTCCTTTAAATTCCTTTAAAGCATAAACATTATCTTCAATATATTATAATGAAAATAACAGTCAATCGGATTTTTAGAAAATTAACTTGTTCAAATAACCCGAAAACCGGTTTTCTAAAAACGTCAGTTTTTTGAATGCTCTAGTGATGGAGGGCACTTTTCAAATACATTTTTTTTACAATATATTCTTTAAAAAATAGTTATATTTAACGATTACATATTTACTTGCATATTTAAAAGAACCGTTTGATACGTTGGCAACTAAAGAAATAAAATGAAGAACATTTTAAATTGCACATAACTCTGTTAACTCTTTTGTGCCCGATTTTGCTTACAAGCGCACTATAACAGGAAAATGTTTAATAGTATGAAAACATTTGCAAATAAGATATTATGTGGTTCACTAAACTTGTAATAACATCTAAACACGTAGGACAAAATAAGCGAGCTATATGGTAAAAACTGATTTTTGTGACCTATTAATAGCTTCGACATTTCGTGCAGTTGAAATGTGATTTTAAGTCAATTATATCAGATTGTAATTTCTACATTTTTGATTTGCGACCCTACAAAGTATATGTATTCTGGATCAGATAGCGAAGTCGATATAGCCATGCCCGTCTGTCCGTCAGTATGTTGAAATTAACTTTCCGTAGCCCCCCAATAACTTAAGTACATACATGTTTCATACATCAATATATCGGGAATTTTTTCTAATCGAGACAATCAGCCCATAAATGGCTGAGATATAAGGAAAAAACCAGAACAACCTCGATTTTTGGCCTATTTTTTATTTATATTTGGATTAATAAGTCATTAATATAGTCAATATGGATATCAAATAATATATATTTCGAAGACCTTTGCAACGGCATATATAAAGCCCAAGTAAGTCGGACCTACAATTGGTCAAAATCGGGAAAATATTTTTTAACTCGAATTTTTTTTCTTTTTTTCACCAAAAACAATTATGTTGTTGTAAAATTTTTTACACAAATAAATTTAAAAAAAAAAAAAAATAATTTAAAAATATGTAAATCGGCACAGAAGAATATAGCTCTCTTACTTGTTTTATTATCTTTTATTCAAATAATTTGTAATTTTTAATTTCACTGGCCTAATAAAAGCATTTTATTTCATTCGAGCATGAAGAATGACTTTAACATAGAATAAAATATACATAGAAGAGTTACTGAGAGACAATAAACCTAAGTCTTGCAACAACACAATACATGTAAATCAATGTATTTTGTTGTTGTTTCAGACATTTGTGCCAGACATTTGGGAGAGAGTAGTGAGCTTACTCTCAGTTAGCTTTTAATTTAAACACATTCGATTAAGCAATATTGAAATTCTTCTGGGAAAGTACTGGACTAAATTATATTTTGCTGATATATATTTTGTAAAATAAAAGTGTCAAAATAAAAAACCTAATTCTAAACCAAACTAATTGGCGTGGGCTTTAGAAATATGCGATTAAACAGCTAAGATATAATTGGGAGATCCTAATATATTATGATAGTTTAAACAAATATTTGTTGTACTTCAAACAAAAAAATTAAAAACTAAAAAGACTTTTTGAACTATTGGTCAATTCACAAGGTCTCTTATCAGTCATATTGTCATTATGTCCTAATACATCACGACTCGGCGGCTCGGCTTAACAGTTTCTTAAGCATTCGGCGTTGCACTCTGCTGGTTGGTTACGATAACACAATAAACATAGCATAGCAAATACTTAGTATTATTTTAGGACACTTTTAGCTTGAAAAGCAATAAAAAACCATTATGAAATATTAGAACATTGTGACAACATGGCATGATAAGAGATCTTGTGAATTGACCAAATATAATAAAATTTCTCATACAAAACACAATAATGAAATTAATCTTGAGGCAAATTAAAAGATAATTTTATTAAAATTTCGTTTAGTTGTTCTTACATTTTAATTAAAACTCATCAATTAATATAAAAAAATACTTAAATTTTCAAAAACTAGACTTCATTACCTATCCACTGATATATAATATGTAATATCTAACTATTTGTTATATGCTAAAATAACACATGTAAATCACACCTAGTGAAAAATTTCCTCTATATTTACTTATAACACTATTAATGCTTACTATTCACTTCTCATTTTTACATGTACCATTTGTTTTATGTTGGAGACTGCTTTGTTGTTGTTGTTTTTTGTGAGTGCTTGTGTGTTTTGCTTAGTTTGGTCAAACGAATGAATTTCTTAACCGAGCTTAAGTAAACTTTTGTTGACGTAAGATTCAACATTTTGAAAACGTTGATGATGTTAATAGATTTGAAACTCTTAGGTTCATACAAATTTATATAAGTAAATGATAGCAAAAAATTTTTTTTTTTCTAACAATTAAATTTTTTACTAAAAATCTAATTTTTTACTAAAAATCAAATTTTTTACTAAAAATCAAATTTTTTACTAAAAACCAATTTTTTTACTAAAAATCTAATTTTTTACTAAAAATCAAATTTTTTACGAAAATTCAAATTTTTCACTAAAAATTCAATTTTTTACTAAAAACCAATTTTTTTACTAATAATCAAATTTTAGTAAAAACCAATTTTTTTTACTAAAAATCAAATTTTTCAATGAAAATCAAATTTTTTAATAAAAAAAAAAAAAATTGCGTTTGTTAATTATAAAACCGTTTGTCGACCAAAAACGATTTTGTAGAAAAAACGTATTTTATATTAAAAAAAAATTTTAGCGATCTAACGGTATTTTAATGCACGGTTTTTTTTAGTAAAAAAACATATTATTGTCAACAAAATGTTGTTTAGATAACAAAATGTTTGTAGTCCATAAACGGATTTGTAGTGAAAACCGATTTTTTTAGAGAATACCAGTATTTTAGTCAGCAAACGTTTTTTTAGTAAACAAATAAAAGGCTTTTTAATTAGCGAACACACGTTTTTTTAGTCAACAAACGTTTTTTAAGTTAAATAATGGTTTTTCTAGTGAACAAAAATAAAATCGTTTTTAAAAAATAAAATCGTTTTTTTTTTTGTAAACAAGCGGTTGTTTAACAAAATGTGAAAACACACTATGCCAACCAAAACTTATACTTGGTCCAACAAATTATTGAGCAAAAAAAATATATTGAAAAAAGAGGCCCATTTTTCAAAATTAAGTTAGATTTTGCAAATGGAAGTCAAAACTGTATTTTTGAGTTACAAACTATTTACTTATTTTGATAAATATCGCACTCGCATCCCAATAAGCGACCAAAAACCTCTTAAAGGAATGGACCTAAGCCTTCGTTTGAGCGAAAAATAAAGAATATTATATTTAAAACCACAGAGTATTAAAGTCAATAGTAAATATTTTAAACTCCACGAGTTCAAAGAACTTATCCATAAGTAGACACATAAAGGGCGTAGAACCCTTTTCAAACACTCATTTCATAGGTTGATCAGTTATCTATCAATGCTTTTTAAATTTTTGGATTATCTATCTTGGTTAAAAAGTTATGAATTTTGCTACGAAAAAAGTGAAATGGCGCCACTTTGCGATGGGAAAATATACATATGTAATTGTTTTTGAATGAAAATAAAATTTCTAACACTATTGCTGAATTCATAAAACCCCTTGTATCCTTGTATTGAGTGTATTATTATATTAAAATACAATAGAGTAAGCTTGTTGTTGGTAATTTTCACACACAAATTAAATACACTTATACACTTTTATTTTATTGGTCAATTCACAAGGTGGCTTGGCTTAACCGACTCTTAGGCATTCGGCGTTGGTCTCTGCTGGTTCGTTACGATAACACAATAAACATAGCATAGAAAGTAGTATTAGTTTAGAACATTTTTTGCTTGAATAGCAATAAAAACCATTGTGAAATATTAGGACAGTATGACATGATAAGAGACCTTGTGAATTGACCATATGTTTAATGTTTTGTCATAAAATAACACTTTTTTAGTTTGAAGCACAACAACTGTCATAACATATTAGGACATTATGACAATATGACTTAATAGCAGACCGTTTGAAACCCTCAAATATATTTCCGTGTTATACAAACTTTCCTGATTGTTTGTTAAAGCCATTGTCGATTACAAATTGGATGCTTCGCTTCGCCACTTGTTCAACAACGGAAATTTAATGTAATTTTTAAGGATTATATAGTTTTGTCATAGCTATTGTATTCATATTATCCTACGACTTTAAAAAATCTTTACATTAGACATACAACATTGTATTAGACGTTCACTACGAATCTTAAGATATCCCAGTGAGTACAATAGAGATCTAAATCATACATTATAAATTATGAAGTCACTTATGATTTACGGCAGTTATATTATCATAAATCTTTAGAATTAGGTAAAGGTACTTTTAGCCTCCATTGGGTGATCTCATTAAAACTACTTGTGTGTGTGTGAGTTATTTTGACTTTTCTTTTGTTATTAATTTTAAGATAATTTCAAATCAATCTCCTGTTAAGACTTCATGTACACAACTTAATGTTTTTAAATTCTTTATAATATAAAAATAGTAATGTACCATTAAAAAAAAGAAAAAGTTAAAATTTCTATAAAAAAGTCCCATTTTTAAATTCTCATTGATTCATCAAAACATTTTCAAAATTAATGTTTCTAGGTTGTTTTGATATAGACTATTGGAAAGTAATTTAATGTTACCATGTTCATTTATATAGATAATTCAAAAAGTACGATTGAAAAAATTAAAATGACTTTATTTGTATGTTCTCTCTTTATACAGGATAACGTTTGAGTAATTTTATTATTCCACTTTCATTATAAAAAAATATTCAAAATGCAACCTAATAATTTTTAATAATTCATGTACATAACAGGTGGCGCAAAAGTAATCCTCCTATCAGAAAATGCTATGAATTTCAGTTCTTTTTTGACATTTGTGTAGTAAACACATGCGAAATACACGTTAATAAATAATGTTACGCTACACTGCTCCAGAACGCGGAATATTGCTGACTATTTATTTGACCAATAGACGAATTCTCACTGATTCAGGATAATATGTCTTCCATTACAATAAAGAAATAGTATCATTAATTATCCTTTTTATATTCTCATTCACTCAGAACCATAACTTCTTAAATTCATGTTGCTAGGTCCATTATCATAAAATATGCAGAAATTACTTTTACTGGGAAAAAAGTACCTGCAAGTTCGTTTTTTATGGATTCTACCTCTTTCAGGATCATGTGTGTTTAATTTCCTGATTCTGTGTTCATTATTATAGTAAATAGTAAAAGTACCATTTGATGATCGAAAAAGTACCATCAGTTGTCCATTTTTGTCACCTTAATAGAATAAAGCCTCCTGTCCTTGCTTCTTTCTTTAGTCAGATGCATATTAGTCAAATACACTGAGGGAAGAACGACATTGCAAAATCGACAACGGTGGGTGTCATTTTGACACCATACGGGGTCACTTTTGTTTGACACCGTTCGTTTACAATTTGTAAACAAACGGGGATGAATCGACAACACAATGTTGTCAAATTATACGACGTCTCATCTCACCGTGAATAACAAGCCAGTTGCTTTTCATTACGACGAACGTAAGGTATTTATCACTAAGTTTTTGTTATTGAGAACGCAAAAGTACAAATTATATAATAATAAGATCAATGAGGAGATAGCTGAATACAGGAACAATAACTGTTGACAATTTTTCAAATTCGAGTATTATAACATGTTTTTATAAATGTAAAATTTATGAATAAGATAATTTTATGTTTTATTTTAATTGCCATAAATATTATGGTAAATTTGGATTCCAAATCAAAAACGGGTCGTGTTAAATCGACAACGGACGGTATCAAATCAACAACATTACGGTATCAAATCGACAACGGTATGGTGACAAATCGACAACCGATGGTGTCAAATCTACAATGGTATGGTGTCATTCCTTCGTTGTCACATTGCCACCGTTCGTGTACGATTTGTGCACATACGGTGTTGATACACTATTGACACCGAATGGTGTCAAATCGTACACGGATGTGTTAATTTTTTCTGTGGGTGTACTTATCACAAGTTAAATTATAAATTATGTAATATGTATAAAAAAGTACATTTAGAAGAAAAAGCACCAATTTTTCATTTCCCTATTGAACACCTGTTAAGTTTCAAATCTAAAAGTACTTCACTTTGCAAAATTGTTTGTGACAAAGATATGCCTCAAACCATAGAATAAAATATACATATAAGCGTTACTGAGAGACATAAAACCTAAGTCTGTTGTCAAAAACCTATAGCTACGTATACAGGTTTGTCAGATCTTACAATGGTGTCATAAAAATGATTTTAACCCATTGTAGGTCCACCTTACTATAGCCTACTAAACAACGTTGCAATGGACTTTGAAATGTCTATCATTAGATATCCATATTGTCTACATATATGAATTAGTCATCGAGATATAGATCAAAAATAGGCCAAAAATAGGGGTTGTCTCGGATTTTTGCTCATATCTCCGTTATTTATGGACGGATTTTGCTGATTTTAAATATGAAACTTCTCGAAAGCATGTCTGATAGAATTATTGAAGATTTTGATCCCGTAGATATCTGGGGTCTTCAGAAAATTGATTCAACAGACAGACAGACGGACATAGCTAAATCGACTTCGCTATTTATAGGGTCGGAAAATTATATTGTGGAAATTCCAAATGGAATGACAAACTTATATGTACCCTTCTCACGAAGGTGGAGGGTATAAAAAGTACCAAACAGTGTACCCGGATTTGACCTAATCTACACATTCGCACTCGAGTTTCAAATACAACAATGTTAGTTAATTTTCGTATGACTATAGGTAATTAATAGATTTTCTCATTAATGGCTTCAAACTACATAACTCACAATAATTAGCCTAATCTTATATTTTCCGATGTTTGGTAATACAGAACGTCAAGATTGTGTAAATTTTCTGTTTAATGTTGATTTTGAATTCATAAATTTTTAATAATTAAAAAACTGATAGAAGACTTTATTCACAAATATTGTAATACAAAATGCTAGGTTATTTTTTTGGAAAATTTTAATTTTTAAACTCCAATTAACCACACCTCCTCCATAATCGGACTATCCGTTTAGAAGTTACAGATTTATATCCATATTTTCATTTTATTTCCCCCACTGTGCGTAGGATACCAAAAATCTAAAAAACATAGTTTTTACCCGTTTTCTCCCTTAATTCGTTCGAATTTCAAAAAAGTACCAAACACATGTCTGCTAATTTTTTAAGTAGATAAAGATGCGTTTTTCTTTGTAATCTATATTAGGTTAGAACATATAGGGTTTCCGCATTAACCCTAAACCTTCAAGTTTCCAAAAGTCCCTTCTTGGTGGATCAACAAAGGGCATTTAGGCTGGGCTATGTTGAATAAATCGTCACTCACTAAAGTTACTATTCTCTATACATAGATTAGATTGGTGTATACGATTAGAATGGGATATGCTTCGAATAGCTGGGAAATTATATATTAACAGTAGCCTAGCTGTTTAGCATTTGATTTAGTTGTTTAAACAAGATAATTTCTTTTTGTGAAAACTTACATACAACTTTATATAATATTAAATATAAATGACACATTATTAAAATGAGTAATAATAAAAACCATAAGAAAACTAGCCCATTTAATACAGGTGCTGCTGTATATTATATTAATTTATTAAACAATTCCTATGATACTTATTAGATCATACATCATGACAGTTGTTTAAAATGAAATAAAAATGTTGTCACTTTTCCAAAACTAAATTTATTATCATACACAAAGCTGCCTATTAAGAGCTATTATAAAATACTTTTTTTTTATTGAAATAAATGATTTAACATCATAAATTTTAACTCCCATTTATCTCTAAAAATTATCTAGCATAAATTATATTGGCACATGTCAATTTTTGCTGTTGAAAACTTTGGAAGCCATAAAATAGGACTTTATACACTTCATATTTAGCAGATGTGTAAGTGTGTTCTTTTGACTGACTTGTTAAAACAAATTTAAAACAATCTATTGTTAGTTTATTGTAAAAACTTTTGAATAAAACTTCAAATTTATTCCTACATATAAATGATATTTTTTATGTGCTTTATAGGAAATAACTGAAAATGCTAACAATTTGTATAAAATCCACGTTTGCAGTTTAAGAGTGTTTTATTTTTCATTTTGTATTGTCGTGTATATAATTTGTTTCTTTTGTTAAAAACTTTCAAGTGCCAATATGTTGCCAAAATATTCATTTTTTTCACACAGATAAATACAAACTGAGTAGTGTATATGGTGTTGTGGTGGTGGTAATACTAACACAGTTAAAGAAAACAACTACCACCATAACAATGGTAAAACATATAAAACATATAAAACATATACATACTATACAATATCATCGATTCCACCAAAGAATACAGAAAAAACTCAACTTTATAACCTTAGGTATTCCGATTTTGATCACTTTAGGTAAACACATTGCCTTTGTAGTCTTTTGTACAATTCCAATTGTATTCTTTTATATTTCGAATAACGATCTTATTCATGATTTAAATTTTATAAAAATCAAAAAAACCACATCGGATTTTACTGATTTAAGGTGCATTTGAAAGATAATACTGTCCACTTTAGATGCTGAAATCATTAAATCATATACAGTATGATTTTCAAAAAATGCATTCATAATGAAGATTTAGTTAAACTATTGGAATCGTTCTCCACTTAAAATTTTATATTTTTTTTCAAATATGGAGTGAGATCGAAAAATTCTTAACTTCAATATCCATGCTCTGTATTGGGCCTCTAAATTTTTAGTAGCGTTCCTGTCAGGAACTTTTTGAGCCTTGTATGTTTTTGAACCTGCATTGGCTTTAACTTTTCGTACCAAATAGTCCGAGCACTGAGCTGCTTTCCTACCGGATGTGTTGGGAGCTCTTTTGGAAATGCTTTCTATTTTTTCGGCTTTAGAAACATCATGTGTACCATAGCTTGTTGAATGCTATTTTCGTCCATGATGACGTGCAAATAATAAAATTGCTTTGCCCGTTTAACGCGATGAGGACAATTTCTGTATGAATGGCCAACAAAATTGTCGTATCTGGAACGATACCAATCCACATGAGATCCAAGAGCGTCCAATGTATCCTGAAAAAGTCACTGTTGGGTATGGATTTTGGTCTGGCGGCGTCATATTTCATTGAGAACGACATTGGCCAGACCACCGCCGTTAACGGCGAGCGCTGTAGATCGATGATTAACAACTTTGGCAACATTGGATTTCAACAGAACAGCGGTGCCACACAACTTATGCCACATTGGACATCCTGCACAGGCGATTTGAGGGCATGCTCATCTCACGTGGAGGTAATATGAATTGGCCACCGAGATTTGGCCACATTAGACCTTTTCTTGTGGGGGTTTCTTAAGTCGCAGGTCTGTGTGATTAAGCCACAAATCCCAGCGTACCTTAAAGCCTAAAACCCTATGTCAGCGGCCAAATTCAGCCTGATTTAAACGCTGGAGTGATGTAAAATTGGAAATATCGGATGCACCCAGCAAAGCCGCGACGCACATGCACACTGCGTTATATTCCATACATAATGGCATCCATAAGCCTTTCGAACACATTAAGGGTTCTGCAACAAGAGGTGTTATTTTGAATCACCCGGTATTTCGGTAGCTGTCACTTTTCAAGCTTTTATTCTTTGGCATTTGACAAGTAGAAACTACGCCATTACTAAAAATGGAACGATACACGTTTCAACAATGCATTGAAATTGTTAAAATTCATTACAAAATGGTGAAAATCTTGCAGTCACAGTTCGCCAAACTAAAGCATTTTTGGGTTGTCGTGAAGCACCTTGTCGGACCGCAATACAGAAATTGATGGAAAAATTCGAGCTGTTGGGACAACAGCGTGCACGTCGCTCAAGAACAACTGAGAATATTGCTGCTGTAACCCAAAGTGTTGAAGAAAACCCAGGTTTGTTCATTCCTCGTCCTATGAGCAATCGAGCCCTGTATGGTCCAGTAAGCGTGGTCGTGGTGGCCATTTAGCTGATGTTGTTTTTCATTATTAACGGCATACCTTCCTCTTTATTATGATATAAACATCCGATCATTTATCTGAAAAATTCCATTTTTCTTTGAATACCAAAAAACACCTCTTGTTGGAAAACTCTTTACAATATCTCGAAAATAACTCACACACACTTGGTCTGGTTTCAAAAATTCGTTATTGCTTTTCAAGCAAAAAATGTTCTAGAATAATACTACTCTGTATGCTATGTTTATTGTGTTATCGTAACGAACCATCAGAAACCTGCGCCGAACGCCTAAGAGTCGGTTAAATCGAGCCGACGAGTCGTGTAATATTAAGACAATATGACATGATAAGAGACCTTGTGAATTGACCAACTAGGTTTTATTTAAATTTAAAGATAGGAAGCGCTTAATGGAAGATATTTCATTATCAAAATATGTGGTTTTTACTAACATATTTAATATGTTTTTCTGACACATGAATTCTTTAATTTTCATAAATAAGCATTAAGAAACAAATAAACAAAATTTCGCATTTTACAGATATGAATCAGCTGGTTTCAGAAATATGGAAATAGAAAAATAAAAAAAGAAAATGTCAAAATGATTGTGGTATGAAAACACTACCAAATGTATTTCACTCTCGTTGCCTATTGAAAATTGTATTTTTTCTCGCTCTGAAAACCACAACCATTGAAAACTTTTTTCACAACTGTAACTTTTTATATATCTGTAATAATCTGTGATTAATCGTTTTTTTATAGAAAGAAGAGTTGGTACTTAATATAAAAAATTATTAAGAATTTGGAGAATTTGCATAAACTATCCATTTTGTGAAAACAAGTATATTATAATTATCTTTCAAATGCATCTTAAATCAATAAAATCCAACATAAGTTTTTTAAGATAAGAATATGTAGAGGTAAACAATACCTCACATTTCCAAAAATTTAAATCGCGAATAAAATCGCGAGTTTTTCGAAATTAGAAAAAATAAAAATGGAAATCTCCAAATGACCTTACAGGGTATATGTTTGTATAATATGATTAAAATCAGTCAACCCAAGGGCAATTTGTTTGTGTTATCTTATGGAATTCATGATATACAAAAGTATTTCTCTATTTTTAGTCGTATTGCATTTATTTTTATATTTTATTATTTTAAAACTTTCATTGAATGCAAAAACCAAAAATGAAAAGGAGGAAAAGAAAACGACAAAAATTATATGAAACTTAAAACATGTACAAAATACCCGTAGATACATACATACGTATGTATGTATGTGTATCTTTAAAAAGAAAATATCAATATGTAAAAATTTGATATAAGTGGGTAGTCTGCGAATATAAATCATATGGATTATAAAGAGTGCAATATTTTTGAAGGACGCAGTTTTAAAGTGGCATATTTTTGAATATAATTGCAATATTGACTTGAATTTGTTTTTTGTAATATCAAAAATTAACTCATCTAAACAAAAAAAGTTAGTTCGGAAATAATGTGGACCAAATTGTTCCTAATATTTGCAATCCTATAAAAATTTTGATAAACATTTTAGTTTTAGAGCTGAAAAAATATTTAATATGTAATAAAATCTTTATTTATTAACAAAACTACACGAAAATTGCATGGTTTTTTAAAATTCTCATTCCAAATAGCAAAGTGTAAAAAAACTTGTCAAAAGGTCAAAGAGAATCCCGCAATTCCTAAAAATTGGAGCGAAAATCTCAAAAATGGTATTTTTTACAATTTTGCCTATAAAGTCCACATTTTCTTTGGGGCTGGGAAAATGCTTTAAAAATAAATAGGAATCACATCAAGGTTTCTAAAACAGCTTTCCGTTTTCTGATCCCAGCTTTGGGATTTTAGAACATGTGATCCAAATTTAAAACTTTGATAAAAAATAGGTCAAATTCCGAAGGGCGTAGGGGCAACATGTTCAAAAAATATGACATGCCTTTTATACCAAAATATTCTCCGTGAAGATATCTTACAGAAAAACATAAAACTGTTATATGTTCTTAAAGTAAGTTTTATTTTAATATAAAAAGAGTAAAGTCACCTTTTCGCCCAAAAAACAGCAAAAATCTACAAATTTTTGAATTTTTAAATTGAAAATCGTTTATTTTCGGATCCGTAATTGATATTGCTCTGAAATTTTTTGCATATTATTGGTAATTTAGTTATCTATTCGGTTCAAGAGTACGCCCTATATTTTTAAAAATGCGTACCAAGATATGGCAAAATTTGAACATTTCAATATTGAAATGCATATAACTCGGAAATTATAAGAGATAAATAGCACACGCAAGCATATTTTTGCAAGACCTAGCCGAGCGCTTCCCAAAAATTTAAAAATCTTTGAAATCGGATGGGAAATAAAAAAATGGCACGTGTTTAAAAATTTTACATGTCGAAGGTACCCTACTTTGAGCCCCCATAGCGCCGCGCCTAGAGCATTTGTAGGGTCTATTTTAATAACTAGAACTCGAATGCTCCTTGGCTACACCCACGTCAAATTTTGTCAAGATCGGGTCATTCGTTTAAAAATGCCAGATTTATTTCAAAAAAATTTTGATTCTGCCACACTGTGGTGCGGGGAAATATCAGTCTGACGTTATATGCGGTTGTACGGTGAGTATGATTAATATCAATATCGCTTATACGCCAAAGAGTTACTGTTTGACACTGGGACTAGAGTTGTCATAACGGTTTTCGAAACATTGCTTATTATGTCTAATATTTTTGAATTTTTTAAAAACTTCGAAAATATTAAAAACAAGTAAGAAAGTATGATCTGTCAAGCCCGACCATATAATACCCTACACTAAGAAACGAGCAAAAACATTTTTCTTTCAAAATTTCAATAATTTATATTCGTGAGCGATTTTCGGAAGTGGGCCTTATATGAGAGCTATGACCAATTATGGACCGATCACCATGAAATTAGGTAGTGTGATTAATGTCTATATGTTATTTATGTTGAATTTTATGTGTATACCAACATTTTTAGGAGATTTATGATCGTTAAAGTGATTATCTGAAGCAGGCCTTATATGGGAGCTATGACTAATTATGGACCGATCATCATTAAATTTGGTGACATAAATTCTGTATATATAAAACTTATTTAGAGAAAAACTTGTGTAGATACATATATAAATTAAACATTTATGACCGATAAAGTCCAATTTTGGTAGGACATTTGTATGGCGGCTAGGTGAAATAATGAACCGATTTCAGCCAGTTTTCCCTGGGCAGAGAAAATGATATGGACCAAATTTTATCGCAATATCTTCAAAAATGCGACCTGTACTCTGCGCACAAAGTTTACATGACAGCCAACCAGCCAGCCAGACGGACGGACGGACATCGTTTAATCGACTCAGAAAGTGATTCTGAGTCGAACGGTATACTTTAAGGTGTTAGACCATATTGTCTATATTAATGACTTAGTAATCAAGATATGGATAAAAAAAATAAGTAAAAATCGAGGTTATCCTGGTTTTTTTCCTTATATCTCAGCCATTTGTTGAATGTTTGTGTCGATTTTAAATAGCTATTTTAAATAGTTATTTGGGGACTACGGAAAGTTTATTTTTACATACAGATGGACAGACATACATGGCTATATCGACATCGCTATCTATAATGTATCAATATATATATACTTTATGGGGTTGCAAATGAAAAATGCCAAAGATATGACAAACGGAATGACAAACTTATATATACCCTTCTCTATGAATGAAGGGTATAATAAAATTAAAAAAATGTCTTTAGTGCTTTTAAAAATGATTAAATATGGTTAAAATATTTGTACACAAGGTGATAGCTCCTAGAGAGTTCTATGAATTTGTATATTTTTAGTGTTATTTAAGCAAAAGCTATATTTTGAAGGGTTTTTTTTTTTAATTTTTAACTTTTAACCAATATAACACACATATTTTTTTTTTAATAATATTCCTATGAAAGAAAAACTTTTTTTGTTATATATCCATTACAATGAACTCCAAAATTCACATTAACCATTTGACGACAAACACAAAAATATTGTATAACTAAATAACGTAAAATTGAATGGGTGCCATTTTAATTTTAATTAGTTCGTAAACGTGTCTCTTATTAATGTGTTTGGATTAAAACAAGTTCAGTTATAACATTTATTTTTTATTGTCTTTGAAAATTGACAGCATTATTTTGGTACTGTGTTCAAGAATTGTGCCCAAGTCTTTTTAAGTGTAAAAGTGATTTTTTAAATTTTATATTGGGATATATATTAGGCCTGGTAAGTGCATTTTTGTTATAAAAAGTTATAAAATCATTATTCATGTTTCGTACATTGATATGTAGTCCATAAACATGAGTATGTGGAACGAACATTTGCACTTTACGATCAAATTTTTTTGTTTTAATTTCAAAATAAGGACTGAGATTGAAAAAATTTTAACATACATATATGTTAATAAAAATGAAACCACTAAACTTACAGTTTTGAATGTCTATTTATTTGATTGAAATTATTGTTCCAATTTACAAAACAAAAAATGATTTTTATAGTTCTAATCACTAATGATGAAATTTTGAACCTTTTTCGAATACTCTTCCATTATGGTTTTTATACTGATTTCTGTCACTTTGTTCGAACAGGTTGTCCATCTCCGTTTAAAATCTATCACACCTTTTTTGTACACCTTTTTTGTGCTCTTCAATTCTCTTTTAACAAGAGCCCAATATCTCTTCACTGGACTCAGTTCCAGGCAGTTTGGAGAAATTGCCTCTCTTGGTATAAATACCACATTATTGTTCTTGTACCACTCAAGACCTTTCTTACCATAGTGACAGATGCCAAATCAGGCCAAAAATAAGTGGACACATTAAGAAGTCTTATGAATGGAAACATTATTTTTCGTAAACATTCCTTGATGTAAATTTCGGTATTTATAGAGCCCTTTGTAACAAATGTTTGGCCTTTTTGCCGCAACTGCATATTGCTTCCCATACCAAGAACTTTTTGGGAAATTTTGTCAGCTATTGGGTCCTAAACTTTTCTTCAACATTTCCTCGAGCATCTGCAACATAAAACAAGTAAGAAAGTATGGTCGGTCAAGCCCGACCATATAATACCCTACACTAAGAAATGAGCAACAACATTTTTCTTTAAAAATTTCAATAATTTATATTCGTGAGCGATTTTCGGAAGTGGGCCTTATATGGGAGCTATGACCAATTATGGACCGATCACCATGAAATTAGGTAGTGTGATTAATGTCTATATGAAAGTTATTTATGTTGCATTTTATGTGTATACCAACATTTTTAGGAGATTTATGATCGTTAAAGTGATTATCGGAAGCAGGCCTTATATGGGAGCTATGACTAATTATGGACCGATCATCATAAAATTTGGTGACATGAATTCTGTATATATAAAACTTATTTGTAGAAAAACTTGTGTACATACATATATAAATTAAACATTTATGACTGATAAAGTCCAATTAGCCTTGTAGGCTTTTAACATTGCAACTTTTAAAAATGCTTTCTATTTTTTGGCTTTAGAAACATCATGTGGACCATTCCTTCTACCTGAACCAGATTTTCTATCAACGGACAAGATCTCCCAATACTGTTTAATGACATTGGAATCAGTTTGACGGTAGACCTTTGATTGTTTGGACAACTTTTTGTAGGACCAAGTTGGGTTTTGTTGAAAATATTTAATAATTTTAGTACGCACTTTTTTCTGGTCACTCATTTTAATCAGATTAACAACAAATGAACATAATTAACATTAAACATAATAACTGACATGATTTACAAAGGTACCTTGACCAAAAAAAAAAATCAAATAATACTTGGGTTAAAAGTTTTAATGAAAAACGTGTGTTAAGAATTTTACAATCTCAGTCCTTATGCTTTCTTGGCGCTAACTGATTCACATTAAATAGAAAAATTGATTACTTTTATCCAAATAGTCTTATGGTCGTAAAAGGGTTAATACATTTTAACACAGACCTCCTACGTCTGCTGAGCTTTGCTCACAAAAAAATAAAGCGAAATAATTCAAAAATCATGTATTGTTAGCCGGTTGGCTTCGGTGACACATTTCATTTTTCCACAATCAAAAATATATAAATATAGCAACCTACAGAAAATGTAAAGAAACATGCAACATACATTCATATTAACATAGAATGTACATATATCTGCCACTGACAAAGAAAAATATTTTTCTATTTTATTGAAAATAATTTACATGTATGTACTTAGTTAAAAATATATGTACCTACTATACAAAATATACACTAATGTGCATAAATACTGATAATAAAGTTTAATATTTACCAAGGTTTCAATTTGAATAAAAATCAAACGTAAAATAATTCTTTTACATTTCATTACACAAAGAGTTAAAATTACTCTGAAATTATTTCAATTGAAATACGTACTTAACAAACAAAATTTATATTTAGTAATGCAGTAATATGGAATTGATTTTGTACATAACTATTTTTGTTTTGTCTACAATTTTAAAGATACATTTTGAAAATTTGCAATTAACCCTTTAATGTCCACAGCGATCTAGGCTATATAAATTAATGTAATTTGGAACAGCAATTTACGTAAGCCAAAAGAACATATTTTAATATAAAATATTCTCCCAGAATGGGTTTACATATACGTAACAGTGGGCAGTATATACAATTTTAGGGCCTTGACTTTTTCAAAATAAAACTTATATTTATTATAAACAAAACTTAATAAAAACTTCCATTTGTTACATAAAAGATAACAGAAAACATTTATTTTAATTTAATATGTTTTACACAATAAAAATATTATTATTATTTTAAACAAATAATAAGGGTACTCATTTAAACGCTTAAGTTTCCCATTTGTGCAAATTTAAGCGACGTGTTTCATGAACCCACCTTTCAAATTTTGTGCAATTTTATACAGAAAATGTCTATTTAATAAAAATGTTAAACAAAAATAAATTCAACAGATGCTTAAAAAAAAGTTTTAAAAATTATAGAAATTTAAATTCTAAAAATTTCTAATGAAAGTGAAATCTTTGCAAAAAACAATGGTAAACATAGTTTGGAAGATTGTGCTTATGTTCTAGCTGTTGGTTAATATTTCCATACACAATGCCATTTTATCCAACCATTCTGTTCCAAAGTTACACAATTTTCACATGTACAAAATATTTGTATTTCATTTGATTTTTATTTCTTATAAATAAAAGTAAACAAAAGCAGCAGATTCATCAAAAGAACAATAAATTCAAGTTTTCGAGACTAAATTGTCGCGCAAACTTATCGGAGTTGTGCAAACGAATTTCCATACAATTCTTGACAGTTCATTTGCGAGAGTGTAAAAATGCTCAGATTGCACAGTTTGCGAGACGTTTAAGCGTTCACATGAGGACCCTTAATGTAATTCATAAAATTTGTTATGTTATTTAGTTTGCTGTTGGAAAATAGTGGTATGTTTCAAAACATCACATTTCTTTCACATGGCAGTTGGATAAGCAGGTTTGAACTGCTGCAAACCTGCACAACGACGCTGTAATCATGTTTGCCAAATTAGTCTCAAATTAGATGAGTGGTACACCAGCTCTACGTAGCCTTGATCTGTTTTAAGTTCATGCAAGTGCCTTGCCAGCGGGATCGGATGATGATGTAATTTTGACAAATAAGCTTCACGAGTTTTCTAAATTCATCCTTGACCAAAGGCACATCTAAGTCACTGTGAATGTTTTCATTTCCTTTATACCATGGAGCTACCGTCATGGTTCTAAGAATTTTTTTAATTGTGCCTTCTGTATGAGATCTATACTGTTATTGCTTGCTGTTCCCCATAATTGAATTCCGTATATCTAAATTGGTTTTAAGACCGTGTTATACAAGATGACTTTGCAATTAAGGCTTTATTTCGATTGATAGTGGATTAGCCAGTGTAAATTATAAGCTTTTAGTATCATGTGGAGCCGCTTGGCTTCTGTGTGCCGACACCAAGCAAGGTGTCTATATAAATAAATACCAAGTTATGTAACGAGTTCAGACAGTGGTGGACAACTTCCTCTCCTAAGAGAAACCGTTATGTTCTTTCTTTTGATTTCATTTACTTGTATTCTCCAATTTTTTTAGCCACGTCTCAACGCGTGTGAGATAATTAGCTATGTTTCTAGATGCTACATATAATCGCCACACTTTATCCTAAACATGCGATCAGATAGGTAAGACTCTAGTATTTTGTGTGTTCTAGAAGGCAGTAGGCATTTTATATTGTGTATTCCACTTTAAGCTTAAGGTAAATAAAATGTATTTTAATTCTCTTATTTATTTCAAAAACTCCTTTTACTTAGAACAATTCAAAACAAATATTTAGTTTTATTTTATTTGATGCTGTTTGATCTTACAAAACACATGTAAGAGTAAACAACGTCAAACAAATGTGTGCTAAACAAACTGGTTACGTATTTTTCGTCAAATATTTGCCATGTGTGACCCTACCTTTAGACTTTTTTAGTTCGAAAAATGTTCGTATCCAGTTAGGCGGTTAACTAGTTCAACTGTATCCGAATTGATGATGTTTTCACTATTTAATAATATGTATTAAAATATTTCCTTGGATTATTTTAGCAAATAGTTTAGACAAACAAGGCAATAAGCTAATCAGTCTGTAGGATGATGTCTATGACAAATGATTTCCTGGCTTAGGTATCATTATAATTTGGGAGATTTTTCAATCATAAGGTAAACTCTTAGAGACAAGATCGCATTGAATAATACTATGAGCACAACAATTACCATATCTGGTAGGTTTCCAATCATGGAAGGTGTAATTAAATCATAATCTGGAGATTTTTTTAGTTTAAAATTATCTTTTATGATTTTCTGAACATCTTTTAGACTAACATTAATTAGTTCCGAGCCTGTTTCTATGCGAACAGGTAACTCCCCAAATACAAGATTATTTTTTGCGGGGTTTAGTTGGAACACATTACTTACATGTTTAGCGAAAACTATAGCCTTATCATTTGCACTACGTGCCCAGATACCATCAGATTTTCTTATCGGACTTTGGGCTTGATGTTCTTAGCTGCCTTCCAAATTGAGAAGTTTGTATGCGTGCTACTGGTTAAAATTTCTATATAGTTTCGATTTCTGCGATCCTTTTCCGAATCAAGGTCTCTTTTTCTTACTTGAAGTGGACAGCCTCTGCTTAGCTGCAGGAAATCTGCTATTTTGCCAATATCTTCTACATTTCCTCTATTCGAAGAGGAGTCTATTAATTATACCCTTCACCTTCGTGAGAAGGGTATATATAAGTTTGTCATTCCGTTTGCAATTTCCACAATATGATTTTCCGATCCTATAAAGTACATATATTCTGGATCCTTATAGATAGCGGAGTCGATTAAGTCTGTCTATTGAAATCAATTTTCTGAAGACCCCAAATAACTTACGAACATCAATATATCGGGGATTTTTCCCCTCGGTTGCTATTTAAAATCGAGAAAATCAGCCCACAAATTACTGAGATATAAGGAAAAAACCGTACCAATTCGATTTTTGGCCTATTTTTGATCCATATCTGGATTACTAAGTCATTAATATAGAAAATATGGCTATCTAATGATAGATATTTCAAAGTCCATGCAACGATCTATATAAGGCTAAAGTATCTTGGACCTACAATGGGTCAAAATCGGGAAAAACCCGAATTTTTTTTTTTAACAAACAAATTTTTTTGTCATAAATTTTTTTTACTAGTAAATTTAAAAAAAAAAATATTTCGAAAAAAATTTTTTATAATTTTGAAAAAAAAAAAATTTTTAAATTTAAAAAAAAAAAAATTAAATTTTTAATAAATAAACAATTAATTTTGTTTACCTAAAAATATTTAAAATTTTTATTTTAAAGTATAATTTGGTGAAGGGTATATAAGATTCGGCACAGCCGAATATAGCTCTCTTACTTGTTTTTAGAAGTAATATACATTTCAGGTTTAGGAGAAATTTGGGACATAGGGTAATCCAAGGCCGAAAATATTAGATACTTGAAGTCTCAGATCCACATGTTGATATCTTCCTCATACTGTATATTAAATTCAGTGTGAATATGGCTAATGATGTATCTTTGAGAATGATCAGAAGATAGATCGTATGATATTTCTGCAGTAATAGAGTTTCTATTTAAATTCCTTAATATGGCTAAATCTATTAGATCAGGGATTTTTCTAGGATCAGAAGCCAATAAGTAGGCTGACAAGGTGATATAAAATCTAAGCAACTAGAGTCCTGTACTGCTGCCTGCCTTTGGGATTCATTAGTCTGGAACCCCAATATGTATGCTTAGGGTTGTAGTCACCACAAGCCAGGCAACGATCTCCTAGTGTATTAAAAAAATGTTCTTTCTATCGATTGAGAACACCGAATTTGGTTTTCATATTTCTTAATCGAATTTCACGATCACAACTATTAATGTTTGGAATTGAACCACAAAACATTTAATTTAATTCGATTACGATTTCCGAATTAATTGAATAATACATAGTAAAGACACTAACCGGTTTAATATTCATATTTTACAGTTGTTAGAAAGAACGCTAATTCAATTACAATTACGATTTTTCATTCCAAACATAGAAAAACTATTAAATGTATATTTTTTTAATAATTACAATAAATTTTTAGTTTACCTTATTAAGTAAAATAATGAATACCGAACTCCGACCAATATGTTTTCTGTGTGTAGATTCTACATATTTCAATTTCTCTATAAAAAATATAAACTTTTGCAGAACTTGTTAAAAAAAAAGTTTTCGTATTCTAAAATGTTCACATGAAACGCTAAAAAAACTCCTAAAAATTGTTGCTTAAAGAGAACATCGCACCTAACTATTAGTTAAGGATACAACAGCTTGCACTGTTTTTTTAAATATAGTTTTAATTACCATCTTTGACATTTATTATGCTTAAATTAAAATGTTTTGATAAATCCTACACAACTGGTGGCAGTATTAAAGTAGTCAAATCAATGTGACAGCTTTAAAGCTAATTATATACTTTTACTACTACTACTGTTTAAAAAGTTTTTGCTATGAGTTTGCATTGCACTACACTTTTTGTTAACTAGAACATGTGTATGTGTATTACGGTGGCCCTTATTTTGCACTTTTTGGATTTACAAATTTTTGAATCGAGCACAATTTTTTAAAATTTCATTTGAAAACAAATTTTGAAAATACAAAATTTGAGATGTTCATCAAATGTTATATTTTTTATTTTTATAAAATGAAATGCAAAAACTATTTTGTACTAGCTTGACCCGGTGCGCTTCGCTACCCCTGTCGATGTAAAAATCGGTTCAGCCGTTTAGTAATTATTGTTTAAAAACTAAAGGTACCAATTTTTTATAGCCTATTGACGCTTCCAAGTAAGGATCTATCTACGTTCCAAATTTCAATAAAATCGGTTTAGCCGTTTAGGCGTGATGCTCAAACAAACAAACAAACAAACAAACAAATAAACAAACAAACTTACAAAGACATTTATATATTTATATAGATATAGATTAGATTTGGGTTTTTCTTTATCCAAAAACTATTTTAAAAGAACTTCTAATAAAATGTTTAGCATTTGGTGTTTTAGTTGTTGAAAAACTAATTTAGACATTGGGATCCTTGAAAATTCAAAAAGTTCAAAACAAGTAGCACCCTAGTATACATAGGTATGTGTTTGTCTATTTCATACAAATTATATTACTTATTCATGTTAATGTGACTACATATGAACATACAGACGTGTGTGTGTATATTTTATATATGTATAACTATAAAATATTATCTTACCGTATGTCACTTACAGTGACAACAATGGCTTTAACACGCAACACTTTTAAAGAAAACAACTATATACTCATGGATTCCCGTCTGTATATATGGCTGTCTGGCAATGTCTGCCGCACTATAAACTATTATTACGAGTATAGATTTTTTTACAATTCTACCCTGCCAGCATTTTGAAGAGTTTTTGTGACAAATGTGACTATTGCGTTAAGTCTAGAAGTTAAAAGGATGATTTTAGTCAATTGTTCAAAAATAATATACATTAGTATCGTATCGTATCGTATCGTATCAGAAGTTGATAGAATAAGAGAAACAGCTATACACAAGATTTGAATTGTTAGCCAACCTTGTTTTGAAATGTGCGGTGACTGACGTGTAGTTTTTTTTAATTTTATAATTTGTTTGAGTTAAAAAGTATTTGTGCAGATTTTTTTTAAGTTTACTATGTAAAAAACTAGTGAAATTATGTATATAAACGGTTTTTTTTTTTTAAACAAAGAAAAACGTTTTTCATATCCATCAAATAGGCTTTATTAGTTAGATAATTTTATGGGATTAATGTGTAATCCCTATATGGCGCCTATACGCAGTAAATTGGGATGTATTACAGCAATAACTCTTCGAATATTCACTTTCAAGTGCTTGATTATTTCTAGTTTATCTGCATAGATCTGTGACTTTACATATGCTCAGGGAAAATAATCTCATGACATCAAATCACTGGAACGAGATGGCCAGTCAACGGGTCCATATCTTGATATTATTCTTTCTCCAAATGTGTCTCCCAGTACATTGATTGTATCGCGCTCAAACCACATGTCTGCAATACTAATGCCTTCCAAAGTTAGTAAATATGTATCTTTACCGCTCTCCGATGACTGTAACGCTCTGACCATCGTTATTAAGGAGACATATGGACCAATGATTCCACCGGCCCATAAAGCACACCAAAGAGGGATTTTTTCCCTGATGAAAGGGCATTTCGACACATACTTTAGGATTATCATCGCTCCAAATGTGGCAATTCTGTTTCTTGACATAGCCATTTAACCAAAAGTGTGTATCATTACAGAACAAAACTTTCAAATGATATTGTAGGTCAATAGCGATCTTTTCTTCGGTCCATTTAGCCTCACGATTGTTGCTAACGATGATCGTGAGGCTTCAATAACTGTATGAGTTGAATCCCGTAAGTAGATGGACACAAGTTTAAATCTTCAGCGCGATGACGAATTGATTGACACATTGGGATTATCATCAACACTACGATGCACACCATTAATCGCTTGTTCTGTGCGCACTGTACGCCGTTTTTCGGGATACGTATTATTGTTATGAGTAAACGCATTGCGAAAACGATACATAGTTTCACGAATTAATCGATCTGATGATTATGAGTACCCCAAAATGCACGTAATGCCCGATGAGTTTGTCACATTGAACCATGATTTTCAAAATAAATTTAAAAAATTTGCAAACATTGCTCTAGCGTAGGTTAGGTTAGGTTATCAGGCAGCCGTCCAAAACCTTTGTTTGTACAGCTCACTTGGGTCCAATAAACGTTCCCTTTGTGGTACCTGAAAGAAGATGAAAAACACAGAGAGGAAAGAAATAGAAGTAGATGAAAGGAATTCTATAGATTTATTAAGCAAGAGCAGAAAGGAGAAATATGGGGGAATAAGAGAGAAGGTGTTGAGAGTCAAGTAACGCAGACCATCATGGGACAGTTGTCGGGTCGCCATGAGGTGCAATTTGCAAGTCCGGTCTTATCAACCACCTGCTTTCCCTAATAAAGGCGTCTATGCACCTTAATTCCTTCACTGATAGCCCGGAGAGGGTACCAAGGGATCTCTCACCTAAAAGTCTGGCCCATATGTTACCAAGTGCCTGACAATTACAAAAGAAGTGTAGAATGGTTTCTTACTCTTCGTCATTCTGACAACTTCTACAGAAGTCGTTATAAGGTAACCCAAGTCTTGCAGCATGGGGACCGAAAGTGCAATGTCCGGTGATCATCGCCACCATATTGCTGAGTCGTATTCGTTGCAGTCGAAGTAGATATGACGTGCGTGTGCAGTCCAGCGTAGGCCATATCATCCTCGTGCTAGCACAGGTGGATTCATTACCCCACCTCGTTAGGGAAAGTTCGTAATATATGTCATGTCTCTCCGCCTCTTAAAAAAACACCGTTAAGTGATGTTAGTGTTATTTGATTTTTTAGTTAAGTGATATTGGTAATATTTATCAGTAAGTTATAAAAATATAATTTGAAAGGAACCATTTGTCTTTTATTCCAGAAATAATACAATCCTTACTTTTAGAATAAACTTCTTTGAGACTTCCAAAAAACTTCCAGAAGACTCGTAATCGTTACTTCTAGAAGTCACTTAAATGTTTCCCTTAAATGTATCGTACAGCTACGATAGTAATTGCACACTTCTTCACGACTAATGTCACTACCACGATCAGAAGACGATTTCATCCGCAACAAATTTAAACATTATGACGATACGAGACAGAAACTTCTGCAATAGAAAATGCTGGCAGGGTATACAGATTTATAAGGTAGTGAATGAATGAGTGAGTGTGTGAGAGTTAAAATGTTGTGTGTGTGCTTATATTCTTATCAGTGTGAATTTAAACATTAAATGTCTGACAAAATGAGTGTTATTTTGTTGGAGCCTCACAGAAATGTAATAAAACACAATGACATATCGCGATATTTACACACACATACATGCATACAAACACACACACACACAATATATATTTTCACTAGACGGAAATAAAGTCTCGTCAAACGGTGTCAATGGTGTAGGAACGCAGACAATTATTTTCCATATTTTGCTTTATTATTATTTATTTTTTTCTGATCATATAAATTTTCTTTAAAGTTGTATTTTATTACTTTTTTTTTGTAGTTTATATTCTAACACCAAACCATTTAAGTAGTAGCAATATAGCAGACATGTTAAGAATAAATAGTTGTTGGCGTATGTGTTGTACTGACAGCTCTTGCTTTACGTACCTGAATACCTGAGTGAATAATTAAGGAAATTATTTCTGTTGCTTTGGCAAATTTCACCAAAACACGCTCTCTATGTTTAATACTTTAAATTGGATTCATTAAGGAAAATATTTTGGGAAAATAACATGAGTCATGCTTAGCACAGAAATCGCTTTATTAAAAACTTATGAATTCGACGGAAAACTGTGCTAGAACAATATGCAGAGCTTCTTAGAGTATTGTTGTAAAATAGATTTTAAGATACTGGAATGAAAACCAGCAAGAGAATGTAATTTATTTATGGGAAAAAGTAGTGTTTGTGTTATCGTGTTTGTAATGGGAAAAAAAAGTTTTGTTTTCATTTTACTAACATGTTAATTAGCGCATTAGTTGTAGTTACTAAATAGATTCTAGCGGTTTCGATTAAGCTGGTTTTTTTACAAGAAGAATGTGGATTAAATAATACGTGAAACATCGAGGCGTATAAAAGTGAAATTTAACTTGAACAATATATATCTTATGTACTTTTTCATCTAAGACATACCTATATCTGGGCAAAAATTCAATGAAAAATTCAAGTCAGAACATGTCAAAATTGGTAGTTAAAATATAAATAAATAATCTGTATATAGTTATTTTTAGAAACCGATCGGTTTCGGTTTTCTTTCGCTTGTGGCTAATTTATTAAATATTAAGATATTATAGAAACAAAATCAGTTGACAATATATAAAACTACCTTGTAACACATTACAATTAGGGTAATTATCAGTTTATGAAGCTATTTTTGCTAGTTACTAATTTCAATGGTAATACTTAGTCAATGCCAGACATATGAAATCTCCATTTAAATTTTCAATTGAATGTTCTCATATTTGCTGTTTACTTTGTTTTTGGGGACATTTTATAAATTTCTTATGGGGATAGCTGATGAAAAGTAAATTGCCATGGGGTCAATGCTTATTTCATGATGTCACTTATCGTGGGTAGGAATTTCTATTTTGTGAATGAGACGACGTCATTAGTCACAGTGCTTGGTGCTTGGTGCTTTTTTCACAAAGCCTCAATAGGATTTTATTAACGATAAGATTGCTCAAGTGTGTCGATATAACAACCCCATACGAAGTGGCTCTTATCTCAATCTCCTGACTTGAACGTCACCATTATTTCCAATGTTTTCAACAAAACGAGTTCTATAATTTGTTTTTGAGCCGACTTTCCAAATAAGGACTGAGATCAAAAATTCTTAACATATGTACATTAGGGTGACAGCCGATTTTTTTTTTTTAGATTTCAAAGAGTGCCGAGTGGAATATTGTGACACTAGATCTAAAAGATAAGTACTGAAAATTTGAGCCAAATCGGACAACGATTTTGGGACGCGCATCGTGGTCAAAGGTCAGATATATGTAAAATTTTACTATTTATATGAAATAAATTTGTGAAATTCCTTAACTTTCTGCATTATGTTACATAAATATGTAGATTTATTTATATTAATCAAAATTACAGTCAAAAAATTTTTTTTCAGATTAAACCTATATCTCCTTTGGGTCAAATTGACCCACAAACTGTATTATCGTTAAAATTCGGAAAAAATGCAAATTGTTCAGTTTTTGTAAAAATTTTGCTACTAAATAATTATTTTTGCAATCGAATGCATAAGAATCGAAATGTGTACGTAATTGTCGTTCGAATGAGATATAAAAGATAAAAATTGGTTAAAAAATTTTAAAGTTATTAAAAATTCCCCAGCCCATTAACATGTCTCAGGCCACTTGAACAAGAAATGTAGGAACAAAATTAACATATTTTAAGAAATATTAAAATAAAAGCTAATTTTTACTTAAAATATATCCGTTTTTACATTCGTATGAGTTTTCGTCTTTGTAGAATACCGCTAACCTATTGGCAGGGATGGCCAAAAAAATTAATTTTTTTTAACGGCAGTTTCAAATCTCCATTTTCAAATTTTTAAAAATTTTCTTAAACAAATTTCAGAATTTTTTGATCATCAAATTGGGATTTATTGAGATCATAATAGAGAATAAAAATATGAAATAATTATGTCAATACCTCTTACAGTTTTTCCGTACCTACGATTTAAATTTTGTGATTTTCGCGAAAAGTATTTTTTTGGCCATATTTTGGCGAATGAGAGCAATTTCCTTACTGTTACGAATATTAAGTAAAACCTATACAGAATCTTATAGTTCAGATCATTTTAAATATACTCTGAAAGTTTTACTGAAATCGGAAAACTTTAACCCTTAAATGGTGAAGGTCAAAAGTAAAATTTAGCAATATTTGGAATTTCTAAATGAAAGATAGCAAAATGTTATATATTTTTATGCCGATTTTAATGAAACTTGAGAAAAATATAACATAAAGTCTAAAATATACAACAACAGTGCAAAAATGGAAATTAACCCTTAATATAAATTGGGGTCCAAACTTTTAAAATCGCGAAAACCACAGTCAAATATAAATTCATTTTGACCCAAAGTGCTTTTAAGGGTTAATTTCCATTTTTGCACTGTTATTGTATATTTTAGATCTTAAGGTATATTTTTCGCAAGTTTCTTTAAAATTTGTTCAAAAATTTATAATATTTCGCATCTTTCATTTAGAAATTCCAAATATTGCTAAATTTTACATTTAACCTTCACCATTTAAGGGTTAAAGTTGTCCGATTTCAGTAAAACGTTCATAGTATATTTAAAATTATCTGAAATATAAGATTCTGTATAGATTTTACTTAAAATTCGTAAAAGTAAGGAAATTGCTTTCATTCGCCAAATTATGGCCCAAAAAAATATTTTTTCCCGAAAATCACAAAATTTAAATCGTAGGTACGGAAAAACTGTAAGAGGTATTGACATAATTTTTTCATATTTTTATTCTCTATTATGATCTCAATAAATCCCAATTTGATGATCAAAAAATTCTGAAATTTATTTAAGAAAATTTTTAAAAATTTGAAAATGGAGATTTGAAACTGCCGTTAAAAAAAATTAATTTTTTTGGCCATCCCTGCCAATAGGTTAGCGGTCTGTATGAATTTTTTTTTTTTCGAAATCAAAAATTTTCTTGACTCAAAAATTTTATGTTTTGAGTTACAAAACATTCATTTGGAAAGACATCCAACTCACACTAAGCGACCAAATATGTCTTAAAGGAAGATGAAAAAAAGATTGAAAGAAAAAATCAAAAAAGTTTTTGATTTCCAAAAAAAATGTGAAGTTTTTTTTTTAATTTTTATTTTTCGAAAGATTGTAGAAATAGTTATCTAAACTATTTGGGGCACATTTTGATATGAACAATAGCCAATAAGTTACATGGATGAGAAAGTTCTCAGAAAGTTCTCGAGCGATCTTGTTGAAAAATTGTGTCTGAATTACTATACAATATAACTAACTATGGTGCAAATTTCATACCGATCGAAAGACATCGATTTCAAAAGTTGGTTCACTTGACATGAAATCTCCCATAAGTAAAAACTGGCGACAAAAAATAACACCCAATGAAATAACGCCCAATTAGAAAAATGAAATAAGTCCCTATTCTTACAAAACATTACAAAACACTTATTTTTTCATTACATAACTAGTAGCACCTATAAGTAGAACACGGTATTTTTGTGCACTGATTTGTTTAAGTATAATTGTTGCTTAGTAATACAGTAAAACAATTTGCCATTTCTGCGGCGACCACTTTTAATTTAGTATTCCATTAGTAACAATTAGTTTGATGTCGCTAGTTCAAAGGTTTTCAAAAGAAAAATAATTGTAGTCCAATTCTAATGATATTAAGTTAAATCAAGAATATTTTAAGTTGATCGAAACGGTTTTTAGTTTTAATTGAAGTTTTAAAACTCTTACAAATTTGGCAACAAATTATTTTTATAAAAATGAAATAAGGCCCAAATAATTTATATGAAATAATCTTCAATTATTTTTTCTTTTTGATTTTACTTCATTTGGGAGTTAGTTAATAATGAAATAATTTCCAATTTAAAAACGAAATAATCCCACAAAAATTAAATAGAGCGCAATTTTTTCAATTTTATTGAGACTTATTTCCTTTTCCTATTTGGGCATTAAAAACTATCCATATGTACACACAAAATATACAAGAATTAACGTTTATAAATGCTTAAGTCTATACCAAAAAAAAAAATAATAGATTTCATTAAAATAAATGAATTATAACTAAACGGACTAATGAAACGATAAGGATTTAGCATGTAGCATCTGTAGTCATACGTTTGACTGAGGGTGTGAAACAAGAATAAAAAAACACATGAGCATGATGAATGATGAATGAATCCTTCATTATGATTCTTAGGAAAGTATCTAATGTGCGAAATTAATTATTATGTAAGTATCACAATGTAGTAAAAATACACACAGAAAACATACGTGCAGACACTTTATATTATACTAACATGTTTATTCTGTTTTCTTTTACTAAATAGTTTAACAATTTTTATTATTATTATTTTGGTTTTTCGTATCCTGCTAATATACTTAATGTTAAAACTTTTAAGTCTGTACTCTCTCAGGAAAATATTTAGTATAGAAAAATAATTAAAAAATTAAATAATTTTCTCTCTTGAGATTGCGCTACATAACTACTGCGTTACATAACTAACTACTACAAGAATCATAATTAAATTCATTTATCACTTACAAAACAGTTCCTGGAAAACTTAAGATGTGTGGCACACTTCTTGTTAACATTACACATTATCTGTAGATTATGTATACGAGGGTTGGTGAAGTAATAGAGAAATTTTATTCATAAATATATTTGAAATTTAAAATGAAACGGAGTATTAGATTTTAACCATATTGCTCCTACAGCATGAGAACTTATAAAATATTTATACAAACTCTTATGTAGCCGACAATTTAATGGTAATAAAATATATGGCTTGTAAATACATTTAAATGGCATTATATTTGAAAATTATCTCTTATATACATATATTCATTGAAGTACTATAAATTTTAGCATTTTAAAATTTAAATAAAATTCAAATAAAAGTATGTATAAAACAAAATATGTCGATCAAAAACATAATTTTGTATCCTCTAATGTTCTGAATTCAATGGTATTTGGTATACATACTTTCCACAGTCGAAATTCTGGAGAACTTTTAAATACATATTTAATTTCGATATTTGTTTTAGTTGGGTTTTTTTAAAGCTTTAAAGTTCATATTTTTTAACAGATACTAGCAAAATACCTAAAGGAAAACTGTTTATTAGTTAATAAGAACTGTTTGAATTTAGATTTAATTTTGATTGATCTCATATAAAAGCTAATGAATAGTAGATTATTTTCTAGAAACAGGTTTCTCATTCAAACAGGTTATATCATAGAAAATTGTACCTGAATAAACGATATCTCTTCCAATTTCCAAAGATGTTCCTCAATTATGATCCTGATTAAAAACTTATATAAAATTCGAGATAATTTAGATTTAAGGATATATTTTTGTTTTGTTTTTGTACAAGGTGGCGCAAAAGTAAACTTCCGATGTTTTTTGGCTGTAATTAAAAAAAAAAAATTAAAAACTTTGATTCTTCTTGTGGATTATTTTTATTTGGTCTTTTAGTTTTTTTTACATCAAGTCGAGAATATGATGTCATGTAAATGGCCGTCGCCACAGTTGATTGTCATTTGAGCCCTTTTTATGGCATTTTCCATCACTTTGGCCAAAACTTCCGGCAATAGGTCCTCACATTCTTGACGGATATTGTCTTTAAGAGCTGCAAGAGTCTGAGGCTTGTTGACATAAACTCGCGACTTCAAAAAGCACGTGGCACGTGCAGTGTGTGCCGTTGCACCGTCCTGTTGGAACCACATGTTTTCCAATCCCAATTCATCAAGTTGCGGCAAAATGAACTCGTTGATCATTGCTCTGTAGCGCTCACCATTCACAGTAACTGTTTGGCCCGCCACGTCTTCGAAGAAAAAAGGTCCGATGACTCCTCCAGCGAAAACAGCACACCATACAGTGACTTTGAGCGGGTGTAATGGCTCTTCGCGGATTTTCAGTGCCCCAGAAGCGTAAATTTTGCTTATTTACGTACCCACTAAGATGGAAATGGGCCTCATCATTCATGATTATTTTTGATGAAAAATCATCTTCCTCTTGTTGGTGATTAAGGATGGCTTGAGCGTATGTTAGACGCGATTGGCGGTCAGCAGCTAACAGCTGATGCACCGTCTGAACTTTGTACGGAAACATCTTCAAATCTTGTACCAAAATTCGCTGTAAAGACCGTCGACTGATACCCATTTGCGTGGCACGTCGTCTGGTCGATGTCGACGGCGCTTCCATGACATCCTCGGCTACAGCAGCAATATTCTCTGCAGAACGGCTACTCCGGGGTCTGCCACGCCTGGCAGCATCTCGTGTTGTGCCAGTCTCTATGAGGCTAAACGTCGCAGTGTTTCACCAGTAGGCGTTGGACGGCCAGGAAATCTGCGACGAAATTCACGTTGTGCAATATTCCGCGTTCTGGAGCAGTGTAGCGTAACATTGCTTATTAACCTGTATTTCGCATGTGTTTACTACACAAATGTCAAAACAGAACTGACATTAGGGGCCAATCGCAAAATTTATAGCATTTTCTGATAGGAGGATTACTTTTGCGCCACCTTGTATATATTTTTATAGTTAATTGTCCAATTTTTATAAACTTAAGGTAGGATCACACATGGACAATATTTAGTCACCATTTTTATACCCTTCACCTTCGTCAGAAGGGTATATATTAGGTTGTCATTCCGTTTGTAATTTCCACAATATAATTTTCCGACCCTGTAAAGTATATAAACTCTGGATCCTTATAGATAGCGGAGTCGATTAATCCATGTCCGTCTGTCTGTCTGTTCAAATCAATTTTCTGAAGACCCCAAATAACATGCAAGCTTGATCCCTACATAAATATATCGGGAATTCTTCCGGCTCAGTTGCTATTTAAAATCGAGAAAACCGGCCCACAAATGGCTGATATATACGGAAAAACGGGGGCATCCTTGATTTTTGCCATATTTTTTATCTATATCTGGATTACTAAGTCATTAATATAGACAATATGGATATCTATCTAATGATAGATATTTCAAAGTGCATTGCAACGATCTATATATAAGGCTATAATAATTTGGACATACAATGGGTCAAAATCGGAAAACAAAATTTTTAACCCGAATTTTTTTTTTAACCAAAAAAATTTTTTTGTCATAAATTTGTTTCACTGGTAAATTAAAAAAAAAAAAATTGGAAAAAAATTCAAAAAAAAACTATTTCGAAAAAAAAAATTGAAAACAATTTTGAAAAAAAATATTATTTTTTAAATTTTGAAAAAGAAAATTAATTTTGTTTACCTAAAAATATTTAAAATTTTTATTTTAAAGTATAATTTGGTGAAAGGTACATAAGATTCGGAACAGCCGAATATAGCTCTCTTACTTGTTTTAACCCAAACTGGTTTGACGTTGTTTATTCTTACAAGTGTTTTGTAAGATCAAACAGCATCAAATAATATTAAAATAAATATTTTTTTTGAATCTTCCTAAGTAAATAGAGTTTTTACAATAAATACAAGAAATCAAATATATTTTATTTAGTGCTTACGTCAAATATTTGTCATTAAATTTACAGCAAATTCACGGTTGCCTCTTCGTATCGTGAACACCATTTTATGTTTTTTTCTTAATTATTTAAGGTTTGTAATTTGTTCATCATTGGATTCAAATATTAATATTTGTAGACACACTGAGATATAGTACCTTAAACAAACCATGGTTACCGCAATCATATACATATTTATCGTAAGCATAATATTGTTAAAAAACTTGTAAAAATATTGAAATGGTTATGGTAAACATGTACAACTATATTTATTCTCTGGGTATAAGTAGTATAAAATAATTTTAATTGATTTTTGTTAGATATACATACGAAAAAAATTATGAAAAGCTATATTGACTATGTTGTAGGCGGCGTTGAACTTAATGACTTTGATCAATATAACTTTGCGGTATTCGCACACTTAGATGGTCAGAATGCATGAAAAACTACGATACTTACTAACTTCAAATCGATATATCTCGATTTTTTGACCTGATCCAGTAAAACGCCGGGACTATATAACTTTTTTTGACCCCGCCGATCACTGACTTCTATCGTTTGTCACATAGTGTAATAAATAATTATATTTCAATTAAACTTGCAATATTAATTATGCTTTAAAGTCAGTAAAAAATATTTGGTTGGAATTTCTATTTCCTTAACTCAAGGCTGGAATTACACTATTTTTCAGTATACAGTACTTCGAAGATGTTCTAATACATCTAAATTTGCTGTCATATTTCTAAGTAATTAAATAATACAATTTCCAAAACACTATAGGTTTTTACCGTTATAAAAGTTGCATTTTTATTTTGATGTCAATCTTTTGAAAATATAAAATTACTATATCCCCTGTTGTTCATGTTTTGTGTTTGTAGAACTTTTTATTGTATTTTAAGTTGGACAAAATACATTTCAACAAAATAATATAAATGAAGTAAAATCAATTGTGTATATAATGGGAGCATTTGGGTGTCCCCTAAATAATTTTATTGACATTTATAAGCACTTTCTAACGTAGAGAATATAATTTTGGTTCTCTAATCGGAAAGAAAGTTTATCTATGTCATGTATGATGATCAATTACTTTAGTTATTTCTGGTTTAATATTTATGGATGTTTGCAGGATTATGCAATAATTTCAAAATTTTCATTTTATTGTCAGTAGTTTTTTATATATTTAAATTTTTATGAAATAAGATAATTTTGTGATTAATATTATGTATTCTAGTCGAAAAAATATTAAACATTTCCTAAAATATTTAAACAAACTAAGTATTTAATTTTTTATTAAAATTGACCCCTTTCATGCAGCAAATTGTTAAAAATATTGTTTTTATAAGAGTCCAGACAGCACCCAGATTAGATGGAAAAAAAGAAAAATGAGAATGAAGAAAGAGAACTTTTAATGACATTCTGCAACCCAACTTTTTGAAAGCTTTAAACATGTCGTCAACTAGCTGTTCTACATTTTCGGCTCTGTTGTTCCCAATAAACCCTTTTATAACTGCTTGCAGTGATAACCAGGCATCAAATTCCTTGTTAGTAAGCTTTTCATCGATGTGCGTATTTGTGGTCCCACAAATATTCCTTCTTTGAGTTGTTCATCACCTAGCTTTAAATATAAAAAGCCATCTCCCTCTTCATAGCCTTGACAAAAAATTTCATAAAACCAAGTGGTGGTAAAATTACATATTTCACATTAGATTTGCCGCAAACAAACTCTGTAGTTTCTGTCCAAACTTTTGGTGCATTGAAGCAGTTGCGACGACCACTTAGTCCAGTATTCATATTGGATTTTCAAATAAATATTTACAAAAAAGTCTATGTTATCGAATAGGAACGCTTACAAAACAAAATATAATAATAAAAAGGGCAATACATCGAAAACAGTAACTGTTTCTTTTAACCCTAAAGTAAGGGTAGTAAAACTAATAATTGACATGTACCTCGAAAACTAGATACTACCTATTCACTCCAGGTAACAGTTAAGAGGGTACCAAAATCGTGTAACGCAGTGTAATGATATTCTTCACTATTCATTTTATTAAAACGTACATATCGCACTGGTTCCTCTAAAGAGAGTCAACTCAAAATCTTTTACATTTTCACTTTATGCAAGAAATCGACGTACAGTGGTAATATCTACCCACTGTAAAAATCTTACATAATTTTCTCTACACTTTCGCCAAAAAATACAGTTGTATCCGTCTTCAACTTTCATTGTAATGTATTAGAAAAAAAACAGTTTTTTGCATCTACTGAAAAGTTTTAAATTTTGAGTTGACTCTCTTTAGAGGAACCAGTGCGATGTATATGTACTTCTAAATATTAAACATTTTTTTCATATAAAAAATGCTTATTATTATTTTTAAGTTTTTAAGTTTAGTTTATATTACTTACTTAAAATAAATTTTTTATATTATCAGAATACTGCAAACATCCTTAATTATTAAAAATACATGTGATATGCAGCTAAGAGATTAACAATTTTAAAATTTTGTACAGATTCTTGTTCAGCGTAGCAAAATTATCTAAAGATCTGTATCTCTTTTGTTAAGTCTTATTTCTGACTTTCTGATTAAATTTTCCGTTATAGTCAAATTTCACGGATAATATTTTCCATATTCTAAATGTGTTTTTTGCTCTTTTTATACCTAAAATGTAAGGATCACATGGTTTCTTATGCCGATTAACAATAAGAATGTGCCAGAGCTGGGACATTTTCACCCCGTCAAATGAAATTCAGATGTAAACTTTTAAAACGTCGATACACGTGTCTCTTCTTTTTGTCTCCTCTATCAAAATTTATCGGCCGGAACCTGTAATTTTGGCAAAAATTTGATTTTGGTTTACAATGTTATTTTGTATATTAGTGTTATATGTATATCAGCAACGTGAAATTTATTTGAAAATGTTAAAAACTGTTAAAATCTACGGAAGCTGACCTCTTAATTGATTATCATTTCTTATTTTATTATTTAAGGATGTTTTCTGGATTATACAATTACAGTGCACTCGCGGTAACGTGAACACCGTCTAACGTGAACACCGCCTAACGTGAACAAGCGTTTGCTTACATTGACTACTCTGTAACGTGAACAAACTCAGAAAGCTCTATAACGTGAACAATTTTTTTTCACTGCATTTGTTTTCTAATTATGTAGACAACACTTCAATACATACATTAAATTCAATTTTTAAAGTTTTGAGAATCACCTTGTTAAAAAAATGTGTTTTATCCTCTAAATTAATTTTTTTAGTGGCAACGAATGAGTAATTTTATTTGCTATGTAATTTTGTTTCAATTTATAGTTTCTCGTGATCTCGTTTTGTTTTGTAATGCATTTTAATCAATAATTTTGTTTTATTTCACGTTCAAGCGTGTAAAACACAGGTTTATATTATAAAATTTTATATTTTTTCCATGAAACTCGACAATCGCTAACGTGAACAATTTCACTAACATGAACTCCCTTGGTTTTAATTAGTTCACGTTACCGCGAGTGCACTGTAATTGCAAAATTCTCATTTACATTGTGATATTTTCAACACTGAAGAAAATTTCGGAGCGTATGATTGATATTTTGTATGCACATAAAATTATCAAATATCACGTATACGCACGCATACTTCTATTAAACACTTCGATCCTGAAAATATGCAATAGTTGTTATGTTATTTATGAGTATATAATTTTCTATAATTAGATAATTTGCTTTAGAGCGTTCATAGGCAAAAAGAGAAATTTAATTTGTGTACATGTATGGATAAAAAAAAAATAAAATATCCGCAACACACCTGCTTCGTTGAATGCTGCACAGTGGGGTAGAATCATCATTTTTTGGAAATAAATTTGGCATTTCTAAACGACTGGCCCGATCGGGATAAAATTTGACATTGGCGTAGCCAAGGAGAATTCGAGTTTAAGTTATTAAAATGGACGCTACAAATAGTCCAGGCGCTGCGCTATAGGGGCTCAAAGTAGAGCACCTTTGACATGGAAAGCGCTAGGTCGCTAGGTCTGAAAAAACATGCTAGCGTGTGCTTTTTATCTTTTATAATATCCAAGTTATAGGCATTTCAAAATTAAAATTTTAAAATTTTGACATACCTTGATCTCTTTTTTTTAAATATAGTGCCTACTTTTGAACCGAATAAACTCAAATTTGTTTCGTTAGTTAGACAACTAAATTAACAGTAATATGCAAACGATTTCAGAGCAATATCAATTACTGATTCAGAAATAAACGATTTTCAATTTAAAAATTCATAAAATAGTACATTTGTGCTGTTTTTTGGGCGAAAAGGTGACTTAATTCATTTTTTATTTAGAAAAAAAAAAACTTTCTTTAAGGACATATACTAATTTTACATTTTTTCTGTAAGATATCTTTACGGAGAACATTTTGGTATAAAAAACTTGCCATAATTTTCGAATATGTCGTCCCTACGACTTTTGGAATTTGACCTATTTTTTATCAAAATTTCAACTTTGGACCACATGTTCTAAAATTCCAAAGCTGCGATCAGAAAATGGAAAGCAGTTTTGAAAACCTTGATCTGATTCCCAGCCCCGAAGAATGGGCAAAATAGTAAAAAATATTTTTATTTAGGAATTCCGGGATTACCTTTTACCTTTTGACAATTTTTTTACACTTTGTTATGAATGCGAAATTTAAAAAACGTTGAAAATTTCATTGAGTTTTGTTAAATATTACATATTTATTGAGCTTCTAAAACTAAAATATGTATCAAAATTTTGATAGGATTGCAAATATTAGGAACAATTTGATCCACATTTTTCCGCATTATTTTTTTTTTTTTTTGTTCAGATAAGTTAATTTTTGGTCTTATAAAAAAATTTCAAGTCGATATCTCAATGAAATGGTGAAATTCGGTTGCTATCACGAATCTGTTTTCTCTGTGTACAAACAAAAGGACCTAGGAGTATGAAATTTAGTACTACTGTTTTTAGTTGCTCAAAAATTTTTGGAAAAATCGGTACAACATATATGGAGAAAGATATATGGAAATACGTAGACCCGACTCAGTGAACTTCCGCTGCTAATAATATGATATGGCCGAAACAAGTGGGACTAAAAATACGAAATTTGGTCTGCATATTTTCTAATAATAAAAATATAATTACATAAAAGTTAGGAAATATGTTTATGTAAAAAAATAAAATTTGGTCAAGTTATAGAAAACCAAATGTTTTCGTCTTGAATATGTAGGAATTCACACAGCTGAATAAAACGCACTTGTGTGTTAAACAATCCTTTTGCATATATATTTCTGGAAATATTTGGAAAATTAATTGAGAATTTCATAGAAAATAGCAAAAAATTTTGTCCCTAATTAGCTGGCCACCACTGTATATGCCGTTATTTCATAAACTTGTTTTTAGCTGTGTTGAAACCTCTTCACAATGTTAATTTTGTTTCACAGTTCTATAGAACAGGGTACAATAAATGTGCTGCTATAGGATAATCACTTGACAAACAACTACAAAAATTTTTCCTTAGATTAATACTTTATTGATACCTCTTCCGATATCATTTTTCTTTTTATTCGCTGCAACCAAAATTCGTAGCAGAATTTCTCTGATACTCGTCGTAACTACTATTAATTGCATGATAGTTCACATCCATTTAACCTAACCGATCTAAGCTACGCAGAAGCTTCGTAAAACTCTGGGTTCCATAGGGCGAGAGTTGGTGATACGTATAATATAGTGGAAAAATCCAATGAGTTGCACTTAATTTAAACCATAAAGAAATGCACTAGAGTAAAAACTAGAAAAAACTCAAACATAAATAAGTAATAATACATTCCCGCCACTTAAATTTTTGCTAACACAGTTAGGGCTTTGACAGGAGAGCTTCTTATCTAGAGTTTCCAAAAAACCGAAGAATTTCAAAACCGCGTTTTCGGTTTTAAAAAATTGGAAACCGATCGGTTTCGTTTCAGTTTTGTGATAATTTATTAACTATTAAATCAGTTGATAATATAGGAACTGCTAAACAAATTTTAAGTTCAAATTTGACGAGTGTTTACGAGGATAAAGGAAAATTGGTGCTTTTTCTGTTAATGGTACCTTTTTAATATATCAAATTCTTTACTGAGAAGCATATTAGCCAACTTTAAGGCTAATATGCTTCTCAGTAAAGAAATAATCAAGAATAGGGTGCTCAATTGTATTATGATACCAAAAATGGAGAACTAAACCAAACTAAAGAGTACTTTTTCGTTCTTAAATTGGTATTTTTCTATAATATTGAACCTAGAATCAGGAAATTACTTTGAAATTTCAAATTTGAGAGTGGTTTAAGTGTGGAAAATTTTTACTTTTTCTTCTAATGGTACTTTTTATTATAATAAATTATTTTACTTATTGTATATACATAATAGTTGGCTGATATGCTTCTGAGTAAAGAAAGAATCAAGAATAGAGGGCATAATGATATTGAGGTAACAGAAACTAAGTATTATTGAAATTTCTATAATAATGAACCTATAAGTAGGATATTCAACGCACATGATCCTGACTGAGTTAGAATATAAAAAAGGGAATTGCAGGTACTTAATGTTACTATTTCTTTATTGTAAAGGTACTTTTTGAATATTTTATAATAATAAACCTTAAAATTAGGCACAAATGTTTCTGAATGAGTTAGAATTCACGTGAGTATAGGCTTACCTTTCTTTTGTATTTTCTATAATAATGGACACAGAAATATGAAATTGGACATTCATGATGCTGTGTAGGAATACAAAATATGGGTATTTATGGTACTGTTTTTATTATAATAATACGTCTAGAATGAGCTACAATCTACATTACAATGAATCAATAAACATGAAACTAGAGACATGTTTTCCTGAATTAGTATTAATTTACAAAGGGAGACTTAATAGTACTTTATTTCATTATTCCAATTGAGATGGCGAAGCGCACCGGTCAGCTAGTACTCCATACTTTTATCGGATATTTGAAAATAACTAAGACTTTGTTACAAAAATTTTGCATTATTTAGCCTGCGAAAGGTAGCCTGCTAGATCATCTGAAGCACTTATTGTAATACAATTTAAAAAAATTTAAACAAATCTTAAGATATTTTTACCGATTTGATTTTAGAGATATTGGATGAAAAAGTTTGTTTCTCATTTCAAAATTTTGAATTTTTCTAGTGAAAATAGTTTAAAAGTGAAAACCGAAAAATAATTGTCGGTTTCGGTTTTAGGCCTTGAAAAACCGGTTTCGGTTAAAACCGAATTGGAAACTTTATTCTTATCTATGTGTATTTATCTATGGTTTAAACGATTAAGTGAGGGGTATAGTTACATTTGATGAATGTGAATAGTCAATATGCCAATACAAAATTAGCTTTTAAGCAATATAAATCAATGGTCAAAATTAAATGGAATACAGTAGCTTTTGCTATGCTCTCATTAAGATGTAATTCTACCAAAAATGTTACCATCACCCCTATCTGCAATAACATGTGAAATTGATGTTCACATGAAATATTTGTTTTCCTCGAATGGAAAATTGCTATCGCGATATTTCAATGAAATTTTCATTTAAAATAGTTGATTTTATTCGTAACAGCTGTTACAAAATTCCATATAAAAATTTCTCAACATGGGAAATTTTTTCACGTGAACAAACTTGATGAACAAAAAATGGGAATAGAGAATTTCATGTGAAATATTGATTTGCGATATGGGTGCATATGTTACAAAAAATTTCATGCGTATCATTACGTATGAATTAGAATTAAATGTCTTTAACTTGAACTAAATTTTTGCAATGATTATTTGGTTAAAGCGAACACATCAAGTCTTCAAATTTGTTATTGTATTTGCCTGAACACCTTTACATGAATTTTGTTCAAACTTCATATAATTTGAATACACTGATTTACAAAATATATAATTTAATGAATACGAAAATCTTTTTGTTATTTATTACAGAAACTTAAAAAAATGTATTGCAGCCTTTGCTTCTATCCCTTTTCTTCGTGACTTAATTCGCAAATGAATCACACCGTAGGTTAGATCTGGAACAGACTGAGTTATGATCCAGCCTGAAAATACAACAAAATATTTTTCTATTTATGAACTAAGTCTATTCATAACATGTTTTCGTCTAACTCTAATTGTGAAAAGAAACTAAAGCTTACTTGAGTAAGAAATATGGTAGGGACGAGTTAATATTGAGCCTTTTAACTAGACTTTACTATTTGTTGATGAATTTTTTTTTTTAATTATGTTTCATTGGTAAGTGTACAAATACATTTTAAAGTAATAAGTAATTGGGTTACCCTTACATAAGTGCACTCTTAGTAACAAACCTAGCGACATAAGTAATATTGTTAGTTATACAAAAATAAATACAAACAAACAAACTAAAGAATATCAAGTAAAAATTGTAACTTATTGTTTATGTCAAACACTAACAACAGCTGCAAACCAGCCAACCAACACAACATGAAAATAATACAACAATGCATTTTATATACGTACTTCTACGATAGTAGAAAAAAAAATCTGCAGAAGAAGACGATGAAACGATATTAAATACTGACATACAACAGCTTTTGTTGTTCTAAATTATCACAGAAAATGAATGAAAAACTTACCCACTACGAACAACAACAATCTATAAAAGAGAATGAAAACTATTATATATTTGTATTGTTGCTACTGCACCGTTACCCATATGAATATATGCACAATAGGGTGGCCCTTATTTTTCCATTCGGCGATTTCCGATTCCCCCAATGAAGGTTGCACATTTTATTTGAAGTTCGGTCAAAATAGCAATATTTTCCAAAAAATTTTAAAAATAATGTTGAAAACGAATCCATTTAAAAGCGATTTTTTATTGCATATAAGTAGTATATACCTTTAGATATTCAAATATAAACATTTTCTGAAAACGTCAAGTAGATTTGTCAAGCCGGATTTCGATTTATTCGATATACCGATTTTTTTTAATTGTTTTAATAAAAACAAATAAAAGTCTTATATTCGACTGTACCGAATCTTGTATACCCACCAGGGTTAATTATAGACCGATCCTCACAAAAGTTGGTAAAAAGATTTATGATCATATAAAACCTGCTTATGTCCAATTTCATCACGATGTTAATTGTTATAAGAGAAAAATAAATGTTCAAGTCTTTATCTGAGGGTTACCTTGTATGTGGACTAGAGACAAATGTTGCTTGATTTTCGCCATACTTTTGAGTATAATTTACTGTACTTGGAACTAATTTGTGCAAAATTTTATCAGGATTGGCGCATAATAAACATATTTATCACTGCTCAAACAGTATTCCGGGGGGACATTTGTATGGGGGCGAGGTGAAATCATGAACCGATATCAACATAGAGTATGTGTGGAAAACTTGAGTTTAGCTACCTCTTTCCGTTTGGAAGGAGCCATCTTTTTTGATGGTGTATATACAAATATTTATAAATAATATTAATTTATACCTCTATTCTTAAATTTACAAAGGTTAGGTTAGGTTTCCTGGCTGCCGCGAAGTGAATACAGGAAGAAGAGCAGCTCACGTGAGTCCAGGCAATAGGTTCCTTTGTGTTACCTGAAAGTATAAAGATAGAAAAGAGGGACAGATAGTAATGAAAAAGAAAAGGGGACAGTCCGATATGAAAAGATTGAAGAAATTAAGTGGAAGAGAGTCCGTGGAAAGAGAGGAGAGGAGATTAATTAAATGCATACCAGTGAATTGGTGGTTATTAGGTCACTCTATGGAGATCCCCATGCCTGGTGTAATTAGCCAATTACTACTGCTTAAAAAGGCATTAATGCACTTTAGCCTCATATTCGAGAGCTCAGAAAGATTACTTAGGGAGCGATGTCCCAGAAACTTTGAGCGTAGATCTCCTTATGCCAGACAGTGACAAAGAAGATGAAAAATGGTATTATCCTCCTCCTCGTTTTGACAACATCTGTTGAAGTTGTTGTAGGGGCAAGCCAATTCTGCTCGCATGGTTGCCAAAAGCGCAGTGTACGGTAATGACCGCCACTACACCATTCAATTGTGAGCGTGTCAAGCCAAGAAGATATGTTGTACGTCCACGACTCAGTCGAAGCCATATCGTTCTGCTTATAGTACATGTGGGTTCAAAACCCCATTTAGTCTGGGCTAGCTCATAGTAGAAGTTACTAATATAAAGCTTATATTTGGATAACGAAATCCCACATAGGAAGTCTATGTCTCCGTCAGGCAGCGTGGTGCCTTTTTTCGCCAAGTTATCGGCAATACAGTTGCTTGTAAGATTTCCGTGTCCACTTACTCACTTGAATACGACTGTTGAATGTCTCACCATCCTGTTAAAGGATTACCGGCATTTAATTGCGGCCTTACTGTCAGTTTATATACGAATATCAATGCCAGATATCCTGATATTTCAGCCTGAATTCATTTGGAAGTCTAAAAGATAGCCTATTTTCGAATTCCTGAATGTAGCCACCAAATTTACAAAAGTGTTAACAAGTTTTTAAAAATTGCACTTTTTCAAATTATTCGAAAACCGGTTTTTTGTATATATCGAATATTTTATAACTTGATTGAAAAACACATCACAAATTTTTCATTTTTGAAATTAGTTTCACAGAAAAAAGTATCGACATAAATATTATGATTTGATTTCATTGATTTCAATTCATAACATTTATTAATAATTTCTTAAATAGTATGATTTTTTTCATATATTATGTTTTTAAATAAAATCTAGAATGCTTGGAAAATATTATAACAATTTCATTTATATTTTTATGTTGTTCAAAAATGTTTGAAATTTTCCTTGGAAATTTTTTTTAGTTTTTATGATTTTCAGGAACAAAAAGAGAAAATATGCGCGAAATTGACTCAATTTTGTTAAGGTGATGAAATGCTTCAATGTTTATGTATGTTTTGTTATAATTAATGATCATTTTTAAGTTTCAGATATTGTTAATTCATCTTAAAATATTGGCCAATATATGGCTATTATGCAAACATTTTTGAAATAATTCATAAGATAATACAATTATAATGCAATTTATTATAAAATATTGTTAAATTTACGTAAAAATAGCAAAAATTTAGCTTATTTTCTAAAATTTAATTACAAATCGTTTGTATTGATTGCTTATTTACGATATTACTATTTAAAATTTTTAGTGCCCTTTATATCTGGGACAACTTATAAATTTTTCACTTTGCATTTCTTGGCAAAGTGTTTCTGTTCCACAATATTCTTTGCAAATCTCACTTTGCAGTAAGCAAATGTATGCAAGGACTTTGCTCTCTTTGCAGACTTTTTGCGCTATCCTGCAAAGTGTGTGTACAAAGCATTAAACCATCTCTGCAGTTTTCACTTTGCATTGCTAAATAAATATAACTTGTTAAAATGAGATGCAAAATAAAAATGGAAAAAAACTTGAACTTGAAAGTTCAGTTCACTAAGAAATCTAAAATTTGGATTATTTCCGCAGCAATTCAGATAAAAATTAGTCTCATTGCTTATTGCAAGTTTCGATCGAAAATCAGTTAGTAGAATATCAATCTATGATTTAATAGATGCCACCATTTACAATAGTTATAGTAAGAGAGTGATATATTTGAACCAACCTTGTATATTGGCAAGTAGTGGGTTTATAACATATATATTTAGTTAAACATATTTGTCGAAAAAATTATAATTTTTGCATAAAAAAACTTCTATCTAATCGATTACATATTATATTTGTAATTGATAAAATTATTCAACATAAAAATGGTTGTTACAAACATATATTTGTTTACTGTAACCATATATATGGTTGATACAATCATGTCAGTCGTAAATTAACCATATTATTGTTACCACAATCATATACATCTTAACTGTGACTATAATATTGTTAAAAATGTTGAAATGGTTACAGTAAACATGCACAACTATATTTTTTTTCTGCGTGTATATAAGGAATTACGAACAGCTACGATAATACGTTCGGATATTGTCGGATTTCTGGTGATGATTCTACGTTTGGGCGAGACGGTTCTGGTGATGTGTAATTCGGATTCTTCGGTATTTCGATAGTCGTTGGCGGGCGGTACGATGTATTGATGTATGTATTGATTGATGGTTATGCGGGTCGTTGGTACAGGATCGGGTGATAACTAAATATACTTCATCTATAATACAAGAAAATGCTCTTAAATAGGGGGACAGTTATCCAAAGCTCCTGTATTAAACAGTTGGCCGAAGTCTCTGTAGTGAACATTTGGCCGAAGCCTCTGTCTTGAACAGTCGGCCGAAGCCCCTGTATTGAAACGTCGACCGAAATCGCTGCTAAAATATATTATCGGTACTCGAACTATGTCCGACTACCGAAAAGAAAAGGGTTGAACGATTTATGTCGGTCTACTTTGATAAATTAATATCACAGTGGTTGTCAAATTCTGTCTCGTATGAACCGCGCCTGGCGCAAACCACCTGGGGAGCATCAAAAATCCAAAAAGTACAGAATAGGCGCCACCCTAATGCACATGCATGTAGTAAGTGAACAACAACAACAGAGTTGTGCAATTTTTATTAAACAAAAACAACACACATATACATTTATTCATATAAAGAATTGTTACTCATATTAAACATAATAAGAAAAAAGCAGCAGCAAACAAAGAGAAACTGAATTGGACAAATTTTTTTATTATATGATAAAAGTAGTACATAAAAATGAAATATTTGTACACTCATTCATGTTTACAGACCAATGCGAATATGTAAGTATATAATTGTGTATGTGTATAAATGTGCAACTGTGGGCCTTAATCTATCCCCGTGTGTATGTATGGGATAATGTAATTTGTCTGCTCTAACACAAGCTGGCGGACCGGTTTGCGTTTGTTTTTTTTTTTTATTATATGAAATTTGGAAAACTTAAAATGCAGACCGTATTCGTACCAAATTAAAATATATTTTTATTTTCATTGCGATTCTTCTTAAGCTCTCACTTACACTCTCCGTTAAAGAGAGTTTACATTTGTAAATGTAACATTTGTTTGTGAATGGCAAGGAAGAAGAAGACATACAAACAACAATATACAAACGACAGTAACATCCACAACGCTTCAATTAATAAGTACTTTCTCCGACAAGCGGAATCCGCATGCTTGTGTTTCTACACTTAGTGAAAATGCGTTTATTTGGAGTATGTGGTATGAGAATGTGCATGTTTTTTTTTTTTTTGTACAATATAAACAACAATTACTTTATGTGTTTTGTGATGATGGACCACAGAGTAAACAATGCAGTGGTTTTTATACACAAAAACACATAAGTAAGTTTAAGTATTTTATTTATACTCTGTGTTAGTAGATAGTGTGTGAGACATTCTCCGTGTTTAGAGAATACTTTTAATGCCCGTCGTTGTAAAAATATTAAGAAATTGCGGAATTACATACAAAATAAACTGTAGTGACCTACTAAAATTTTTGTCTCTTAGTAGGAATTCGATCAGGCTTCTTACGGGTATAATCACTGGGCACTGTATGATTGGACGCATGTCAGAACGTATGGGTTACCCACGTTATAGCTATTGTAGAAGTTGTTTGGATGAGGAGGAGGAAGAATCGGTGGAACACCTTCTATGTGATTGCCCAGCCTTACAAGAGCATAGAATACTACATCTTGGTAGAGCTCTTTTCCATGATCTGGACTGTCTCAGAGATGTGCCACTAGTAAATATGATGAGATTTATTAAAAGTACCGGTTGGTTCTCACGGGGATCACAAGAAGTACATAGTCAACGAAATTAGGGTGGGCAACCATTCTCCCTTTATGTATATAAGGGAATGGTAATTCTAAGGGTATCACAATGGGCCACAAGGCCTCCGAGTGAACTCGCTAACTTGCGAGCAACCCACGTAACCTAACCTAACCTACTAAAATTACTTCGTTTAACCCACACGTAAACTTATCTCACTATATATTTCTTAAAGTTTAATTATTAAATGAAATTTTATAGCTTTAAAACAACTCTCAAATATGATCAAGATTTCCATATACACCACATCATCAGCTTTAATATTGGATGGAAAATTAGATTTTTATTTCGTATCGAAATAATATCCACATCATATTTTTTCCACTTCAAAATACTAGGGCAGTTAAATATGTCCGTGACTTTTTGAATGAAACACAGGTTTTTGTATAAAAAACATAATCTCCTTTGAGATCTCTGTACTTTGTCCAAAGTTTCTCCAAATTTTGTTCTCCCTTCCAAAAAATAAGATTTGTCGAGGTCATCCAAATTGCCATTTTATGACCAATTCACCTCGACAAACCCACTGTCTTGACTGCTGTTTGGTCTCTAGTGTGCTGTGGTGGATACGGTTACTATACGGTTACGAAAAATCCCGCCTATATTGCGGTTAAACAACGTCAAACACTCATGCGAAGTTGTCACACGATTGCACAAACGCGAGCGATTAAACCAATTAAAACCACTGAGCCATGTGAGATGCCTATGGCTTCCAACACCGTATCGCGATTTTTTTCAATTGTGTAGACACCTCAACTGGGTGGCCAGAACGCTCGGCATCTTCCGTGCTTGTACGGCCACAACGAAATTCAGTAAACCACTTTAATGGTGCAGAGTTCCCACAGTATTTATCAAGCCTTTATTTGAGTGGTAATTTTTTTCCGCAAAAAATAATGCTTAATGAGCAGACGAAATTCACCTTTTTCCATTATCACCTCAAAGCTATCAATGGCTGTCAAACACAAACAAAATGACGCAGCTTGGTAAAATTTTTTAAAGAGGAATCAACTGACAGATGTTGACAGGAGCAGTGTTTCCTTTTAGTTAAGAGGCGGGAAATTCAAAAAGTCACGGGCTTAATTTTTTTTCAAAATACTTGTATTTTATAATAAAACAATACATATATTATGAGATATCAATTGAAATGGGTTTTCCAGCCACATACAACACTAAATAATATGAAATTCCATAATTTATGCGACTTTTCAAGAATTTTTTTAAAATCCTAATTAAATACCTAATTAATTCCAATTTTTTGTTCCTATAAGGAGCATACTTAGGGTCATAATAAATTTATTCCATTCTGATTTGTCCGATGCAAGTGGTTTAATCTCATTTTAGCTCTTGGTTTGCCCCATGATACAATAATTGTAGAAGTTAGAATCACTAGGGAGAGTTTTCAATATTGATCCCTATAACGTCAAACTTTGATTTTTTTCAAATTTTCTTTTGTTTGACTTTACACGAATTATATAATTGAGAATTTATTTTCTAATGAGTGTACCTTACATTGTTGTGTCATGGTTTGCCCTTTCAATTTAGATTCTATGGCTTTCTCGCTTATTGTCTTGTGTATAGTCAATGGGCTTTTACAGAGTATGCCCTAACTAGCGCCATTTTCTTTTACTGGACACAATAAGCTCTTTAAGTAACGTATCTGCCCAGAATATTCTTAAACTTTTTCAAAGGTAGCGAATTATGGAAACCTATAGCGAGTTAATATCCTCATGAGCTTCAGTCCGCTATTTTCATCCATAGAGTAGAGATGATTATATGCAGGAGTAAAATACGTTTAGCTTTCTTCTTTTAAAAACAAGGACTGAGATCGAAAAAATCTTAACATACCTACAGCCCGTTTAAAATCTACCACATTTTTGGACACCTTTTTGTGCTCTTCAATTCTCTTTTAACAAGAGCCCAATATATCTCTACTGGCCTTAGCTCCAGGTAGTTAGTACAAATAACACAATATTCTTCTTGTACCACCCAAGAAGTCTTATGAATTGAAGCATTCTCTTTTGTAAACATTCCTTGATGTAAATTTCGGTATTTATAGAGCCCTTTGTAACAAATGCTTGGCTTCTTTTGTAGCAACTATACTATGGACTAGACTCGACTATAAACTAGACTATAGACTAGACTATGGACTGGACTATGGACTTGACTATGGACTAGACTATGCACTAGCCTATAAATTCGACTATAAACTAGACTATAGATTAGGCTATGGACTAGACTATTGATAGACTATGGTCTGGACTATGGACTAGACTATGGACTAGACTATGGACTAGGCCATTGATAGACTATGGACTAGACTATGGACTAGACTATGGACTTGACTATGGACTAGACTATGGACTAGGCCATTGATAGACTATGGACTAGACTATGGACTAGACTATGGACTTGACTATGGACTAGACTATGGACTAGACTATGAACTAGACTATGGACTAGACTATGGACTAGGCTATGGACTAGGCTATGGACTAGACTATTGATAGACTATGGACTAGACTATGGACTATACTATGGACTAGACTATAGACTAGACTATGAACTAGACTATGAACTAGACTATAGACTAGACTATGGACTGGACTATAGAGTAGACTATGGACTATACTATGGACTAGACTGTGGACTAGACTATGGACTCACAATGTAATCTTCTATTGACTTTTAACATTAGCTTGTCATTGACTGTAACACTACCGACTAGGTCAGGTGTGGATCCAGAGGGGGTGAAATAGGAATTTGCCCCTCCCCAAAACCGAAAAATTTTCATATAAAAAAGAAGAAAAAAAGAAAAATGTGGAACAAATTTTGATTTTTTCCCCCAAATGGTTGACCTGGATCCGCGCCTGGACTAGATAGTTATTTTTTATATCTACTGACTGCACAGAATAATAATAAAAACAAACAATTGACACGTTCGTTTACAATGCCACCAGAAATACCCTAGAATTGTTGTATCTAACGTATCTTTACGCTTAAACAAAAATTGTCGACATTTTAACTAGTACAATTGTTTATAGAGAAAGAGTGTTCACTTATGGATCTGCGTTGACTACAGGGTGAGAATAAGTACAACCTGATGAAGAATTCGAATTTACGTTCTAGTATAGGGCTTTTACGATATCAATTATCTTCGCTGGGATGATATTGGATGCTAGCGTACCCAAAATACTTGAGGTGGAAAAGGTATCGGATGCTTTCTCAAAATCGATAAATATCAAATATTATGATACGTAAACAGTTGACATGGTCAATGCATTATTTAAGGCCTGCTTATTCCGGAGAAGCAGCAATCAACTAAGTTCATCTACTTTGCAATGCAGATTTGCAATTTTTGCACCTGAAAATTGTTTGAAAGTATTCCCTGATTCGCGGGAGTACTTCGAAACATTTGGATATGAAAGTTATACTATTGTTTCTACAAATCCATCCCTGAGTTGGAAATCAAAGTTTATATTAAGTTATTTTATCAGCCAGCATTTGGAAACACCAATGAACTGTAATGAACAAGAGTTCAAGAATTGAAAGTTTGTTTTGACAATTTTAGCATAAAAATTAATAGTAAATGTTCGACATAAAATACATCTACTACTATTTACCTCAAAACTAATTAGTGTAGAAGTCAAGATAAAATATCTGTACATACCAAAAACATGAATAACATTTAAACATTACATTGCAGCGTGGGTAGAATCATAAGTATTAAAAACTAATTACTTCGAAATTAGTTTCAAGTAAACTGCTTGAATTGGCCCAAAACTATTAAAAAATTTAAATGAAGATCAAACTTTTAAACGCATTATACTCCCTTACTGACTTCAGATTAATGAGATATCACGGCACACAGCTAAAGTACAATTGTCACCTAAGAAATTTAAATTTTTGTTTCTATCTAGAAGCCGTCCTTTTCAATCTTACCCACGGGATACCAACTATTAATGGTTTTGTACAACAACTGTTACAGAATGCTCTGACGACAAACATGCCAAAGTAACCTGTATTTACAACAAATAACATCAACTTCTCTTGTGTAAGTATGTGTTTAGCATAACAACAACAGCAGCAACAATAACATCAACAGCAATTACAGCAAGAACAGTGGTAACGGCAGCAACAACAACAACAATAATAATAACAAAATATCTGCAACACCTGAAGTAATAATTAGACAACAAACTGTAGTAAAATAATAAAAACAAAACTTTTAATTGCTTACAAAATATCACAAAAACAACAACAGCAATTTATATAAAAGAAAAATAAATTAAAAAGAGGACACAACATCAAATAAACAAAATACTTGTGCAATACAATGATATAAAATTTGTTACAATAATTTTACCATTACACAAAGGGACTGATCAAATTAATAGTTTCGGGAATATGTAACTTGAATTAATCATAAAAGAAAGAACATAAATCTCTCTAGAAAGTTTCTCGCTATCGACCACTACAGATCTTTCCTTATTAACCCTGTTTTTTTACCTACAATTCCTAAGGCAAATTTCGGAGCGTATGATTGATATTTGTATTCATATAAAATTATTAAATACCACGTATACGTACCGACACATCTATTAATTAATGCGAACCTGAAAGTATGCAATGTTACTTGCATACTTTAACAATAATTCACCCTGTTTTTTACATACAATTCCTAATGCAAATTTCGGAGCGTATGATTGATATTTGTATTCATATAAAATTACTAAATACCACGTATACGTACCGACACATCTATTAATTAATGCGAACCTGAAAGTATGCAATGTTACTTGCATACTTTAACAATATTTAAAATTTCACTTTTTGAAAGACATCAACTACATATTTTCATAAAAAAGTTAAAAATAATCAAATTGTTTTATTTAAATTTGGTTGTATTTTGGGTATTTTGAGTATGGTTTTGTTGATAAAATAATAAAAAAAATATCGAATTGCAAAAATTTTAAAGAAAAGCAGTGTAAATATATTTTCAAATGGAATTTGTTTACTACGAAGTATTCGGATTATCAAATTCTCTTAAAATGTAACCACAAACAGTTTTTTGTCTCTCCTGAACACTTAAAAGTTTTTGAATTAATATAGTACTGTTGAACGAGTGCGATATGTATCTTCAGATCGTGGGTGCACATATGTATACCTTTCTTTATTTCAAGTTGCTGAAAATATCGTTATCTTTATGTCGCTGCCGATACCCGTGTTACTTACTATAGACTATTGGCCATTTAAAAACATTAATAGATTAAGGACTGAGATCGAAAAAATCCTAACATACTTATCATGTATGAAATCGAAAAATACTTAACACACGTTTTCATTAAAACTTTTAACCCAAGAATTATTTGATTATTTTTATCAAGTTACCTTTGTAAGTTATTATGTTTAATGTCAATTATGTTCATTTGTTGTTAATCTGATTAAAATGATGACCAAAACCGAACTTGGTCCTAAAAAAAGTTGGCCAAACAATCAAAGGTCTGCCGTCAAACTGATTCCAATGTTATTCAACAGTACCGGAAGAACTTGTCCGTTGATAGAAAACCTGGTTCAGGTAGAAGGAATGGTTCACATGATGTTTAATAAGCATAAAAAAATAGAAAACATTTTCAAAAGAGCTCCCAACACATCCGGTAGGAAAGCAGCATGGTTAGGTCAGTGCTCGGACTATTTGGTACGAAAAGTTAAAGCCAATGCAGATTCGAAAACATACAAGGTTCAAAAACTTCACGACAGGAACTCTGTTAAAAATTTAGAGGCCAAAAACAGAGCACGGAAATTGAACTCAAATTTTATAAAAAAAATATTCCTGCTGCATAATGGATGACGAAACGTATGTCTGGCAGATTTTTCGCAGCTTCCGGGTCAAAATTTTGATGTTGCTGATGCTCGAGGGAATGTTGAAGAAAAGTTTAGGACCCAAAAGCAGACAAAATTTCCCAAAAAGTTCTTGGTATGGCAAGCAATATGCAGTTGCGACAAAAAAGCCAAACATTTCTTACAAAGGGCTCTATAAATACCGAAATTTACATCAAGGAATGTTTACAAAAAAAGGCTGCTTCCATTCATAAGACTTTTTAGTGTGTCCACTTATTTTTGGCCTAATTTAGCACCCTGTCACTATGGTAAGAAAGGTATTGAGTGGTAAATTAACAGTAATGTGGTATTTGTATCATTATCTCCAAACTGCCTGGAGCTAAGGCCAGTGGAGAGATATTGGGCTCTTGTTAAAAGAGAATTGAAGAGCACAAAAAAGGTGTCCAAAAGTGTGGTAGATTTTAAACGGAGATGGACAACCTGTTCGAATAAGGTGACAGAAATCACAATAGAATTTTTTTTCCTTTTATAAACATTCCTTGATGTAAATTTCGGTATTTATGTAGCCCTTTGTAACAAATGTTTGGCTTTTTACCATGCCAAGAACTTTTTGGGAAATTTTTCTGCTTTTGTATTCTAAACTGTTCTACAACATTCCCTTGAGCATCACCAACATACAAATATTGTGTTCCCTCGAAAAATTTTCCATACGTACGTTTCGTCATCCATTATAAAGAAGGTATACTTTTGTATAAAATTTGTCTTCAATTTCCGTGCTCTGTCTTTGACCTCTAAATTTTTAGCAGAGTTCTTGTCAGGAACTTTTTGAGCCTTGTATGTTTTTAAACTTGCATTAGCTTTAATTTTTCGTACCAACTAGTCCGAGTACTGATCTAACCGGACTGCTTTCCTACCGGATGTGCTAGGAGCTCTTTTGAAAATGCTTTCCATTTATTGGCTTTAGAAACATCATGTGGACCATTCCTTCTACATGAACCAGGTTTTCTGTTAAGGGATAAGTTCTTCCGATACTGTTTAATAATATTTGAATCAGTTTGACGGCAGACCTTTGATTGTTGGCCAACATTTTGTAGGACCAAGTTAGGGTTTGTTGAACATACATATTTAATAATTTTAGTAGTTTTTTCTTGTCACTTATTTTAATCAGATTAACAAAAACTGAACATAATTGACATTAAACATAATAACTGACATGCTTTACAAAGGTAACTTGATCAAAAAAAAAAATGTTATAATACGTGGGTTAAAAGTTTTAATGAAAAACGTGTGATAAGGTTTTTTCGATTTCAGTCCTTATGTATATCGTTATCTTTATGTCACTGCCGATACACGTGTTACTTACTATAGACTATTGGGCATTTAAAAACATCAATAGATGACACTGACATCATATTTCGCCATATTTTCACTTCACAGAAAAAAAAAAAAATTCTTAGTTGGAATGAATTTTTTAATAAATATTATTAATCGAACATGACTTTTTTCTCAAACTTTTTTCTTTCAGAATAAGAACATGTTCATAACTATTATAAAATTGTACATGACGGAAATTTTTGCTTTTTTACATAAATTTGTTGATATTTTATGATAAATTGCATTACTGTTGCAGTACGTAATGATTTAGTTAAAATGTTTTTGTTAAATGACCCTATATTGATCAATCATTCAAGAATAGTCAACAAAATCTGAAACGTAAAAAATATCATTGAACATGCATTAACATGCATATTTTCACACTTTGTAGCTGAAAATCATAAAAAAATTTTCCAGGAAAAATTTCAAACATTTTTAAACAACATAATAAGGGTACTCATGTAAACGCTTAAATGCCTCGCAAACTGTGCAATCTGTGCATTTTTACACTCTCGCAAATGAACTGTCAAAAATTGTATAGAAATATGTTTGCACAACTCCGATAAGTTTGCGCGACCATTTAGACTCGCAAACTTGAATTTATTGTGCATTTGATGAATCAGCTGCTTTTATTTGCTTTTATTTATAAGAAATAAAAATCAAATAAAATGCAAATAAGTTGTACATGTGAAAATTGTGTGACTTTGGAACAGAATGATTGGATTGAATGGCATTGTGTTTGGAAATATTAACCAACAGCTAGAACATATGCAAAATCTTCCAAACTATGTTTGGCATTGTTTGTTCCAAAGGTTTCACTTTTATTCAAAATTTTTAAATTTAAATATATACAATTTTTAAATCTTTTTTTTAAGCATTTGTTGAATTTATTTTTGTTTGACATTTTTATCATATAGACATTTTCTGTATAAAATTGCACAAAATTTAAAAGGTGGGTTCATGAAACACGTCGCGCATATTTGCAAATTTGCACATTTGCAGAAATGGGAAACTTAAACGTTTAAATGAGTACCCTTAATATGTAATATATGTATACGAAAATTGAAATATTTTTTTTCCTAGATTTTATTTGAAAACAAAACATATGAAAAAATCATACAATTTATGAAATTATTTATAAATGTTACGAATAGAAAATCAATAAAATCAAATCATACTACAGGGCAAGCTCGGTATTCGCGACTACCCATTATCGCGACGACCCGGTTATCGTGACGGCTTATTTTTTAACATTGCAGGTTCTATAAACGCGACAGTTTACGAAAACCAGGTTCTATTTTCGAGGCTTTTATCTGTTTTTTTTTAAATTTGATTATAATGTCTACAACCAAAAAAGGAAATACCCCTCTTTTGGTATATTAACCTCTTTGGTTAATTTTGATCTTAAATTTTGTCAGTTTATTCATGTGATTTGTTGTGTAAATACATCTTTTAAAATGGGAAAAGTTCAACATATTGTAAAACTAACGACTTATAAAAAATTAGAGATTTTAAAAAATTTTAAAGTGGAGATTCCATAAATTCAATTTGCGTGAATTACAAGTTACATAAGTCTTCGGTTTACCGTACTATAAAGCAAGACAATTCAATAAAAAAGTTCTTACGTACAACAGAAAGTGGCCCTGGCAAACGTTGCACTTTAAAGAAATCTGTGTACCCAAGAATGAAAACAATGTTTTATAAGTGGTTTCTAAAACAGAGAGAAAAAAATGTTCCAACATTAGCAGCGATTTTGAGATTAAAAGCCAGTCTTTTGTTTTCAAAAATTTATCAAACGAATTCAGGTTTTAATGCCATTGAAGGATGGTTGAAGAAATTTAAGCATCGACATGGAATTAGATTTTTAAAAATTACTGGAGAGAAATTGTCTTCGAAACCTCAACTTATTGATTCATTTGTGAAAGAGTTTAAGGATTACGTTGCTGAGCATGGGTTGACTCTTCACCAAATCTACAATGCCGACGAATCTGGTTTATATTATAGGATGCTTCCAAATCACACTCTTGTCACATATAATGAGACAAGTGTGCCCTGTTCAAATGCGAATTGTTGGTTGTTGGAAAATCGACAACTCCAGTAATAAGGCCTGGATGACATCATTTATATTCAAGGACTGATTCCATCACGAATTTTTTACCCACGTAAGTTAATTTTCACCAATTAGTAAAAGTAAGTTGTTCATAAGTAAACATTTTTTAGGTCCGAGAATTTTTGGCTTCAAAAGCTCTGCCGCAAAAAGCAGTCTTGCTTCTAGATAACGCGACATGTCACCCAGTTGAGGAACTAAAAAGTGATGACGGTTTAATTATAGCAATGAATCTTCCTCCCAATTGCACAGCGCTTATTCAACCGTTAGATCAAAACTTTATCAACTTTTCAAATTAAATTACAAACAAGTAAGAAAGTATGGTCGGTCAAGCCCGACCTTATAATACCCTACACTAAGTAAATGAGCAAAATCATTATTCTTTCAAAATTTCAATAATTTGTATTCGTGAGTGATTTTCGGAAGTGGGCCTTATATGGGAGCTATGAAAAATTATGGACCGTTCACCATGAAATTTGGTCATGTGATTAATGTCTATATGAAAGTTATTTATGTTGCATTTTATGTGTATACCAAAATTTTAAGGAGATTTATGCTCGTTAAAGTGATTATCGGAAGCAGGTCTTATATGGGAGCTATGACTAATTATGGACCGATCATAACAAAATTCGGTATATATAAAATTTATGTGGAGAAAAACTTCTGTAGATACCTTTACAAATTAAACATTTATGACCTATAAAGTCCAATTTCGGGAGGACATTTGTATGGGGGCTAGGTGAAATAATGAACTGATTTCAGCCAATTTCAATAGGCTTGGTCCTTGGGCAGAAAAAATTATATGTACTAAATTTTATCGAAATAACTTCAAAATTGCGAACTGTACTCTGCGCACAAAGTTTACATGGACAACCAACCAGCCAGACGGACATCGTTTAATCGACTCAGAAAGTGATTCTGAGTCGATCCATTTGCTTGACTAAAAGACTTCAATCTTTCAGTTCAGATTCTATCTACGTCCTGGGATAAAATATCAGTGTCCAATATCCGAAAATCCTGGAACGCCTTGCTCGAATTCGGTACTGAATAGACAGAAGAGGACAACATGCCCTTACATTTTATACAAAATATAATTCAGAAGGAAGACGAAGATATTTCTGCTATTGGTACACTTGTAGCTCAAATTGATACGGAACATCTTTTCACGAATGCTGACATAAACAACTGGATTAAAGAAGAATTTCATGTGGAAAGTAATGAGGAGCAAATGGAATATCAGATATGAAATCGGAGGATTTATACGATAGTGGTCATGAAGAAACAACATTAAAGTGGACGATTGTTTAACATCGATAAGCATATGCCTACAATGGGCTTTGGAAAATGATAAGCCGACAACCGCTCTTTACGAACTCTTTACGAACAAATTATTAAAAAATAATTTGCCAAAAAGCAACTCAAAATCTGCAATTTCTTTAAAAATGTTTAATATTTAATATGTATATCAATAAAAAGGATTCTACTTTTAAAAATTACATGCATTTTTTCAATAAAATTTTGGGTTCTGTTTTCGCGAAAATTCAGTTTTTGCGACAGGGTGGTTTTTAATTTGTCGTGAATACCGAGCTTGCACTGTATTTATGTTGAAACTTTTTTCTGTGTTCTTTCCAATTTGAACGATTGAATTATTCGGTAAAAAATTTATTTTGCTAAAAAATTAATTAGGTGAAAATAAAAATTTATAAAAAAAACAGACGAGTATTTTATTTTTACATCAGAAGGTAGAAAATAAAAATTTATAAAAAAAACAGACGAGTATTTTATTTTTACATCAGAAGGTAGAAAAAATACATAAAAAGTCTACTATTCTTTTAAAATCAATGAAACCGATCTTAAAGTTCTTTATTTCTTAAAGGTCTTATTCTTAATCAAGTTATTCCCCAACGAAAATGCTTAAGGTTATGAGCGTATGATTGATATTTAATAATCATATGTTTCAAAATATCACGTATACGCATTAACACATCTATGAAATAATGTGAGCCCAAAAGTATGCAATATTAATTTCTTACTGAAATATTATTTAAACGATTTACTATTTTTAGTGATTGTGATTAATTAAATACGAAAATTTATTATTTTTTTCGAAGTTTATTACCTCTTCGAAACAGCTAAAAGCTTTTTTAACTGTATATGTCACAATACGAAACATTGTAAAATCACTATACATAAATTATATACATATATATATAATATATATATTGGGTGATTAAAAATTCAAATCGTATGAACACGCGTGCCAGTAGCAAGCTTATGTTCAAATCATGCATGTTAAATAATTTGCCATCATTTGAAGGTCTACTTTTTCGTTATGCTAAATCTACACTAAATTAAAAATAAAAATAAAAGTTTTTTTTTTGAAAAATTCGTGTTTCTCAAAAAATAAATAATTACAATTTTCATAAATCTGACCACGTCGTGTATGGTAAAACAAATATATTGCAATTTAAAATTTATTAAAGTTTGAGTTTCTTCAAAAATTCACAAAAATTTGTTTGCCAACAATTATATTGTGAAGTTTTTTTTACCTACGTTTCCACATCTACCGAAAACTACTAAATAGACATCAGGTGTGAATATTTCGTTGGCTAAAAAGAAAAATCAGACAAACTTTTTGAACAATTGTGCAATTTTCATATTGAATTGTAAACAAATCAGAATGATGTTAATTGGTTCATACGAATCGCAAACACTGTACAATTAAAATAAAAACCTGACAGAATATTTCTAAAAAACTTATAACTTTGGGGTTTTTAGAGCAAAATGCGAACATTTAATTTAATAACACTATTAAGATTAAGGTTCGATTGTAAAAAATTTGATAAATAACAAATGGTACAACTCAATAGAAATAGTTTTAAGAAACAAAAGTTCCCAACCCAATGATAGCATTATTATACCAACACATTTTTGAGGATGACTATAAATATAACAGAGATAGCGTCAAGCCTGATATTTTAAACACCTTGCATAAGCAAGTTCTTCAAGGATTTTTATATATCACTACTTTTTCTTACTGCGTGTTCTTGCTTATTGTCTTTTAAAAGTTTTCGACTATCTGCGGCAGCACATGCACTTGGGCTGTTCCCGTGAAAAACATTGAACAAGTAAAAAACTAAAACTTTAAAACAAAACGGAAAATTGCTACATTTCCTCTATTTTTGAATTTTTTTTTATTATTATTTTTGGTTCGCTCTTTTGCAATACCTTTAAAACAAAAAGAAGTACTAAAAAAATAAACAACAGAAGCAACTATTGTGGTGTTTTGCAGTTAATACATATATATTTATAACTTTTAGCTGATTGTTTTAATTTTTAGTATTTTGCAACTGCTTTTGAAGGTAAATGCAGGAAAAGTAAATTGCGTGAAAGTAAATAATAAATATTTTGTGGAAGTTATTGATAAAAAAAAAGTGTACATAGATTTGCAGGCAGGTATCCTTTTTAGACGTTTAACAAAAGCGAACAGATATTTTATGGTATAGTATGGTGTGGATTTTTGTATGACAAATTTTTCGACTTCAAAGAAACCCAAATATTATATATTTAAAGTAGTATTCATAAAATATCAAGAATACAGGAAAAATATGAAATTTTTAATATTTCAAAAACTTGCAAAACTTCTTAATTTAACAGTCACATTTTATTTAATTTTATGTTGCTTTTAAAATACTATATATATAGATGCAAAACGGTCAATTCTTGGGGCTCAAAGTTCATCTTTATTAAATATATTTTTAATTTTGTTTAAAAAAAATATGTAAGATTGATTTATTAAATTGAATTATCTTCTATAATAATCTATATATCACTATATATATAGGAGTAGTGTAGTAACTCACTTATACAGCATCACCCAACACAAACGCCAAAAGGTAGAGACATGAAATTTGGACTTTACGTACTCCTCTCTCTATATAGACTCACCAAGAAGGGATTTTTGGAAATTTAAAGTTAAAACGAGTAAATTCGAAAACTTTATATCATCTAAGCCAACATAGGTATAAACTAAATTTAAAATTCATTTTTATTTACCTTACAAAAAAGAAACGTATTTGGTACATTTTTGAAAATGTGGGGGAGAAAACGGGAAAAATTGTATTTTAGTACTTTTTTGCTGCACCATGTGTCTTTTAAACCAATAAACATAGACATAAATTTCAAATAGTATTCTTTAATTACTAAGAAATAACAAACATAATTTTGGTACTTCTTGGAAATTCGGTACATTTTATATATTTTTGGAATTTTTGCATAAAATAATATTTTTCTACAAATTGACATACAGATATGAATACTCTATTATGACATCAAAAAACAATACTGAAATAAGGACTGAGATCGAAAAATTCTTAACACACGTTTTTCATAAAAACTTATAATGTCAATTATATTCATTTGTTCATTTAATGTCAATTATATTCATTTGTTGTTAATCTGATTAAAATGCGTGACCAGAAAAAAGTGCGTACTAAAATTATTAAATATTTTCAACAAAACCCAACTTGGTCCTACAAAAAGTTGGCCAAACAATCAAAGGTCTACTATCAAACTGATTCCAATTTTATTAGACAGTATCAGAAGAACTTGTCCGTTGATAGAAAACCTGGTTCAGGTAGAAGGGATATTCCACATGATGTTTCTAAAGCGAATAAATAGGAAGCATTCCTACACATCCGGTAGGAAAGCAGACCTGTTAGCTCAGTACTCGGACTATATGGTACGAAAAGTTAAAGCCAATACAGGTTTAAAAACAGACAAGGTTTAACAACTTCCTGACAGGAATTCTGTTCAAAATTTAGAGGCCAGAAACAGAGCACGGAAATTGAAATCAAATTTTATACAAAAAATATTCGCAGCTTCTGGGTCAATATTTTTATGTTGCTGATGCTCAAGGGAATGTTGTAGAAAGGTTTAAGACACAAAAGCTGAAAATTTTTCCAAAAAGTTCATGGTTGCAGTTGCGGCAAAAGAAGCCAAACATTCGTTACAAAGGGCTCTATAAATACTGAAATTTACATCAAGGACTGTTTACAAAGAGGATGCTTCCATTCATAAGACTTCTTAATGTGTCCACTTATTTTTGAACTGATTTGACATCCATCACTGTCCTAAGTAAGGTCTTGAGTGGTATAAGAACAATAATGCGGTATTTGCACCAAGAGAGGCAAATCCTCCAAACTGACTGGAGTTAAGGCCAGTGGAGAGATATTGGGCTCTTGTTAAATAAGAATTGAAATGAAGAATTTCATCACTATTGATTAGAACTATAAAAATACTTTTTTGTTGTAAATTGTAATAATAATTTCAGTCAAATAAAAAAAATCAAAACTGTTAGTTTTGTGGTTTCATTTTTATTAACATATATGTATGTTAAGAATTTTTCGATCTCAGTCCTTATATTTAAATAACATTTTTATTATTTAAATGGGGTCAAAAAAGTAAAAAAAAAAAACTTGTAAAAACGCGAAAACACAAAAATTAACTATAAGGTGCTATTTGGAACTCGAGTGTGAAAAGAATACAAATCCGTGATCACTCATATTTCATACCAAAAGTCGATTTTTATTATAAAAAAAACTCAAATATTTTAAATATGTTGAATTTGTGATCACCCAAATATAATAATTTTAATTTTATACCAAAAATCGATTTTTGGTATAAAAAAAACTCAAATATTTCAAATCGTTTATTTTAATGAAAATAAACTCAATCTGTTTTTATACAAAAAATTTAATAATATTAAGTATAAAAATTTTAAAAATCGTTAATAACTTTGTAAATACTGTGATTTTAAGGAAAATAAACTCAATCTGTAATCACACCTACTTCATAACAAAAATCGATTTCTAGTATTGAAATCTCAAATCATTAGTAACTTAAAAAAAATATGCTCAACCTGTGAACACTCATATTTTATACCAAAAATTGATTCTAAGTATAAAAATCGTAAATATCTTTGTAAATACTGTGATTTCAAGGAAAATAAGCTCAATCTCTAATCATTCTTATTTTTTTTGCCAAAAAGACAGTTTTTAGTATTAAAAAACAAATATCTTAAATCGTTAATAACTTTGTAAATATTGCAATTTTAGGGACAATAAGCTCAATTTGTGATCACTCATATTTTATACCAGAAATCGATTTTTAGTATAAAAACTCAAATATATTAAATTGTAAATATTGTGATTTTAGTGAAAATAAGCTCAATCAGTGATCACTTATACAAGGTGGCGCAAAAGTAAAATTCCGATGTTTTTTGGCTGTAATTAAAAAAAATTAAAAACTTTGATTCTTTTTATTTGGTTTTTTAATTTTTTTTACATCAAGTCGAGAATATGATGTCATGTAAATGGCCGCCGCCACAGTTGATTGTCATTTGAGCCCTTTTTATAGCATTTTCCATCACTTTGGCCAAAACTTCCGGCGATAGGTCCTCACATTCTTAACGAATATTGTCTTTAAGAGCTGCAAGAGTCTGAGGCTTGTTGACATAAACCCGCGACTTCAAAAAGTCCCACAAAAAGAAGTCTGGAGCGGTCAAATCAGGCGATCTTGCTGGCCAGTGCAAATCGCCAAAACGGGAGATTAGGCGCCCGGGAATTACATCCTTCAGCATATCGGTTGTGGCACGTGCAGTGTGTGCCGTTGCACCGTCCTGTTGGAACCACATGTTTTCCAATCCCAATTCATCAAGTTGCGGCAAAAAGAACTCGTTGATCATTGCTCTGTAGCGCTCACCATTCACAGTAACCGTTTGGCCCGTGACGTCTTCGAAGAAAAAAGGTCCGATGACTCCTCCAGCGAAAACAGCACACCATACAGTGACTTTGAGCGGGTGTAATGGCTCTTCGTGGGTTACATGCGGATTTTCAGTGCCCCAGAAGCGTAAATTTTGTTTATTTATGCACCCGCTAAGATGGAAATGGGCCTCATCACTCATGATTATTTTTGATGAAAAATCATCTTCCTCTTGGTGATTAAGGATGGCTTGAGCGTATGTTAGATGCGATTGGCGGTCAGCACCGTCTGGACTTTGTACGGAAACATCTTCAAATCTTGTACCAAAATTCGCTGTAAAGATCGTCGACTGATACCCATTTGCGTGGCACGTCGCACAGTACTCTGTTTCATAGACAAAAGTCGAAAATAAATTTTTCTTCCAAATTTTAATAAAAGATACACACAAAAAAATCCATAGGTTATATTTCCTAAGAATATAGTATAAATTTAACTAAGCGCAAGGGTAGAATGGCATTTACAAAGTTTCTTAGTTAATATGACTAAAATTTTAGATAATTTCAATGTTCGAAAAATCAACTAAAATGTTTTGTAAAAATTCCTTTTAATTTACCAATGAAAGCAAAGTAAATTTATAGTTTAATTTTTGATAATTTAACTATGGAACAATTGTAACATAAAATGAATTTATTTACAAATTATATTTAACAATTTATATTTTATTTAAACAAATTTATTTACAAAATGAATTTTATGTGCATATAAATGAAATTGGATACAAATTGCTTGCTAAGAAATCATAGATTTGAATTTCGCTAGTTATAATGCGTCCACATTTTTCCCGTTTGATTATATTACTAAAAATAGAATTTATTTAAATTTTTATATTTTTTAAAGTTAATTAAATATATACATACCCTTTTGCACCAAAAATATTTTAAATTGACAATTAAATAGACAAACAACATCGAAGAAGATGTTACTAATTCCAATAGTTATATTAACATAGTTTTTAGGTAAAGTGTATTGTTTGAGTTACCTATTGGCATAGATAATAAAACTTAGTTTTTCATTTTCATACAAAAAGAAATTAACTATGCAAGCTTAGTTAATATAGCCTCGATTATTTTTTTGTGTGTATGTAATTTGAAAGATAAGAAGACATCTAATATACACATCCAAAAATTATATTGATATGACTATATTTGTTACTGAGAGAAGGCTCTAAAGTCAGAAAATTTTTCAGGGAAACGAAAGTGCTTTTGAAGATAGATTTACAAAAAATATTATAAAAATTTAAGTTTTTGGAAAAAAGTTTTTTGGTTTAATATTTTAAATAACTGTGTATAGAGTCAAGAAAAAGAAAAATTCTTGTTGTGAAATTTCACTCTTAGAATGTTTTTACATAGCTTTAAAAAGTGCATATTAAAAATTAAAAAATATCACACTTTGGTGGAAAATATAAACAAAGTGTGTAAATTGTAGTATTTTTTCGTTATTGTTTTTCATAGCTAATACATTTATTTATTTAAAATAAAAATAAAATTAACGGAATTTTTGCCGCAATTTTGAAAAAAATTATTTTTAGAAAATTATTATTATTGTTCATTTTAGTATAAAATGTTAATAATTTCCCACATTGAAAATTAAATTAAATCATTTAAATTATAATACCAATTGTACAATTTATGTATTTCAAATTTTGAATAAATGTTCACAAAAAATTGCGCTTTTTTTGTTATTTTCAATAATTAAACAATGTCTGTCCGTCTGGCTGTCCACGTAAACATTGTGCGCAAAGCACAGGTCGCAATTTTTAAGATATTTCAATAAAATTTGGTACTTATAATTTCTTCGGCCCAAGGGCCTAGCCAATTGAAACTTGCTGAAATCGGTCCATTATTTCACCTAGCCCCCATACAAATATCCTCCCGAAATTGGACTTTATCGGTCATATATGTTTTATTTATGTAGGTATCTACACAAGTTTTGCTCCAAATAAGTTTTATATATACGTAATTTATGTCACTAAATTTTATTATGATCGGTCTATAATTAGTCATAGCTCCCATATAAGCCCCGCTTCCGAAAATCACTTTAACGTGCCTAAATCTCCTAAAAATGTTGGTATACACATAAAATTCCACATAAATAAATTTCATATAGAGATAAATCACACGACCTAATTTCATGGTGATCGGTCCATAATAGCTCCCATATAAGGACCACTTCCGAAAATCACTCACGAATACAAATTATTGAAATTTTAAAAGAAAAATGTTTTTGCTCATTTACTTAGTGTTGGGTCGAGCTTGACCGACCATACTTTCTTACTTGTTTTAAAACATTTAATTATAAATTAAGAAATAAAAATCACTGAATATGAATTTTTAATTTACCATTTTTAGAGTTATATTACGTAATTTAAATTTTAGCAAGTTTGAGACTAAAACGGTTACTCATGTACATTATTTAATTTAATGTAATTATTTATATTTCCAATAAATAAGAAGTTTTATAATTACTAACATTTATTCCCCAATAGAAAATTGGATAAATGAAGTGAATTTTCTAAAGAATATTAAAATGGTATTTATATTTATATAAAATAGTCAAATGAATTTTACATAAATTAGGCTTATATGGAAGCCCTTAAAATTAAATTTGGCACACAATTAAAGACCTTAATTCTAGAGATAACTGAAAATGTTTTACTCAATATTTTAACTAAAATGTAATTTTTAATATTCAGGATATATGGCAGGTAGGCAAGTCCTTCATCCGATTTTGATAAAAATTTGTATTGTCTTTAACAATGCAAAAAGGTACTTGTGTACCAAATTCTATATCTCTACGAAAGCTCCTTCTACTTTTGTCTATTCGTTATATGGGGACAAAGCACTGTGCGTCGTCTGGTCGATGTCGATAAAACGTATTAGGTTTTGATAGAAAAATCCGCTATGGCATTATTTTCCAAAACTGTCCCGATTCATCTGTATTGAAGATAACTATTTTTGAGAATTGTGCAGGATATATTTACTGAAAAAAATCATCGATGTAAATAAACCAAAAAAATCGTGTAAAAAAAGTACCGTGTAAATCGAGGGATAGGTGCATAAAAGACTCAAATATCTTTTAGCAATTCCGTGCAAACAATTTGGTACTTTTTCAAAATGTATAAGTATTGATTTTAATCGCTTGAGACATATGCGTATCACAAAAAACTTCCTAGGGAGCTTAGCTGAGATTCCAAAATTGGTAACAGTATTAGACTGTAATGTATTCCAAAACATTCGTATAATTCTTTTGCCAGCCCTGGACCAAATGTTGATTTTCTAGCCGAAATTCCAAATTATTAGCTTTTTGTGTATTCTGGGATTAGGTTTGCTAAATCGCATATTTTTTTCCACCTTCATCGGATTTTTGATTTTCGGTCTGTGGGCGGAGGAGCGTAATGCAATATATGTATACATGAGGAGTCGCTGAACAAAAGGTACTTTTTTTCTCATTTAAAATTTTTGGGAAATTGTCTTTTATTTCGCCCCCTTAAAAAACTGCATGAAACTGGAAATGGTAACAGGTTTCTTACTTATCAATAGATCTAACTGCTATTATCAACCACATTCGATGTTAAAGATGTTTAATATAAAAACAATTTTATACCGGAAAAAGAACCGTTTGTTAAACAAATAAGTAAAAAAGTACATTTTGTTTAAAACAAAATTGAAAAAATACGATTTTTATACGTTTTGCTATGCACCAATTTTTTAGAACCCATTTACTTAGTAAAAAAAATTAAAAAAATCATGCAAACTTGATTGTTTCTAGAAGATTTAAATTCAAATATTATAAAAATACCAAAAAACCAATTTCTCAAAAAATGCGAAAAAGATCCTTTTGTTCTGCGGCTCCTTATACTTATATAATAAAAAGTGTATACTTTGGTTTCACCACTAACTGCGGAAACGGGTCGACCGATTTTAGCCAAAACTTCAGGGTACATTGGGTTTATGTGAAGTTTGCACGATTCAGGGCAGTAGAACACATCAAGACTAAAAACTTAGAATTAACAATATTTTAAATAATTGCACAACATAGCTGCGTAAACAGTATTTGCCTTTGCCTTATTGGTTATTTTAGGTATATACAATAGATTTCAGTATTTGTTATTAATTAGCTTTGGATATTTTAAAACACAAACAAAACTGGATCCATCCAAAACGAAAAGATTTTAAAAACAGGTCTATTGAGCACCTTGATAGAAAATGAGCTAACACTTTAATGCAAATTGAATTTGACACACATAATTTTTTTTCATTATTTAATTAATTGCTAGTTACAAAAAATGCATAAATGACATTCATTACAACAATTATCATTTAAATCTCACAAACAATTGAAATTTATTGCCAATAATATAAAATGAATAAATTTAACCATGTATACAATTCAAAGCATTTAAACATTATGGTTTATGATGATGTATTTAAATCAAATTAAAACTATCATAAATTTTAATTAAATTAATTAATCTAACTTTAAATAAATGAAAGAATGAAAATGTAAATACACATATATGTATTTACAATAAACGTGTACAAATATAAAATGATGACGATATTAAAGGGTATATGAAATTATTTATTTTTGTTAGTGTATGCTCAAATGAACGAGGTCAAGCTGAAACATTATTTCTAACTAAAGAAACCGGTTATATTTTGAAAAAAATGTAAAACCTGATACAAAGCTAAAATTTTACCCAAAAAAAGTTTATCAGAAAAAATGGGTGCTAAAGAATTGCATTATTGTATGGTTTTGAAACCAATTCTACGTTTGTCATTTTTTATTATTTAAATACATAAATTTATATTTGACACAAACAGAAATGTATAGATAGGTACAGATATGTAAGGACTGTGCTCGAAAAAAATCTTAGCACACGTTTTTCATTAAAACTTTTAACCCAAGTATTATTTGATTTTTTTATTAAAGTGTCTTTGTAAAGCATGGTCCTTGGTCCTACAAAAAGTTGGCCAAACAATCAAAGATCTGCCGCAAACTGTTTCCAATGCTATTCAACAGTACCGGGAGAACTTGTCCGTTGATAGAAAACCTGGTTCAGGTAGAACGAATGGTTCACATGATGTTTATTAAACCAAAAAAATAGAAAACATTTTCAAAAACGCTCCCAACACATCCGGTAGGAAAGGTGCCCGGTTAGCTCAGTGCTCGGACTATTTGGTACGAAAAGTTAAAGCCAATGCAGGTTCAAAAACATACAAGGCTCAAAAAGTTACTGACAGGAACGCTGCTAAAAATTTAGAGGCCAAAAACAGAGCACGGAAATTGAAGTCAAATTTTATAAAAAAAAAATGATCCTGCTGCATAATGGATGATGGAAACGTATGTTCTGGCAGATTTTTCGCAGCTTCCGGGTCAAAATTTTGATGTTGCTGATGCTCGAGGGAATGTTGAAGAAAAGTTTAGGACCCAAAAGCAGACAAAATTTCCCAAAAAGTTCTTGGTATGGCAAGCAATATGCAGTTGCGGCAAAAAAGCCAAACATTTATTACAAAGTGCTCTGTAAATACCGAAATTTACATCAAGGAATGTTTACAAAAAAGGCTGCTTCCATTCATAAGACTTCTTAGTATGTCCACTTATTTTTCGCCTGATTTGGCACCCTGTCACTATGGTAAGAAAGGTCTTGAGTGGTACAAGAACAATAATGTGGTATTTTTACCAAGAGAGGAATTTTCTCCAAACTGCCTGGAGCTAAGGCCAGTGAAGAGATATTGGGCTCTTGTTAAAAGAGAATTGAAGAGCACAAAAAAGGTGTCCAAAAGTGTGATAGATTTTAAACGGAGATGGAGAACCTGTTCGAACAAATTGACAGAAATCACTATAAAAACCATAACGGAAGGGTTTCCGAAAATGGTTCCAAATTGCATCACTAGTGATTAGAACTATAAAAATATATATGTTTTTTTTTTCTAAATTGTAATAATAATTTCAATCAAATAAAAAAAATCAAAACTGTAAGTTTAGTGGTTTCATTTTTATTAACATATATGTATGTTAAGAATTTTTCGATCTCAGTCCTTATATGTAAATAATGTTTTTATATACGCGTACAACAATTAGTGAGAAAAGTTATATGAAGAAAATCAAAAACTCAATTCAGATAGCTTATACAGGGTGGGCAGAGTTGTTTTTTCAGCATTTTATGAAGAAAACTTGGGGAATTAGTAAAGAATAACTATACAATCGAACAAAAACAATTGAATTTAATTTTACAAACCTACAATCCATTGTGTTGACACAATGTGCATATTGTCGTAATTTCAAAGACCACCAACCATGAACACTGCTCAAAATATTGAACGTGTATGGGAAAGCGTATAGCATAGTCTGACAATATCAACAAGGAGACATTCGACACAACTTGGGCTATCACGGCGGCCGCTGCATAGAATTTTGAGTACATTAGACTTGTTCCCATATAAAGTTCAACTTGTGCAAGAGTTAAAGACGACAGACTACCCTTCGTTTCCGTAAAAAAAAGGAGAAAATCCACACGTTATTCAGAATTTAATAATGAGTGATGAAATCAAATTCCTATTAAATGACCATGTCAATAAGTAAAACTTCAGGATTTGGACTACGTAGAATCCAAGAACATTTCACCAGCGACAATTACACCCACTTAAGTGTACTGTTTGGTACGATGTATCATCCAAAAGGATAATTGTCCATATTTTTTTGACAATGACATTGGTGTTTCAATCTCTGTTAACGGTGGTGCATATCAGCCGATTTTGGAAAATTTTGTTGGAACAGCTGAGGAAAACCATCGAATCTTGTGGTTTCAACAAGATGAAGCCACAGCACATACTGCAGGTGCATCAATGGCTTTGGCAAGGAACATATTCGGCGAATGCATTATTTGGCGCACAAGCGATTTTAAATGGCCTCCATGTTCATCGGATTTAATAGCCAAGAACCATTTCCCAACTACTTAAAAACTAACATTTAAAATTAAATCATAGACAATACACCCGAAACTTTGCGAAGCAGAAAATGGCCATCACTTAAAGGAAATAATACTGTATATAAAAAAAATAAATAATAATCGCATAAATAAAAATGTTTTAAACCATTTAAACCACACGCAGAGAAAAAATATAGTTGTGCATGTTTACAGTAACCATTTTAACATTTTTAAAAGTTGTTTAACAATATTATAGTCACAATATGATTGCATGATTGTATTAGTCATATACTATATGGTAACAGTAAACAAGTATATGTGTCAACCATTTTTATGATGAATCTTTATGATATGTTGTTCTCATATTATGATATCAATTAGCCGAGAGCAACATAATATGGTAAGTCCTTCATCATATCAATGGTTGTCACAAACATATACTTGTTTACTGTAACCATATATATGATTGATACAATCATGTTAATTGTAAGTTAACCATATTATGGTTACCACAATCATATATATAGTTCCTGTAACTATAATATTGTTAAAAAACTTTTAAAAATGTTGAAATGTTGAACTTTTAAAAATACTGTAAACAGGTACAACTATATTTTTTCTCTGTATGCATACAGCTCATTCTGCGCCACACAGAGGGATGGATGGCTTCATATATTTTTGTGCAAAAATTATAAGGAGTGATCGTAGAGCATTGAAATGTGGTACCGAGAATTATATGGACTAAATTAAGAAAAAAATTAAATTTTATCAAAATCGTCCACGCCCAACGCTCAGTGCCCATACAATACAACTTGATTTTTTCGCATAAAATATTTTCTATCCAAGCAAAAGTCTAGAAATTTAAACACAAAATAAGAACGCATGAAACCCATACATATGTTGATAAGAATTTGTTACTAATCATTCACCCCTTAATGTAAAAATATCCATATAATCAGACCAGTAGTATTCTTTGTTATCGAACTTAATAATGTATGAAACTAATAACAGTTTTAAATTTCTAAAATTCTCCGAAAATCCAATGACAATTTTCAAAAACCTTTATAAATACTGTCTCACTTTTTCAACGCAGTCTAATCATTATTAATTTTGTATTCACTGTTAACAAACGAATTATTAAAATGTTTCTGGTTTTACAATAAATAAGGACTGAAATCGAAAAATGTTTAATATACATATATGGAATCAGGAAATTACTTTGAAATTTCAAACTCGACAGTGGTTTAAGTGTGGAAAATTGTTACTTTTTCTTCTAGTGGTACTTTTTATTATACTAAATTATTTTACTTATAAGTATACATAATAGTTGGCTGATATACTTCTGAGTAAAGAAAGAATCAAGGATAGATAAATGATATTGAAGTAACAAAAACTATTATTGAAATTTCTTTAATAATGAACCTATAAGCGGAAATTAAATACACGTGATCCTGACTGAGTTAGAATATAAAAAAGACTTGCAGGTTCTTTTTCCAACTAATAGTACTTTTTGAATATTTTATAACGATGGACATAGAAACAAGAAAAGGGATAATTAATGTTACTATTTCCGTTGTTGTTTTTTTGTTTTTTTTTTTTTTTTTGTTTAAACAAACACAAACTGCGAAGCGTTTTGCTTGTCTGCAGATACACTCAGAGTCTCTGGCGGGAATCGAACCCGCAACCCCCAGATTGATAGTCCAGCACACTATCGTGTAGTCTATCGGGGCACCCATAAAGGTAAAGGTACTTTTTGAATATTTTATAATAATAAACTTAAAAATTAAGCACAAATGATTGATAGTCCAGCACACTATCGTGTAGTCTATCGGGGCACCCATAAAGGTAAAGGTACTTTTTGAATATTTTATAATAATAAACTTAAAAATTAAGCACAAATGATTATGAATCAGTTAGAATTCACAAGAATGGTACCTTCTGTTTACCGATCTGTTTTTAGAGATATTGGTTAAATAATTAGATGAAAAAGTTTGTTTCTCATTTCAAAACTTTAAATTTTTCTACTGAAAATAGATTAAAAGTAAAAACCGAAGAATAATTGTCGGTTTCGGTTTTAGGCTTTGAAAAACCGCGGTTTCGGTTAAAACGGAATTGGAAACTCTGGTTTTTATAGTGCTTTATGTCACTTTGTTCGAACAGGTTGTCCATCTCCGTTTAAAATCTATCACACTTTTGGACACCTTTTTTGTGCTCTTCAATTCTCTTTTAACAAGAGCCCAATATCTCTCCATTGGACTCAGCTCCAGGCAGTTTAGAGGAATTGCCTCTCTTGGTACAAATAGCACATTATTGTTTTTGTACCACTGAAGACCTTTCTTACCATAGTGACAGATGCCAAATCAGGCAAAAAATAAGTGAACACATTACGAAGTCTTATGAATGGAAACATTATTTTTTGTAAACATTCCTTCATGTAAATTTCGGTATTTATAGAGCCCTTTGTAACAAATGTTTGTCTTTTTTGCCGCAACTGCATATTGCTTGCCGCAACTGCATATTGCTTTTTGGGAAATTTTGTCTGCTTTTGGGTGCTAAACTTTTCTTCAACATTCCCTCGAGCATCTTCAACATAAAAAAATGTACCCAGAAGCTGCGAAAAATTTTCCATACGTACATTTCGTCATCCATTATGCAGCATGTATATTTTTTGTATAAAATTTGGCTTCAATTTCCGTGCTCTGTCTTTGGCCTAAATTTTTAGCAGAGTTCCTCTCAGGAAATTTTTTGAGCCTTGTATGCTTTTAAACCTGAATTGGCTTTAACTTTTCGTACCTGACCTAACCGGACTGCTTTCCTACCGGATGTGTTGGGAGCTCTTTTGAAAATGCTTTCTAATTTTTGGCTTTAGAAACATCATGTGGACCATTCCTTCTACCTGAACCAGGTTTTCTATCAACAGACAAATTCTCCCGATACTGTTTAATAACATTGGAAAAAGTTTGACGGCAGACCTTTGATTGTTTATCAACTTTTTGTAAGACCAAGTTGGGTTTTATTGAATATATTTAATCATTTTAGTACGCACTTTTTTCTGGTCACTCATTTTAATCAGATTAACAACAGATGAACATAATTGATATTAAACATAATAACTGACATGCTTTACAAAGGTAACTTGATCAAGAAGAAATCAAATAATACTTGGGTTAAAAGTTTTAATGAAAAACGTGTGTTAAGAATTTTACGATCTCAGTCCTTATTTTTATTAAATTATTTGCATAATATTCTTTGTTCGTACGAATTATCGCAGTAATTGTAAAAATTAAGAACAAATATGTAGGTTTGTATATGAAAATATGTATGTATGTAGTTGTATAAAATCTATAAAATTTTAATGAAATGTTACGATTTTAAATTAACATAAGTGAGCATGTCATTCTGTCGAATGCATATGCATGTACTAATGCAAATATGTTTGTAAATGTGAAATATATGTGTGTTTTTGTGTATGCCCAGCAGTTCTAGGAGACTATCCCGAACTAGTGATTTGGTTTGTTATCTAGTGTGGCAACTAGTTACGTAATAATCTATGTGATTAATTATTTTAACACGTACATGTTCTAAGCAGGGGATCAATTGACTATTTTTGATTACAAATGAGTCTATCTGATAACTGGTCCAGATAGCGGTTTATAGAGACAGTTACCTTAATAGCTATCTAACTTGTTACCTGATCAGCTACCTAACTAATTATTTTAATATGTGCGGGTGCTAATTGATTTCAAATAGTCAGTTAAAAAGACATAACATAGACAGTTCAATAACCGATTGATTGTAAGTAAACCTTCCGCAGACAACTCTCTAATAGATTGTGGATAAAATAACTAATTGTTAAACTGCATTACAAAATAAACGTTTAAAGTGACTACACTCTAGGTTACTTAGATACAGTTAAGTCATAACTGTCTTCATGCTAGATTACATGCACGCAGAAAAAAATACATAGTTGTGCATGAAATGGTTGTCACAAACATATACATGTTTACTGTAACCATATATATGGTTGATACAATCATGTGAATCGGAAATTAACCATATTATTGTTACCACAATCATATAAATAGTTACTGTGACTATAATATTGTTAAAAATGTTGAAATGGTTACAGTAATAATGTACAACTATATTTTTTTTCTGCGTGTGGGATGTATTAAATAACCAATTGACTTCTCTCTGTGCTACAAAGAGCACCTAAATTTCAAATCACCCATAATAGTGATCAGACATTAGTGACAATTATTATCTATAAGGGATACATTGACTACTTCCTTAACTGCTGGGTATATTTGTAAGCGTATAGTTATGTGTTACTTCACAGTTCATACAGAACTCCCAGTGGTGTTGTAAATAAATTAGTCAAATACCATTTAAACGCATTATGTTAACAAAATTAATAGCCTGCGATGGTGTTAATATTGATACTGATGTTTTTTTTTGTAATTCACACATATGACAACTAAAACTATTACAACTACTACCACTCAAACCAACCACACGACAACAAGCACTTCCATATACATACAATTCATTTTGTACACAAATACTTGCACGAATGTTTCCAAGTATCACTATTTTGCATCTAGAAATTTGAAATTTCAATATGTTTTACAACTAAGCGAGTATGTACGTAAGTATAAAATAGAACTGTTCATAAAAATAACTCTGTCTTGGATGGTTAAAATTTGATTCTTTAGTATCTGTAGCTAATAACACTAAATTGGAGCCAGTTGAATAATAGGTACCCGAGCCGGAAATCGATTGCACTTTAAATATATTTTTTAGACACTTGAGTTATGTCTTCTAAAAAAACTTATTTCGAATGAAAAATATCTATTTCTCTATTTATTCAGTTTGTTTTGCCAAATCATCATAGACCGAATAATAAAATTGTTTTATCAAAATGGATGTTCGCTTCTAAAAATCGTTTTAAATGATGGCCTATTTCTGGTTGAATGGGTAAGTGAAGAAACACAATTGTCGAGTATAGAACGATATCAACCCACATGAGATTTAAGAGGGTGCAATGCATTCCGCAAAAGTCACTGTTTGGTGTGGATTTTAGGCTGGCGACGTAATCGGTCCATATTTAATTGAGAAGGACGGTAGGGCAGTCTAATACCGTGAACGGCGAGCGCTATAGGAAAATTATTACCAACTTATTTTGGCCTGAATTGGATGATATAGACATCAACCGCATTGTATATACTGCACGAGCGATTTGAGGTAATGTGAACTGGCCACCGAGATCGTGCGATCTGACCCCATTAGAATTTTCATTGTGGGATTTTCTTAAGTCGCAGATATGCGAATAAATCACAGACCACAGCGGGCCTCAAAGACAACATGACATATGTCACCAGTCAAACTCAGTCTGATTTATGTACCAGAGTCATTAAATTAGATATTTCAAACGCACGCTACCCAGCGAAGCCACACCGGACACCAATAAGCCTTTCAAACGAATAAAACATTTTGATGATATCTCATGTTGAAATTGTAAGTCCTTAACATTTTTAAACGCTACCTCCTTGCGTTTGGGCTCTAATTTTTCAACAGACACACGGGCGGACATAACTAAATCGTCCTAAAATCTTATGACAACCCAGGATATACATACTTTTTGGTTCTTGTGTTTTTTGATGGCGGGTATACAAATATAAAAACCTTTTAAAAGATACTCTTAATACCTCTTATTATATGAAACATTGATATAATCACTTGTCTCTGCAAATTTTCAATACTTGAAATTAACTACATCAACATGGTTTTAAATTCAGCTCATCATTAGGTAGTATAATAGGGGTTCTTAACTCTTTTATAAATGATTGTACCATCATCCTAATACATTAATTATACATACAAATGTTCAAATGTATCCTTGCAAATAAGCTAATACATTCGGAAATAAATTGTCCAAGTAGTACATATCATATCACACATACTGATGGAAATGTAGGCAGTTGTTATAAATTATGTGTTTAGGTGAGTGTTTGTATTTCTGAAATTTCATTTTCCCATCAGTATTAGTTGCAATTGCTGTGCCAGAACTATGACTCTATGTACGTTGAATACAAAATACTTGAAATATTTGCATGAACGAGAGGGGTGTGGGATGTTGTTACGAAAACTATGTTTGAAATATAATTCACATATACTTGCAAATATGAAGCAAATAATAAACTAAAAGAATTTAAGATTCTTAAATTTTTAGATATATATTCATTTATATGTTATAAAATGTATGATAAAATGTATGAATATTTGGCCATTAAGCGTATAAGTAATGCATAACACATTTAATGATAAAAACCAATACTCATTCGCGCAATAAGGTAATCAATACTCATTTGAAAATAGATCTAGAATAGACAACGGCTAAATAAATTTATATCCCAGGTCAGTTGATTAACAAACGCCGGATGTGTCTGAATGAGAAAAGGAAGGATTCGAAAGTAATGCTTCGTTGTATCGAGGATAGATTTTGAATGATCGATCACTTGATTGGCAATCCACTACAACAACGAAAGCTGCGAATTCAATATGAACTTTCTTAGGTGAAAACCCACCATGCTACTTGGCTTGGTAAGGACTACGACTGTCTGTAAAAAAAAAGTCTCCTATCGGGGTCTCTCGTGAATAAATTAGAGCACTAGTAACAGATACTTTATGCCACAACACTCCTCTTTGGGCATGTGGCTATCGGATAGGGTCCCTGAAGGGTCACAGTTCTCCTTCAGGGTCAAATGTGGTGAATATCCTACTAAAGAATGTTGTCAGTATGAAAAAATCGACATTATCATGGATTTCTAGATAAAGATCTAAAATTTTGTTAGTGGAAGAGATGTCACGGTTATATTACGTTCAGCTCCACAGCTCATAAGGATGAAATTTTAACTATTATTTAAAAAAAAAAATCATTATTTTAAAGAGAATTGACGACTCAATTCAATTACACTAGTAAAAAGTTGTGGAAAATACATTTATATTTCCAACCATTTATTTTGTGATTGGCCTCAGTGGGCATCCTTAATCAATACCACTGATTAAAAATCCCTTTGTAAACCCAAAAATAACTTTTAGATGTTATTGTAAAACAGTAACTTATTGTGGCTAAAATTAGAATTTATATTCTCTAGACACATTATACTACAATTGGCTGACATAACATTAAAACTTCCAAATGTCTCTACACAAATCTCCTAGAAAATTGTCCCTTATCCAACCACTCTAAAACCATGACAACGTAATAAAATAATTCAACTTATTTTTAGCCTAAAATATAACTAAACTTAAACTAAAATAACATTATACCAAGAAAATAATAAGTATGCCGCATTTGATCAATCAATACTACAGAAAATCTAGAACTTGTTTAAACCTAAGCATCACAATAATCGTTACATTTGATTTGAAATGAATTTGTCAAGATTTTTTGCTATTACTACAAAAATAAATAACAAATGGAAAAAAAAGAGAAGCTGTAACATGTCATTTGTGACATGACTTTAAACTTAAAATCAAAACAAAAGTCACCCATTACAAGACGGACTAATCGCATGTGTAGAAAAATAAACTGGAAAAAAAATAAGGAAACCAAATAGAAATTAAAAAAATAACTTCAAGAAACCAAAAGCCAAATCTATAGAAAAAAATAAAACATACATAAACCCAAGGAAAAGTACCACCAGCCAAACAAAACTTATAAAAGCAAGACATTGAAAATGAGTTCGTAGTATCTACTAGGGTATCCATTCGAATAACCATCCATCGATTAATCGAAAAATTTCTTACGAATAACAATTCGATGAATTAAAAAATTTAAATTTTCGAATAACGACAAATTCGAAAAATTTTGTGAAGAATAGAATAAAACAATTTTTCATATTTTTAAAACTTTTTTCTTAATTCAGAATTCAAATAAGTAATAGTGTCGTCTATGACAAATCAAAACGTATGGATTTGACCTACTTCACAGTTTGCGTTCATATCTATATATATAAAAATGGATGTTTGTATGTATGTATGTTCCGAATGAACTCAAAAACGGTTAGACCGATTTTGATATAATTTTCAGGGAATCTTCAGAAAAGCTTAGCGAGTAACACTGTAAAGTCACATTTATGATTTTCGATCTGTGGACGGAATGGCGTGGCAAAATCAAATTTTTATTCTATACCACTAATGAAATTCAAATGACGTCGGATTCATGACCACCTATAAAATTCAAGGCCAAATGTACCACAGAATTGGATTGAATTTCCTTTAAATGTATTGCACTGGAAATGAAGCTACAGAAGCCTAACGCTATGAATGAACATAAGTGTGCATTTGCTGCAATACCCTTCTGCCGAAACTTTCTTAAAACAATTGTTGGACATCAGAAATGGAAAAATACCAATTGATTCCGCCACAAATTAGATTTAGTTCCCGAACTTCTGCCAAATTCAAATGAATATTCAAGCCGTTGTCGACAAGGTATTCCCAAGTCTTACAACCAACTACAAAAATTCGGATTGGCTGTGGGAACTTGCATTTTTGGCACCAACAAATTATGATGTTAACAAGCTCAGTAAGCAAATACACTTGAAACTGTCTGGCGAAACAATAAAATACAAATCGATTGACACAGTAATGAACGAAGAACAAGCCGTCGATTATCCTACTAAATTTTTTTATTCATTGGAACCAGTCGGACTGCCACCACATGTATTAACATTGAAGGTTGGATAACCGACTTTGTCCGACACTGTATATTAAAATCGAGATCGAGATGCAATATAAAACAGATGTTTTCTAAGGGCCAGCAACGCGGACCGGGTTCGGCTAGTTTCCCATACTATTTTCAGTAGAACCTAAACCTAACTTTTCTCAGATACATTTAAAAACAAGTAAGAAAGTATGGTCGGTCAAGCCCGACCATATAATACCCTACACTATGTAAATGAGCAAAAACATTTTTCTTTCAAAATTTCAATAATTTATATTCGTGAGTGATTTTCGGAAGAGGGTTATATGGGAGCTATGACAGATTATGGACCGATCACCATGAAATTTGGTCATGTGATTAATGTCTATATGAAAGTTATTTATGTTGCATTTTATGTGTATACCAACATTTTTAGGAGATTTATGCTTGTTAAATTGATTATCGGAAGCAGGTCTTATATGGGAGCTATGACTAATTATGGACCGATCATCCTAAAATTTGGTGACATCAATTTCATGTATATAAAACTTATTTGGAGAAAAAATTGTGTAGATAGCTGTATAAATTAAACATTTATGACCGATAAAGTCCAATTTCGGGAGGACTAGATGAAATAATGGACCGATTTCAACCAGTTTCAATAGGCTTGGTCCATAGGCCGAAAGAATTATATGTACCAAATTTTATCGAAATATCTTCAAAATTGCGACCTGTACTCTGCGCACAAGGTTTACATGGACAACCAGCCAGCCAGACGGACGGACGGACGGACATCGTTTAATCGACTCAGAAAGTGATTCTGAGTCGATCGGTATACTTTAAGGTGGGTGTTAGACAAATATTTTTGGGCGTTACAAACATCTGCACAAATCCAATATACCCTCCCCACTATGGTGGTGTAGGGTATAATAAATGGTTTTGTATCATCCCGGATTTTAATTAGATTAAGAAATTGTAGGGTCCAGATACGACAACGCTATACATATGGTCGTTTTTGATAAAATAAATAGATAATACTGATACAAATGTAAACTCAGAAGAAAGTAATAGTGAGAGCGATGGTGAATTTGATATTGAAAATATTTTAGGCATTGACATTGATGAAATAGATGAAAAACAAGATTTTAAAATATATTAAAAAAATGATATTAAGGGTGACTTTAGACGATACAATTTTACGGACATGACGAAAAAAAAGTATTATTTACATTATTCAAAAAAATTAAAATTATTTGAATAATTCGCTTAAAAGCATGTAACTAAATTATTCGAACAAGTTGAAATCTCTTATTCGTATTATTCAAACAAAAGAAAAATCTAATAATTTGGATACCCTAATAAATACCCAAAAAAAACATACTTGACGTGTCAATCGTTATGTCAATGTCAAAACTGAAAATCATTTGAGTTGTAGTATTTTTCTATTTTTTATAATTTCACTTTTTGTACAATTCTTTGTAGCTAAAATCGTATGTTGCAAAAAATATGTATATCATCAATCACTAGTTTAATTTTTTTTTTTTTTTTTTGCTTCTATACACTTTCCTCACACTTTTTTTAAGGAAATTTCAGTTGGTGTCAGTAGCAAAGTGGATGCGATACAAGAGATTACCAAAGAACAATAATATGGGTATGTAGGTATGAATGAACAATGCCAAGAGCATTAAATTTCATCCACTATTTTCTATTACAATTTATAATGACATTTTTTACACGAAAATTCTACGGTGTGACAGTGGGCATTGTGGATTTTATAGAACATTTGTTTTTTTATTAGAATATGTTCATAGCTCAAGTAAGATGATGGTTGACTTGAATGGTAGCTCACTGAATCAATTCAGACAATTCCCCGCTGGAAATATGTGTCAATAATTTTAAGTTTTCTAGTCCCCTGAGTTTTGTGACAAAAAGTTGATAACACTCGTTTACAAGGTTGAAATATTGAAAAAAACCAGGACGTCAAAATTTTGTGATATTTTTTAGGAAAGAAAATACAAAAATTACATTAAAAATAAACAGTGTTAATTCTGTTTTTATAAATGTTTTCATTTGCCTCCCGTACTGGTCCCAGATACCCTGATAATTCAGTTCAAATACGGCACAGTGAGGTCAGTCATAAGAAATGTGAAAATATCAAATCTCTTTCTTTTAAACTACTGGCCTAATTGCTAAATGCTGTACCAACAAATCGTACAGAAGGACATATGCTTTAAGAAAATGAAGTCTGCGACTGCCCTATTAGAATACAAGGTTAAAAACAGTGTGTCCAAGATGAACACCTTTAGTTTGCAATAGCTTTGTAGAGCTCATAACTTGTACAAATATTGACAGACATTAAACGGAATTTCGTTATTAAGGACTGATAACGTTTTTCGGACTGATAACGTTTTTCAACAAAACTTTTAACTTTAGTATTACTTTTTTTGATCAAGTTACCTTTGTAAAGCATATCAGTTATTATGTTTAATATCAAATATGTTCATTTGTTCTTAATCTGATTAAAATGAGTGACCAGAAAAAAGTCCGTACTTAAATTATTAAATATTTTCAACAAAATCCAACTTGGTCCTACAAAAAGTTGGCCACACAATCAAAGGTCTGCTATCAAACTGTTTCCAATGTTATTAAACAGTACCGGGAGAACTTGTCCGTTGATATAAAAACTGGTACAGGTAGAAGGAATGGTCCACATGATGTTTCTAATGCCAAAAAATAGAAAGCCTTTTCAAAAGAGCTCCCAACACCTCCGGTAGGAAAGCTGCCCGGTTAGGTCAGTACTCGGACTATTTGGTACGAAAAGTTAAAGCTAATGCACGTTTAAAAACATACAAGGCTCAAAAAGTTCCTAACAGGAACTCTGGTAAAATTGAAAGTAAAATTGAAATTGAAGTAAAATTTTATATATATACATAATTTTATTCGCAGCTTCTGGGAAAATTTTTTTATGTAGCAGATGCTCGAGGGAATGTTTAAGAAAAGTTTAGAACCCAATAGCAGACAAAATTTCCCAAAAAGTTCTTGGTATGGCAAGCAATATGCAGTTGCGGCAAAAAAGCCAAACATTTGTTACAAAGGGCTCAATTATACCAAAATTTACATCAAAGCATGTTTCCAAAAAAAGAATGTTTCCATTAATAAGACTTCTTAGTGTGTCCACTTATTTTTAGCCTGATTTGGCATCTGTCACTATGGTAAGAAACGTCTTCAGTGGCACAGGAACAATAATGTGGTATTTGTACCAAGAGAAGCAATTCCTCTAAACTGCCTGGAGCTGAGTCCAGTGGATTGATATTGGGCTCTTGTTAAAAGAGAATTGAAGATCACAAAAAAGGTCTTCAAAATTGTGGTAGATTTTAAACGGAAATTGACAAACGGAGATTCGAACAAAGTGACATAAAGTACTATAAAAACAATAATTTCAATCAAATAGAAAAAGATTCAAAACTCTAAGTTTAGTGGTTTCATTTTTATTAACATATATGTATGTTACACATTTTTCGATCTCAGTCCTTACGTGTTTGTGAAAGAGTGTGATAGAATTGCAATTTTATAATTGTCGCGGACCCTCAAAGGCCCATATATGATTCTAAAACGATCAAGTTATGTCCATCCGTCTGTCTTGAAAACACACGACAGCACCGAAACAAAAAAAGAGCTGGTAAATACTCTCTATTGATAAGGTTTGTTTCTCATTGAAAATGGGCAATATCGGTTCATGATTTCACTAATTTCCATACGAATGTCGTCCAGCATACTATCTGCGCAGTCATAGATATTTTGATTATGCGTCAATTCTGATAAAATGTTGCACAACAATATATTGTAAAGTATGGTGAAAATCGGGTAACATTTGCCCCTAGTCCCCATACAAGGTCCCCTCAGAAATGATAGAAAATCTGGTTTATGTAGAAGATGTTTCTAAATCCAAAAAAATAGAAAGCATTTTCAAAAGAGCTCCCAACACATCCGGTAGGAAAGCAGCCCGGTTAACTCAGTGCTCGGACTATTTGGTACGAAAAGTTAAAGCTAATGCAGGTTTAAAAACATACAAGGCTCAAAAAGTTACTGACAGGAAAGCTGCTAAAAAATTAGAGGCCAAAAACAGAGCACGGAAATTGAAGTAAAATTTTATATATATACATAATTTTATTCGCAGCTTCTGGGAAAATTTTTTTATGTAGCAGATGCTCGAGGGAATGTTTAAGAAAAGTTTAGAACCCAATAGCAGACAAAATTTCCCAAAAAGTTCTTGGTATGGCAAGCAATATGCAGTTGCGGCAAAAAAGCCAATCATTTGTTACAAGGGCTCTGTAAATACCGAAATTTACATCAAGGAATGTTTACAAAAGAGGATGCTTCCAGTTATAAGACTTCTTAATGTGTCCACCTATTTTTGGCCTGATTTGGCATCCTGTCACTATGGTAAGCTAGACCTTGAGTGGTACAAGAACAATAATGTGGTATTTGTACCAAGAGAGGCAATTCCTCCAAACTGCCTGGAGCTAAGGCCAGTGGAGAGATATTGGGCTCTTGTTAAAAGAGAATTGAAGAGCACAAAAAAGGTGTCCAAAAACCAGAATGGAAGGGTTTCCGAAAAAGGTTCAAAATTTCATCACTAGTGATTAGAACTATAAAAATATATATTTTTCTTTTTTTTGTAAATTATGATAATAATTTCAATCAAATAAAAAAAAAAAATTAAAACTGTAAGTTAAGAATTTTTCGATCTTAATTGTAGCGCTTTCCAAAAGCCGTATTGATTCGTCTAACACTATTTATTTCTATTTTCATTGTCAAGGACCAATGCTTATGCTCATAAGCGACTTTTGGGAGGAATGTCCAAAAGTTTTAAGCAATAACTAAAATTGATTTATATAAACTTGACAATGTCCATATATATGGTTAAGTTTAAGAGCTAAAGTGTTTGGTTTCTTAAATTTGAAAAAAAAAAATAAAATCATTAGAATCTATTTCGAATAATGTTTGGCTTTAAAAACCAACAAAAAAATAAGCAAAAACTGAAAACCAAAGGAAATAAAAATACAACCATTTAACAGTTAAGAGCTTTTTAATCCTTTTTTGTTTTTTGTTGTAGGTATAAGTTTATGTGTTGTACCGTGTTGTTTTAAAACCATTAAAAGTCTGTTTACCGACATTTAAAAGTGAAAGCCCTCCTGTACTGTTTTTACAACAATATTAACAGCAAATGTTTATTTATGTTTTTCTGGTTATTGCCGTATTGTACATAGTTGTTGAGTTTATTTTTTTTATATTTTTTTTTTTTTGGCAAGTATTTTGATGGAATCTTAAATAAACATCAGTTTTCTTTTGTTGAAATTTATTTGTTTAACGACTTTTGGCCGGTTTTATTTTAGAGTCAAAACATGTTGCCATAAACCAAAAAAAAAAAAAAAGGAAGTAAATGTTGTTGTTGCTGCCTGCTATGTTTTATGTATATTGGTTAAATTGTAAGATTACAACACTAAATAAAATGTAGGCGCCATTGCAAATACTGTAAAATGCCTGTTGTAAACACGCAATAAATGAATGAAGGGAATTTTCTCTATAAAAAGTGGTAAATTTATGATGCAGTCGTTTAAAGGACAGATTTCTAGACACTATTTGTATTAATTGAAGCATAGACGCGTGTAAAGGCATAGAGACAACATTTTCAAAACAAATATTGCTGCATAATAATTCGTGACTGATTCACTAACATCTGTTATGAAATCACCGGCACGTTTACCATATCTTAATGCTATGGAGAACATGTGAGCATATAAAGCTAATAACACTAGCAAATGGCATAAATTCTATGCCTAATCGCATTTATAAAATAATAAATAAAAATATTCAATTTATTAATTGAAAAAAAATTTTACCAGTAGTACCAAAAAGAGTTCGAAAAAAACATCAATATTCCGTATGTTAGTGTACGGTACGGTACCCAACAGTTAAGAAGTAGTCAATGTATCCTTTATAGACAGTAATTGTCACTAATGCCAGATCACTTGGCTAACTCCAATTAAAATTTTGGATCATTTGACACATATATGATCTTTATAGTGAAGAGAGTCAATTGGTTACTTTATGCATGCCATGTAATCTAGCATGAAGACAATTATCATTTAAGTTATTCTAAGAAATCTGGATTGCAATCAACTTAAACACTTACTCCACTTTTTTGTGAGTAATTTGCGCATAAAATTTTGTGAAAATGAGCCAATTTACTTAATTGTGAATAAATTCGAAAACAATCAATCAATTTTTATGATCGATATCTCATTTCATTCCTATTACATGTGGCTTTCCGATAAAGCCATAAATCTGAGTAATTTCTGCAATTCTCGATTTTTCATGATTTTTTTAAAACAAAAAAATAGGTATTTTCACTTAAAAAATATATTTTTTTCTTCAATTTGTTATTATAACTCTGAAACGACTGAGCCAATAGAAACGCAATATATATGTGAAAATTTGTACATAACATGGCGAAAATGTTTTCAAAATTCAATAAATCAACTACTCAATTTTAAGTACAGTTACGAACAAGAAAATAGCAGTACCACTAGGATTTTTTTTTAATGACGTACAACGTCTTTAAAAATTTTAAACTTAAAATTTTGTGTATATCAATAATCATTCAAGCCTGTAAATTTTTTGTGACGCAATCTTTTTGTAAAACTAAAGATAACTTCGGAAATAAATGCACTTATATATGACAAAATGTATTTTCTTATCAACATTGAAATAGCAGTGCTGGATTATTGAATTCATTTGTTATACCCTTCACCTTCGTGAGAAGGGTATATATAAATTTGTCATTCCGTTTGTAATTTCCACAATATAATTTTCCGACCCTATAAAGTATATATATTCTGGATCCTTATAGATAGCGGAGTCGATTAAGCCATGTCCGTCTGTCTGTCTGTCTGTCTGTCTGTCTGTCTGTCTGTCTGTCTGTCTGTCTGTCTGTCTGTCTGTCTGTCTGTCTGTCTGTCTGTCTGTCTGTCTGTCTGTCTGTCTGTCTGTCTGTCTGTCTGTCTGTCTGTCTGTCTGTCTGTCTGTCTGTCTGTCTGTCTGTCTGTCTGTCTGTCTGTCTGTCTGTCTGTCTGTCTGTCTGTCTGTCTGTCTGTCTGTCTGTCTGTCTGTCTGTCTGTCTGTCTGTCTGTCTGTCTGTCTGTCTGTCTGTCTGTCTGTCTGTCTGTCTGTCTGTCTGTCTGTCTGTCTGTCTGTCTGTCTGTCTGTCTGTCTGTCTGTCTGTCTGTCTGTCTGTCTGTCTGTCTGTCTGTCTGTCTGTCTGTCTGTCTGTCTGTCTGTCTGTCTGTCTGTCTGTCTGTCTGTCTGTCTGTCTGTCTGTCTGTCTGTCTGTCTGTCTGTCTGTCTGTCTGTCTGTCTGTCTGTCTGTCTGTCTGTCTGTCTGTCTGTCTGTCTGTCTGTCTGTCTGTCTGTCTGTCTGTCTGTCTGTCTGTCTGTCTGTCTGTCTGTCTGTCTGTCTGTCCGTCTGTCTGTTGATATCAATTTTCTGAAGACCCCAGATATCTTCGGGATCCAAATCTTCAATAATTCTGTCAGACATGCTTTCGAGAATTTTGCTATTTAAAATCAGCTAAATCCGTCCATAAATAACGGAGATATGAGCAAAAATCCGAGACAACCTCTGAAAATTTCATCAAAAAAAGACAATTTATTGCATGCTTTGACAAAAAAACAACAAAACGTATGTGTGTTGGATTCATTGTGTGTTGTCTTCATACTTTGTGTATTTTGTTTTTGTTTTTTTTTTTTTTTTGGTGTTTGATGTGAGTTGGTTTCACTGCTTTGCGTATTTTGTTTTTTTTTTTTTTTGTGTTTCATTTCGTTTGGCGTTGTTGTTTTTGAGAAGGGTATATATAAGATTGTTGTTTCGTTTGTAACTTCTTCAATATAGCAATATCAATTAAATGTAAAATTTTTAAAAGTTTTCTTGATATATTTAGGATGATATACGCTGAAAATAGGCAAGTAATGCATCCACAACAAAGGTGAAGGGTATATAAGATTCGGCATAGCCGAATATAGCACTCTTACTTGTTTTAATTTGTTTTTAAAGAAGTCAAATGTTTTTTAAGAGTAAAGTACAATTCAGTTCAATATGTTCAATTTATTGTATATTTAATGTTAAATATCGTTTGTTTTTCTATAATAACTGTTTTAGTGGGTCGCGCAATAAATTGTACCATTGCTTAGCAAAAATTTATTTTAAAGTTAAGAAGATAAGGAAAATCTTTTCGATATATTCAACTCTATATCAAACGCTATTGAATAGAAAGAAAATATAGAAAATAGTGACTGCAAACGAAAAACTGCTTTTGTGAAAATGAGCCAATTCACTTAATTGTGAATAAATTCAAAAAGAATCCACAGATTTTTACGATCGATGAGATGAGATACGAAAATGAGATTTGTTACTATTACTTACATTTGCGATAAAGCCATAAATCTGAGCCATTTCTGCCGTTTACGATTTTTCATGAATTTTTTAAAACAATAAAAAAAAACTTGGTATTTTAAAAAAATATATTTTTTGCTTCAATTTGTTATTATAACTCCGAAACTACTGAGCTAATTGAAATGCAATATATATGTGAAAATTTGTACATAACATGGGGGAAAATGTTTTTTAAAATTCAATCAATCGAAATTAGAACATTAGCTACTCAATTTTATGTATATCACACAAAAAACTAAAATTTTGTGAAAATGAGCGAATTCACTTAATTGTGAATAAATTCAAAAAGAATCCATCGACTTTTATCATCGATATCTCATTTTATTCCTATTACATGTGGCTTTGCGTTAAACCCTTAAATCTGAGCAATTTCTGCCATTTTCGATTTTTCATGATTTTTTAACAAAAAAAAAATTTGCTATTTTCACTAACAAAAAATATTTTTTGCTTCAATTTGTTATTATAAATCCGAAACTACTGAGCCGATTGAAACACAATCTATTACAAATGTTTTCAAAATTCAATCAATCGAGGGATGAACATTAACAACTCAATTTTATGTATATCAAACAAAAAACTAAAATTTTTTCAAAATGAGCGAATTCACTTAATTGTGAATAAATGCAAAAAAAATCAGTCAATATTTGTGATCGATATCTCATTTTGTTGCTATTATATGCGGCTTTGTGATAAAGTAATGAACCTGAACAATTTCTGACGTTTTCGATTTTTCATGATTTTTTTAAAACAAAAAAATTTGCTATTTTCAAGTAAAAATTATATTTTTTGCGTCAATTTGTTATTACAACTCCTAAACTACTGAGCCGATTGAAACGCAATATGTAAACTCATAACAGGATATGTAAATCTCGATTTTTCTAAGTTTATTTTAATAAACTGAGATATCATTAATTATGTGGAGAAACGTTTAACAAAATTTATAATTTTACTTAAAAATTAAAAAAAAAATTTACCATTTATGTACTTAAGTAGCCATGATGCATCAAATCTATATAGTGGTTAGTCAAGCCTTTTTTTGCTGTTGACCTGTGTTATTGGACTATTTATTTAAGTCAGTTAGCAACCGTACATGAGAAAATTTCTAGTTATGTAGCTGCTCAAGTATCCGGTTAGGTAGCTAGTACGTTCAGTACTTTGGACCAGCCATTTGACTATCTCATTGTCTAAATAACTAAAATAATTAGTAACGTTGCTAGTTACGTAACTAGTTGTCACCCTAAAGGATAGGTAAAATCACTAGTTCAGGACAGTCTCCTAGAACTGCTGGGTACTTCTTCATCTATCCTTTTTACGAATATTTAGCCAATTCAGGCAGTAATTGAGTAAAGGATATCTATTTTTAAATATTTTTAATTGTAAAATATTCCTATAAAATAAATTCTAGGAGACTTATAGTTTCATATCGTATTTTTATGTAGCGAACAATTTTATAGTTGGTCAATTCACAAGGTCCTTTATCATGTCATATTGTCATAATGTCCTAATATTTCACAATGGTTTTTATAACTTTTCAAGCAAAAAATTTCCTAAAATAATACTTATTTTTATGCTAGTTTATTTTGTTATAGTAACGAACCAGCAGAGACCAACGCCGAATGCCTAAGAGTCGGTTAAGCCGAGCCGCCGAGTCGTGATATATTAGGACATTATGACAATATGACTGATAAGAAATAAGAAAGACAATATGATTGACCAAATATTTTGAGGAAATCTATTATACAAATATGAACTTTGAACATATATAAAAACTAAAGCAAATTTTTAAATTCTGGAGAACTTTAAATTTTGTTTGGCCATGGAAAATAAAAGTGAAGAGTCGGATGTATTTATTCTTTACAACTTCTGTATATTTTTATTTAATTTTTCTTTTTTTGATATTATATGCGGCATGTACAATTTCTGCGTATATTTTATTTTTATTTATGTAGTTCAAATTCAATTTATACTCATACCACAGATACATTGCACGTGCAAACGTCTACGAACGAGTTTAAATAAACCAGTCAGTGAATGACAGACTTACAAACGTATGTATGAATGGAATCGAATTGAATGAGAATGTTGTTGGTATATGGTGTTGTTTGATTGGCTGTAACACCTTCAAAGATTTCCATTATTTTGTTTGTATTTTCCATCATCTTTTTTTTTATTTCGCATTTTATTTTATTTGCCAACCAATTGATGTTAAACATTAAAAGATTTTTACAAGGTAAAAATTATTATACAATTGTCGTAAATCTTCAGAAATTTCTCCATCTTAATGGTTTACAATTTACGCGATTTCAAAAGAATCTTTATTTATGCTCATATAAATAAAATTGAGAGTGTTTAAGATATATAAAAACATTGAAATCAATAAAAGTTTCTTTATTGTTGGGTAACGGAAGTGCTATTAAATAAAAATGTTTTTTTATTAAATTATGTTTTTGTTTTAATGTTAGAGAAACAGTTAACATATATTTTAATGTTTTAATGCGGGGTTAATCAGAATAGAAAATTAGTTGGAAAATTTGATAGCTTTATTCCATTACTTTATTTTAAGCGTATTTTTATTTTTAATTTTGAAGCAATCACTATAGCATACTCTTGAAAGTTCTTGATACATTTACTTGCCAAATCGAATTAAATATTAAGTAATTGTAAGCTAGCATTTTCTGGTCTGTGCATCCATGAATGGATCATACTTTTGAAAACAATTAATTACATCGTGCTATAGACATTTGTACACATGGAAAAATCGTTACGTACGTGAAAATAGAAACCATTCATAGTACCACTGCGTTATCCACTCCAGTTTTCTATTAAATGGACAAAGGATGAACAAGTTTCAAAAAATAAATATATAAAATATTTGTTCCCTACACGGGCAAGCTAAGAGGTTCAGCAGTCTTAAAAAATATATGTATAAATTATTGGGTGTATGCCTTAAAAATGCGGGATTTACAATAGATGGCGTTTTTTGTTTTAAATAACTTATATGTCATTTTGAAGGGTGCATATATGTCATTTTGTGCGGTTTGATTTAGACACGGAAGACAAACAAGTTTGAAGACCAAGAATTGAAGGCATTATTTCATGTAGATTGTTGTAAAACTCAACAAGAGCATGTAAAATCATTGGGAGCTACTAAAGTAGCAACTTCGAAATGTTTGCGAGCAGCAGGATTCATCCAAAAGCAGAAAAATTGGGTACCATACGAATTGAAGCCGAGAGACCTTGAAACACAATTTTGCATATTCAAAATCATGCTTGAACGCTATGAAAAATGGATCCATTACGACAACCATACCATACCGTAAGAGATCGTACGTGAAGCCCTGCCAACCAGGCAAATCGACGCCAAAGCCGAATATCCATGGCGCTAAGGTAATGCTCTGTATTTGGTGGGAGTAAAAGAGTCCTACCTATTATGAGCTGCTGAAATCTGACCAGACCATCACAGGGAACCTGTACCGAACGCAACTTATTCGTTTAAAGCGAACATTTGCCGAAAAACACCCAGAATATGCTGCTAGACATGAAACCTTAATATTACATCACGACAACGCAATACCTGTTAAAAACTATTTAGAAAGAAGTGGTTGGAAAGTTTAAATTTTTAAGTCATACACCCAGGCTTCAGGACTTGGCGCAATAACCAAAACGCCGAAACTGATTCGCTATGCAAAAAGGCAAGATCTTCGTGTGCCAAAGTACTAAGGAGCGAAAAAGCTCTATACGAGCAACGCCTTCGTACTAAAGTTCTTACTGCTCCCCGGGGTAGTAAAAGCTTTCGGTCATTCGTTAAAAGAGTAAAGGATAATGCTAGTTCTTCAATTCCAACTCTTTTAAAAGTAACCAAACATTCACTGACCCGGTTGATAAAGCTAACCTTATCGCTGAATTATTCGCAAGTAATTCTCACTTGCCGGAAAGTGATCAACCACTGCCCGAACTCGAAAGAGTATTAGTGACTATGCCAAACATATTCTTTCGAGCTCGTGCTGTAAAAAGGGTTTTAACGGATCTCAACGTAAATAAGTCTCCTGGGCCAGATAGCATACCAGCGCTGGTCTTGAAGCAGTGCTCTTCGACGTTAGCTCGTCCATTAGCCAACCTTTTCAGCATTTCATACCGTGCCAGCGTATTTCCTGTATGTTGGAAGGTTGCCAATGTTACGCCAATTCCTAAAAAGGGAGAGGCTTATAACCCTGAAAATTACCGTCCAATAGCAATTTGTTCTGCACTTTCCAAAGTTATGGAAAGTATGGTAAACTAACATTTGGTTAAATATTTAGAATCCAACAATTTGCTTAACGACTAGCCTTCCTATCGGAAAAATGGCGTTCGATAGAGTGTGGTACGGTGCACTATTATCGAAACTTTTTGCTTTTGGTATCGGTAATAACTTCTCTCGATTTATATCGAGCTTTCTCAGAAATCGCACTATACGAGTTGTTATAGATGGGATATCATCAAACGAGTTCAAGTTGAATTCAGGGGTACCGCAAGGCTCCGTTCTTTCTCCTACTCTATTCCTTATTTTTCTAAATGACCTTCTATGTCAAACTTCCAACCCTACTTATCTATTCTTTTGCAGATGACAGCAACATTTTCCATTCATATTCATTCAGTTATAGACCAAGCCTGTCGGAGATTGGGGCAATGAGGCAAAACATGAATGATTCCCTTAATCGGGACCTTGTGACAATCTCTGAATGGGGTCGTGCGAATAGAATCGCTTTCAACGCCCGCAAGACTCAGTGTTGCATGTTGACACAATAAAGAATGACAAACAATGTATTTATGGATGGTGTAAATATTGTGATATAAGACGCTCTTGATGTTCTGGGCATGAAAATACAATGTGATGTCCGCTGGTCTAAACACATTTTTCAAGTGTCGAAAGAAGCATTCAAGTGTCTCGGTTTTTTGAAACGGTGTAGGAATTACTTCACTCCATCTGATCTCCTCACTATTTACACCACATATATCCGACCGAAAATAGAATACAACTCCCATGTATGGGTCGGTGCTTCAAAGTCTATTTTGGAGCTGCTCGACCGCGTACAAGAGAGGGCGAAGATGATTATTGGTGACAGTAGGGTATCCAACTCTATTGATCCGCTGGAGCACCGTCGCAATGTGGGCTGCGTTTCACTGTTCTATCGGTACTACTTATAATGGAATGTGTTCTGATGAAATTATGGAACTTGTTCCTGATACCCGCAGATTTTTTACGTAATACACGTTTTTCGTCAAGAACACATCCCTTTGTGGTCGATTGGCCAGTGGGCCGCACAACACATTACAGGGAAAATTCGTTCTTTAGCCGTACTGTACGTATGTGAAACAAACTTCCCGCCGAAGCGTTTCCTGCCATTTCCAATGTGGGAAAGTTCAAATCGAATGTCCACAAACACTACTCCCTCTTTCCTCCCTCCAATAACCTATTTTCCTAGTTCCAACACAATGCTTTGCATGAATAGGGGTCATCCCCTGAGTGCTGGTCCAAGAAGAAAAAAAAATATATAAAATTATTTTTTAAATTTTATATGAAAAACACCAACAAATATTTAAAAAAAAATTAGCAATTCCATACACATGGTAAAATCGATATATTTATTTTAAAGTCGGGTTAAATTGACCTTAAAATTTCAAACGATAAACAATTCCCAGAAAATAATAATAAAATTGTTTGTAAACAAAATGGATACCAAACAAAAGCTAAGAATGTCAGCAGTCTAGTGAAGTTATATGTTTCCTTTTGATTCAAAAATTATTTTTAAAAATTAGTATTGAAATCATATTAGTTGAGTGTTTTTCAAACAAAATTTGAAAAAAATTATCTCATATTTTTGATTCAGGGGTGGTGGGGAGGTATACCGATGGACTTAGTTTTAATACGTAGATATTGATTTGAAATTACTGCCAGTTACCTTTTAGGTAAATTTATTTACTGGGTATTTTACACCGGAGATATCTATTTGTTGAAATTATTGGCATTTGAATCACTTTCCGAATCGAATAAACGATGTCCGTCCGTCCGACTATCCGTAAACTTGTGTGCAAAGTAAAGGTCTCTATTTTAAAGATATTTCGATAAGATTTTGCACAACAATGAAGCCTATTTATATTAGTTGAAATCGGTTCATTATTGCGCCTAGGACCCATACAAATGTCCCATTAAATTTTCGCATAAATATCTGATATATATTTCTATATACACAAATTTCTCCACAATGAAGTTTTACATTAAATGAATCATATTTAAAATCTTTTTGCGGATCATTCTATAACGGACCCTAGATCCCATATACGGTCCACTTCAGAAAATCACTATGAAATATATTAAAAATTTGGGTTTTCAAATGTCATTCAATATAAATAAGTTTAATATAGACAGAAATCGTGTGACATAATTTCATGGCGATAGATCTATAATTGGTCAAAACTCCCATATAAGGACCACTTCAAAAAATCACTTACTTCATTGACCACAAACCTCTTAAAAATATTGGTATCCATATAAAATTCAACAAAAATAAGTTTCTTATAGAATTAAATCACGGAACTTCTTTTCATTGCGATCGGCCCATAATTGTTCATAGTTTTCCGAAAATTACTTGAACGGGCATAAATATTATAAAAATTTTGATATGTACATAAAATTCCGAAATTTCAATAATAGTTTCTGTTACCTCAATATCATTATGCCCTCTATCCTTGATTATTTCTTTACTCAGAAGCATATCAGCCAACTATTATGTATACATACAAGGTGGCGCAAAAGTAAACTTCCGATGTTTTTTGGCTGTAATTTAAAAAAAATGAAAAACTTGGATTCTTCTTGTAGATTATTTTTATTTGGTCTTTTAATTATTTTTACATCAAGTCGAGAATATGATGTCATGTAAATGGCCGCCGCCACAGTTGATTGTCATTTGAGCCCTTTTTATGACATTTTCCATCACTTTAGCCTAAACTTCCGGCGATAGGTCCTCACATTCTTGACGGATATTGTCTTTAAGAGCTGCAATAGTCTAAGGCTTGTTGACATAAACCCGCGACTTCAAAAAGCCCCACAAAAAGAAGTCTGGAGCGGTCAAATCAGGCGATCTTGCTGGCCAGTGCAAATCGCCAAAACGGGAGATTAGGCGGCCGGGAAATGCATCCTTCAGCATATCGGTTGTGGCACGTGCAGTGTGTGCCGTTGCACCGTCCTGTTGGAACCACATGTTTTCCAATCCCAATTCATCAAGTTGCGGCAAAAAGAACTCGTTGATCATTGCTCTGTAGCGCTCACTATTCATAGTAACCGTTTGGCCCGCGACGTCTTCGAAGAAAAAAGGTCCGATGACTCCTCCAGCGAAAACACCACACCATACAGTGACTTTGAGCGGGTGTAATGGCTCTTCGTGAGTTACACGCGGATTTTCAGTGCCCCAGAAGCGTAAATTTTGCTTATTTACGTACCCGCTAAGATGGAAATGGGCCTCATCACTCATGATTATTTTTGATGAAAAATCATCTTCCTCTTGGTGGTGATTAAGGATGACTTGAGCGTATGTTAGACGCGATTGGCGGTCAGCAGCTAACAGCTGATGCACTGTCTGGACTTTGTACGGAAACATCTTCAAATCTTGTACAAAAATTCGCTGTAAAGTCCGTCGACTGATACCCATTTGCGTGGCACGTCGTCTGGTCGATGTCGACGGCGCTTCCATGACATCCTCGGCTACAGCAGCAATATTCTCTGCAGAACGGCTACTCCGGGGTCTGCCACGCCTGGCAGCATCTCGTGTTGTGCCAGTCTCTTCGAGGCGAGCGGCTAAACGTCGCAGTGTTTCACCAGTAGGCGTTGGACGGCCAGGAAATCTGTGACGAAATTCACGTTGTACCAAAGTCACCGACCGATTATTGGTCAAATAAATAGTCAGCAATATTCCGCGTTCTGGAGCAGTGTAGCGTAACATTGTTTATTAACGTGTATTTCGCATGTGTTTACTACTCAAATGTCAAAACAGAACTGACATTAGGGGCCAATCGCAAAATTTATAGCATTTTCTGATAGGAGGATTACTTTTGCGCCACCTTGTACAATAGCAAGATTAGTTATTGTAATCAATTTGTATTTGGTTAAAATATATAAATGTATAAGTGAAATAATTTATTATAATAAAAAGTACATTTAGAAGAAAAAGTTAAAATTTTCCACACTTAAACCACTGTCAAGTTTGAAATTTCAAAGTAATTTCCTGATTCTATGTTCAATATTACAGAAAATTCATTTTGAAGAACGAAAAAGTACTCCTTAGTTTGGTTTAGTTCTCCATTTTTGGTATCATAATACTATTGAGCACCCTATTCTTGATTAGTTCTTTACTGAGAAGCATATTAGCCAACTTTAACTAATTTAATATATGAAAAGGTACGATTAAGAGAAAAATTACCAATTTTCCTTTATCCTTGTAAACACTCGTCAAATTTGAATTTAAAATTTGTTTAGCAGTTCCTTTATTATCAACTGATTTAATAGTTAATAAATTATCACAAAACCGAACCGAAACCGATCGGTTTACAATTTTTTAAAACCGAAACCGCGGTTTTGAAATTCTTCGGTTTTTTGGAAACTCTAATATATGTACGACTGTATCTTCTTTTATTTGATTCCCATTTTGGAATCAAATACACATATTTAATATACTTGTATGAAAACTGTTAATCTTTTGAAATTTTAAAGTCCATTTAACAGGAGATCTGATCTGTTACTATGTAAGGTCTCGATTTTTGCATGTGTATGGAAGCAATAATAAAATTGTTACAGGGTGTTATAAACATTTAATTTAACATTTTGCATCAATATTAAAATTCAGCCCATATATTTTTTATTACAACTTATTAATTAATTAAGAATTAGTCATCCTTTTTTGTAGCTGTTTGTATTATAGCAACAGCAGCAAAAAAAACCGATAAACCTTTAACACAATTTCATATAAAATATAATTTGTTTATCCCTCCACAAATACTTACTTACCAAAGAAAGTATTGAATATATTAAAGGTTTCTTTATTATTTCTATACATACTGAACTTTTTTTTTAAAGAAGTTAATGGAGATGTCTACTTTGCATGTTAAAGTTCAATAATTGTAATATTTTATGACACTGGTGTCGTCTTTAATGGATTAAGAGGAGGTAGGTGAAGCGTCATTGGTTCGAGCATAAAAAAAAAACAGGACAAAACAATAAGCTAAAACATGATAGACTGTATTAAACTAACTCAGCTCCAAGTCGTAAAAAATTGACAATAAGAATGAAAAATGTTGCGTGTTGGAAAAATTAACAATGGAGGTATAACATTTGTTTTGGCATATTGTCGCAATATATTTGTTTGCTTAAATATTAAAAAAGTGTGGTTGATAAGGTAGAGGTGAAGTGCTACTGAAACAGAGCACTCTTTTATGCGATTGAAAAAGGAGACAAATGCGGCAAGAGCCACAACGTTAATTTCCCGAATATGCACAAAATTAACAGTACCTAAGATTTATAGAAGGTTTATCATAGCGTCCAACATCGGTTGAAAATATTTATTATATATAAAAAGTTTTAAATCTGAAACATACAAAGCTTATAAAAATCATTGGATTAGAGTTCAAGTGACTTCTGGAAAATACGTACATACTTTTAAGGTGTTTCTGAAAATTTTTTTGTTCGGAACATTTTTTATTTTATATGGCTCTCTCAACGTAAAGAAGAATATAAAACAGACGGTGAAAGTGGTAATACAGTGACTTCCAGAAAAGATCGCGAAGCAGACAGGGATTTAAGTCGCAGAATAGCCACATCTGTCAATCTATACTTTGCCTTAAATAACAAGTAAGAGAGCTATATTCGGCTGCGCTGAATCTTATATAGCCTTCGCCAAATTATTCTTTAAACATTTTTTTACAATTAAGTTTTTTTTTTTTCGAAATTGTTTTTTAAAATTTTTTCCAATTTTTTTAATTTGAAAATTTATTTTTTTTTAATTTATTAGTGAAAAAAATTTATGACAAAAAATGTTTTTTGTGAAAAAAAATTCGAGTTAAAAAATATTTTTCCCGATTTTGACACATTGTAGGTCCAAGTTACTATTATAGCCTTATATACATCGTTGCAATGGACTTTGAAATATCTATCATTAGATATCCATATTGTCTATATTTATGACTTAGTAATCGAGATATAGATCAAAAATAGGCCAAAAATATAGGTTGTCTCGGATTTTTGCTCATATCTCCTATATTTATGGACGGATTTTGCTGATTTTAAATAGGAAACTTCTCGAAACCATGTCTGACAGAATTATTGAAGATTTGGATCCCGAAGATATCTGGGGTTTTCAGAAAATTGATTTCAACAGACAGACAGACGGACATGGCTAAATCGACTCCGCTATCTATGAGGATCCAGAATATATATACTTTATAGGGTCGGAAAGTTATATTGTAGAAATTACAAACGGAATGACAAACTTATATATATATATACCCTTCTCACGAAGGTGAAGGGTATAAAATTTCATCGGTAAGAGAGAAGTTTCAACGGTTACAAAACTTGCCGTAAACAACTCCACGTATATACCAACCCTATCATATGGCTGCGAATTATGGGCGCTAGCAATAAGGAATCAAAGCAGTATTTAGGCATCAGAAATGAAATAATTAAGACGTGTGGCCGGTAAAACAAGACAAGACAGAATATGAAACGACACTATACGAGCCAGCTTTAATACAGAGCCGCTGAAACATTAAATCGAACGTAATAAGCTAAGATGGTTTGAACATGTGGCTAGAATGCCAGAGATCCGCCTGCCGAAACGAGTATCAGGATCAAGACCAAGTGGTACGAGAAAAAGAGGAGGCAGAAAAATAACGTGGCAGGACACTATCTACAATATTCTGACAGAGCAAAGAATCAAGCCTAGAAATGCCAAAACAGCGGCACAAGATAGATCGAGGTGGAGAAGTCTTTGCAGAAACCTCTACACTGCAAGGAAGAAAGAGGTCCGGAATAAGTAAGTATACTAGACAGAATAGCAGAAGAGCTAGATAAGCACATCCGAAACACCCAAGCTGGCTTTCGTCCTGGTAGGTCATGCATCTACCAAATTAATATCGTGCGAATTTTAATTGAGCAGGCGACAGAATTCAATTCAACTATATACATGACCTTTGTAGACAAAGAGAAGCCTTTAATGCTGTGAAGATAGAATTTATCTGGATAGCGCTTGATGGTATTCCACAAAAGCTTATTAACATTCTCAGGAATAGCTACAAATGATCTACGTGCAGGGTTTTTGCATGGTGGTCTGGATAAGACATTTTACTATAGTAAAGTGTCAGGATAAGACATTTTACTATAGTAAAGTGTCTGGATAAGGCATTTTACTATAGTAAAGTGTCTGGATAAGACATTTTACTATAGTAAAGTGTCTGGATAAGACATTTTACTATAGTAAAGTGTCTGGATAAGACATTTTACTATAGTAAAGTGTCTGGATAAGACATTTTACTATAGTAAAGTGTCTGGATAAGACATTTTACTATAGTAAAGTGTCTGGATAAGACATTTTACTATAGTAAAGTGTCTGGATAAGACATTTTACTATAGTAAGGTGTCTGGATAAGACATTTTACTATAGTAAAGTGTCTGAATAAGACGTGAATAAGGGCAGCTATGCAATGTTGTGTAAAGTGTGAAGGTCAAACACAATCAGTATTGCAACAAAACTAAGAATATTTGACACCTGCGTAAAATCCATCCTGTCATATGGTTCCTCACAAGGTAAATAGTTCAAAAATTCCAGACATTCATAAATAGATGTCTTCGCAGTATTTTAAGAATATGTTGATATCAAAGAATAACTAACTACAATTAGCTATTAAGGACTAACCAACGAAAGGTTGAAAATGAAATAAAGAAGAGTAACTATAGTTGGCTGGTTCACACTCTAAAAAAAGAATAGTCTGATGTCCCACATGTTTTTAGTTATGATTTCGGGCACGGGGCGGGCGTAACTTAGAGGTCCAATTTTCACTATGTGACTAAACAGGAATTGCTGCATTTGAAGCGACAATAAGCCTTAATCAGTTTTTGAAACACCATTATACCAACAAATAAGCCAACTACATATACCACAACATTTCCGTGTAGGGCTAGCATCAAAAATACAAAGTGTTATAAAGTTAAGTAACGCCAAATACACATAAAATTTTATTTTTGATGTAAAAAGATAAAGACAAACACAGAATATTCTTTAAACAAAAAGAAAAGCGGGAAAAAATTTTCCCATTTTATTACACAATATTGTTTATTGTTGTCTATTTTTATGGTTATTTAATTATATAATGTTTATTTTTAAAAGCAACTAATAAATATTAATTATTTTTCTACTCTTCTTTTTTTTTTTTTTTTTTTTTTTTTTTTTGCGTAAAACCCACAAAATTTCCTTTTCTTTAGTTTTTATTTAAGGTTGGTTTACGATGGTTTAGGTTTGTTTTTCGGCGTTTATTTTATGAATAATCCATGCCACAACTTTTTTCCATGCCTTTTTGTTTATTTGGAAAATATTTTGAATTGTTTCTAACTGTTTTATTTTTATTAGATTTTAGCAGTTTTTATTTGTGATTTTCATTGTAAATATTTTTTTCCATTTTGGTTATTGTTTGTAACAGTTTTCTGTTGGCAAAAACAAGATAATTAAAACCAAACCTTTGTGGATACTGGTTTTTCTATTGTTTGATGTTGTTGTTTCCTTTTTTTAATTTTATTTTATTTATGTTTTATAAAAAATAAAAAAATAGAAATAGAAATATTTAGTTTATTTATAAATCTGTTTGTTCTGGAAAGTAACCGAAATGTGTTTTTATTTATCCTTTAATTTTAAATTTAAAATCATTATTATGGCTTAAAGTCTATAAACAAAATTCCATAAAATATAGTCTGTTTTTGTTTTGAAATATGTATGTAAGTAATCTATAATGTATACAAAAGTTCATTGGCCTTTAAAGTAATAACAAAATGTGTAGTGTTACAGTTGCATCCTGCTGTTATTAAATCGACGTCAACAATTCTGTTTTAACAAATCACAAACATTTTTTGATTTTTTAAATATTTTTTTTTTTATGTAAAAATTTGAAATGAATGAATGAGCTAAAAGATTTATAAAAACATGTGGTTAGTATGAATTGTCCTAATATATGGAAAAAATTTACAAGGTAAAATTTCAATATGTTGTAATTTTTAATGTTATAAAAATCATTAGTTGTGGAAGCAGTGACAAAAAAATAAGGTATCCACTTATTATAGGGTGTTTAGTAATGCTGCAGTCGGTAATGCAGTTACCAAGAATATTATTACGTTTTTACCTTTTAAAAAGGGTGATATATTTTCTTTAAATGAACCGTATTCTTTTAATTGCAAATAAAACCGTTTAGCAGTTTCAAAATTGTAACAACTCAATTTTAATATTCACTGTCTACTTAATACACTCACTTTACAGTTGATGTTAACTATAACAGCGTCTCCGATACACTAACTCACTGTTACCTTTTCTATACACTGCGCCATCTTCTAGAAGTCTCATGAATAATCTAACGAAAAAAACCAGGGACCGAAAATAATAATTATTCTTGAAATTTCAAAGGAAAAAAGCCATCACTAGAAAATATCGGAGAGTCAAGTCAAGCATGCCATTTTGATCGTTTTCAACTATATTTTCATAAATTAACATGATTTTTAATTTCTTGATTTTTATTTTTTTTGTCAAAAATAATTGTTATTTTTTGATTTTTATTTTTTTTTGTCAAAAATATTTGTCAAACTTTGAGTTTTATTTTTTTTGTCAGAAATATTTGTCAAACTTTGAGTTTTATTTTTTTTGTCAGAAATATTTGTCAAAATTTGATTTTTATTTTTTTTGTCAGAAATAATTGTTATTTTTTTGTGATACATATTTGTCACACTATGATTTTTATTTATATAGTCTGACAAATATGTATCACAAAAAAATAACAATTATTTCTGACAAAAAAAATAAAAATCAAATTTTGACAAATATTTCTGACAAAAAAAATAAAACTCAAAGTTTGACAAATATTTCTGACAAAAAAAATAAAACTCAAAGTTTGACAAATATTTTTGACAAAAAAAATAAAACTCAAAGTTTGACAAATATTTCTGACAAAAAAAATAAAAATCAAAAAATAACAATTATGTTGTGATTTTTATTATAAATGTCATAATTGTTACGGTCCCTGAAAAAAACTCGAATGTCCCATCCCCACAATGACCACTTGGATCCTTTAAAGCTGCTTTACAGTTAATGTTCTCATAATTATAAACAATGTTAATAACAGCATGCTATCAACATTGTTGATAAGTAGAAGTTTCCACTATAGAAATGTTTACAAGCATGATAAATGTTGCAAGTAGACGTTACAGACTGTTAAATTCAAATTAATAATGCAAATTCGTAACAGTATATTACAAAAAGGCAAGATTAAGCCAGTTTACTGTATGTTGTTGATTTTGTAATGCATTAATTTGTCTAGTGAAAATGATAAGTGGACGTATTATATTTCAAAGTGTAGGATATTGTGTCTTCTTAACATGAATATAGAAATTCAAAATAGTCATCTCAAAGCCATTTACTATTGTTTTATGTGCGATCTGTTGCAGATGGAATCATATTTCGGAAACCGGTAGTTCAGGTTCACAATTAGTTTGTGATGTTCTTTTTTTTTTGGATTTTAAGTTACAATTGCTATCAATACACACAAATCTTTACAGAATTATTTTTAAATTTGTCTAGGAAATATGTGCGAAATTCTCGTATTCGATTTTTTGCTTGTTTGTTATCTGAACAAATACAAGATGCCCCTTGGATATGTTTTAACATAATGATGGATTTTTGCTGAAATCACATGAAACAGGCAGCACAAAAGAAACAAAGTAAAGGAACAACTTTAACAAATATATGCAGAAATACATACATAAGTATCACACACATTCTTATGTGGAATATCACACTTTGATATTGTTCTATATAAAAATTTGAGTCTACACCGTTTGTATATGTGAATACTAGGATGGCCCTAATTTTAAACTTTTGGGATTTCGGATACTCTCAAGATCTAAAATTGCTCTCCGTTATCCAAAAACCAAGTGCTAAAAACTTTAGCAAAATCGAATAGTTTTAGAGTAGAATATTTGAAAAAAAAGTTACAAAAAAATCTATGCTACATAAAACATAATATAAGGAGTGAGATCGAATAATTCTTAACATACATATATGTTAATAACAACGAAACCACTAAACTTACAGTTTTTATTTTTTTTTATTTGATTGAAATTATTATTACAATTTACTAGAAAAAAATATTTTTATAGTTTTAATCACTAGTGATGAAATTTTGAACCATTTTCAGAAACCCTTCCATTATGGTTTTTATAGTGATTTCTGTCACTTTGTTCGAACAGGTTGTCCATCTCCGTTTCAAATCTACAACACTTTTGGACACCTTTTTTGTGCTGTTCAATTCTCTTTTAACAAGATCCCTATATCTTTCCACTGGCCTTAGCTCCAGGCAGTTTGGAGAATTTGCCTCTCTTGCTACAAATAACACATTATAGTTCTTTTACCACTCAAGACCTTTCTTACCATAGTGACAGGGTGCCGAATCAGGCCAAAAAAAAGTGGACACACTAAGAAGTCTTATGAATGGAAGCATCCTTTTTGGTAAACATTCCTTCATGTAAATTACGGTATTTATAGAGCCCTTTGTAACAAATGTTTGGCTTTTTTGCCGCAACTGCATATTGCTTGCCATACCAAGAACTTTTTGGGAAATTTTGTCTGCTTTTGGGTCCTAAACTTTTCTTCAACATTCACTCGAACATCAGCAACATAAAAATTTTGACCAGAAAGCTGCGAAAAATCTTCGTCATCCATTATACAGCAGGAATATTTTTTTTATAAAATTTTACTTCAATTTCCGTGCTCTGTTTTTGGCCTCTAAATTTTTAGCAGCGTTCCTGTCAGGAACTTTTTGAGCCTTGTATGTTTTTAATCCTGCATTAGCTTTCACTTTTCGTACCAAATAGTCCGAGCACTGAGCTGCTTTCTTACCGTATGTGTTGGAAGCTCTTTTAAAATGCTTTCTATTTATTTTGCTTTAGAAACAACATGTGTACCATTTCTTCTACATGAACCAGGTTTTTTATCAACAGACAAGTTCTCCCGGTAATGTTGAATAACATTGGAAACAGTTTGACGGCAGACCTTTGATTGTTTAGCCAACTTTTTGCAGCGCCAAGTTGGGTTTTTTTGAAAATATTTAATAACTAGCTGAACCCGGTCCGCGTTGCTGGCCCTTAGAAAACATCTGTTTCTTATTGCATCTCGATCTCGATTTTAATATACAGTGTCGGACAAAGTCAGTGATCCAACCTTCAATTTTAATACATGTGGTGGCAGTCCGGCTGGTTCCAATGAATTCAAAAATTCAGTAGGATAATCGACGGCTTGTTCTTCGTTCATTACTGTGCCAATCGATTTGCATTTTATTGTTTCGAAAGGCAGTTTCAATTGTATTTGTTTATTGAGCTTGTTAACATCATAATTTGTTGGTGCCAAAATTGCATGTTCCCACAGCCAATCCGAATATTTGTAGTTGGTTTTAAGACTTGGGAACACCTTGTCAACAACGAAATCTCATTTGTGGAGAGATCAATTGAAATTTTTCCACTTCTGATGTCCAACAATTGTTTTGAGAATATTTCGGCAGAAGGTATTGCAGCAAATGCACACGCATGTTCGTTGATAGCGTTCGGCTTCTGTAGCTTCATTTCCTTCATGAGTTGCACTTTTGGATATTTTGAAGGAAGTGCTTGGAAATAGGACTGGCGCCGAAAATGTAACTTAGAAGCAGCTTAGGCGGCTCAATAACTGGTGGCAGAATAACTTTACCGTTCGAACAGCACATTCCCGGGGATTCCTTAGGGATCTTCAAAACGCGGCAATGTAAGCAATGTTTGTCCATTGCGGCAATCAGTACGTCCTTGTGATTCCTGTAGTCATCATACTTATTGTAATAAAATGCCGGCAACTTTAAATCGATTCTTTCTCTTGATCGAGCCATTAGGGAGCGATTGGCTTCTAGTCTTTCGATATGCTGTTGAGGTGTCTCTGCAGCACGCGATGAAGATGCAATGCGACGCATTTGCTGAAGCCGTGATTTTCGTTCTCTTCCCGTTTATGCGGCTCTAGACAAATTTTATTTGAATAAAACCATTCTTTTTTATTAAAAGTGGAATGCGGAGAGTTATTCAAAATATATATTTTTTTTTCATAGATTTCATATGGAAATTTCTTATTCATGCACCTAATATGCAAGAGTAAACAAAATTGTTTATCATCGATTGATAATCTAAAAGAACTTTTATAGTACCGGATATGTGTTGAAATGATTTCCTTTCTTCGCTTACACCAAATAATTCGCTTCATAGTACACCACGTTCAATTAACATTTTTAGAATGTTGTTAAGCAACGTAATGGAAATTGTCATTGTTTGAACGTTGGGAATAAAAAAAAGTATTTGTGTATTTCTCCAATTGAAAAACAGTATTTTGGTCGACAAAATTAATTTTTTTTAAAAAAATTTTTGTTTGCCAATTTTTTTTTTTTAAACAATCACTGACTTTGTAAGACTGTATATAGGAAACTAAATAAACTATCTGTAAGAATTGAAAAAAAGGTCGATCAACAATTATACAATAACCTTTTTTATATGTCATTAGCGGTATAGTATAAAAATTTGATTCTGCCACGCCATTCCGTCCATAGACCGAAAATCAAAAATCTGACTTTACAGTGTTACCCGCTAGGCTTTTCTGAAGATTCCGTAAAAATTTTATTAAAATCAATCCAGCCGTTTTTAAGTCCATGCGGAACATACATACACAAATCTGTTTTTATGTATGGCATTAACGGTATAATGTAAAAATTTGATTTTTACACACCCGAATATTTTTACTGACCGAATATCAAAAATCTGACTTTGCAGTGTTACCCGCTGTGCTATTCTAAAGATTCCCTGAAAATTTGATCAAAATCGGTTCAGCCGTTTTTTATATATATAGATGGCATTAGCGGTAAAATGTAAAAATTTAATTTTGCCACGCCCCTCCGCCCACAGAAATCAAAAATCTGACTATACAGTGTTACCCGCTAGGCTATTCTGAAGATTCCCTGAAAATTTCATCAAAATCGGTTCAGCCGTTTTTGAGTTCATTCGGAACATACATACCCACATACATACAAACATCCATTTTTATATATATAGATTTTAGTACGTACTTTTTGTTCCACATATGTACGTACAGTACGGCTAAAGAACGAATTTTCCCTGTAATGTGTTGTGCGGTCCACTGGCAAATCGACCACAAAGGGATGTGTTCTTAACGAAAAACGTGTATTACGTAAAAAATCTGCGGGTATCAGGAACAAGTTCCATAATTTCATCAGAACACATTCCATTGTAAGTAGTACCGATAGAACAGTGAAACGCAGCTCACATTGCGACGGTGCTCCAGCGAATCAATAGAGTTGAATACCCTACTGTCACCAATAATCACCTTCGCCCTCTCTTGTACGCGGTCGAGCAGCTCCAAAATAGACTTTGAAGCACCGGCCCATACATGGGAGTGGTATTCTATTTTCGGTCGGATATAGGTGGTGTAAATTCGTGAGGAGATCAGATGGAGTGAAGTAATTCCTACACCGTTTCAAAAAACCGAGACACTTGAATGCTTCTTTCGACACTTGAAAAATGTGTTAAGACCAGCGGACATCACATTGTATTTTCATGCCCAGAACATCAAGAGCGTCTGATTCCACAATATTTACACCATCCATAAATACAGATGAAGCAACATTGTGTGTCGTTCGTTTTTGTGTTAACATGCAACACTGAGTCTTGCGAGCGTTAAAAGCGACTCTATTCGCACGACTCCATTCAGAGATGGTCACAAGGTCCCGATTAAGGGAATCAGTCATGTTTTGCATCATTGCCCCAATCTCCGACAGGCTTGGTCTATAACTAAATGAATATAAATGGCAAATGTTGCTGTCATCTGCAAAAGAATAGATAAGTAGGGTTGGAAGTTTGACGTAGAAGGTCATTTAGAAAAATAAGGAATAGATTTATCTTGAACTTGGATGATATGGACTCCAACCACATGTAATTTTTGAAGTTTTTTCTTTTAAATATAATGCTACTTTGACATGTGCAACCAACGTTTGTCAATTTTGCTAAAATTTTCAGAATTTCGTTTTTAGATGACGTAGAGCAATTTGTGAGCTCGAAAATCTTACAAGTGATACATAAGGCTCACCCTAATGTATAATAAAATATATATGAGTCTCAATGTTTGTATATGTGTACACAGACTTACAAAATGTTGCTATCTATACTATACCATTTAGTTACTATACATATATTTAAGTTTTTTCTTTTTTTTTCGAAAACTCGTATGCGTTAAGTATAAGCAAGCATTTGTTTTAAAAGATTTTGTGGTTGCACGCAATAGCAATATAAATGCTTGGTTACATGGTTATTTACTACTTATTCCTAATATGTATGTGTACACAAGGATACCAGAATCCTTTAAAGAAGCAAGATCTACACAAAAAAAAAAAAAAAAACAATATGGAAAAATATGACACGCTTATGGATGTGTTAAAATGATGAAAGTATTTCGAAGTATTTTAGAAAACAATATCTGCTTGTATTGATGTATGCAGTGTTTTTAAAGCACATCCTTAAAATGTATAGCATACAAATGTGTATGACATATCCTTTGAAGAAAAGTGATTGCCGATGGCATTATTGTTTTTTATAAATGGTAATAGTGCTGCGTTTCGGGGAATCAGTAGTGAGAACGTGTTATAAGTACATAGAGAATGGAAAAGCATTGTGGAAAATTGTTGTTCAAATTGTATACCTATATATCGCTCATTTGCTGCAACGTCGTCTTAACTTAAAAAATTTAATTTTTCAGGAGACGCATTTTTAGTTTTTAAAACGATATATATATATATATTTTTTTTAATTTTTTAAGGAAAATAACAAACCCATTACAAAATATATCACTTTTCTAGATAACTTAACATTGTTGAACACACAAACGGCAACGTACAACTAAGATAATACGTTATTGCATGTAATAGACAATATTTTATGAAATTAGTACAAAATGCTTCTATGCGATCCTGCTAGTAACTTTAGAAGCTTATTTTCTTTGTTGCAGCAAATGAGCAATATGAAGGAATTCAAACATTTTTAAGAATCGTCATTATCATTTAAAAGTTAAAAATATGCTTTGAAATCTACAAGAGTTTTTTCAGATTAAATCCAACATAAATTAGATAAACTTATTATGGTTATAATTTTTCGTGGAAAATTATATAGTGGTATAAAGGCGTATGATGATTTTGAACGCTGTTTTTGTTTTTAATAATTTATATGTCATTTTGAAGGGTACATATCTGTTATTAATTCTCACTTAGTTATTAAACATTATAGTGTAAAAAACAACGAATTATGTACCAACAAAGCGTCATATGCGGGAAGTTTTGCTTTACTTCTTTAATTTGAAAAAAAGTGCCGCTGATACACACCGATGAAACAACAAAATTTATGGTGAATGTGTTCCATCGATTATAACGTGCGGGAGATGGTTTGTGCGGTTCAGAAGTAATGATTTTGACTCGAAAGACAAATATCGCTCAGGCCAGCCAAAAAATCTGAAGACCAGGAATTCGAAGCATTACTTCATGAATATTGTTGCCAAACTCAACAGGAGCTTGTAAAAGCATTGAGACCTACCAAATCAGCAATTTCAAAACGTTTGCAAGCTGCATAATTCATCCAAAAGCAGGGAAATTGAGTACCATAGGAATTGCAGCCGAGAGAACTTGAAAGACGATTTTTTATGTTTGAAAAAGAAAATCATTTTTGCGATGAAAAACGTATTCATTACGATAATCCGAAGAGTAAGAGATCGTATCTAAAACTAAGCCAACCAGCCGAATCCACACCAAAATTCTAAGGTAAAATGACCAAGAGGTCAAATCCAAACCACCACCTGTACCGAACACAACTGATTCGTTTAAAGCGTGCATTGGTGCGGAAAAACGCATAGAATATGCGGCTAGACATGTAACCTTAATGTTCCATCATGACAACGCTAGGCCACATGTTGCAATACCTGTAAAAAACTATTTAGAAAGAAGTGATTGGGAAGTATTGCCTCACCCGCCATCCGAAAACTAGTTGTTTCGATCGATTCAGAACGCTCTCTCTGGCATACGCTTCACTTTGGAACAAAGTATATTTGCACAGAGAAAACAGATTCGTGATAGCAACCGAATTTGTTGCCAATCGAATGATTCTACCTTAGTGACCGAATTTTACAGTTGTGGCTACAAAATTTTGGAAGGGGTAACAAAAGTTTGGTTCCTTTAACCGAAATTCCTTTTTATCAACTAACTTTCTGTTGCTAGAACCGAAAAATGCTATGTGTGCAACCGAATCATTCGATTGGCAACAAATTCGGTTGCTATCACGAATCTGTATTCTCTGTGTGCTTAATTCATTCTTGCCCTCAAAAGATAAGCAGTTATTTTGCCTCGGAATCCATATGTTGCCATAAAGATGGGAAAAGGTCATAGCTAATAATGGGAAATACTTTGAATAAAGTTATGTAGTACAAATCATTCAAAATAAAAACTAAAAATTTTAAAAAAATCCGGAATTTTTAAGTCATACACCATTGAGTGCTAAAGTATATCCGTATTCAACTATAAAATATATGTCTTCAATAGAGTGCTCCAAGATTGTATGGACGAAAAAAATGTTCTAGGAACAGGAAAAACGTCAACCCTTAAATAGAGAAGGTCAAAGGTCAAAATTTGGAATTTCTCATGGAATGATAGCGAAATGATATATATTTTGTGGCCGATTTTGATGAAACTTAAGAAAAAGGAATGTAGAGCTATATGTATATATAATTAATAGATGTAGAATACAATAAGTATTATTTTTTAGAAAGGCGATCTAAGGGAAGCAATGCCACCATTAGGGATGCTATTAGAAATACTAAAACATTTGAAATTTCACATACAGAAATTACGACAATTGACACCAAAGTTTTGCCACATTTAAACATGGAATCTTTTATATTTATTTTATATTTATGTACTTATATGTATTGTATTTAAAAATAAATGTAAGAAATAAAGAAATTATTATTTTAATTACCAAACAAAATTGAGGGTTTATTCAGGAAGGTCAGGTGTTAAATCGTACACGAACGGTATCATATCGACTACTTATGGTGTTAAATTGACAAAGGTCTGGTGTTAAATCGTACACGAAAGTTAACAAATTGTCAATAGTCTATTATAAAATCGTATACGAACGGTGTCAAATCGACAACGAATGGTGTCAATTTTTGTTGTCAAATTGACACGGTTCGTGTACGGGGTCGATACACTATTGACACCGAATAGTGTCAAATCGTACACGGATGTGTGGATTTTTTCGCTGAGTGTAGAACTAGTTTTTCCTGGGATACTTATATTTTACGAAAGTATAAAACTAAGTAACTGAAGACCTCATTTCGAAAATAATCATAAAATATTTTTTATGAATATTTTTTCATTTACTGCTGTAAATGTCTATCAGATATATATCCCTCAGATCCCTTTGGAAAATTAAAATGTTGAGGGTGTAAAACACGGGTAACAAAAGGTATTTGGTACATATCTGATACTCTATTATTTACTAAACAAATGCAGATATAAATTTAATTGTAGATATATTCTGTATTAAGGAGTGAGATCGAAAAATTCTTAACATACACATATGTTAATAAAAACATAACCACTAAACTTACAGTTTTATTTTTTTTCATTTGTTTGAAATTATTATTACAATTTACAAAAAAAAAAAAAATATTTTTATAGTTTTAATCACTAGTGATGAAATTTTGAACCTTTTTCGGAAACCCTTCCATTAACGTTTTGATAGTGCTTTCTGTTACTTTGCTCGAACAGGTAGTCCATCTCCGTTTGAAATCTGCCACACTATTGTACACTTTTTTGTGCTCTTCAATTCTTTTTTACTAAGAGCCCAATATCTCTCCACTGGCTTTAGCTCCAGGCAGTTTAGAGGATTTGCCTCTCTTGGTACAAATACCACATTATTGTTCTTGTACCACTCAAGAGCTTGTTTACCATAGTGACAGGATGCCAAGTCAGGCGAAAAATAAGTGGGCACATTATGAAGTCTTATGAATGGAAGCAGCCTTTTTTTGTAAACATTCCTTGATGTAAATTTCGGTATTTATAGAGCAGGGGCAGAATCAAAATTTTTTGGAAATAAATCTGGCATTGCTAAACGGCTGGTCCGATCAGAATAAAAATTGATATTGGCGTTGCCAAGGAGTATTCGAGTTTAAGTTATTAAAATGGACCATACAATTGTTACAGTCGCGGCGCTATGGGGGCACAAAGTAGGGTACCTTTGACATGTAAAATTTTTAAACACGTGCCGTTTTTTTATTTTTCATTCAATTTCAAAAATATTATTGGAAAGCGCTCGACTAGGTCTAGAAAAAACAAAAGTGCAATATTTTAGAAGGACGGAGTTTTAAAGTGGCATATTTTTTAATATAATTGAGATATTGACATGAAATTTTTTTTATAAGACGAAAAACTAACTTATCTAAACAAAAAAAATAGTTCGGAAAAATGTGGAACAAATTGTTCCTAATAATTGCAATCCTATCAAAATTTTGATACAATTTTTAGTTTTAGAAGCTCAATAAATATGTAATATGTAATAAGATCTTTATTTATTAACAAAACTCAATGAAATTTTCAACGTTTTTTAAATTTTTCATTCTAAATAACAAAGTGTAAAAAAAATTTTCAAAAAATCAAAGGGAATCCCGCAATTCCTAAAATTTAAGCAAAAATCCCAAAAATTATATTTTTTACTAATTTGCCCATAGGGTCCACATTTTCTTTGGGGCTGGGAAAATACTTTGGGAATAAATAGGGATCACATTAAGGTTTCCAAAACTGCTTTCCATTTTCTGATCCCAGCTTTGGGATTTTAGAACAATTGGCCGAAAGTTGTAATTTTGATAAAAAATAGGTCAAATTCAAGAAGGCGTAGGGACGACATATTCGAAAACTATGACAAGTCTTTTATACCAAAATGTTCTTCGTAAATATATTTTGCAGAAAAACATAAAATTGTTATATGTCCTTAAAGAAAATTTTTTTTAAATAAAAAAAAGAGTTAAGTCACCTTTTCGCCCAAAAAACAGCACAAATTTACTATTTTTTTAATTTTTGTAATTGAAAATCGTTTATTTTTGAATCCGTAATCGATATTGCTCTGAAATCCTTTGAATATTATTGGTAATTTAGTTGTCTAACTAACAAAAAAAATTGAGTTCATTCGGTTCAAAAGTAGGCCCTAAATTTAAAAAAAAAAAACTGATCAAGGTATGGCAAAATTTTAAAATTTCAATTTTGAAATGCCTATAACTCGGAAATTATAAGAGATAAATAGCACACGCATGCACACATTTTCAAGACCTAGTCGGGCGCTTTCCAAAAATATAAAAATCTTTGAAATCGGATGAGAAACAAAAAAATAGGACGTGTTTAAAAATGTTAGATGTTAAAGGTACCCTATTTGAGCCCCCATAACGCCGCGCCTGTAGCAATTGTATTGTCCATTTTAATAACTTAAATTCGAATACTCCTTGGCTATGCCAATATCAAATTTTATCCCGATCGGAACAGCCGTTTAGAAATGTTAGTTTTAATTTAGTCAAAACTATTAGTGGAAGTTCAACAATAAAATTCGTTTGAGTGGTATTAAGAAATTAACAATATAATTTATTTAATGGTTATGTAAAGACAAAAGTATTTCAATATATAACCTTTACTTAACGATGAAAGTTATTGGAATGAATATAAAAAATGTAACAGTTATTCTTTTTACTAGTATAACAATTAGAAAATCAGTGTTGTATGTATTTGGCTTGTGTACAGCGTTGCAAATTCTCAACAAGAAATTCCAGATTTATTTCCAAAAAATTTGATTCTGCCCCACTGTGCATACCAAGAACTTTTTGAGAAATTTTGTTTGCTTTTGGGTCCTAAACTTTTCTTTTTATAAAACTTGACTTCAATTTCCGTGCTCTGTTTTTGGCCTCTAATTTTTTAGCAGCTTTCCTGTCAGTAACTTTTTGAGCCTTGTATGTTTTTAAACCTGCATTAGCTTTAACTTTTCGTAACAAATAGTCCGAGCACTGAGCTAACCGGGCTACTTTTCTAACGGATGTGAAAATGCTTTCTATTTTTTTGGCTTTAGAAACATCATGTGGACCATTCCTTCTACTTGAACCAATTTTTCTATCAACGGACAAGTTCTCCCGGTACTGTTTAATAACATTGGAAACAGTTTGACGGCAGACCTTTGAATGCTTGGCCAACTTTTTGTAGGACTAAGTTGGGTTTTGTACACACTTTTTTTTGGTCACTCATTTTAATCAGACATGTTTTACAAAGGTAACTTGATAAAAAAAAAAAATCTAATAATACTTGTGTTAAAAGTTTTAATGAAAAACGTGTGTTAAGAATTTTACGACCTCACTCCTTAATTAAACAAACTATAATAAGCTACATATTTAGTAATTTTTGGAAATTCATTCACCCATCAAAACGGAACATTTTACATGTCAAAGGTACCCTACTTTGAGCCCCCATAACGCCGCGCCTGTAGCAATTGTATTGTCCATTTTAATAACTTAAATTCGAATACTCCTTGGCTATGCCAATATCAAATTTTATCCCGATCGGAACAGCCGTTTAGAAATGCCAGATTTATTTCCAAAAAATGTTGATTCTGCCCCACTGTGCATACCAAGAACTTTTTGAGAAATTTTGTTTGCTTTTGGGTCCTAAACTTTTCTTTTTTAAAACTTGACTTCAATTTCCATGCTCTGTTTTTGGCCTCTAATTTTTTAAGCAGCTTTCCTGTCAGTAACTTTTTGAGCCTTGTATGTTTTTAAACCTGCATTAGCTTTAACTTTTCGTAACAAATAGTCCGAGCACTGAGCTAACCCGGCTACTTTTCTAACGGATGTGTTGGGAGCTCTTTTGAAAATGCTTTCTATTTTTTTGGCTTTAGAAACATCATGTGGACCATTCCTTCTACTTGAACCAATTTTTCTATCAACGGACAAGTTCTCCCGGTACTGTTTAATAACATTGGAAACAGTTTGACGGCAGACCTTTGAATGCTTGGCCAACTTTTTGTAGGACTAAGTTGGGTTTTGTACACACTTTTTTTTGGTCACTCATTTTAATCAGACATGTTTTACAAAGGTAACTTGATAAAAAAAAAAAAATCTAATAATAATACTTGGGTTAAAAGTTTTAATGAAAAACGTGTGTTAAGAATTTTACGACCTCACTCCTTAATTAAACAAACTATAATAAGCTACATTTTTAGTAATTTTTGGAAATTCATTCACCCATCAAGACAGAACATTCTTTTTTTTTTTTGTTTTTGGTACTAAAAAATAATACTTTCATCCTTTTTATATATACATACTTGTATTTTTTCATTTACATACAAGATTTTTGTATTTTATTTTTTATTTAAATGAAAAAACAATATTGTTTCTACCTTAAAATAAACAATTTAAAAGTATGTAAGAATCTAACCATAAATTTTACCAGCATTTTATATGTCATGTAAACCTACATTTATTTATTTTCCATTTTCCATTTTTTAATTTTTCATTATTTTTTTCTACTTGCAACCAACAACAACAATAGATCATATAAAAATAGTAACTTCTTTAAACATATTTTCTATTTTTTGATATTCACACTTAAGTATGCGTGTGAGTATATGTATTAGGATAATCCTATTTGAAGAGACCAAAACATATTCATAGATGCCATGTTTTCAGCCAAAGCTAACCTTTCCTTGATCAAGTCCGATAAAAATTTAAAGTTTCACAAATGTTTATGTGTGTTAATCTATAGTACATAATTAGCATAATTTTGGGGCCATCCTAATATATGTCTGTGTTTTTTTTTTTTTTTTCTTCAACAATTTATGTGCAGTTTAAGTGTTGCAATATTATACCTTTCATTGGTAATTCTTATTATATTTTGTACTCATGCACACACACACACACACCCACATATGTATAGTAGGGCATCCTTGCAACCAACAAATATTATACTACAATAAATATAAAAAATAAAGTAAAAAAAAACTTAGACACAACATTTTCACCACAAATTTATGGGAAATTCTTCTACACACTTATACTCTTCGAAAATTATAAATTATAAACAGGATAAAGTAATTTATTAAAGTACTATTAAGGTAATTTTTTACCAGGTTTTAAAAATCTATCAAAATATTGACTTGAAAATTTATGCACTTTAGGTTTTCATAAAATATTAAAGAGTAAATCTGAGAAAATGTATACTTGTATTAAGTTAACTAAAACTCGAACCGTTCAATATAAAAATTCTCTAAAAAAGTACGTATATTTGTACAAATATTGTGCAAATTCATTATAAATTAAAATATTTACTTATTCCTGGGTATTTATAAATTTATTCACTTTTTCCGGAAATCCTCCCATTAACGATTTTATAGTTGCTTCCGTTACCTTTTTGGACAAGGTGGTCCACCTGGGATACTTTTAATTTTTTTCCAAGAGCCCAATACCTTTCACAAGCCCTAAGTTCGGGACAGTTGGGTGGATTTGCCTCTCGTGGTACAAATTGACATTATTGTTTGCATGCCACTCAAGAGCCATTTTCCAATAGTGCGCACAGTGCGGCCAAAGGTCGAAAAAACAAGTTTTGGGTTTTTTGTCATTGGGTTGGTTAAAGAAATGCTCTAGGAGATGAAAAATTATCATAGTTAGGTCCCTTGTTCATAATTTCAGTTTGAAGTAGGCCTTCACCCGAACGGCACACTACCGTAGGAAATATCGGCTAGTAGACGCTTGCGTTAAACAAGTGTCAAAGTTGTTGTAATCAACCAAATCAAACGAAACAAAATGGATTCTACAGCTGATGGTAAGTACAATACGTAACATCAAAATCTGAATGTTAATTTATAAATAGTAAATTGTTAGAAATTGATATGTAAGGACTATTTTTTTATTTTTTAAACAAAATTGATGTGATTGAGTGAAATGTTTTTTTTTTTTTTTTTTTTTTTTTTTTTTTTTTGCTAATTCCTGTTCTCTAAGTAAAAGTAAAAGTATTATGTAACAAATAGAATAAAATGCAGCTGCAGGGCAACTTGCACCTTTGTCTTGAGTTACAAAACATTTATTTTGATAGATATCCCACTCGCATCCCACTAAGCGACAAAAAAAAAAGGTGTTAAAGGAAAACACATAAGCTTTCTTCTGAGCAAAAAAAAAAATTAAAAAATGGGTCCATTTTTTTAAAAAAAGTCAACAAAATTTTTAATTTTGCAAAAAAAGTCAAAAATTTTATATCTTGAGTTACAAAATATTTTTTTTTTGATAGATATCCCACTCGCATCCCACTAAGCGACCATATAGGTTACTTAGGAAAAGACTTAAGCTTTCTTAAAAAAAATAAATAAAAAGGGCCCATTTTGAAAAAAAAAGTCAAAAATATTTTATTTATTTTTTTTAATTTTCTTTTCCAAAGATTGGATAAATAGCTATCTAAACTATTTGGGACACATTTTGCTAAGAACAATAGGTAATAAGTTATATGGATAAGAAAAAACACCTGTTTGGCCAAAATGTAAAATTTTGACCTCCTATAACTCAGAGAGTTCTTGACCGATCTTGTTGAAAAATTGTGTCCGAATTACTATCCAATAGAACAAACATTGGTGCAAATTTCATCCCGATCGGAAGACATGGATTTCAAAAGTTGGTTCACTTGACGTGAAATGCCCCATATATAAATATACAGTAAACTCTCGAAAACGTGAACTAAGGTAGGGCAACACAAATATTTATGCATGTATTTGTTGAATCCACTCTAACGTAAGTATAAAATAAATACTCTGATACTGAGATTCCCCAAATTAAAAAAAAAGTATGCAATAAATGAAACGAAACAACTCAGAAAATTTAGTTCTCGTGTTAGAGCTATTAGAGTTTATACACGTTTTAAAGTAATAAACGAAAAAAATAATTGTGTTCACGTTTTCTAGTCGTTCATGTTTTCGGGTATCGGACAAATGTCCAAAGACGCACAGGAAGGCTGAATTGCAAGAAAACAGTATCGTCAGAAAACTATGGAGGATGTTTCCAAACGATTTTTAGTAGCATCTGATCCTCAAATTTCCAGCTGTAGCAAATTACCTCTGAAACCACTCAAATCTTTGTCTAAAGACTGCATTACTTTGCTAGCACCTCCGCCTATAAATAATCAAAGAGAAGATGAACAACAATATTTTGACAGTTCTTCTGAGACAGAAACAGATATAGATGATTGTGACTTTAATGAGATTGACAGTGAAAACTTTTTCATGTACTATTATTTCAATATACATAACTTTTTATTATTTTATTCACTCATGTTCAATAAAAATATATTGAACTTACTAATAATTTTTTGGATTTTTTTTTTTTGTATGTAACATCGCCTTATTGCATTTCACCAGATGATTGTGACTTTAATGAGATTGACAGTGAAAACTTTTTCATGTACTATTATTTCAATATACATAACTTTTTATTATTTTATTCACTCATGTTCAATAAAAATATATTGAACTTACTAATAATTTTTTGGATTTTTTTTTTTTTAGTATGTAACATCGCCTTATTGCATTTCACCATTGTAAATTAGTTAATTTGAATAAATTTTCAATTATATACCCTAATGATATTAAAACAAAAAACTTTTAATCAATTATGAAATTCATTTAATTTTTAACAAGTTTTTTCGTATGAAATGACGCCATTTAGGTCGGCCATTTTGAATTTGCTAATTCTGATAACGGATTCTTAATCAGCGACCACAAAAACCCCCATATACGAATTTGTGGATCATTTTGTGCTTTTTTCTACTTCTGGCCAGACAAAGCTGCCTTTGGCCGCACTATGGTGCGTGGCATGATTACAAATCGGGCCAGAAATATGAATGCACTCTGTGCTATTTTAAAAAAGGTACAATATGTTTTTGTAGAAGTTGAGTAATATATATTTCTGTGTTTATCGGACTTTTTTTGCCACAACTGCAAATAAACTTCCTTTGTTTGTCTTTTTGTCCGGTATTGTTCTTGAACATTACTTCGTCCATCAGCCACATAAAAATCTTGACCCAGAAGTTGTGAAAAGTCTGCCATTACATAAGTTTCATCATACATCACACAACAGGTGTATTTATACCCTACACCACCATAGTGGCGAGGGTATATTGGGTTAGTGCCACCTACCTTAAAGTATACCAATCTGCTCAGGATCACTTTCTGATCACTCTATTAAGCGATATCTATCCACCCGTCCATTTAAACCTTGTAATCAAACTACAGGTCGGTATTTCAAATATAATACGGCAAAATTTGGTACACGCTCTTCTACACGCAGAAAAAAATATAGTTGGGCATTGTTACTGTAACCACTACAACATTTGTGCATTGTTACTGTAATCATTTCAAAATTTTTAACAATATTATAGTCACAGTAACTATATATATATGATTGTGGTAACAATAATATGGTTAATTTACGATTCACATGAATATTTCAACCATATATATGGTTACAGTAAACATATATATGTTTGTGACAACCATTTATATGATGAATAATTTTATCATAATATGTTGTTCTCAGATTATGATATAAGAGCAACATAATATGGTAAATCCTTCATCATATAAATGGTGCTCACAAAAGAATCAACTTTAGGAGCTGCTTTTCTGATAGAAGTGTTCGGTGCTCTTCTTTTTACTTCCTCATCCAGGTTTTCTTTCAATGTTCACGTCTTCCTTATACTGCACAGTGGGGCAGAATCAAAATTTTTTGGAAATAAATCTGGCATTTCTAAACGGATGACCCGATCGGGACAAAATTTGACGCGGGTGTAACCAAGGAGTATGTAAGTTCAAGTTATTAAAATGGACCCTACAAATGCTCCAGGCGCGGCGCTATGAGGGCTCAAATTTTTAAACACGTGCCATTTTTTTGTTTCCCATCCGATTTCAAAGATGGGAAGCGCTCGGCTAGGTCTTTAAAAACATGCTTGCGTGTGCTATTTATCTCTTATAATTTCCGAGTTATAAGCTTTTCAAATTTACATTTTCAAATTTTGCCATACCTTGGTCCGTTTTTTAAAAATATATAAGTTAGATAACTAAATTACCAATAATATGCAAAAAATTTCAGAGCAATATCAATTACGGATCCGAAAATAAACGATTTTCGTGTTTTTTGGGCGAAAAGGTGACATAACTCTTTTTTTATTAAAATAAAACTTTCTTTAAGAACATATAACTGTTTTATGTTTTTCTGTAAGATAGCTTTACGGAGAATATTTTGGTATAAAAAACATGTCATATTTTTAGAATATGTCGCCCCTACGCCCTTCGCAATTTGAGCTATTTTTTATCAAAATTTTAACTTTGGACCACATGTTCTAAATTCCCAAAGCTGGGATCAGCAAACAGAAAGCAGCTTTGGAAACCTTGATGTGATTCCTATTTATTTTTAAAGCATTTTCCCAGCCCCGAAAGAAATGTAGGACTTGTGGGCAAAATTGTAAAAAATACCATTTTTGGGATTTTCGCTCCAGCTTTTAAGAATTGCGGGATTACCTTTGACCTTTTGACAAATTTTTTTACACTTTGTTACTAAGAATGAAAAATTTAAAAAAACGTTGAAAGTTTCGTTTAGTTTTGGTGATAAATAAAGATTTTATTACATATTCCGTAATTGATATTGCTCTGAAATTTTTTGCATATTATTGGTAATTTAGTTATCTAACTAATGAAAAAAATGAGAGTCCATTCCGTTCAAAAGTACGCCCTATATTTTTAAAAAAGCGGACCAAGGTATTGCAAAATTTGAAAATGTAAATTTTTAAATGCTTATAAGAGATAAATAGCACACGCAAGCATATTTTTTCAAGAACTAGCCGAGCGCTTCCCAAAAATTTAAAAATCTTTGCAATCGGATGGGAAACAAAAAATGGCACGTGTTTAAAAATTTTACATTTCGAAGGTACCCTACTTTGAGCCCCCATAGCGCCGCGCCTGGAGCATTTGTAGGGTCCATTTTAATAACTTGAACTAACTAATACTCCTTGGTTACCCCCACGACAAATTTTATTCCGATCGGGCCATCCGTTTAGAAATGCCAGATTTATTTCCAAAAAATTTTGATTCTGCCCCACTGTGTACTGTTTAATGGCTTTTGAAACAGTGGGACGATGAACCTTCAAATCTTTTGCTATTTTTTTAAAGTCCATATTGGATTTTTTTAAGATTTAATTCTTTTTTCACATAGTTTTTTTCGGTGACCATTTTGACCGAACCAACAGTTGTTAATGAATGATTTAGAAAAGATAATATCTGACATATTTTTAAAAGCTAACGTGATTAAAAAACTAATAATTTGTTGAAACAAGGCTAAGTTTTGGCTGAAATAGGTATATAAGTTTTTTTTTTTACTCACTCTTTACAATTGCAAAGAACACATTGAGAACTAGTGTTCCAAATTTCAAAAATGTGGTAAGTTACGATACCTTCGCCAAAAAATTTTGTTTCCTCTCAATAATAAAGGAAAACATTTTAAATAATTGTGCTTTGTATCTGTAAAAGGAGTAATAAAGGTGAAAGTCCTTGAAAAATATATTACCACTTATTTAGAAGTGCTTTAATAAATACAAGTTAACATTAGTGTAGTGTAGTCTTAGATAGTGGCATTTACCATGTACAGTTATTAACTGTATAGTGTGAATTTTACCAAATTTACTGTTACCTTTTAACTGTATAATCTGTGGATTGCATATTGCATTAACATGACACAATTGACATCCAATTTTTTGAAATTAGTCTAGCCACTAATTTTACAATTTCAATTAGTTAAGACACCAACCTTTGACTTTGAAATCTACTGTGAATGATTGATTGCTTTAACAATAAACATGTGTTTCTGGAAGATTTAAAGTATCTAACAGATACAAGTACCTCAATCAGAAATACAAACTGACAAGCCCTAAATTACAGATATTGTATGTACTATGGACATAGCAAAGGTAGGAAAATAAACAATAAAGCGGAATGGAAAATAAATGTGGGAATAAATATAAGACAACAATTATGATTAGTCAGTGGTAAATAAGCGGTGTCTGCAAAAACAACTTGTAAAATAAAATTATTTTTTTTAACAAAACCTGTATTTGTATACAACTGGAAATATATAGGAAATTATTAATTAAAAAGTTAATTATTGTGTATAAAATAATAAGAAGATAAAACGAATTAGTTAATAATAGTGTAATTTAATTAAAAATTTTATAAATTTGAGTAATAATTTTTAATTGGAAAAAGTGCAATTTGTGTAACAATCTGAAAGTGATTGTGACTTCTTTTTTTATTACACATTTCATGATTTCTTTGCATTTATCCGCTTCCAGCTCTTTTCTTTTACTCTTTCATGTTAGTCTCTCTCACACCATTTTATTGTTCTTGTGGTGTTGTCAACTTATTGCTTAATCTACTGTTTTTTGTAGATTTATTAAGATTCGGCACATTTTTTTTTTTTCGTATTAAAAACATATTGAAATTATTAATATTTTACCAGTTTTAATACAAAACAACAATCGCAAAATTGTCTATTAGCGATAAAAACTACTGGCTTGTTCGTTAAATACCACGTTCTTGGGGAAAACTTTTATTTTTATTTTAATACCTCTTCTAAATAAAAAGTTGACCACACTGACTATGGTGTGCATTGAATATAAACATAAGTACGTGTGTGTACTATGAAGATTGTAATCAAAACATAAAACAGCTGTCTAAGTTACGACTGTCAAACTCTCGCAATCATTCACAATAGTGTGGGAAATGCAAGAAATGTCATTCACATAATGAATAATGTTATTCTGAGCACCCAACTACAGTTGTCTCTTTTCTACCTGCAGGCTAAATGCGGCACAAACATAAAATTTATCTTAAAAGTGCGTTTTTTTTTACCATGGCGGCTTTGTATCTAATAGATGGCCAGACCTTTTGCTGCCTCAGTTTGTCTGTATTGTAAAATGAACAAAGCACGACTAAAGACGCAACGAATAGATGACGGTACGCGTTAAACATACAATTTTAAGTGATTTTTTGTGTTTTTGTTAGCAGTTTTCTATGAAAATGAAAACGCTGAAAGAAATAAATAAAATAAAAAAAAAATCAATAAAAAAAAATTATGAATAAATAAAGAAAATTGTTGTAATAAAATTTATTAAATGCAAAAGTGCGGATGAAGTGAAAAATTTCATATTGATTTGATTGGGTTTTCTTTCCTGGTCTTCTTCTGTTCTTGTTGTTCGTATTGAATTGCGTGTGAGTGTGTCTGTGTGATTGTTTGTTTCTTCTACGTTTCGTTCGCGTTCGTATTCTTTTTGTCAGTTTCGTTTCATTTGGCTGGCTCTGAGGTCTTGTGTTGTACCACCACGACAGCAACAACAACAACAACAAAAATAATAAAAACAAAAACAACAAGCTCATAAAAAGCCTACTACAAACGTGTTTATGTATATGTGAGTGTTTGTGCATATATGTATGTGTGAGTGAGTGAATTTGTTGGTGTTTGGCATTCAATGCCAAATATCCTTGCAAAATAAAGAGGGTCTGATACATTCGGAAAAAATACAAAAGTGAAAGAGTAAAAGAAATGGCATGATTTCAAAAGAAGTTGTAAATCCACAAGAAAAATATAAGAAATTAAATCAAGTTAAAGAAAATTTCTTTCAACACAAAATAAATTAAAAAATATTGCGAGAAAAATAAATGAAATAACAAAGTTTTTAATATAAAAAAAAAACATGTTACTTTTAACACCCCTAAATTTCTAACAGTGCAAAATTTCTCAAAGAATTAAAAAAACACACAATTAAAATTTGCCACCACCAAATTAAAGTTGTTGTTTTTCTAAATGAAAATAAATTTTAAATTACAACAACAGCAACTACATTCAGCAATAACCAGCAATTAATTGTCAACTTTAAGAAAAAAAATTAAAACAGCAGCAGCAAGCAACATCATTTTGATTAAATTTGTATAGCCACCGTTTAACACACAACTTGCTGCTACAACACCCAACACAACCCAGGCCAACTCAAAAAAAAAAAACAACCACCCAGTTAAAGTGAATGAATCAAAGCAAACAAGCAACATTAACAACACCGTCAGAAGAACAGAATCAGACTTATTTCTTGCTACACTCTCGCCTGGTTGTTTGTTGCAAAATTTAAAGGTAAAATAAATTTGAGTTTTCTATTTGTATCTTCTAGCTACATACATATATATCTATTACGTTTTTGCTTTAATTAAAAATTATCAATATTTCAATTTTTTTTTTTTTTATAATTTCTTGTTGTTTACAAATGTTTTTATCATCGTGTTTTCCGTACAACCGCGCCTTGTTTTTATTCCCTTCCTCATCATCATCATCATCGTCTTTCACTACAAAGATGTTGCTGATGGGAGTTTTTTTTTTTTTTTTATTTTTTTTGTTCTTGTGTGTGTATGAGTTCTTCTGTGTGTTTTTGCTCAGTTTTGTTTAACACCCTACATTAAATTGGCTGTTATTAAAGGTTTTTAGTAACAATTTGTTCAAGTTTAGGTCAAAACTGATTAAAATTCATTCATTCAAATTAGAATGTTTGTAATCATCATTTGCATAGTGCAAATATTATAAATTTCCGAATTTGCAAACAACTATTTCTCAGCAATGTAACTCAACATATATATGATGAAAAGATCTAAGGCAGCTATAGATTGTTGAGGACGCCCATTGTGGAACAGACAAATTCTTCTAAAGTTAGGGTCACACATGGCAAATATTTGACGACAAAGACGTAACCACTAAATAAAATATATTTTATTTCAAAACCTCCTTAACTTAGAACAATTCAAAACAATTATTTAGTTTTATTTTATTTTAGTTGATGATGTTTGAGCTTGTAAGTATAAACGACGGTAAACAAATTTGAGCTAAAAAATGGCTACGTTTTTTTGGAGTAAACATTTGCCATGTCTGACCCTACCTTGAGTCTCATATTTACTTTGTCAATATATTCTTTGAATTTTACTTTATGTATTGTAAAGGGTATTTCATTAAGCGCTTCCTATCTTTTAATTTAAGTAAAAGAAAGTGTGTGTAATATCATTGAAATTTTGTATTCGTTTGAAAGGCCTATCGGTGCCATTATGGTATCCGAAATATCAAATTATCCATGATTCTGGCTCATAAATCATGCTGAATTTGACCGATATTGATGGACGAAAATGTAAAGTTAATGAGCTTAGACAGTATATGCCAGTGACGTATCAATTTTATAAGATTTTAATCTGATCTTTTTAAGCGCAGTATACCACTGGATTGTACGACACAAAATTAAGTTTACGTGTACCGGCGATTTGGTGTCTAAATCTCAAGATTTAATAGAATAGACTCTGCTACACCTTAAATACACAAGGGCACTCAGATAGCGCTTGTGTAAGTTAATGAGCTTAGACAGTATATGCCAGTGACGTATCAATTTTATAAGATTTTAATCTGATCTTTTTAAGCGCAGTATACCACTGGATTGTACGACACAAAATTAAGTTTACGTGTACCGGCGATTTGGTGTCTAAATCTCAAGATTTAATAGAATAGACTCTGCTACACCTTAAATACACAAGGGCACTCAGATAGCGCTTCTGTTTTATTGAAGTCCGTAGAGTACGAACATACTTATAGTTTTTCTCGGTCACTTCGTTTGATATTTTTTTTTATTAGCAAATGTTGTGAAATTACTATATTCTTAAAGTTACAACAATAGAGAAATACTAGGGGGAAACTAGAAAAAAAACAAAAAAATTACTCAAAATTATCACACATACGAATGTTGTTTTTGTTATCACATAGTATTTTTACTAATACTATCCCACCACTTAGGTTTTTGACAACTGAGTTAGGTCTTTGATCTATGTGTATTTATTTATGGTTACAACTTCGACAAATCATAAGTTTGTGGGTTTGAAATTGATTTAAATTTTTTTTTTTTAATACATATTTTGCATTTCAAACAAAAAATCGTTTGCAAAATGGCTGAGTTACGGTAGTTTAAGTTTCAAACAATTCACTTTTTTCAACAAATTTTCATTTTCTTCGCGCTCTATGTTGATTGTGATGTAGTAAAACATGTGGTACTTATTTTTGTGATAAAGCTTGCTAAAGTTGCTTTCCAAAACACACAAGTAGATAAAAATCGATTACAAAATGAATAAGGTAATTTTTTATAGAAATGCTTGCATGCTTTTTAAAAACATCATTGCTGACTTTAATCTACCGTAACCCAACAGATTTGTCTTTATAAATATTTTTCTGTTTAAAAGGTAAAACTCATATCTTTCAAACAAATTATCAGTTTACCGTTATTTAACGAAGTGATCGCCAAAATTATAAGTATCATAATTGCTACATGAGAACTCCTGCGTATTCTATTCATTCACTATGGTATCACTATGTTACTAACCATTAAATGAAGTGATATTGAACGTATTGTCATAATCAGCAAATAAATAAATAAATAAATATGGCACGAAAACGATTTTCGAACATTGATTCTGCTCTGAATCTTTAATAATTTTGTGTATTGTACAAAAAATAGTTTGAAGATATTTGATGAAGTATAAAATATACCATGGTTTGTGAGCCATTAAGATTCAAATTCTGCGAAATCAACAAAATAAGCAGAAAGTAGTGTAGCAAATATTTGTTAAAGACTACGCTCAATCATCTCTCCATAATTAAGAACTGGGACCGAATGTCACAAATTTTAATAAGCAGAAGTGTATGAAGTGTTAGCGTTTAGACCGATTTGTAATTGTCTTATTTCAATGACATTTTGTTTTTTGGTCAAACATTTGTTAAAATTGTTTCTTAAAAATACATTTCGTAGCCTATTTTCTAATATTTAATGTCAGATTGTTTCTTTGTTTTGTTAATGAGTATGAGTCTGAAAAGTTCGTTTATATCATAGATCTGCATGTTTGGTCAAGTGGCTTTTAAATCGGAATCAACAAGCAATTCATTATCGAAGCTTATTCTGAATTGTTTCGATTCTTTTTAGAAACTAAATATGAAAAGTATAATTCTCATAGTATTCATTTAACACACAGCGGTATTGAGGATAATGAAATAGCTACTGCCTCAGCTACTTCTGTAATAGCTCCAGAACCTTAATGTGACATAAAGTGGTCGATAGTCGCATCTTTGAATGTATATTGAATTCCAATAGGATAATTAGATATTCAGAGACATTACAGGAATTGTCTCTGGTTATTTCCAATTTAACTATCCATGATAGACAATTATTAAGTTAAAGAAGTTCGCTTTGATGCATTGGAGTTGAAAAAATTATTGTTTTGAAGGAGAGCGTTATTTCCTGCATATAATTGTTGAGTTCAGATGATCTAAAGTAATAGTGTTAAAGAGCCTGAAGTAATGGATAGACTGTGGTAGAGTTTCAAAAAAATTTAAGAATTTCAAAACCGCACTTTCGTTTAAAAAAAAAAAATGAAAACCGATCGATTTAGGTTCTATGATAATTTATTAAATATTAAGTGTTAAGCATACAAAAAAAATCAGTTGATAATATGGGAAATGCTACAAAAATTTAAAATTCAAACTTGACTTGAAGAGGATAAGAGAAAATTGCTACTTTTTAATACATCATTTTAGTTACTTAACTTATATACATTAAAGTTGGCTGATATGCTTCTCAGTAAAGAAATAATCAAGGGGAGCTCAATGTTATTATAATACCAAAAAAGAAGAACTAAACCAAACTAAGGAGTACTTTTTCGTTCTTAAATTGGTATTTTTCTATAATATTGAACCTAGAATCAGGAAATTACTTTGAAATTTCCAATTAGACGGCGGTTCAAGTGTGGAAAATTGGTACTTTTTATTATATTAAATTATTTTACTTAATGTATATACATAATAGTTGGTAGATATGCTTCTGAGTAAAGAAAGAAACAAGGATTAATTATATTGAGGTAACAAAAACTACTAGTATTTTTTCGTTCTTCAAATGGTATTTTTTGAAATTTCTATAATAATGAACCTATAAGCAGGATATTAAATACACATAATCCTGAATGAGTTCTAATATAACAAGAAAGAGAGCTATATTCGGCTGTGCCGAATCTTATATAAGTACCCTTCACCAAATTATACTTTAAAATAAAATTAAATTTTTTTTTTTTTGGAAATTGTTTTATAAAAGTTTTTTCAAATTTTTTAAAAAAAAAATTGTTTAATTTTAAATTTTATTTTTTTTTAATTTATTAGTGAAAAAAATGTATGACAAAAAAAATATATTTTTTGTGAAAAAAAATTCGGGTTACAAAATATTTTTCCCGATTTTGACCCATTGTAGGTCCAACTTACTATAGCCTTATATACATCGCTGCAATGGAAATATCTACCATTAGATGTCCATATTGTCTATATTTATGACTTAGTAATCGAGATATAAATCAAAAATAGGCCAAAAATAGAGGTTGTCTCGAATTTTTGCTCATATCTCCGTTATTTATGGACGGATATTGCTGGTTTTAAATAGGAAACTTCTCAGCATGTCTGACAGAATTATTGAAGATTTGGATCCCAAAGATATCTGGGGTTTTCAGAAAATTCATTTCAACAGACAGATAGACAGACGGATATGGCTTAATCGACTCCGCTATCTATAAGGATCTAGAATATATATACTTTATAGGGTCGGAAAACTTTATTGCGGAAATTACAAACGGAAGGGTGAAGGGTATAAAAATTGCATTTATAGGTACTTTTTTTGCAACTAATAGTACTTTTTGATTAATTTATAACGATGATCTAGAAACACGATAATTAGTTGTACTATATCTTTATTGTAAAGGCACTTTTTGAAATATTTCGATATTTCTGGACCCTATAATTCCTGCTTCTAAATAAATTCCAGAATGACACAAAAACATTTATTTTCAAGTGTCTTTGAGAAAAACATAGTTTTGCTATGTTAAGATGTTATTACTTTTATCGATTATTCTTCATAAAATTGTGTCAATATTTCGTTATTTGAAAGTGGTAATTTTTAAATTCTTCGTAACAAATTGTTCGATTAATCATTATTCTAATACATACCCTAGTAGTTATGCACACTTTAAGGGGCAACTTTATGTAGCGTATCCTACTAACGATCTTGACCAATTCCAACCATTCATTCTCTTTAATTTATTTATATTTTAATTTTGTTGCTGACTTTTGTCTTTCATTCATTTTTATTATTTCGTTTGCTAAAAGTTTATTATTTTTTTTTTTTTGCAATGGTCGTGGTTTTCTTGCTCTGTTTATTTTTGTTTTTCTTTCGACTTTAATTGTATTTGTTGTTACTTTTATTTGTATGGTAAATTATTATATACCACACCAGCAGCGTTTCCCACGTCTCCGCCAACATCATAATTATGAGTATTTCCACTTTATAACAATGTGGATAGAGATGAAGCGCTCATAAAAAAATCTTCATTTATATGGGCTTCTTTCTGTATGAGTTTGTAGGTGAATTTGTTTATTTATTTATTTATTTTCTTTAAACCACATTTGGCTTGCGCCCTTAAGACTCGATACAAACAACAGTAACATGAAATTCGTAGTACGTATAACAAGCTGTAGTGGTTTCTTTTTAAATGACTCTCTTGTTAGTTTGGCGTGATTTTAAAGTTTATATTTGAATGTTATACAATTGTAATGGATTTATTAGAGTTTGTTGTAAATGCTGTTTATGATTTTAATATAATTGTACAACCGCAATTAAGTTGAGATTTTTGCTGGTATGAAAAACCAATGTTTTTCTTGGTTAGTTTATCTGTGAGTGCTGTTAAATTAAACCAATTAGGTATTTACACTGGTGTAAGAAGAAATTAGGAAAACTGTTGGTTCTGAAAAGTTATACGTTCTTTTTTAACATAAATTATTGAATCCACAATAAGTGCAATTGATATAAATTTTCAGAGTAATAAATGCATTTTAAGTTGATTAAATGTCTATTCGAATAACTAACTGACAATTCTCTATAGAAAATATTTTGACAAATTTTCTATAGAAAATATTTTGACAAATTTTCTATAGAAAATATTTTGACAAATTTTCTAGAAAATATTTTGACAAATTTTCTATAGAAAATATTTTGACAAATTTTCTATAGAAAATATTTTGACAAATTTTCTATAGAAAATATTTTGACAAATTTTCTATAGAAAATATTTTGACAAATTTTCCATAGAAAATATTTTGACAAATTTTCTATAGAAAATATTTTGACAAATTTTCTATAGAAAATATTTTGACAAATTTTCTATAGAAAATATTTTGACAAATTTTCTATAGAAAATATTTTGACAAATTTTCTATAGAAAATATTTTGACAAATTTTCTATAGAAAATATTTTGACAAATTTTCTATAGAAAATATTTTGACAAATTTTCTATAGAAAATATTTTGACAAATTTTCTATAGAAAATATTTTGACAAATTTTCTATAGAAAATATTTTGACAAATTTTCTATAGAAAATATTTTGACAAATTTTCTATAGAAAATATTTTGACAACATAAATATTTCCACAATATAATTTTCCGACCCTATAAAGTATATATATTCTGGATCCGTCTGTCCGTCTGTCTGTCTGTTGAAATCAATTTTCTGAATACCCCAAATAACTTACAAACTTGATTCATACATAAATATATCGGGAATTCTTCCGGCTCGATTGCTATTTAAAATCGAGAAAATCGGCCCAAAAATGGCTGAGGCATAAGTAAAAAACCGGGCCAACCTCGATTTTTGGCCTATTTTTAATCTATATCTGGATTACTAAGTCATTTATATAGACAATATGGATATCTAATGATAGATATTTCAAAGTCCATTGCATTATATAAGGCTATAGTAATTTGGACCTACAATGGGTAAAAATCGGAAAAAATATTTTTTAACCCGAATTTTTTTTTACTAAAAAGAATTAAAAAAATTTTGAAAACAATTTAAAAAAAAAAAAATTTTAAAAATTTTGAAATTTTGAAAAAAAAAAAGTTTTTTTTTTAAATTTGAAAAACAATTTTCAAAAAAAAAATTTTTTTGTTTATCTAAAAATATTTAAAATTTTTATTTTAAAGTATAATATGATGAAGTGTATATAAGATTCGGCACAGACGAATATAGCTCTCTTACTTGTTTTTATTTGAAGATTCTCTAGACAAATTATCCAACAATCTTTCTATAGAAAATTTATCAAAAATTGTTTCTGCAGAAAATTGATCCAACTTTCTACAAAAAATGTATCCAATATTTTTTTCTACATAAATTTTATTTAACATTTTTGTAAGGAAAATGAATCCAAAATTTTTCTACAGAAAATTTATCCAAATATTTTTCTATAGAAAATGAATCCAAAATAATTTCCATAGAAATTTTCCAAGCAAAATGTTTAAAAAATTTTCCATAGAAACATTTTTTTTTAAATTCTTCATAAAAAAATTTATTTTCTTACATTTTTCTAATGATTCGTTTTCTAGTTTAATAAAAAAATTTTAAAACTTCTGAAAACTATTTTTTATTACAAAAAGATTTGCGTAATTACAAATTTGTTGAGACCTTTGCTGGCAAGAGACTTGAGATTAGATAAAACTTTTAATTCAATTGTGCCTTCTAATTATTCTCTTCACATCTACTAAAGAAATCCTACCTACCCAAGATTTTAGATACACTTCATTAAGCTTGAAAAAAAAAACGAATCTGACCACTTTAAATTTATTTATTTATGGTAGAATTAAATCAACTACAAAATGTGCATCTGCGGTTGACTAATTATAAATTCCAGGAAATTGTTTAAAATTTGTTGATAACAAGACCATTGTTGGAGTATTGACTCTACTAAACAACAAAAATCAACAGCTATAAATAAAATAAAGCCACTTCAATAGCAAACTCATCATGATCATCATTATCACCATAAACATTTTTTAAAATAAAACTCATCAGAATATCAAAGAATTTCAAACCATAGTATTAATTGTACTCGTAGTAATGTATAGTAGTAAACAGTTGTTATTTTACTACAAATTCAGAAAACAGAAACAGTCTTACAACAAACAACAGCAACAACAACAACAACATGCAGTAATATAAAACCAATTGTAGTGTAAAATTTTGAAAAAAAAACAACAACAACAACACTAAATATACAGAATTTCACAAATAAATATTATTTTAATGCAGACATAACGAAACTTTTTTCTATTTTATTTGTATTTTTTTTCTTTTGCATAATTTTACTATACATTTCTATGAACAAAAAAGTAATATATTGTGGAGTGAAGTATGTAGTGTAGTTCAGTGTAGTGTAGTGTAGTGCACTGTACTATGTAAGTATACGTCTGGAGTGTAAATATGTATGTATAACTGACTATTCCCAGCAGTTAAGCAAATAGTCAATGTATGCCTTATAGACAGTAATTGTCAGTAATGTCTGATCACTTGGCTAACTACAATTGATATATTTTGGATAATTTGACCAGTATGTGGTCTTTGTAGTGCAGTTAGTTACTTTTAACATCTCAGGTAATCTAGCGTGGAGTCAATTACCACTAAGCAACCAATAGTATACTGTACTGAAAGTAGTTATTTTATCCACCAGAAGTAATCCATTGGAGAGTTGTCGAAGGAAGATTTGTTGCCTAGCTGACACTTTCACCCGTTCATATTAAAAGAACTAGTTATGTAGCTGACCCAGTAACCAGTTAGGTAGCTAGTAAGGCAAATGACTAGGTATGTGAATCCAATGCCTTGACTATTTTGTATCCAAACAGAGGGTCAGCTTAGGACATTCATGTATTAAAACAAGGCGCCAGGCCAACCATTTCTTTTTTTTACTTTTTTATATGAAAACTTTTCGGTTTTGGAGGGGTTGGGAAAATTCCTATTTCACCCCCTCTGGATTCGCGCCTACCCTAAATGATAGGTAAAATCACTAGTTCGGGACAGTCTTCTAACAATCTTCCAAATCATCAACTACTTAAACTGAAAAACCAATTAAAATCACTAGTTCGGGACAGTCTTTTAGAACTGCTGGGTTACTATGCCACTCTTGTGACTGTCTGTCTGACACTATGTATGTTTTTCTACTTGTACAATAATATAAAGAACAGCCGGTAAACAAAATCAAACCATACCCAAACCATCAACTACTTAAACTAAAAAAAACAGGCTGTATATATAAAAGTTGGCTGTCCGTCTGTGTAGTTGGCTGGCTCACAGCCTTTTGCTTCTACCATCAAGAGGTTGAATAACAGGAAATCCGTTGCTACAAAATATTTTTATATTTGTTAAAAAAAAGCTTAAATTTACAAAAAAATAAAACAATTCAAAAACTTTATTATTTTTTTGAGCTAAAATCACACAATTTGTGGTGTAAAAAATATTAATTTAAAAAATCAGCAAAATTGTAAAACTTATATTTAAAACCAAAACCACCCCCCCCCCCCCCACAATAAATTCAGTACTTTTTTTATTATCATAATGTTTGTAGGCAGTAGATATATATATATTGTTATATATACACTTCCTTTTAATTTTATATTTAACCTTTGACATTTTGCTTTCCCTCAACTCAGTCACATTCTCATGCTCTTTAGAAACAAAAAATTAAGTATGAAAAGCGAAATATAAAAAAAGGCTCACATATTATCTGTTTTTCATTATCACTGCCTAACTTTGCTTATGAAAAGAATGTCTGCTGAACTTTTTATTTCATCTTTATACTCATATACAGACATATATATTTTCATTATTGATTTTTTGCTCTGCCTCTATTTGCCATTTTGCTATGTTGTTTGCTGGTGAACGGGGTATTAAAGGAATCAAATCATTCAGAAAAAGTTTTCAAGTAGGGAACTGATATAATAACAATTTGCCTTACAGAACCAAAGTGAAGCCTAAAATAATATGTACTCATCTGGAAATTTTCGTAAAATATTGTCATGCCAATTAGTATTTTTGGCATAGTTACAATCTCTGTAGAAAAGTTGATGATACAAGGTGGCGCAAAAGTAAACTTCCGATGTTTTTTGGCTGTAATTAAAAAAAAAAAAAAATGAAAAACTTTGATTCTTCTTGTGGGTTATTTTTATTTGGTTTTTTAATTTTTTTTTACATCAAGTTGATTGTCATTTGAGCCCTTTTTATGGCATTTTCCATCACTTTGGCCAAAACTTCCGGCGATACGTTCTCACATTCTTGACGGATATTGTCTTTAAGAGCTGCAAGAGTCTGAGGCTTGATGACATAAAACCGCGACTTCAAAAGGCCCCACAAAAAGAAGTCTGGAGCGGTCAAATCAGGCGATCTTGCTGGCCAGTGCAAATCGCCAAAACGGGAGATTAGGCGCCCGGGAAATTCATCCTTCAGCATATCGGTTGGAACCACATGTTTTCCAATCCCAATTCATCAAGTTGCGGCAAAAAGAACTCGTTGATCATTGCCCTATAGCGCTCACCATTCACAGTAACCGTTTGGCCCGCGACGTCTTCAAAGAAAAAAGGTCCGATGACTCCTCCAGCGAAAACAGCACACCATACAGTGACTTTGAGCGGGTGTAATGGCTCTTCGTGGGTTACACGCGGATTTTCAGTGCCCCAGAAGCGTAAATTTTGTTTATTTATGCACCCGCTAAGATGGAAATGGGCCTCATCACTCATGATTATTTTTGATGAAAAATCATCTTCCTCTTGGTGGTGATTAAGGATGACTTGAGCGTATGTTAGACGCGATTGGCGGTCAGCAGCTAACAGCTGATGCACTGTCTGGACTTTGTACGGAAACATCTTCAAATCTTGTACAAAAATTCGCTGTAAAGACCGTCGACTGATACCCATTTGCGTGGCACGTCGTCTGGTCGATGTCGACGGCGCTTCCATGACATTCTCGGCTACAGCAGCAATATTCTCTGCAGAACGGCTACTCCGGGGTCTGCCACGCCTGGCAGCATCTCGTGTTGTGCCAGTCTCTTCGAGGCGAGCGGTTAAACGTCGCAGTGTTTCACCAGTAGGCGTTGGACGGCCAGGAAATCTGCGACGAAATTCACGTTGTGCCAAAGTCACCGACCGATTATTGGTCAAATAAATAGTCAGCAATATTCCGCGTTCTGGAGCAGTGTAGCGTAACATTCTTTATTAACGTGTTTTTCGCATGTGTTTACTACACAAATGTCAAAACAGAACTGACATTAGGGGCCAATCGCAAAATTTATAGCATTTTCTGATAGGAGGATTACTTTTGCGCCACCTTGTATATTTTCTATAGAAAAGTTTATGATAAATTTTCTATAGAAAAGTTTATGATAAATTTTCTATAGAAAAGTTTATGATAAATTTTCTATAGAAAAGTTTATGATAAATTTTCTATAGAAAAATGAATGATAAATTTTCTATAGAAAAATTTATGATAAATTTTCTATAGAAAATATAAAATTTCTATAGAAAAATACTTGATAAATTTTCCATATAAAAATATAAATTTTTTCATAAATCTATAAAAACATGCTACTTTTTATTCACAACAAGTGGAAATGAAATATTCCCATGATACCTAATAAAGTAAATATATACGCAAAAAATTACTGTCGCACAGTGTTTTAGTTCAAAACTGAATGTTCTGATTTACAATTTTCTATAATAGTTATTTGTCTATAAAAATAGTATACAGTCTATTAAAGCTCTAGCTTTACTTTAGGATCCATATTATATCCTAATATTATGGTAGGATTTTCTCTCCATATATACATATATGTTTTTTTTTTTATTATTTATTTCATAAAAGTTGCATTTAACTTTTTTTTAATGCTAAATGTTGACTGTGCTGTATATGAAGTACTATAGAGGTATATTGTCTGTTGTTTACATACAATCATTGAAATACAGAGTTGGCTGTCTGGAGTCTTCTACTCCAAAAAAAAATAAAACTATTTAGTGAGGAGAATAAAATAAATAGTAGCTATGTATTATTTATATGTTCATTTAATCATACATAATATGTACAACATTTATAGCACATACTCGTACTATCTTTATGTAGAAATACTCATACATATACTATGTATGTTTACATATAAATGTAAATGTTTGTTTAATACATACATGTTAACACGGATAAATGTTTAACTTAACATTTACAATTTAGCATCTATTTACTAAAGAAAGTTTATTAAAATAAAAGCTTTATTTAACACATAGTTTTAGAGCTGTAGCACAACAAAAAGATTTTCATTTACAAAGTACTTTTAGTAGAGTTCGTACGCCCACTTTTAAATTGGCAATGAAGTTTGTAGTAGCTATACTTAAGGTAGGGTCACACACGGCAAATATTTACTCAAAAAAGCGTAACCACTTTTTTTTAGCACAAATTTGTTTGACATTGTTTACTCTTACAAGTGTTTTGTAAGATCAAACAGCATCAAATAAAATAAAACTAAATATTTGTTTTGAATCATCCAAAATAAGATACGTTTTGGAAATAAATAAAGGAATTCAAATATATTTTTTATAGTGGTTACGTCTTTTTCGTAAAATATTTGCCATGTGTGACCCTACCTTTAGGTTTTTAGAATTGCCAATGTTGTAGATTTCTACTATTGGTTAATAGATGTATTTATGAGTGAAATGATCACAAAATCTATAAGTAAATATACACTTTAGGATCATACACGCAGAAAAAAAATATAGTTGTGCATTGTTACTGTAATCATTTCAACATTTGTGCATGTTTACTGTAACCATTTCAACATTTTTAACAGTATTATAGTCACAGTAACTATATATATGATTGTGGTAACAATAATGTGGTTAATTTACGATTCACATGCTTGTATCAACCATATATATGGTTACAGTAAACATGTATATGTTTGTGACAACCATTTATATGGTGAATAATTTTATCATAATATGTTGTTCTCAAATTAAGATATCCATAAGCCGAGAGCAACATAATATGGTAAGTTCCTCATCATATAAATCGTTGTCACAAACATATATATGTTTACTGTAACCATATATATTAAACTTGGTCCTACAAACAGTTGGTCAAGCATTCAAATGTCTGCCGTCAAACTGTTTTCAATGTTATTAAACAGTACCGGGAGAACTTGTACGTTGATAGAAAACCTGGTTCAGGTAGAAGGAATAGTCAACATGATGTTTCTAAAGCCAAAAAAATAGAAAGCATTTTCAAAAGAGCTCCCAACACATCCGGTAGGAAAGCAACCCGGTTAGCTCAGTGCTCGGACTATTTGGTACGAAAAGTTAAAGCTAATGCAGGTTTAAAAACATACAAGGCTCAAAAAGTTCCTGACAGGAACGATGCTAAAAATTTAGAGGCCAAACACAAAGCACGGAAATTGAAGTCAAGTTTTATAAAAAAAAATATTCTTGCTGCATAATGGATGACGAAACGTATGTTCTGGCAGATTTTTCGCAATTTCCTGGTCAAAAATTGTATGTTGCTGATGCTCAAGGGAATGTTGAAGAAAAGTTTAGGACCCAAAAGCAGAAAAAATTTCCCAACAAGTTCTTGGTATGGCAAGCAATATGCAATTGCGGTAAAATAAGTCAATCATTTGTTACAACGGGCTCTATAAATACCTAAATTTACATCAAGGAATGTTTACAAAAAAGGCTGCTACCATTCATAAGACTTCATAATGTATCCACTTATTTTTGGCCTGACTTGGCATCCTGTCACTATGGTAAACAAACTCTTGAGTGGTACAAGAACAACAATGTGGTATTTGTACCAAGAGAGGCAAATCCTCCAAACTGCCCGGAGCTAAAGCCAGTGATGAGATATTGGGCTCTTGTTAAAAGAGAATTTAAGAGCACAAAAAAGGTGTCCAAAAGTGTGGTAGATTTTAAACGGAGATGGACTACCTGTTCGAGGGTTTCAGAAAAAGGTTCAAAATTTCATCACTAGTGATTAAAACTATAAAAATATTTTTTTTTTTTTTGTAAATTCTAATAATAATTTCAATCAAATAAAAAAAATTTAAAACTGTAAGTTTAGTGGTTTCGTTTTTATTTATATATATGTATGTTAAGAATCTTTCGATCTCACTCCTTATACCTATAGATCACAATAAATAGAACCTATAACTGTTATAATGATGCCAGTATAATTTACGAAGAAGAATGTAGCATTAGTATCAAATAGATGAAGGAAACCTCGCCAAAAGTGTAGGGTATCATGATATGACTTTAAACCTTGTATAAAATTTACATTTGTGTATTGTAATATTTTTCTTTTTTTTTAATTTTTAGTTTTATTGTTGTAGAAAAAGTTTTCTGTTTGTAAAAATTTTATATATTTGTTTATATTTTTACCACCATCTAGCTGTGGATCAGTATGAGTGAGTACATCTGTTTTACACCACAAAGTTACTGATAATAATGGTGATGATAATGACGATGATACTTATGATGTCTGTCTATCTGCATTGTAAAAAAAAAAAAAAAAAAAACAAAACCTGAAGGTTTTTTTCATTTTTGTGCTGGTTTATTATTACTTCTTTTTGTTCTAACAATGACTATTAAAAACCGTCTGACTGTTGTAAATATTTTGCAACAATAATTTTTAAATATTAAAAAATCCATATACCAAGAACAAAAACATGTGATTTGTTTGTACTTTAGTTTCAGTTTTTCCTTGTGGTTCATTGCTCCCTCTTGGCAAAAAACAGAAACAGTAAGAAAAATCTGGTTGGCTGTGTCTGCTTTCATAATTTGTTTCTTGTAGTTTTTCTTTGTAAGTTTGGTTTATGATGGTGGAAAAAAAATTCAAATTTCCATTTAGCTTAGCAAAATTTGTTGGTTTTTTCTTCTTTACATTGATTTTTTTTAGCACCATTCGTGAAGCCAACCATCTGTCTTTGGTCCAGTATGTATCATTTGCTTTTGTGAGATCATACATTTATCTTAAACCTGCAACTAGACCGAAGCTGATAAAAAAAAAAACAAAGAAAAACTAAAAACGCCAACTTCTCTTAAGTCAGGTATAACTTGGACAAGTTACTTTTGTAAATTATGTGTATGTACGAATAAGAGTGTGCAATAATTAATGGTCTGTTAAATGAGTCGTCTATTTAAACTGTATTGTCTGTAATTAAAAAAAAAAAATGAAAAACTTTGATTCTTCTTGTGGATTATTTTTATTTGGTCTTTTAATTTTTTTTACATCAAGTCGAGAATATGATGTCATGTAAATGGCCGCCGCCACAGTTGATTGTCATTTGAGCCCTTTTTATGGCATTTTCCATCACTTTGGCCAAAACATCCGGCGATAGGTCCTCACATTCTTGACGGATAAGAGCTGCAAGAGTCTGAGGCTTGTTGACATAAACCCGCGACTTCAAAAAGCCCCACAAAAAGAAGTCTGGAGCGGTCAAATCAGGCGATCTTGCTGGCCAGTGCAAATCGCCAAAACGGGAGATTAGGCGCCCGGGAAATTCATCCTTCAGCATATCGGTTGGAACCACATGTTTTCCAATCCCAATTCATCAAGTTGCGGCAAAAAGAACTCGTTGATCATTGCCCTATAGCGCTCACCATTCACAGTAACCGTTTGGCCCGCGACGTCTTCAAAGAAAAAAGGTCCGATGACTCCTCCAGCGAAAACAGCACACCATACAGTGACTTTGAGCGGGTGTAATGGCTCTTCGTGGGTTACACGCGGATTTTCAGTGCCCCAGAAGCGTAAATTTTGTTTATTTATGCACCCGCTAAGATGGAAATGGGCCTCATCACTCATGATTATTTTTGATGAAAAATCATCTTCCTCTTGGTGGTGATTAAGGATGACTTGAGCGTATGTTAGACGCGATTGGCGGTCAGCAGCTAACAGCTGATGCACTGTCTGGACTTTGTACGGAAACATCTTCAAATCTTGTACAAAAATTCGCTGTAAAGACCGTCGACTGATACCCATTTGCGTGGCACGTCGTCTGGTCGATGTCGACGGCGCTTCCATGACATCCTCGGCTACAGCAGCAATATTCTCTGCAGAACGGCTACTCCGGGGTCTGCCACGCCTGGCAGCATCTCGTGTTGTGCCAGTCTCTTCGAGGCGAGCGGCTAAACGTCGCAGTGTTTCACCAGTAGGCGTTGGACGGCCAGGAAATCTGCGACGAAATTCACGTTGTGCCAAAGTCACCGACCGATTATTGGTCAAATAAATAGTCAGCAATATTCCGCGTTCTGGAGCAGTGTAGCGTAACATTCTTTATTAACGTGTATTCCGCATGTGTTTACTACACAATTTTCAAAACAGAACTGACATTAGGGGCCAATCTTAAAATTTATAGCATTTTCTGATAGGAGGATTACTTTTGCGCCACCTTGTATATATAATGCGGCATTTTGTTACCAACTAACTATGTTTTGAATGAGAATTGAGTGGAATGTATTTTGTCTGAATTTGTATTTGTTCATTATAAACAGATATTGTATTTTATTTATAGTTTTTGTTGCAGCTTTTTACTATTATTTTACGGTGGGTGTAATTTTTTTATTATTAAATTATAAAAATTAATCGTTTTATAAATTTTCCCGTTGTTAATGCTTCATCGAAATTGTTGACGCACTAATGAATGAATGAATGAAAAACAACCTGCCCCAAGTTATAATTATGTGTTTTTTCTTTAAATTTTGCTCGCTTGTGGCAACAAATGATAATTTGAAATAAAGTATTTAATGTTGACACCTACATAGATGCTTTAAGGGAAAAAGTGTATTTGTGTTTTTTTTATAACTTAATTATTAGATAACTTTTCCCCAGCAAACAAAATATGTCTCATTCCGATGCAATACAATGCTTTATTATAGCTACTCGCTGTAACAGCTTACAGAAATACATCAAAGATGCAGTAATGTAAGCATTTTTATTATATAATGGCTTGTTAAATATTTGTTGATTGGAAAATCATTCCAAAGTATTTTTGCACTCGTATAAGACTTTTAGTAAATTTTTCAGTCCTATGAATAAAATATATTAAGGGTACTCATTTAAACGCTTAAGTTGCCCATTTGTGCAAATGTGCGGATTTGCTCGACGTGTTAAATTTTGTGCAATTTTATACAGAAAATGTCTATATGATAAATATGTCAAACAAAAATAAATTCAACAAATGCTTAAAAAAAAGATTTAAAAATTTTATAAATTTAAATTCTAAAACTTTTGAATGAAAGTGAAATCTTTGTTGGTTAATATTCCCATACATAATGCCATTCAATTCAATCATTCTGTTCCAAAGTCACACAATTTTCACATTGATTTTTATTTCTTATAAATAAATATAAAAAAAGCAGCTGATTCATCATTGCACAATAAATTCAAATTTGCGTTTACATGAGGACCCTTATTAAAAATAAATATATCTGGGGACTTTTGACAAAACAACTTAAGTGAAACTTTCTGCGGAAACGGGTCGACCAATTTCAAGGTACGTTGGGGATGGTCTGTAGATGGTTTATGTGAAGTTTGCACAAAATCGAACCAGTGAGTATGGAGATATCGCATTTAGATTTTCCTGTGTATTACCATACAAATAGCAAGAAAATGCCCTCCATTTTCCATATTATGGCTATTTATTGTCACTTGAAAAGTTATCAAACCATGTATCGTAATGTCATATGTGTACAATGACATTCGGTCTTTCCAATTGGTATGTTGAGCTAAATCTTTTCAGTCATGGTTTCAATTGCCATTTTATTTGTGCGCTGACCATTTGATTTTTCACCTCCCATGCACCTGCATTGTATCATAGGTATGTGTTATTGTGGTTGTTGCTGTTAGAACGGTGCTGATTAAATTTTTGATTTACTAATGACATTCGATCTCTCTTATTGGAACGTTAAGCTGGCCACACGCTTTTTTATCTCTCACTCGAATTCATTTCATTCATTGATGCCGAGTTTGATTGAAGCCACAATATTGATTGGCAAAGCAAAAAGCGAATTGTTGTTTATACCGCGTATTCCACTGAAACCAACAGACATGTCATTTGAATTCAAGCGCTTGCTATGCCCAGTGCATCTATCATTTGTCATGTCCATCAACCAGGCCCAAGGATAAACGCTTCAAGTATGCGGATTGAATTTGGAGGAGCCTTGCTTCTCTCATCGGCAGCTACTCGTGGCCTGTTCAAGAGTTGGCTTTCAAAATGCTTTTATGCTCCAGATGAAAAAACAAAAAATGTAGTGTATCCAATACAAATTCTTAAAATGTTCATATAAAAACATAATAGGACTTTTCATTATTTTTAGTGTAGTGAATCACTATAGACCCAACTTACATTTGTAGTGCAAAATTTAGTTTTAAACACGCAGAGAAAAAATATAGTTATGCATGTTTACAGTAACCATTTCAACATTTTTAAAAGTTTTTTAACAATATTATGGTCACAGTAACTATTTACATGATTGTGGTAACCATAGTGTGGTTAACTTACGATTCACATGATTGATACAATCATGTGAATGTATATGTTTGTGACAACCATTGTTATGATGAATCTTTATATAATAATATGTTGTTCTCAGATTATGATATCAATTAGCCGAGAGCAACATAATATGGTAAAATCTTAATCATAAAAATGGTTGTCACAAACATATACTTGTTTACTGTAACCATTTATATGATTGATACAATCAAGTGAATCGTAAGTTAACCATATTATGGTTACCACAATCATGTAAATAGTTACTGTGACCATAATATTGTTCAAAAACTTTTCAAAATGTGGAAATGGACACTGTAAACTGGCACAACTATATTTTTTCTCTGCGTGCAGGTGACAAAACAAAAAAGTTAAAGGCAAAACAATGATTCCTCTTCAACCACATTGAAGGCAAAACAAAGTTTCCCGGGTCAGCTAGTAATCATATAATTATCGATCAACTCAACAGTTTTCACTTAAGTTCTTTTGTCAAAAGTCGACAGAGATAAATAGCTATTATAGGTAATATAGTTTATTGTTAATTGAAAAATCATTCTAACAATATAACAGATACATCAGCATTTCCTAGGTATTTAGTAGTCACAAGGTTATCGATTTTAAGTTAAGTTTCATAAGGCTCTTATCTTGGCGTGTTACTTAATCCAAAGCCGATTGGAAAATGAATATAGAAAGTTGTTTCGAATAAAATTTTCAAAGTCCCTCATTTGAAATAACCTTATAAACTCTTGTTTCATTAACCCTTTCCCTGTCCTGTGCCTCACATATGGGCAATTCCATGTCATCGTACGTGACATTTGTACGCCTATAGAGTGGAATAGATTTTCCAAAAATAAGAGTATCTGAAAAATAATTTGGTCTGTATGTTTCATTCAGAGGGTGCTATATTTTAAAAAAATAATAAGTTCTTTCGAAACATTGTTATCCAAAATATCGAGCGAAATATGGGTATATCGTACATGACATAAAACGGAAGTAATTTTGAGGTACATGTAGAAATATGCGAAAATTTGCGAATCGTGAGTGGCGTTATGTTTTCTTTTAATTTCTTACACTAAACGAAATATTTTTCCTTTACAATCTGTCACATTTAAATAAAAACAATAATTGGATGATTTTATAATAAATAAAATTTAATATCGTACGTGACATACCGTACGTGACAGATTTTTCTCTTCTAGTAAAATAATATATATTCTGTAAATAGATGTATACAAAAACTAAAAAAATGAATAGAAAATATACATTCGGTTTCAATAAACAATTTTATAATAGCAAATAAACAATCAGAGTCAAATTCATTTCACACTATATGCTTATAGGGAGCTTAGTTTTGACCGCAATTTCAGCCTAAAACACGCCAATTAAATTAAAAAATTGAATATAGTCAGTTTAAAATATTATACTTGCCAATAAAATGTTGTAATAAGCTTTTAATACTGACACATAGTAATATTTTAGTGTTTTCTCCTATTCAAATCATCTTGAAAAAAAGTTTCAAGGGTTTTTGGGTTTTCAGTCGTGGTAGTCATTCTCGTGGAATTGCCCATATGATGCACAGCAAGTTTCTTTCACATGCTCGTGCATCACATATGCACCCCTATCGCGAATCAATATTTCACATGAAACGTGTTCCCTTTTCCCATTTTTCGTTCATCAACTTTGTTCACGTGAAAAAATTCCCCTACATGGGAAAGTTTTAGATGGAATTTTATAAACAATAAACATCTGTTACGAACAAAGTTAACTATTGTGAATGAAAAGTTTAAGGGAATATCACGATAGCAAATTCCCGTTCTAGGGAAATGGATATTTCATGGACACATAAATTTCACATGTTTTGCCGATAGGGGTGATGATTCACAAATTATATTATTTTTTAATTAACAAAAACAATTTTGGACGTACGGCATAAATTTGGTATTTATAAGGGTTAAGATAGTTTCGTCTAAATTTTTTAAAAATTTTTTTTTTTTTTTTTTGTTTTTTAATTTTAACTTTAAAATAAATTTATTCGATTAATCTTCTTAAAAAATTAATTAATTATTTAAAAAATTATAAAATGTAATGCATTCGAATAAAAAATATATTTTTCCAAGATTATTCGAATAATTTTTATTCGAATTACAACCCTATTATATATTCAACACCAATACAGTACTATTTTAGTGGAATTTGTTCAAATAATTGTTTTTTGGTTGAACCCAACTTTCAATACAAAACATTTCGGAGAAAAAAAAAATACAAAATCCTTCTTCTTGGTGGTGGAAAAAAAAATATATATGAAATCATAGAGTTTAAATTTAAAGAAATAGTAATAGAACATGGGGTTACTGTTTTGGGCCACCTTTTACAAATTTCAGTTGTTGCCATTTAGTAGTAAAAGGTAATTTCTTTTTATTTTACCCCTTAATTTGGTAAAGATTGTTGATCCTTCTATATATAAGAGACTTTAATAACACAGTGCTACAATAACTTGCAATAACTTTGCAAATGGTTCATTGTAGGTTTAGGTGAGTGTATTACAAAACCGGTTTTAAAAGTTCCAATATACCCTCAAATTTCAGAGATATGGACAAAAGGAGCCGCAAATTTAAACATTTAAAACTCAGTCATTATTTACCCGATTTGCAAACGACATTAAAAAGTTACCAACGAGGTCTTTCCAAGTATATACACTTTTACTATTCAATTAATATGTAGAGATTTTTCCAATAATATCAACATTTTTGATTTTTTTAACTTTTTCAACTATTACGAGTATTTTTTTCAGATCTTCATTTTTAGACAACAATAATTTTAAAGCCAGTGTGTCCTTCGCTTTTGCCCATATCTCGGAAATTTGTGGGTATATTGGAACTTTTAAAACCGGGTTTGTAATACACTCACCTAGACATACAACCAGCACTAGGTCATTTGCCAAGTTATTTTTGAGTGTAGCACAGTGTAATTTGTAATTTAATAGTTCTGTTTACAGCTTTAAAATAATGGCTCTTTAGTGCAATATTCAAGACATCATATTTTTTTAAATTTTCAAGTCTCTAGTTGATAATTTTATAATTCGATCAACCCTGCTAATTTCCATAATTTACGATTCCAGTAAATATTGTACATTACATGAACTCAAGACCAATTAAGAACACTCTTATACATAGAGTGGAAAAGGAGAGAAATATCAATGGAAAAAATTAGTCAATTTTCACACATACGGGTGATACAATAGCAAAATTCACCAGCAGTTAAGCATGTAGTCAATGTATACCTTATAGACAGTAATCGTCACAAATATCTTATCACTTGGCTGACTCCAATTTATATATTTTGGTAATTTGACCCGTGTGTGCTCTTTGTAGTGCAGATGTAAGACAATTGGTTATTTTATACATCCAAAGTAATCTAGCGTGAAGACAATTGTCACTTAAGTGTCTCTAATTAATCTGGAGTTTAGTCACTTTAAACGTGTTGTGTGATAATTCGTTCAAACTGGTTTTATACAAATTGTGTTGATACAATTATCATACAGTTTATTTTTATTTTTGCTTAAGTATACTGGTATCCCACGTAACACAACATTAAGTCAATAGTCACTTTAGTGTCTCTTAGTAACCTATAGTGAAGTCACTTTAAACGTTTATTTTGTACTGCACTTTAGAAAGTAGTTATTTTACCCACCAGAAGCAATCCATTGGAGAGTTGTCGAAGAAAGGTTTGTTTACAAGCTATCGTTTATTGGACTATCTATGATATGTCTTTTAGCTGAATATTTCAGGTCAATTATCACTCGTACATGTTAAAATAACTAGTTATGTAGTTGATCAAGTTACCAGTTAGGTAGCTAGTAAGGTAACTGACGATATTTAACCAGTATATGAATCCAATGCGTTGACTGCTTTGGACCAGCTATTAGACAGTCTCATTGTAGTCTATAAGGGTCAAGGGCTTAGGACATGCACGTGTTAAAATAACTATTCACGTAGCTATTGAAGTAACTAGTTTCCACCCTAAATGATGGGTAAAATTACTAGTTCGGGACTGTCTCCTAGAACTGCTGGGACATGCCAATATATTCTCATGAATTAGGTTTTTGACAACACACATAAGTTTTTGGCTCTCATTTACCAATCTCTAGTTGTCATCTATGACTTTATGTTTGAATCCAGCGCATTTTAACTATTTCTGAATAGTAAAAGGTAATTTGAAATATAAAATCCTAAAATATATTTATTTGTATGTATCATCATCCTCTTTCATGGGTTGTAACCACTTGCAATGAAATATTACAAACCATATTCTACAAAAAAAAGTAAGCAGCTACACAAAATAATCCTCTTAAATATTTAATCAAAGTCAAAGAAATTTATTAAACTGATAGATTTTTGATGACATAATTAATAACACTCACTCGCACAAGCATTTTTCATGGAAAATTATCAAATCTACAAAATTTAAGCCCAATAAAATAAACGGAAAAACATTTTTGTTAATTTAGCATAAAACAGAAAGAAAAAAATACTACCAATATTTGTGAATTGTAAAACAAAATGTCAATTAAGGGCAGTTTTATTAAACCAAATTTGTGATTTTTTTTTTTAATGTCTACATTTTCAGGTTTTTACCCAACATTTTGTATGAATAAATTTCATTAGCCCGACAAAAATAAAATAACATTTAAAATGTTTTCTGTTCATTTTAACCAAAAAATTATGAATGCATTGCACAGTGGTGCGCCCTCAATGACTACTTAGCACGTAAATTAAAGGCGCTTAAAGAACTTTTATAACAGAGAGTTTTTTCGGCATATTTGTATGTATGTAGATGGTTTTCTGCTATTGTATGTGTAATTTTTCCTTCTTTTTCTTTCATATTTCTTTGAATACTTTGTAACAAAATGTGTTTTAAGTCGGTAAACAGGATACATACACCCCTCACTCATCTCTTTTTCTATTTGTTTTCTTATTTGTTTACATACATACATATGTAGGTATAGGTAAAATTATGTCTTTTACGATTGTGAAGGACAATCTAAAGTAAACAAAATTGTGCTGCTGCTTAGCGTTCTTTCTCTTTTGGTCTTCCATTGCAGATTAAAATGAATTTCCATATTTTTTTTTTGTTGCAAATTTTTTCTTTGTTTTATTTTTCTTTACAAACAGCATGTACTTATATGGTAATAAAATGTACCCTATGTTAGGTATTTCGCTAAAGATTTATTTACTTAATTACAAAACATAATCAGTTATTTATCAACAAACAACGTCAATGTCTTCGAAGTTCATGAAAATTATGAAATAAAAAGCGAAAATCACAATTAATAGCTTACATCATACAAAGAAAACACATGACATGTTATCCATGTTCTCTTTATGTCGACCCATGGCTTAGAATCATGGATTCGAACAAGAATAAATGAGAATGTTAATAACAAAACGCAATAATTTCACTTAATTTTTTTTTTTTTTGGATAAATTAATACATTGCACTCGCGGTAACGTGAACTAATTAAAACCAAGGGAGTTCATGTTAGTGAAATTGTTCACGTTAGCGATTGTCGAATTTCATGGAAAAAATATAAAATTTTATAATATAAACCTGTGTTTTACACGCTTGAACGTGAAATAAAACAAAATTATTGATTAAAATGCATTACAAAACAAAACGAGATTACGAGAAACTATAAATTGAAACAAAATTACATAGCAAATAAAATTACTTATTCGTTGCCACTAAAAAAAATTAATTTAGAGGATAAAACACATTTCTTTAACAAGGGGATTCTCAAAACTTTAAAAATTGAATTTAATGTATGTATTGAAGTGAAGTGTGAGCTTTCTGAGTTTGTTCACGTTACAGAGTAGTCAATGTAAGCAAAAGCTTGTTCACGTTAGGCGGTGTTCACGTTAGACGGTGTTCACGTTACCGCGAGTGCACTGTAAGTTTAATTTAAGTCATTAGGATTTATATTGGAAATGTTTAACTTTGATCTGAACCATTATATTTGGTTTTGTATTACAGTAAAATTATTATCCTTTAGTATGGTTTTTATAATATTTACATACATTTTAACTTGTATAATTGGATTCAGTTAAAATAACGAAAAGCGTTTTATTATGGACTTTCTCAAATTATTATTTTGAAAAGATCTCATGCGCAAATCAATTATTATCGTAATTCCATTACAAAGTACGTACGCATGGTTAAAAGTTTTTTTCTTCGTAAAATTCACAACAACATTTGTGATCGCCATTCAAAAGTCACTTTAAAATCTCAAAAATGAACTCTAGAGCATTGGTAGGCGTTCATATTGTTCAGGTTACGAAGATTTTCATCAATTTACACGTACACAACTCGAATGTAAACAATAGAGCGTAAAAATACAAATATTTCATTCAGTTGCTTGATGTTGTTGCGGATATTTTATTTTTTACCCATATATGCACTCAAATTACTTAAATGCCTCTATTTGCCTACCAATGCTCTAGAGAGATGGATGCTGACACAGAACTAGTTATGTGATTGGTTATTCGCAGTTAGTGAGCGGTTCTAGATTTAACGCTTTATATGAAAACCAGTCACTTTAATATAGTGTTGGCCCATCGACGAACTAATGCAAGCAAACAATTTAACCTATATCTCCTGTTTGCACAAAGCAGGGGAAGCCAAATTTATATCAACTGATTCCTATGAAAATATTGATTAGGTAAGGCTGGTTGTCAGAGTCAAATCCAATACACTTAGACCTATTGTTGCATATTAATACCAGGGCACGTTACTTAGTTTGAGTTCCTACCATGCAACTGACTTACAATCATTACAAGGCTCATAATATGCTCCAATTCAGTTTCTGTTGTGTCAGGCAGTTTGTCTACGACCTACTGAGGATGCATTATGTTCAAAATGCAAGGCCTGTTTCACGATATCGAAAGAATAGAAAAAATTTGTATGAAAACTATTCGAAAGAATTTTAAAAATTTAGTGTTTTTCATAAACGTGTTTTCGACATCGTGAAACAGGCTTTGAGTTGCTGTGCATAGCACCCAATGAGATTGTGTGAAGTTATCACAGAGATACACAGTATTTTCATTAAAAGAAATAAGTACCTGTTAGGTTATGCAAAGCCTGATTTGACATTCTCTGTACATTCATATTCGGCGTCGACAAAATGATGTTACTGATCAGCCATTGCCTAAAAGAATCAACAGATTTGCGGTTGCCTTCTTGAAATACACCACTTTATATATCAGGAATATACTTCATAATACATACAATCATTGTACTTAGGCAGATAACATTTTCCATATTTTATTTCATGTACTTTCATGTACTTTGAAAAAAATCGCTTCTTATATGCAGTGTTGGAAGGACATAAACGATCACAGGAGAGTGCTTTGTAAAGAAACTCAATGCTTTACTGGGTAAAGCCATCTGTGTAAAAGTTAATGTCCCTTCTTCTAAGAGTAATAACATTTCCTAAGCAATTGGGACGAAGATTAAGGCATCTCAAAAACACTTTCAAACTAGAGTTTCAATCAACGTCATTGATATTTTTGCATATAAATTTCAATCTAAATCGTACTATTTTTTAAAAAAAAATCCAAATTGTTCAATTCTACTCCATTTTTATTCTAAATCGTGGTTCAATTAGTATTGAAATTTCTACTTGCATCATGGCTCATTTAATATAGAAATCTCTACATGAGTAGAAAAACTTTTTATACATGTAAATTATTTTGCCAGAATCGTGACACTTTTCATAGAGTTTATTTAACCTGAATTTTATAGAAATTATTTAACCTCAAACGTGGATTCTTTATGCAGAGATTTCAATTCGATTCGTGCCTCATTTTATATTCCAAAAAAAGCGATCCCGAAATGTATCGACTTGATGTGGAGGAGCTGTAATTTCAACAAATCGTTCCATAATCTATTAATTTAAGAATAGTTTTAAACTTTCGCGTAAAAATAATGCGATTTAACACCACAAGATTATATTCTGAGGGAGTATTTTAAATTGCTAGGCATTGCCGATATGCCAGAGACTATATGGACTTGGAAGACGATATAGACCACATCAAATACAGTAAGATGTGATCTAAAATTTGATTTCCTGATTGGATAACATTCGAGCCAGTATCGGCGTTCATATGTATTCAAATGAAATTCGCACAAAATTATCTTATAAATACAGCCTAATTTTTGTTATTATCTAATTCATTTTTGCAGTATAACTTCCTGATCAAGACTCTTGTCATTAGGGCATTTCAAAGTCGTCCTTGTTTTCTCTTTCGCAACATTTCTACTCATACATATTCCTTGTTCGTTCTTCTTTTCATGCATAATGACCATCTTTATTATTAACATTAAGTACCACCTGGCGACTTTGGCTTAGAATATTATTTCTGCTTTTATTTTAGCCACTCATTGTAAGTCGTCTTCTGTCACAGTAGGTAGAATGTAAATGGAATGGATGGCTAGATGGTTGGTTGTTGGAATATATGTAGGTAGCTGAAGTTACTTCGTTTCGTCATTTGAATACTTTTGTACAGGTAGAAAATAATGTTATAAAGTCAACTTTCATCAGTGTTAATAACAGTGTGTGACTGGGTATTTGTCTAAGAATTTTTGTCACCTTCTTGTTTTCTGTATTGAAAAGACATTTTTGTGGAATTGTTAACATAATACAAATATTTTCATACATATGAAAATATTGTTGATTATTAACACTAACAACATCATCATCGTCATCGTCAAAGTGAGTTGTAAGATTTTGTATAAGTATGTGTGCTTTTATGTAAATGATTTTATTTTGTTTTCACAGATAAAATTATTCATCACGTTTAACATACTCACAAGCACTTGCCAGCATGCATACGACTAAATTTGTAAATTTTGATTTACATACAAATTAACATTAGGATGAACACACAATAAATGAAATACTTATTCCTGCTAATATGTATATTCCTTTGGAACAAACAAAAAGAACTCGAAAACCTTCAAAAAGTACCTAAAAAAAAACAATTTAATCCTGTTAAAATAAGATAAACTTTCATATACACGGTGCCATCCTAATGCAAATACTAAAGTGCTCGTATGAAGTACATAAAAGAAATGTCTGGACCATGAATCTTTTGTCTTATTCACTTTGTAGTTACTAGCAGGTAAAGCCTCTTAGTAATCATGAAAATTCCATTAATTATACATTTTTGCATAACTGTTTCATTATCATTACAAGTGTGTATATAAAATAGTTTTCTGACACGTTTCCTACTTTCATTTGATAGTAAAATTAAGTTTGTTAATAACAATGCAACTAAAACCCTGCACAAGACGAAATACCGTGCAACAATTTTATTTTATGGTATGCCATGACAACAAATGGTCATGTTATGTGAATGCAGGACAATGTGTACTTGTATTACTTGTATTACTTAAATTCTTCTGATGACTGGCATCTAAAAAATACTTTAAAGTTGAAAATTCCAACATAAATGTTGCTCCTTTTGTCCATAAATTTAAATTTTAATGGTGGCTCTCTTTATGCCAAGACTGCAAACTGAATTGCTGCTCTTTTCATACCGAAATTTCAAATTGGAGCTCTTTTTATAAAAATTTTTAAACCAGAATCGTGAATCTTTTACTTTTTTTTGATGCTGAAATTTCAATAGTAATAGTTATTATACCCTTCACCATGAATGGCAGGGGTAAGTTTGTCATTGTCACTTTTCATTTGCGACCCCACAAACTATATATATTCTAGATCGTTATAGATAGCGAAATCGATATAGCCATGTCCGTCTGTATGTTGAAATCAACTTTCCATATCCCCCAAATCGGGCCACAAATGGCTGAGATATAAGGAAAAAACTGGAACAACCTCGATTTTTGGTATATTTTGTATCTACAAGGCGGCGCAAAAGTAAACTTCCGAAGTTTTTTGGCTGTAATTAAAAAAAAAAAATTAAAAACATTGATTCTTCTTGTGGATTTTATTTGGTCTTTTAATTTTTTTTTTACATCAAGTCGAGAATATGATGTCATGTAAATGGCCGCCGCCACAGTTGATTGTCCTTTGAGCCATTTTTATGCCATTTTCCATCACTTTGGCCAAAACTTCCGGCGATACGTTCTCACATTCTTGACGGATATTGTCTTTAAGAGCTGCAAGAGTCTGAGGCTTGATGACATAAAACCGCGACTTCAAAAGGCCCCACAAAAAGAAGTCTGGAGCGGTCAAATCAGGCGATCTTGCTGGCCAGTGCAAATCGCCAAAACGGGAGATTAGGCGCCCGGGAAATTCATCCTTCAGCATATCGGTTGTGGCACGTGCAGTGTGTGCCGTTGCACCGTCCTGTTGGAACCACATGTTTTCCAATCCCAATTCATCAAGTTGCGGCAAAAAGAACTCGTTGATCATTGCTCTGTAGCGCGACGTCTTCGAAGAAAAAAGGTCCGATGACTCCTCCAGCGAAAACAGCACACCATACAGTGACTTTGAGCGGGTGTAATGGCTCTTCGTGGGTTACACGCGGATTTTCAGTGCCCCAGAAGCGTAAATTTTGCTTATTTACGTACCCGCTAAGATGGAAATGGGCCTCATCACTAATGATTATTTTTGATGAATCAAAATCATCTTCCACTTGGTGGTGATTAAGGATGGCTTGAGCGTATGTTAGACGCGATTGGCGGTCAGCAGCTAACAGCTGATGCACCGTCTGGACTTTGTACGGAAACATCTTCAAATCTTATACCAAAATTCGCTGTAAAGACCGTCGACTGATACTCATTTGCGTGGCACGTCGTCTGGTCGATGTCGACGGCGCTTCCATGACATCATCGGCTACAGCAGCAATATTCTCTGCAGAACGGCTACTCCGGGGTCTGCCACGCCTGGCAGCATCTCGTGTTGTGCCAGTCTCTTCGAGGCGAGCGGTTAAACGTCGCAGTGTTTCACCAGTAGGCGTTGGACGGCCAGGAAATCTGCGACGAAATTCACGTTGTGCCAAAGTCACCGACCGATTATTGGTCAAATAAATAGTCAGCAATATTCCGCGTTCTGGAGCAGTGTAGCGTAACATTGTTTATTAACGTGTATTTCGCATGTGTTTACTACACAAATGTCAAAACAGAACAGACATTAGGGGCCAATCGCAAAATTTATAGCATTTTCTGATAGGAGGATTACTTTTGCACTGGATTACTAAGTCATATGGATATTTAAAGATAGATATTTCAATGTCCAACCTTTTTTAAAGTAAATCGTGGTTTTTGTCATACAACTTCTTCAAAGTGAATCTTGACTATTTTGATAGCCTAAATAATCGTGGATCTTTTTATAAGAATTCTTTAACCTGAATCGATCCTATTTTTATACAAATTCTTTAACTTATACTTTTTGTAAAAATTTTTTAACCTGAAGCGTAGATCTTTTTATAAAACCTCTCTAAACCGAATCGTGGCTCATTTTGATAAATTCTTTAACCTGAATCGCAGCACTTTCTACAGAAATTCTTTGACCATAATCGTTTATACTTTAATACAAATTATTTAATCTGATCATGGCTGTTTTATATAAATTCTTTAACGTGAATCGAGTTTCCTTTGGCCCAAAATTCATTAACACCACTCATGACCCTCTTCACACAAATTCTTTAACAAATTCATGGTTACTTTTTATACAAATTCTTTAATTTTAATCTTGGCTCTTTATACACAAGTCCTTTAACTATAATGGTGGCTTCTTTAATATAATTTGTTTAACCTGAATCGTCGCCTTTTTCATGCAAGTTATTTAACAGGAGTATTAATTATTATGATACAATAGTGGGGAGGGTATTATGCGTTTGTGCAGATGTTTGTAACACCCACCTTAAAGTATACCGATCAACTTAGTAACACTTGCTGAGTCTATTAAACGATGTCCGTCCTTCCTTCCGTCCGTCTGTCCATGTAAAACTTTTGCGCAAAGTATAGGTCGCAATTTTAGAGATATTTCGATAAAATTTGGTACATACAATTATTTCGGCCCAAGGACACAGCCCATTTAAACTGGCTGAAATCCGTTCATTATTTCTCCCAGCCTCCATACAAATGTTCTGCCGAAATCGGACTTTATCAGACATAAATGTTTAATTCATATAGATATCTACACAAATTTCGCTCCAAATAAGTTTTTTATATAAGGAAATCATGTCACCTAATTTTATGATGATCGGTCCATAATCAGCCATCGCTACCATATAAGGGCCGCTTCCGAAAATCACTTTAACGAGCATAAATCTCTTAAAAATGTCGGCATACACATAAAATTTAACGCAAACAACTTTCATATAGACATAAATAACACGACCTAATTTCATGGCGATGGGTCCATAATAAGTCATAGCTCCCATATAAGGCACTCTTCCGAAAATCATTAACGAAAATAAATTATTGAAATTTTAAAAGCAAAATGATTTTGCTTATTTATTTAGTGTAGGGTCAAACCCTACCATATTTTCTTACTTGTTTATTTTCGATTTTTCAAAAACGAAGGGCAGTTTTGTGTGTGGTTAGGACAAAAACAAAAATTTTACAAAAGTTTGAGCTCGATCGGTTAAAAAATGGTGTGCCATTAAGAGTTAATTTCCACTTTGTGCTGTTATTATAAATACTAGACTTCATATTATATTTTTCGTAAGTTTTATCAAAATCGGCCCAAAAATAAATAACATTTCGCTATCTTTAAAATAGAAATTCCAAATATTGACCTTTGACCTTCACGATTTTAGGTTTAAAGTTTTCCAATTTTAGTAAACCTTTCAGAATATATTTAGAATTATCTGGACTATAATGTTCTGAATAGGTTTTACTTAAAATTCATAACAGTAAGGAAATAGAGCTCATTCGCCATAAAATGTCCAAATAATTTGTTTTTCTCGAAAATTTCAAAATTTAAATCCCAGGTACGTTAAAACTATAAGAGATATTTTCATAATTTTTTCATATTTTTATTCCCTATTATATTCTCAATAAATCCCAATGTGATGATCAAACAATTCTGAAATTTGTTTAACAAAATTTTTAAAAATTTGAAAATGGAGTTTTGAAACTGCCGTTAAAAAAATTTTATTTGTTTGGTCATACCTGCGAATAGGTTAACGGTATCCTATGAAGACAAATACTCATATACCAGTAAATATGGATATATTTTAAGTAAAAATTAGTTTTTATTTTAATATTTATCAAAATATGCGAATTTTGTTCCTACATTTCTTGTTCAAGTAGCCTGAGACACGTTAATAGCCTGGGGAATTTTTTGTAATTTTAACATTTTTTGACCAATTTCTATTTTTTATGTCTTATTAGAACGACAATTATGTCCAGAATAATTTTTTAATGGCAAAATTTTTAAAGAAACAGAAAAAAATGCATTTTTTCCCCTTGTAAATGCATCTCAAAACTTCAGAGGGCTTTCGACATGTCTTAACCCCAACCGATTTACCTAAAATTTTTTCAGGATGATTTTTTTTACCAATGTTCACGCAACTTGAGGAGTGAGACTGGCAAAAAATCCAACTTTCGTTTATTAAGGGCTACCCTAACAGAACATATGTCACACGTGTCATTTAGCTAGGCAGTGATGAACTTTGAAAATCATGTATTTTTTCTTCATTCATAGTTCTGGTTCATATGTCCTGCAGAAGCATTTGGTGGGGCACAACATGACATGACAATGTTTGATATGTTCCATATCTCGGATTTAAACAATATCAGTACAAATCAAATAATCCCCCCTTTATTTGAGATAATACGGACAAACTAGAGAATACAATGTCTACATTTATAAAACAGGATAGTTGAATAATTTAATACTGTCCAAAGACGACAAATGCTAGAATACATACATATGTATGTATTTTTAGAAACATATGTATGTATTTGAAAACTAAACTTATATTTGTGTAAAATAAAAGAACACACCTACCAAAATCCTATCCTCTGTATTAGCATTCCCATAAAATCTAATTCTCTGTCACAAAATAAATGTCTACATTTTCAAATATGATAAAATAATTAAATTTAAAATAACTGGCATTTACGTTTTAGCAAATCCAGCAACAGTATTTGTTGCCTTGAACAATGTAACAATATTTTCCAGCCAGAACCTTAAAAACTTGTAAATTTTTGGATAAAGTTAATTTTGTTACATTTAACAGAAAACCCATTCAAGCTCAAGCTGTCTGCTACACAAAATGAAACATAGAAATTTTTGTTTTAGAAATTCATTGTTTTTCTCCTTTATACAATAAAGTAAAATTATTTGAAGTATTACTATGGTTTTTATAGTAAAATTGTAGTTCTAACCATAAATATACACCACAGTATATACATGTGTTTAACTTTTTTTTCTTTAGCATATTGTGGCCTAGTTTGAGAAAAATTCCCGAAAAAAAATATTTTTTTTTTATTTTGTAGAATCCCAACATAAGTTAATACATATAAATTTACAAATACATTCATGCTAATTTAATTGGGCCAATTAAAAATGTTTGTGCTGAAATACAAAAAGGAAATTTGTAGCAAAAAGCAACAATAAAAATACAAATTTCTGGGAATAAAGTCATACAATAGAACCTTTTCATAATTGAAAATAATTAGAAAACTACGTTTTTATGGCTATTCTTTCTAGTTTAATTGTAGAGGGAAATTCAAATTGAACAGGATTTATTTTACAGCAATAAACTAATAAATATATATGTTCAATTAAATTCGATTGTATTAAAATTTAATTTATTGAAAATTTTATGAAAATCCGTGTAATATTTATTTTGATTTCAAGATTGATTAATAAATTTACGCAACTGAGTGTTAACTGAGTTAATATACTTTTCAAGCATTTGATAAATTTTTTAAAGTTTTTTTCAGCCTTTAAACAAGTATGATAACAAATTTCAGCAACGTTTTAAATATACAATATTTTATTGGAATTTCTTTTTGAATATACTAATTTCCACAATATAATTTTCCGACCCTATAAAGTATATATATTCTGGATCCTTATAGATAGCGGAGTCGATTTAGCCATGTCCGTCTGTCTGTCCGTCCGTTTGTCTGTTGAAATCAATTTTCTGAAGACCCCAGATATCTTCGGGATCCAAATCCTCAATAATTCTGTCAGACATGGTTTCGAAAAGTTTCCTATTTAAAATCAGCAAAATCCGTCCACAAATAACGGAGATATGAGCAAAAATCCGAGACAACCTCTATTCTTGGCCTATTTTTTATCTATATCTCGATTACTAAGTCATAAATATAGACAATATGGATATCTAATGATAGATATTTCAAAGTCCACTGTAACGATGTATATAAGGCTATACAAAGTTGGACCTACAATAAGTCAAAATCGGGAAAAATATTTTTTAACCCGAATTTTTTTTTTCACAAAAAACATTCTTTTGTCATAAATTTTTTTTACTAATAAATTACAAAAAAAAAAAAATTTTAAAAATTGGAAAAAAAAATTTTAAAAAACTATTTTGAAAAAATTTTTTTTTTTTTAATTTTTATTTTAAAGTATAATTTGGTGAATGGCATATAAGATTCGGCACAGCCGAATTTAGCTCTCTTACTTGTTGAATATATCAACATCTAACCAAGGTTAAACCATCCTGTATTATCCTTGCATAATTTCAGAACCATGAACTAATTAATCCATTTTGTAAACCAAATTTTACGATATTGAAGCGCTCAGTGCTTGATTATTGCCCATTATCCTTTTAATATTGTGACTATATCTGTCTGGTCAATTTATTCCGGATAGAAACTTCTGGCAATGAAATCCTGGTCAGCTATTTAAAATTAAACATGTTCTTTTTTTCGATGGAACAAATTAAATTTTTCATCGAAGTAATTCGTAAGAGAGTTAATTTGGCTAATCTTTAAAGTTCTAAAGATGTCTTTTGTTGCAACGGCTCTGAACTTTTGCAATAACTGTTTGAAACAATTGACAAAATCGTTGTTTTAAAGCGAATAGCCATATTCTAATGTCAAACTTGCTTAAAATATTAAATGTATGTGACTTCATCGAAATCCCAAGTACGAATCAATTTTAAATCCATATTTAGCGGTCGTTTTTTAATTTGTAACGACGTGTTTTTCCACCTTATGCCGCGGTAGAGCTCGCGGCTCCCAGGGTTCGTTACAAAAATTAATTATTTAAGCCAGGCGATTAAAAGAAAGTTTATTTTTCTTACAACGTAATAAATCGTACTTTATTTAAACACAACACTTTATCACGATGTTAGCCATCGACTGACAGGGAGTAGAGCGGCTCGTAGTACACTCTTACGGTGAAAGGCTTCCCGTAGTAAACTCTCACGGCGATGCCGGGGAAAGGCATCCCGTATAAACTCTCTACACGTCTTAAGCCGCTGGGATTCGTCAACAAGAGGCAGTACCGGAGTGGGATGACGATTGAGTAGGCTGGGAACGGGTATAAACTCAGAATTCTCCCAATACTCAATTACCACAGTTTTATAAGGCGACAGAGCTATAACCCTTTCTCCGGCTAATAATACCGTTAAATCTTTACCAGAAAAAAATTCTGGGAAACTAACGGTTGTGCACCATGCCACAGAGGTGGTATAGCCGATTTTCCCAAAGCCCAAATCATCAACTATATAGTCGCGTGACAATCTGGTAATAGCAGCTAACACAACAACCAACCTTAGCGAAATTCATTCTAGAACGAAAGTCCCCCACAATTGAATTCCGAAAGGCGGAAAAAGTTGGCAGTACAAGGTACCGTTATATCTACAAAAATCTGTGTGTTACTTCATGTCGGAAATAATAAAAAAAATCGTCAAGCTGAAGTATTCTTTACCTATTTCGTTTTAAAAACCGCCAACCACCTGACAAATAGCTCAAGATCTAACAGAGATACATCTCTGAAATAGTCCAGATCATGAATGAAATCCATATATCAAACCAGTCACATAGATGGTATTGTATCGACTCTTCTTCCTCCCTTATGTCCAACAAAAAGGTCATGAAGTCTTATAAAATTCTTGTCAAGTGCCAAGAGAGTGCCAATAAGGACCAATCAGTTCTAGATATCCAAAAGGTAATCACGTTCGATAAAGAGATTCGAATGTCAATTCGTGACATATTTTCGTCAAAAGTCTACCCGTTCACTAAACATTCGTTAGCCAATATAATTCCCGAATGATGCTCCACATTTTCGCACACACTTATCCAATTTCTTTCCCGTATGGTACTGCCAATGCTGGGTCAGAGAGAATTTTGACCTCACAACTTGAGAACTAATGGCTTTAATTGCCGCCAGACTGTTCAAGTAGATGTCAATGGTCGATGGCTTTTGATCAACTTCTCAAACTCTCTTCTGTATCGATAGCATGGATATTTCGCATGGAACATGGTACACTTGCTAATATTTTACAAAAGCTGTTGGTGCTACAAATGTTGATGTCTAAGCGAAATGCAACAGTCAAAGGTATTCCACATTGAATAAGAAAAGCCCAAAATTTGCCTTCTGATTAATGTATAAAACTCCTCCTGAGAAACATACACGCAGAAAAAAAATATAGTTGGGCATTGTTACTGTAACCATTTCAACATTTGTGCATGATTACTGTAACCATTTCAAAATTTTTAACAATATTATAGTCACAGTAACTATATATATGATTGTGGTAACAATAATATGGTTAATTTACGATTCACTTGAATATTTCAACCATATATATGGTTACAGTAAACATATATATGTTTGTGACAACCATTTATATGATGAATAATGAATATAATGAATAAGAGCAACATAATATGGTAAATCCTTCATCATATAAATGGTTGTCACAAACATATATATGTTTACTGTAACCATATATATGGTTGAAATATTCATTTGAATCGTAAATTAACCATATTATTGTTACCACAATCATATATATAGTTACTGTGACTATAATATTGTTAAAAATTTTGAAATGGTTACAGTAATCATGCACAAATGTTGAAATGGTTACAGTAACAATGCCCAACTATATTTTTTTTCTGCGTGTAGTCAAGCTTTATATTCAGGGTATTCCACGTTGCTTAAAAAAAGTATAACTCAATAAAAGTTTTTCTGGAATTCAAATTGTAATTTGTAATTACAGAATCGTATCCAGCATCAAGCCATTGAACTCTCCAGTAAAAAAAAAAAAAAACATCAATTCAAGGCACAAGTATTTAAATATTTTTCAAGTTTGAAACATAATTGTATTTCAATTCAACTCAAATTCTAAAAAACTGTTCAAGAGCTTGAAGTTTTAGATCTTTAGTGCTTATTATCAAAGACTTCTTAGATCTTCTGCGTTTGTATTGTTTGGTTGAAATAGCCTCAACTGTTTTTTCCTCAGTCACGTTCAACAGTAAAGATGTTACGTCTTAAAAAACTAATGGTTGTACACCATGATAAAGATTTTTCCAAAAGCCAAAACATCAACTATACGTTAATGGCAACATCGCAAAACATATTCGACACAAAATTCTCGAAGGCCAAAAACCAGAAATAGGTCTGAGTACACTTAAGAGATAATGAGACGCAAGTTGTTAATCAACCAAGAGATACTTGATAAGAATATGGAACATTGAAGGGGTGTACCAGTTTTTATATAGACAAAAGTAAGAGGTAACCGAAAATTATCTTAAATTTCAAAATCTTACATATAACAAAAATAATAATTTGTTTAATATTTTTTCAATACCGATACCATTAACATGTGTTTCTAACTTAATTATCACATGTAATTTTCTAAACAAACCTGCTCTGTGAAAAACACTCGTTATATTTAAGAATCTAAATATTTTGCTGATCGCCTGTTCCTATAATTTCTAAAAATTTCCATACACACACACAAAAGTGTATAACAAAACTATCTCTACCAAACACACTTTACATAAATGTTTCTTCAATTTAAAAATAGAAATTGAAAATAAAAAGAAAAACCACACAAGTGTTTTTCCTTTTACTTTGTGTACATTGTAGTTTTTCGTTTTTTTTTTTTTTTTTTTTGTATATTTTCCTTCTGCTTTATGTGACACTCCAAAGTAGAGAGTAAAAAAATGCCTCCAGTAAAGAAAATAAGTTGCATAAAACATTATGTGTGGATGTGTTGCAAGTGCTGATGATGTTTCTTACAAAATATAAAAGATGTGGTTGTGTATGATGAAGACGACAAATAGAACTGTATCTGCCAACGCAGATAAAAATAAATACTTTTTCGTCTTTCATTTTACATCGTTAGAGAGCTGAAGAAAAAACCATGAAGCAAGTATTTATGTAGAAACTAGAGGACACTTCAGCCAAGCAAAAATAATAATAATCATAATGATACTTTGGTGTTACAAAAATAAATACTCTTTGTATAACTGTAAAAAATATTAAAGACTCAAATTTAATAGTTTGACTATTTGGCTATAAAAACAACTAATATTATTTCAAATTGTTTGTGTTGTTTTTTTTTTTTTCTATGTTTATTCACCAAAGTTTTGCAATTTCGCTAGGGTAGCAAAAAACTATTTACACAACAAACATTACAATCATTAACGTCATTATCATAAATTTCAACATGATTATCTTCTCTTCATGAGACGATCTCTTTATACAATTTGTAGTACGTACAAATTTAAATAAGTCAAACAAAATTATAAGAAAAAAACACTTGAAAACCAAAAAAGCCATTGACCGCCTCAAATATACATATTTTAATATTAGTAATTTGTTTAGATTAAATAAAGCAAATTTCAATTATTTCAAACAAACGCCACAAACTGAAAGCATCATTAAAAATGTTTTTAAAATTCCAGCCATTAAAATCGTTTCTTACAATTGAAATCATTTTGCAAATGAATTTATTTCCTCTTTGGAAATTTTTGATTTGAGGCCATAAAGAAGATGTGTGTTAAATACATCACATGATTTGTTGCGAATTTAAAAACTTTTGAGAAAAGAGAACACGCAACAAATTCCCAAGGATCTTTTCTTACATATCTATGTATATAAGGACTGATATCGAAAAATTCTTAACATACATATATGTTAATAAAAATGAAACCACTAAACTTACAGTTCTGATTTTTTTTTTTATTTGATTGCAATTATTATTACAATTTACAAAAAAAAAAAAAAATGTTTTTATAGTTCTAATCACTAGTGATGAAATTTTGAACCTTTTTCGAAAACCCTTCCATTATGGTTTTTATAGTGATTTCTGTCACTTTGTTCAAACAGGTTGTCTATCACCGTTTAAAATCTACCACATTTTTGGACACCTTTTTTGTACTCTTCAATTCTCTTTTAACAAGACCCCAATATCTCTCCACTGGCCTTAGCTCCAGGCAGTTTGGAAAATTTGCCACTCTTGGTACAAATACCACATTATTGTTCTTGTACCACTCAAGACCTTTCTTACCATAGTGACAGGGTGCCAAATCAATCCAAAAATAAGTGGACACACTAAGAAGTTTTATGAATGGAAGCATCCTTTTTTGTAAACATACCTTGATATAAATTTCGGTATTTATTGAGCCCTTTGTAACAAATGTTTGTCTTTTTTGGAGCAACTGCATATTGCTTGCCATACCAAGAACTTTTTGGGAAATTTTGTCTGCTTTCTGGGTCCTAAACTTTTCTTCAGCATTCCCTCGAGCATCAGCAACATCAAAATTTTGTCATCCATTTTGCAGCAGGAATATTTTTTTTATAGAATTTGACTTCAATTTCCGTACTCTGTTTTTAGACTATAAATTTTTAGCAGCGTTCCTGTCAGGAACTTTTTAAGCCTTGTATGTTTTTAAATCTGAAAATATTTAATAATTTTAGTACGCACTTTTTTCTGGTCACTCATTTTAATCAGATTAACACAAATGAACATAATTGACATTAAACATTATAACTGACATGCTTTACCAAGGTAACTTGATAAAAAAAAAAATTAAATAATACTTGGGTTAAAAGTTTTAATGAAAAACGTGTGTTAAGAATTTTTCGATCTCAGTCCTTATATAAAACACACAAAAATTGTCTACCTATGTCCGTTATAGACTCTGAAGCCATCCAACCAATGAGCTAGAAAATGGTTTCATTAGAAAGACGATTTTGTAAAGATGGTTTTAGACACTTAAAAAACTGAGTTAGGTTATTCGGTCCATTCGTGAAGCCTAATTACAAAAATGTTTTCCAATTTTGAATTTTTGTAAAATTTACATAATACAGTGCACTCGCGGTTACGTAAACACCGTCTAACGTGAACAAGCTTTTGTTTACATTGACTACTCTGTAACGTGAACAAACTCAGAAAGCTCTATAACGTGAACAATTTCTTTTCACTGCATTTGTTTTCTAACACTGAAATACATGCATTAAATTCGATTTTTAAAGTTTAAGGAATCCCTTTATATAAAAAATGTGTTTATATCCTCTAAATTAATTTATTTTAATGGCAACGTATGAGTAATTTTATTTCAATGTATATTTTCTCGTGATCTCGTTTTGTTTTGTAATGCATTTTAATCAATAATTTTTGTTTTATTTTTTAGTAATGAAAATAATAAAAGAATTTCACATTGAAGCGTGTAAAACACAGGTTTATATTCAGCCCAATTATGAATAAAAATCCCCAGAGAGTTTTTTCCTTTTTCCCATTTTTCCTATGCAAATTCAATAGGAAAAAATTCCCGGGGAACAAACTCCCGCGGAATTTTTTATTCATAATTGGGCTGATTATAAAATTTTATATTTTTTCCATGAAATTCGACAATCGCTAACGTGAACAAATTCACTAACATGATCTCCCTTGTTTTTAATTAGTTCACGTTACCGCGAGTGCACTGTAAGGGATTTTTTGAAATTCGAATATTAAGAGGGTACATCGCCGGAACTTATAAAGCTAGACAAAAATACAACATTATCTGAATTATGCAAAAAAATAAGTAGTTGTACTTTCTGATTTTTCTACTTTTAAGGGGATAAAACGGGTGAAAATCGAGTTTTGGTACTTTTTTGTATCCCATATCCCAGAAATTACATTAATAAATTAATATAGTAAACAAATGTTTATTATAAAACCCCTCCATTAAAAAAGAATTAATAGAGAAATATGTTTTTTGTGTACAGAGGAACAAAAAATTTACCAAAACGGGTAGTTTTTGAAACATAATGATTCCTGTAGTAATTTTCCTTGCTAATTCGGAAATGAGATTTTTTTTTAACTATTGAATTCGAAATCCGACATATATCAGTTTCAGTTTTCGGTTTCAACTCAGACAAGTATATTTCTACTTTATTAAAAACTGACTGGTTAATAATGAAAATAAGACGAAAGTGTTAAATAGTTTGGCTCAAGTCCAATTGCTATGTGTTGCTGGTTTGAACTTAGAAAATGCTATGTTACTTGCAAAATGTGTTTATTTGCTTAGCGTAGTTGCACTCGCCGAGTATCCGCTAGTTTATAGATATAAGCGGAAATTTGTATATCAAATCGTTCTTTTAGGCACCTCTCATGCCGTTGCTTTGAAGAGAACTGATCCTGTAGCCGATTCCGTGAGAGCTCCACCATAATTGCCAAAAAGAGAAACATAGAAGTCGAGCAGAGAACACATTGAACTATTTGATCTCAGCAGATCCATAAAATTCCCAATCTATACATAACACGCATACCTAAAATGGAGCGTAAGGCGTTTTTTACTTGTCAAAAATTCTCATGCCCATACAATTTGTATGCAGCATACCGAAATAACGAGGCGGCAACGCTTTGCAATTGGAAAATCCGATTTTGACAGCGCGTTTAATAGTGAAGTTAGTTGCAAAATACAATAAATGTAAACACATACATACAAAAGGAGAAACAAATATGCAAGAAACTCATTTTTTAAACTTTAATATTTAGTTTTTTTGATAAAATTTTAGTTTACAAATCACAAAACAAAAATCAGAAACACCAATACTGCAATGTACTTTATTGTTTAAATAATCCGGGTTGTTATATTTATTTTTTTTGATAACCTTGTTTTTATTGTTTGACGTAGCGTTGCCGCTTTTATTTAGGTATGACATTTCAGCGTTAAAGCTAAGCGGAAAAAAACGTTCTGCCTTACGCTTTTATTTAGGTAGGCCAGTAACTTAAAACAAGAGAGCTGAAATCCTGACAACCACTCGGTGTCTTATTGAAAAACACTAAAGTTTTAAACATTTTTGAAAGATTTTCATAAATATTTTTTTAACGAATTGTTAGACTGGAATACACTTAACGATATTTACATACTTAATAATAAACATTCATATTATAAAACTGGTTTTTATTATAAAAAAAAAAAAACATTAAAAATGAGTTTCCATTGAAACATAGCGCTCCCAAAAGTCTACCACAACTCCTTTAAAAAACCACCCTCACAACCATTTGTGCCATATAAAAATCAACACTTATGTTCTTATAAAAATATCTTGCATAAGTAAAACAAAAATGTTTTTCATTTCAAAAATATTTCAATAAACACATCATTACTGTTGTTTCAATTAAATGCCAACATTAACAAAACAACCAAAAAAAATTAATACAATTTTATTGAAAACATCGCAAAATATTATTGCAATTGAGAATATGTACAATAATAAACAATTTTTGCATTTAAAACTACATTAAATATTTAAAAGCAGCAAAGAGGAAAGGAGACCGAGATAGATAGATAGAGAGAGAGAGAGAGAGAAAAAGGAATATGCTGTCCCATTTCAATTTGTGCATAATTTATGTTAAAGTAAATGAATTTTAAATGGGAAAAAATTAACATTAAACAAATGGAGTTGTGAAAACCACAATACTGTCATTTTCAGTGGTTATATGCAAAAATTAAATGCTTCAAATGAAAATGCATTTGTTTTATTTTATTCACAAAACGATATCTGGTATAAAACATTGCCACAAATAATAAACAAATCAATGATAGTTTAATCAGCCATCAGTGGTTGAAACAAGTGATTTCTTTAAAAGTTTTAAATTGCATTATATCAAACTACATATGTATGTCTTTAAAACTAACAAGTAAGAGAGCTATATTCGGCTATGCCGAATCTTATATACCCTTCATCAAATTATACTTTAAAATAAAATTTAAAACATTTTTTTTTTAATTTTTTCGAAATTGTTTTTTAAACTTTTTTTCCAATTTTTAAAAAAATTTTTTTTTTTTTTGTTTAAACATTTTTTTAATTTATTAGTGAAAAAAATGAATGACAAAAAAATATTTTTTGTGAAAAAAAATTCGGGTTCCATATTGTCTATATTTATGACTTAGTAATCGAGATATAGATAAAAAATAGGCCAAAAATAGAAGTTGTCTCGGATTTTTGCTCATATCTCCGTTATTTATGGACGGATTTGCTGATTTTTAATAGGAAACTTTTCGAAAGCATGTCTAACAGAATTATTGAAGATTTGGATCCCGAAGATATTTGGGGTCTTCAGAAAATTGATTTTAAAAGACAAACAGACATACGAACATGGCTTAATCGACACCGCTATCTATAAGGATCCAGAATATACATACTTTATAGGGTCGAAAAATTATATTGTGGAAATTACAAACGGATTGACAAACTTATATATACCCTTCTCACGAAGGTGAAGGGTATACAAATAATGACAAAAATATGACCCGTAGTAAACACTAGGGTGGCGCTTATTTTGCACTTCTGACAATTTCGATGCACCCAAGGTCTGAAATTCTTATTTTTCGTAAAATTTCATAAAAATGCTAAATTTTACATTTTCAAAATTTTTTTCAAAATTAAATTTCATAAAATTAAAAAAATGGTTTTAAACAGTTGTAACTATTGGATGTACAAATTAAAAACGTGGGATTCACAACAGATGGCGCACAGAGGCATGGCTTCATACATTTTTGTGCAAAAATTATAAGGAGTGGTCGTAGAACATTGAAATTTGGCAACGAGAATTATATGGACTAAATTAAGAAAAAAGTTAAATTTTATCAAAATCGTCCACGCCCAACGAACACTGCCCATACAATTCAAATCGATTTGTTCGCATAAAATTTTCCCTATCCAAGCAAAAGTCTAGAAATTTACTACATACATTTTCTGAAACAAAATAAGAACGCATGCAAAGTTTTATTAAAATCGGCCATGCCCACCGCATACCGCCCATGCGGTAGGGTTGGGGGAAAGTAGGGTTACATTATTTTTTTCCATGAAAATCATAATTAAAATAATTTTTAGAGGCTTATAGATTTGGGCATATCTTCTTAACGGTTTGATATCCCCATAATTTTTTATATTTTTCAAATACTTATGTTAAAAAAAATATATTAAGAGGAAAATTATACATATTTTAACCACTGAATTGCGTGAAAATATAAGTAAATTTTTGTTTAACAGCCTTGCATTAATTTTACTTCAATTTTTTAAAAATAAAATACAATTTTTCTTAAAACTCTAAGTGCACATTTCATCTTTAAACATTTCTCCACAAAACTGCATCGTTTGATTTTTGAAATTGAATGGTCCAAAAATAGTATTTTTGACACCAAAATCCTTTTGTATGGCCTAACTTTTAAACGTGGCTTTTTTCTTTAATAACTTATCTATCATTACGCCCTTGAAAGCCTTCATGCTCCATATGGTAGAGGGTGGGTCAAAAAGTCTGTGCCATTTTGAATGTGGTGCTGCTGCTGTCAAACACAAAATAAATAACGCAGCTTGTTCAAGTTTTGACAGGAGTCAACTGACAGATGCTGGTTGACAGGAGCTGTGTTTCCCTTTCAGCTAAGAGCAGAGAAATTCAAAAAGTCTCGGACTTATTGACCCACCCTCGTATTATAGTTAGAAGTAGAGTAACGGATACAAAAAGCAGAATTGTATAGCTTAAAGGTATTCACAGAAGTTTTATGTGTCCCTGTAAAAATAAAACTTTTCTATGCTGTTATCATATAAAAATAACTTTTTAATAACACCTAAGTACAAAATATGTATGTATGTTCAATCCTTTCCTTTTAACAATTTCGAAATCATTATAAAATTTATAGGAAATTCTTCATCATCATCGTCATAAAAAATAAATCCATATTTTGCATTAAACTTTTTTTTACCTTTCAATTCAACTAAACACATCACAAATACATAAATCCAATTTCGAATGAGTAACATTTGGTGTAAACTTTTTTTTACTTTCTTCGAAAGGAAAAACTTTTATATATTTTCCAGTAAAAATAAAAATGTTTTTATACACATACATACATCCACACGATTGTTAAAAATAAAATAAAATGTCAAATCATATAAATAAGTGGATAAAAAATAGGATTTGATTTGCTGTTTGTGAGTATTGTGTATGTGTAAATGTTACATATTTATTTGAAAATAAATAAAATTGATCAATTTTAACCTCCAGCTGTTTGTGTAATACAGGGTTTCGTAGCATGTAAGTTTGATATTTTACAAGTAAGCTTTTTAGTTGTATTCAAATGTTATACCCGTTTTTTGCACTTAAATACTATTACAAGTATTTGGATTCCAAGAATATGTATTTGATGTGTTGCTTTTTTCTTGTAGTTTTTTTTTGTATTTCTAAACCAAATTTTCTATGGTTGTTGTCAATATTTTCTTTCTTGTTAAAATTGTTATAATTTTGCCAGCAACTTATTGTACTTTTCTGTCTTTGCTGTTTGTCGTTTTCGTTCTGGGAAAATGTTATTAGCTGTGTTAAATATTTAGATATTTTTTTGTTTGTAATGGCTTTTGTGACGCCTAACATATGAAATGATGTTTTTATGTTAGTGGGGCAAACATTTTATAAGGCCTAGAAATGAGCTATATTTTTAGACTTGAATTAAATTCGACGAAATTTTACTTTAACACCCAGCGAAAAAATAAACACATCTGTGTACGATTTGACACCATTCGGTATGGGCGCAAATCGTGAACGAACGGTTTCAATTTGACAATAAAGCAACGACACCATCTTTTATCGATATGACTCTGCGCGTTTTTGATTTGGAATCGTGTAATCCTGTCCCTTACCAAATTCAACATAATATTTATGAGGATTAAAATAAAACATAAAATACTTTTTTTTTCGTTATTTTTACATTTGTATACCCTTCACCTTCGTGAGCAGGGTATATATAAGTTTGTCATTCCGTTTTTAATTTCCACAATATAATTTTCCGATCCTACAAAGTATATATATTATGGATCCTTATAGATAGCGGAGTCGATTAAGCCATGTCCATCTGTCTGTCTGTTGAAATCAATTTTCTGAAGACCCCAGATATCTTCGCAATCCAAATCTTCAATAATTCTGTCAGACATGCTTTCGAGAAGTTTCCTATTTGAAATCAGCAAAATCCGTCCATAAATAATGGAGATATGAGCAAAAATCCGAGACAACCTCTGAAAATTTCATCCAAAAAAGACAATTTAGTGCATGCTTTGACAACAAAGCAACAAAACGTATGTTTGGATGTGTGTTGGTTTCATTGCTTTGCGTATTTTTTTTTTTTTTTGTGTGTTTCGTTTCGTTTGGCTTCGTGAGAAGGGTATATATATAAGATTGTCATTTCGTTTGTAACTTCTACATTATAATCTGTTCGTCAGCAATTAAATGTAAAATTTTTAAAAGTTTTCTTGATATATTTGGGATGCTATACGCTGAAAGTGGGCAATTAATGTATCCACAACAAAGATGAAGGGTATATAAGATTCGGCATAGCCGAATATAGCACTCTTACTTGTTTTTACATTTATTTTATAAGAATGTTTTTTATAATGGTTATTGTTACCAGGAATTGTTGTACATATACGTCGTCACTATCTACTCATTTATGTTATCAGTTGCACAGCATTTATTCTGTTATAAACGTTGTAAACGACGCACGGTGGCGCCTGTAGAACAAGTGAGGTTGCAAAAATTTGCCCCTAAAAAATATTGAATATACCTATTTTACAGGAAATTGTCCAACGATTTCAAATATGCTACTCTTATTACAATCAGATTTTTGGTTCAGAAGATATACCTTTCAAAGTTGACTGATTTTCAGTGTTCAAAAAACAGACCAAAAACTAGGCAACGGATCGTCGTTCTTTTTGATTCTATTGATAAATCTATTTATTAAGAAAATAATAATAAAAATTGCTTTGAGTTTGTTCAGGTAAATCGATATTTAGCAACTATCCATTTTTTTCAATATTTCTCAAGTTTGATGGAACAAAACTATAAATTTCTATATTCTTAAAACAAACTGTTATTTTATGTGATTTATTTATTACTAGCGAATACTCGGCGTGTGCAACTACGCAAAAAAAAAAATAAACACATTTTGTTTATTTGCTGAAGATTTTTCGGCGTTGCAACTCTGGAGCAAGTGCGAGTATTTTCTAAGTTCAAACCAGCAACACATAGCAATTGGCCTTGAGCCAAACTATTTAACACTTTCGTCTTATTTTCATTATTAACCAGTCAGTTTTTACTAAAGTAGAAATATACTTGCCTGAGTTGAAACCGAAAACTGAAACTGATATTCGATGTCGGATTTCGAATTCAATAGTTTAAAATAAATCTCATTTTCGAATTAGCAAGGGAAATTACATTGCATAATTCAGATAATGTTGTATTTTTGTCTAGCTTTATAAGTTCCGACCAATTTTACCAACTTTTTATCTTCTTAATATTCGAATTTCCAAAAATCCCTTATTATGCTAATTTTCAAAAATTCAAAATTGGAAAAAATTGTTGTATGGCAAAATTCGAAAATCGACTTCACGAATGGATCGAATAACCTAATACAGTTTTTTAAGTGTCTAAAACCATCTTTACAAAATTGCCTTTCTAATGAAACCATTTTCTAGCTCATCGGTTGGATGGCTTCAGAGTCTGTAACGTACATAGGTAGAAACATTTTTTGTGTTTTATATATATAGATAACCCAAAATAAATAAGGGCTTCCGAACTTTGACAGTAGATACCAGCCATATTGTTGATGCTACATCTGTCTAGAGAGCCCCGATAGACTACACGATAGTGTGCTGGACTATCAATCTGAGGGTTGCGGGTTCGATTCCCACCAGAAACTCTGGGTGTATCTGCAGACAAGCAAAACGCTTCCCAGTTTGTGTTTGTTTTTAAAAAAAATGTTATTTATTCAGTTTGTTTAGCCAAATCACCAAGGTCGAATATTGCGTTTAGCAACACGTGCAAGTGATAAAATTGTTTTATTAAAATGGTTGATCTGTTCGGGCAACATTACGCGCGCTTTGCCTATTTTACAGTGAGGACCATTTATGGATAAATAGTTATGTCAACAAACAAAATTGTTGAATTTGGGACGATACCAATCCATAAGAGATCCAAAAGCATCCCGAAAAAGTCAGTGATTGGTTGGGACTTAGAGCGGGCCATATTTCTTTGAGAATAACCTTGACCAGGCCTTCAACGGCTACGGCGAGCACTTTAGGTCGATGATTACCAACTTCTTTTGGCCTGAATTAAATGATACGGACTCCAACGACATGTTGTTTCAACAGGACGGCTCCACGTGCCACACTGCTCATATCACATTGAACATTATTCACGAGTGATTTGAGGGCATGGTCATCTCAGGTGGAGGTGTTGTAAACGTTAGAGACTTTTTCTTGTGGGGTTTTCTTAAGTCGCAAGTCTACGAGAATAAGCCAAAAACCACCCATTCGCTTGATTTGCGCCAAAGTCATGGAAAATTTTATATTTTTGGTTTTGAACCATGTTATAACGAAAAAGAAAATTCGATGATATCAAACACACACCTTGTTTTATTTAAATTTAAATATAGAAAACGCTTAATGAAAGGCCTTTAATTAATTTCTCACACCTGTATTTATGGACGAGTTATTTTCGTTGGAAACATTAAATACTTGGTATTGTACTTTGTGATTTTTTCATTGCAAATATTTAATTTAATATTTTGTGCGTCATCAAAAATAAATATCAAAGTTTGGCATTTTTTTTTTTTAAATTAAAAAACTGTCCTTTTCTAAGAAATTTTCCTTTTCTTGGCTCAAGCTAATTTTAGTTTATTTATATACATATTACATATTATTCTGTCAATTCAATGTCATTGGTCTAACAACAATTTGCATTGACACTATTATAACAATTAGGAACAACATAAATTGTTTATGGTCATTTTCTTCATACATTCGAGTACACAGGCCTAATTGATGACCATTTCTACTCATACTGGCATAATATACTACATTAAGATGGCCCCAAAATAAGTTATATACATATTGTTACGAATGTGCAATGACGATTTGAATTTAACGGTCTGTAACGACTGCCTGCAGCATTCATCATATTTGAAGGCACGTCCATCAGTAGCATGCGGTTATTGGCATTGTTTGTAAGTATGGCAACACTAAATGTTTGGGCTGCTGGCAATGACATCGAAGGCTCTGGAATTCGAATGTACGAATGTTAAGAGCATTGTAGCAGATTCCCGATAGATGGCGCGTGTATAAATAGTGGCAGAGCTGGCAGTCGTGAGTTGAGTTTATTATTGGCGCTGTTAGAGTTAACATCAACTGTCTTGTACATTTAAGGTTGTACGTAATAGAGTGTGTGTGCATTTCTGCGAATTGATAAACGTGTATAAAGACACTGAGTGATTATTTGAACTGTTGTTGGTGTACAATTAAATAAATAAAGAGTTGTAACAAATTTTAAACTACTAAAACTGCTTTTATTTGCAATCAAAAGTACCCGGTTTATTTAAATGAAATAAACCCTCGTTTTTAAAAGGTAAAAACGTAACAATATGTTGGCAAATAAAATTAAAAATTTCCATAAATATTCCAAACATTTTAAATTATTGAGAAAAATCTGAAAAAATCGGTTATCGTTTGGAAATTTGGTTTATACTGGTATTCAATAGCAACTATTTCGCCTTTTATCCAGTTTAGCAAAATGCTAGCCATAAAACAAATATATTTATTTTGATTTTTATTAAAAACACTAGCCAAACGTACAAAAACCTAATTATTTTCAAATACTTATTCTAGTACTTATGTATTTCTATATTATTTAGTATGCTACATTTGGTTTTGTATTACGTCTCCATGTGTCATGATAATTGGAGCCTGTCTATTTCCATTATTTATTTTTTTTGAGGGGGTTGTTAGTCTTAATACTAACTACTACAATGAAATAAAGTAAACTAAATTTATTAATTATGTCACCCATTGATGAAATTTTAATTATTCATTTAGATTCGAATGTTTTTGTTAGAGACATTTGCTTAGATGCTCTCTAAATAGAACATCAAAATACCATTAATTTCAACATACATATATAATTTTATGTTTTCAAAGTAGTGCCGAAGTAATTAAGAATAATATGTGGTGTTATTGATATTGATAGTTTCTGGGCGGAATTTAAATTTGGACATTTAATTTAATACTTGTGGTGTCGACACATTTAATATCTCAAACTTTACTCATTAATTTCCATAAAAAAAATATAAAACGAGAATTGTTTAAACATTTATGGATAATAAACTAAATTTAGCTTGACCTTATATATGTAAGTAGAGTTAAAAATTTAGTTTGAATGGTCCAAAAATTATAGTGTTAGACATTTTATTTTCATTTAAAAATAATTACATATATATCCGTGGACTTTTGACAAAACAACTTAAGTGTAATTTTAAAATTTTTCAGGAGTGCGCAAAAACTGTTGAGAGTTCTATGCCTTTTAGATGCCTACTTTTGGGTTAGCAAAGTTGAAATATCAATTTTATGAGAAGTAAAATAAAATATTTTTAAAAATTATTGATTTTTTATGTTTCTTTTTAAAGGCTTTTATGATCTAAAATTATTCCAAAAAAAGATAAAAAAGTTTTTTTTTTTAAATTTATTTTTAAATTTTTTGTAACATTTCCAGAAAAAGTTTAAAATTTAAAAAAATTTTTTTTTAATTTATTTTTAAATTTTTTGTAAAATATTGCTGACAAACCGTAAAAGCAGGCATATATCTATATCATAAATTGCCAAAAAATGCATGTCACACATTTTTGGAACCATGTTTTTTTTCAAAATTTTACCTCTAGCAAAAACTGAGGCAAGGATGGATGCTGGAAATTGTTGCAAAAGGTAAAGGAATAATCAAAGAACATATTTTGAAAATATGCCAAATCTAGAAATTTATCAAAGTTGAGCAATCAAAGCTGAGAAATATTGAAAAAAATGGATTATTTTCTTAATAAATATCAGTCTATCAATAGAATCAAAAAGAATGACGATGTAGTTTTCGAGATACTGTATCTGAAAACGAAACAAATTACCTAAAAATGGTCTGTTTTTTTTTTTTTTGAACACTGAAAATCAGTCAACTTTGTAGGGCTATATCTTCTGAACCAAAAATCTGATTGTAATAAAAATATCATATTTCAAATCGTTGGACAATTTCCTCTAAAATAGGTATATTCATTATTTTGTAGGGCCACATGAAATTTTTGATTTTTGCAATCTCACTTGTTCTACGGCTGCCACTGTGCGTCGTTCCTATATGGAACATAGGGCCGCAACAAATTTCTTTCATTCGGATCTGTCCATCGTAATACTTTTGATTTCGGCCCACGTTTTACCCATTTTCCTAGTTTCGACTTCCTTGTGGGTTCCACTCAATAGCTTTTTTAGCAATATCTAATGTTTTTTTACAGAGGAATTTTAGATATTGAAGTTTTTGTCCAGTGTGCAAAGTTTCGAGCAAAACTCTTCAGCCGTTTTTGTGTCATTTTAAAAACAAGCAAAAACACATTTGTGGCATTTTTCGCTTTTTCACATGGTGAACCGAGCTTGATGTATGATAGCAATGTAAGTAGATCATATCATTTGAAAAATCTTCAAAAGGCTCTAAGGACCATTGACTTTAAGTATCCCGTTCTAGTATTTATCTACCAGATGACCACCTTAATGTCAGAAAATTAAAGCTAGCAGAAATCATTAAATCATTTTGCTAACCTTAGAGAAAAACATTGGTCTTCTCGAGACATTGAAAAACCATACTTTAAGATCCGACTGAAAATGCCAAAGATATAACGAACATTTTAAAAAGGAGACCACTACGTACGGCAAAACAAAATGTTTAACTCCCTTGCACCTCACAAAGAAATGAGTATATACAAGGTGTCAGCAATTAAAAGCCCGCCATAACAAATATATTCAATACCTTTTTGATTTACAGCGATTCGATCTAACGAAAGTAGAGATGTAAAATGGTAAAACTCTAATGAGAAAATATTTTCAAGGAAATGCTAAGGACTGAGATCGAAAAATGTTTAACATACATATATGTTAATAAAAATGAAACCACTAAACTTACAGTTTTTAATCTTTTTTTATTTGATTGAAATTATTATTACAATTTACAAAAAAAACAAATTATTTTTATAGTTCTAATCACTAATGATGAAATTTTGAACCTTGTTCGAAAACCCTTCAATTATGGTTTTTATAGTGCTTTATGTCACTTTGTTCGAACAGGTTGTCCATCTCCGTTTAAAATCTACCACACTTTTGGACACCTTTTTTGTGCTCTCTTTTAACAAGAGCCCAATATCTCTCCACTGGCCCTAGCTCCAGGCAGTTTGGAGAATTTACCTCTCTTGGTACAAATACCACATTATTGTTCTTTTAACACTCAATACCTTTCTTACGATAGTGACAGGATGCCAAATCAGGCCAAAAATAAGAAGACACACTAAGAAGTCTTATGAATGGAAGCATCCTTTTTTGTAAACATTCCTTGATATAAATTTCGGTATTTATAGAGCCCTTTGTAACAAATGTTTGGCTTTTTTGCCGCAACTGCATATTGCTTGCCATACCAAGAATTTTTTGGGAAATTTTGTCTGCTTTTGGGTCCTAAACTATTCTTTGACATTCCCTCGAGCATCAGCAACATTAAAAAATTGACCCAGAAGCCGGCATTGGCTTTAACTTTTCGTACCAAATAGTCCGAGTACTGACCTAACAGGGCAGCTTTCCTACCGGAGGTGTTGGGAGCTCTTTTAAAAATGCTTTCTATTTTTTTGGCTTATTAAACATCATGTGAACTAGAGTTTCCAATTCGGTTTTAACCGAAACCGAAACCGCGGTTTTTCAAGGCCTAAAACCGAAACCGACAATTATTCTTCGGTTTTCACTTTTAATCTATTTTCACTAGAAATATTCAAAATTTAGAAATGAGAAACAAACTTTTTCATCCAATATCTCTAAACACAGATCGGTAAAAACATCTTAAGATTTGTTTAAATTTTTTAAATTGTATTACAATAATTGCTTCAGAAAATTTTTGTAAAAAAGTCTTAGTTATTTTCAAATATCCGATAAAAGTATGGAGTACTAGCTGACCTGTGCGCTTCGCCACCTCAATTGGAATAAAGAAATAGTACTATTAGGTCTCCCTTTGTAAATTAATACTAATTCAGGAAAACATATCTCTAGTTTCATGTTTATTGATTAAAAACAGTACCATAAAACCCACATTTAGTATTCCTACTCAGCATCATGAATGTTATGTTAGAAAATACAAAAGAAAGGTAAGACTACAATCACCTTTCGTGAAGTCTAACTCATTCAAAATCATTTGTGCCTAATTTTAAGGTTTATTATTATAAAATATTCAAAAAGTACATTTACAATAAAGAAATAGTAACATTAATCATCCCTTTTGAATTTGCGTTTCTAGGTCCATCGTTATAAAATATTCAAAAGGTACTATTACTTAGAAAAAGTACCTGCAAGTCCCTTTTTATATTCTAACTCAGTCAGGACAATGTGTGTTTAATATCCTGCTTATAAGTTCATTATTATAGAAATTTCAATAATAGTTTCTGTTACCTCAATATCATTATGCCCTCTATCCTTGATTCTTTCTTTACTCAGAATTATTTATTATAATAAAAAGTAGCATTAGAAGAAAAAGTCAAAATTGTCGATACATAAACCACTGTCAAGTTTGAAATTTCAAAGTAATTTCCTGATTCTAGGTTCAGTATTATAGAAATTTCATTTTGAAGAACGAAAAAGTACTCCTTAGTTTGGTTTAGTTCTCTATTTTTGGTATCATAATACAATTGAGCACTCTATTCTTGATTATTTTTTTACTGAGAAGCATATTACACAGAAAAAAATGAAAATGCGCTTTAATTACAAAATTCATTGAATTGAGTAAAAAAATATTTAGATTACAACCTATTAAGAAATTCGCAAATTCAATTAACCAAATTTAATTGGAAATATTAGGCAACATTGCCAATTAAATAAATATTATATTAATTAATATATTTAATTGAAGTACAAAAAATAAATTCAAACAAACAATTAATTGAGTCAATTAACATTTTGTTTGAAAATTATCAATTAATTTTTTGTTTAATTTGAGTATCAATGTTAATTAAAAATACTTTTTGTATCCAATTATTAATTTAATTGTTTTAATTAATAAGTTAATTGGTGCAGGCAGAAAAATTAATTAAAATTTTAATGGATTTAATTAATATTTTACTTGGTTATTTATACCCCCATAAAAAAATTTCTTTGAATTTTATAAAATGTTTTTTATTAAAAAAAAGATAATTTTTTAATTCAATTTAAATAATTATAATGATACAATTGTATAATTTATAGATAATTAACAGGATATCTAATAATATATACATAGTTACAATATTTAATAATATGGCACAAAGTTAAAACAGTTTTAAGTAATTAACAAAAACAAATACAATACATTTCACAAAACTGTTTTAATTTAGTTTTAATTTAAGGTCAAATATAATAATTAATATTGTAGTTTAAAAATTTCATGTTTTAAAGTCGACACCTTTACAAATTTTTTTGATGTAGGTATGTCGTAAAAAAAATCTTGAATGAAATTATAAAAGATTTCAGATTCCTCGGGAAACTGAAGATTAAATACAAAAAATACTTTAAATAGTATGTCAAATGCATTTATAATACTTAAAAATGGATACTTAATACCATCGAAATAAACAAAGATGTATTTAATATCTTCTAAGCTACCGGAAATTAATAACTTTGGCTGGATACTACGACCTTGAAGTACGAGAAGTTTCAATTTAATGTTGATTTCTTCTTCGGTTTCGGCCAAAATTGCAAAACTTTGCTGCGAATCTGGTACAGAAAACTTTTTTCGTACTTTGGCCCCACTTTCGTCTGAGGTGACTTTTTGTGTTGGTGGAAATAAATGATGAATATTCCAAAGCGTTGTTAAAATTTTAGATTCTGAAAAGATATTTAAACAAATGAATTAGAAATTTTAAATATTTTTAATAAAAATAAAACATGTACATACCTTCATTCAACGAATTTATTTGCTGCATTTTTTTGGAAATAGCTGAACAGGTAATTTTAGTCTGAAGCAAATAGATAACCTTTTCTCCATAGTTTGACCATCTTTCGTTAAATTTTTTTGCAATAGGAAATTTAAGTTCAAAATCTATATTGATCTTTTAAATGTAATGAAAAATTTTAAATTGTGAAAAAGTTATTTTTTTAAATAAAACATAACTAACCAGAAGTGGACCAGACGGCTTTTTGTATTCAGGCCAGAGTTGAAAAATGTCGGCAGTATTTTTTGATTCCGTAATTTGCTTAAAACGATAATTAGCACATTTTCGCCAGTATAAGTCAAACTCGTCTGCTGTAATTGAAGGCAACCTTAAATATTGCAATGCGACGGCCACATTTTCTTCTGAAAGAGAAACAAATTATTATAATTTCTAAAGTTTTTAATCTGAGTTAATTTGGTTTTATTCTCACCTATCACTTCTTCGTCTTCTGGTGATGATTTTTCTTTGAATATGTCTTTGGAAAGCCTTTTCAAATTTGCCAGCTTGTTGTAGATTTTGCCTCGTTTACCATTCGAGTAAAATTCCTGCAAATATTTTAGATATTACAAAATTATTTTGTATATTGAAATAAATATGCAATAAATAAATAGCAAAACTAACAATTTGTTCAGACGGAAAAATTACACATATCTGCCTTTCAATATCAGCACAGTCTGATATGGAACAAGCTATCCCATTAGCTTCCATATATTTAGCAATAGTTGTAATTAGTATATTTCGTTGTTCCTCATGTAAATTGTCATTTTTCGCATAAAATTTAAGGATTTCCTTGCCATTAAACGTGTTCGCTAAAATTTCTTTTACAGAAACAAATTTTAACTTCTGAGAAGTATCTGAAGAAATATCCATTGCACTTATATTTCCTCTAAATGGGGTAGATGTTATTTTCCACTTTTCCAAACAGTCTTCAAACAGTGCTTGATCACCAACAGAATTATCGATAAATAATTTGGAGATATGGGCTGGTTTTAATATTTTCAGGACATCAATAGTAATATCTTGCTCTATAATGAAAAAGAGTTTTAGTAAAAAATATATAAATAAAAATACAATAAAAACTTAAACTTACGTTTTAATTTAGCATACAGGTGTTGTAAGTTCCATTTTTTCAAGAGGTCACTTAAGTCCATTTCGGTGGTACAGGTATCCATTGTTGAGTTTTAGTATATATTTGTATAAAACTCTTTTGGTTTCATAAATGATTTTCTCTGTTGTGTTTCCAGAGTTTGAAATGGTGGTCCAACGATATCCAAAACGTTAATAATACTATATGTGTTTGATATTGATACAAATTCGAAAGCGGCGTAATGGTTATCAAAAACTGTGGAAATTTTTTTACAGCAGAATAAGATGTCTTTACTGTTGGTTTCAATAATAAAAATAATTTGAAATATTTCAAAATCAGTGGTAAACTTACACACATTTTTTAGTGCAGTGTAATTATATCCCCATATATCCGCCTCTAAATAAAGCGAAAAGTCTTCCATAGGTTTGTCTAATTCTTTTGATACTTTTTTCTTTACATTTATGTCCAAATATGGTTTCTTAAATGTATATTGTACCTCATCTGTTTTAAGTAAAAAATTTGCAAACATTATTTGTTGCTTATGAGAAAAACTTTTCGCAATATTTTTCCTAGAGGTTATTATATGAGAATAAATTTTGAACTCCTTATGTTTATTTTCAAACTTAAAACTCCACAGGTTCCTAAGTGGTCCACAATATTTCATTACTGTTGAATAGTGTAGAAGAAAATGAAATTTAGGAGTCAGTTTTTTTTTAAATAAAACTAAATACTTTTTATTCAAATTTTCTATTTTGGTTTTGACTTGGTTTATTAAAGATTCAGAAATTTGAAAACATATAATATCATCTAGTAACTCGAAAAAAGCTAACAAAAACTCCCAAACCTGATCGTCTTTTGGAATAAACTCACCAATGAGAATAGTGAAATAATGGCAAAACGTCATCATTTGCTTTGCCGACATTTTAAGTTTGTGATTTTCTAATTCATTATAGTTAACCATTAGTTTTTCACTTCCCTTATCATGTTGCTCATATTGAAAGTTACTGAGACGATCATTTAATGCTGGAAGTGAAAAGTATTTCATTTGTTTAATAAAATATAATATTGATTGACTTACTATAAGGTGACAAACACCTTCATAAAGATCATGCATTATATCAACAGCAAAGTTTTCCGTACAGTGGAATGATGGTATCTCATTGAAAATGCAGATAGAGCTAATTCCAGTTTGCGACATTAAACCCCTGTCTATTGATTCTCTGTAATTAATTCGGTTTCGAAAGATTTCTTGTCTTTCGGAACATTCTACTTGTGAATCACATTTCTTTGTCAAACAAAACCTACAAAAATAATGAGAGGAAAATGATTTGGAAAATCCAAGAGTTACGTTTAAACCTAAGTTATCGCCTAGGAGTAAGCCCATAACAAAATGTATTTGTTTAACACCACTGTTTGAATGTATTTCAATTCCATCGATTTCTAGTTTTTTCAGAGTCTTTACTAATGGGGCAAAACAATCATTTCCATAACGTTTAATATCGGAAGAGTTTAATGTACAGGCTAAAAACACATCATTTAACTTTGAAGATTTTGTCGGGACACATGGAAAAGAATAATAGAAGTTACAAACTGATTGTTTATTCGATTTGGCACCAAGTGGATTATTAATTCCAAAATCGTCATTGTAGAGAAAAAATGGAATTAAAATTTTATTTGGATATAACATTTTCTTTTCCTTCCAGAGCTTGCCCTGAATAAAATTGCTAAATTTTTTACTATTTTCAGTTTCTTTCATATGACATAAAACGTCATCAAGATAATTATTTCGTTCAAAAATACGTTTGAATTGAAATTCGAGAGGCATTATGGTAGCGCTTGATTTGGGGTTATTATTAATATTGAAATTCTCAATATTACCAATAAGGCACTTATCACTTAGACTTTTTTGTAATTTGAAGTCAGATTTTACATTTTCAAACAGTAATTTCATATCCCTTACTATATGGGAAAATGGGGTTTCGACACAATTATCATTATTTTGACATTGTTCTATAAATTCAAGAACAGGGTTTAATATGTAATCCTCTACATAATTTTTTATAGTAAAAACATCGGACCGGGATATATTATTGAACGAGTGGATTTTTATTAAAAAAATTTCTGCCGAATTACGGAGTCCTTCAAGGTTAATGTGGTAACTAAACAATTTTGGAACTGTTAACGGTGGGTTATCAGAAGTAGGAATTACTTCTTCGATATTACAATCAGAATTTTTTACTGCTTCTTTGTTTGTAGTAGGAACGGACTTATAATGTTTTAAAACATGCCTTTTGTAAGAATTTTTATTGTAAAATTCTTGAAAACAATTTGCATATGTACAAATATATAACACATTAGAAGGAAGTGCATAATTTTTAATATGATTAAACAAATCTTGTGGTAAATCAAATGTTTTTTCGCATAAAAAACATTTGATTGCCATTTTCAAATTGTATTTTTAACTATAAATTAAAAATAATATAATTTATTTTCTACACAAAACACTTATTTTCCTTAATTTGATCTTCTTTCTTTAATTTTGTGTACACAAAATTATTTCTACAAAACAAGTTTATTTACCGTTACAATAGTTTTTTTTATGCTTAAGTTTTTTTATACACACACACTTCACTGCTGATGCTGACACCACAAACTCACAAGAACAACTGATGTTCTTGTTTTGTTCTTTTATTTTCTATGCAGAATTTGTTCTTCTTTCTTTTATGTACACAAAATTATTTGTACAAGACAAAACCTGTTTATTTACCGTTATAATAGTTTTTGTTTTTTTATGCTTAAGTTTTTTTTTTATACACACACACTTTACTGCTGATGTTGACACCACGAACTCACAAGAAAAAGTGATGTTCTTGTTTTGTTCTTTTATTTTCTATGCAGCTGAAATTAATCGGTGTTGCCGTTTTAGTTATTTATATTTAAATTACTTTAAATAAAATAAATTCTAAAATTCCACAATTTACAACTTTGAGGTCAAAAATAATTTTTGCCGACAACGCTTATTTTTATTAAACTTTTAGTTCATTATGAAGTATTACAAAAAGGCTTTTTTAAACTTTTTATATTATTTTTATCACTTTAAATAATTTGTTCCGAATTTAATATGCTACTTATAAAAAACAACAATTTAAAAACATTTTATTTGTAAAATAGTATATTTATCATAAGAACCATAGTCTATTCAAACAAAAAATGTGAAAGCAAGGTACTTTATTATGCTTTGTTAATAAATTTGTCCATACTATTAGGCAGCATAACATTCAGTTACTGTATTTACATATAAATCACTTATAACTAAATCCAAAAAGAGGTTTAAAAATTAAACCCAAAATAGGGAAACATTCGAATGTCTGCATCGAACAATTCTTTGGGCATAAATTACTTCCACGGTAACACCAACTTTCTTTGTATATAAAAAAAACAGGAAAGTCAATCAAAAAAATTGTTGAATTAATTAAAAAATTAATTAAATATTTTAATTGGAAATATTTTTCTCGACTCAAATGTTGCCTACTGTAAAAAATTAAACGCACATACTAAAAAACGTATATATTTACATATGTAGAATACGGAGAAATTGTTTACTATTTAACGATTTTTTAGTTTTAAACATGTTGATAGCACTGTCAACAAAAAACTGAACAATCAATTAAAAAATACGTTGAATTAATTAAAAAATTATTTAAATATTTTTTTTTTGTCAATCACCCACTTAATTGAAAAAAATTGGCCAATAATTTTTTCTGTGTACCCAACTTTAACTAATTTAATATATTAAAAAGGTACCATTAAAAGAAAAAGTACCAATTTTCCTTTATCCTCGTAAACACTCGTCAAATTTGTACTTTAAATTATATTTAGCAGTTCCTATATTATCAACTGACTTAATAGTTAATAAATTATCACAAAACCGAACCGAAACCGATCGGTTTTCAATTTTTCAAAACCGAAACCGCGGTTATGAAATTCTTCGGTTTTTTGGAAACTCTAATGTGAACCATTCCTTCTACCTGAACCAGGTTTTCTATCAACGGACAAGTTCTCCCGGTACTGTTTAATAACATTGGAAACAATTTGACGGCAGACCTTTGATAATTTGGCCAACTTTTTGTAGGACCAAGTTGGATTTTGTTGAAATTATTTAATAATTTTAGTACGCACTTTTTTCTGGTCACTCATTTTTATCAGATTAACAACAAATGAACATAATTGACATTAAACATAATAACTGACATGCTTTTCAAAGGTAATTTGATAAAAAAAAAAATAATAATCACCCTTATTCTATTTGGCGTCGTCAATACTGAGTCAGAAAATGCTATATGTTTCGCCGATATCGATAACAATTGGTAACTTTTGACAACGTTTTGTACTTTAACCCGACTTATAAAAGTATAAAATTCTGTCAATAGTAACCATTTTTTATCGATATCGACGAAACATATACCATTTTTTGACTCAATATTGACGACGATGTCGACGACGCCAAATAGAATAAGGGTGAATAAAAAAAAACTTGGGTTAAAAGTTTTATTGAAAAACGTGTGTTAAGAATTTTACAATCTCAGTCCTTATGTAATAAAAAAATTATTGTCTTCATCCGACACACTTATCGACCTCACGCCTTGAAATATTTTTGTAAATGCCTTCGTGATTGATGAGAAAACACCATACACTATCAAAAAGTGACATCAAGCGTGCTAAAAATCAATATGTTTTTGATTTTCCATCAAGCGTTGTCGGTGTCACACATACAAACACATTTTCACTAATACTACCACAGTGCTTGATGAGTATTTTCATTCGAATAAAAAATAATGTTTTTTTCTCGATTATTCCAATAATTTTTATTCGAATGACAACCCTAGTAAAAATATAGCATATAATTACTATAAAATTATTTTCAATAATTAGCTAAAGAAAAACTACATTTGTATTTATATCATGATTTACACTAATAATACTATTTCTATTTTTATATAAACAAAATAAAAACATTTCAGTTTTTTCCTTTTCTTCTTTCTTAATAAACATTAATGAAAATAGTTTAACAGCGAAACAAAATAAAAGAAAACAAATTAAAAATTTTCTTGATTTCAGGGATTTTTTTTTCGTCTATTTTGTTTTGAGAAAATAGTATTTATTTTTTTATTTCTACCAACTTCTAAAATGACTTAATTAACTTGTTTAAAAGAAAACCTCAAGTTAAGAACTTGACTGTTATTATTTTTGTTCAAAGAAATAAATAAACAAACAAACGATACACTGAATAAATGAATGAATGAAAGAATGAATGACTGAAAAGATAAAGAATTTAAATAATTATTTTTTAGTTGCTGCGAGGAGAATATTTTTTTTTTTATTCACTTTCTAGTTGTTATACCCTACACCAAAATAGTAGGAAGGGTATATTGGGTTAAAGTATACCAATCTGCTCAGGATAACTTTCTGGGTCTATCAAGTGAAGCCCGTCCGTCCATCTTGTAATCAAACTACAGATCGCAATTTTAATGATAATTCGACAAAATTTGCCACAAACTTTTATATTGTCCCAAGAACTTGAATTTGGTTAGAAATGGTAAATCAGAAAATAGTTAAGCTCTGATAAATATCTTAATTATAAACATATCCAAACCAAATTCAGCACAAATAAGTTTTATATAAGCTGAACTCGTACTACCAAATTTAGTACCGATTAGTCCACTATGTTACATAGCTCCCATATAAGCAACATTCTCGAAAATTTCATTAATGTACAGGTGGCGCAAAAGTAATCCTCCTGTCAGAAAATGCTATAAATTTTGCCGATTATTGGTCAAATGAATAGTCAGCAATATTCCGCGTTCTGAAGCAGTGTAGCGTAACATTGTTTATTAACGTGTATTTCACATGTGTTTACTACACAAATGTCAAAACAGAACTGACATTAGGGGCCAATCGCAAAATTTATAGCATTTTCTGATAGGATGATTACCTTTGCGCCACCTGTTACATTAGAGTGCACCAAGATTGTAAGGACGGAAACAATTTTCTAGGTACAGACCGTCCCCCCTCTAGAATTGTTCTATGTATTGTAGAAACAGATTGTGTAAGATATTAGGATGATAGGATAACGTTAACTGGTGACGCAACGACGCTGAAGTTTTGAGATGCATTTACAATGAGAAAAAATGAAATTTTTTCAGTTTTTGTTAAAATTTTTACATTAAATAATTGCTTTTGCAGTTTAATTTAAAATAATCGAAATGTGTACGTAATTGTCGTTCTAATAAGATATAAAAGACAAAAATTGGTTAAAAAATGTTTTAGTTATTAAAAATTCGCCAGGCCATTAACATGTCTCAGGCCACTAGAACAAGAAATGTGGGAACAAAATTAACATATTTTGCGAAATATTAAAATAAAAGCTTTTTTACTTGAAATATATCCATATTTACTTGTATATGAGTTTTTGTCTTCGTAGGATACCGTTAACCTATTTGCAGGTATAACCAAAAAAAAAATTCATTTTTCAAATTTTTAAAAATTTTGTTAAACAAATTTCGGAATTTTTTGATCATCACATTGGGATTTATTGAGAATATAATAGGGAATAAAAATATGAAAAAAGTATGACAATACTCCTATAGTTTTTCCGTACCTGCGATTTAAATTTTGAGATTTTCGAGAAAAACCAAGTTTTTGGCCATACTCTGAAAGTTTTACTAAAATCGGAACACGTTAACCCTTAAACCGCGAAGGTCAAAGGTCAATTTTTGCAATATTTGGAATTTCTCATGGAAATATAGCGAAATGTTTTATATTTTTGGGCTGATTTTGATGAAACTTAAGAAAAATATAACACAACGTCTAGTACTTACAAAAACAGAAGAAATATTATAATTTACCCATAATAGCACAATGTACATACATCTCTAAAATATATTAGTATTCAAATAAAATTCAACACAAATATGTTTCATATACACGCAAATCATCCCACCAAATTTTGTGACGAACGGTCCAAATTTAGTCATAGCTATAGTCCATAATAAGGCCCACTTCCGAAAATCACTTTATAGCGACAAGATTCAATACAAATAATTTTCATATCAAAAGAATCATATACTCGGTGTAGGGTATCATACTTTCTTACTTGTGTTATTTGTAGTTGTTGTTGATGTAAAGAAAACTTTTTAGATTTTCATCTTCATAATTTACAACGTCATCATGATGTTCATTCTTTATATATAATGGTTTTGTTTTTGTTTCGGGTTTTCCTTCACTATAATTACTTGGTTACATTAAATACATTCGCCTTGCTGGCTCGATAGCTGGGCTGGCTGGCTGGTTGTGCTTTCAACAACAGCAACAATAATAATACATAATAATAATCCAACATACAATGCTCATGGTCAATGGCCTCACAAGGCATTACACTGTTAATACTTAAACAACAGCAAGAGCAACACTAATGCATCATACACTTTAACATGGCTATGAACAACCACAATTCAGCCAAAGAAAACTCGTAATGCGAGAAATAAGAGACAAAACCCCAGACCCAGCAACATTAACAGTCAGTCACAACTCTCAGTTAGTGAAGACTCAGCAGCAATGGATGTTGATTTAATCTGGTTTCAGGGTTCTTTTTCTTGGCTTTTTTTACGATTTTGCACTGTTTTACACAGTATTTATTTTATGTTTTTCTCTTTTTCTTTGTCATAATTTCACCGGCTTACTTCTTTGGAAATGTCATTTTAATATGACACTATAAAAAAAAAGTATTCAAAGTTGTTTTGCTTCACTTTGTACTTCGCATCACTCATCCTTTTAAAGGAAGTACAAATGACGGTTGGTGGTAATGCAAATATTGCAAAGAAACAACAAACCAACAAAACAGCAAAATAAAACAAAAAAAAAAAACAAACTATATAAATATGTGGGTACTAAAGTTTAATGAGTTTAGCTTACAATGTCCTTCACCCTGACTTCCTTATTAGCTGGGATTTACAATGCTTCAAAATGTTTGTTTGATGACTAATTGCATAAAGTTGTAAAAGGGGAAATCATGAAAAAATTACTTAATTATCTTTGATAAATTAAGTAGATTTGATTTTCAGCATTAATGTTTTTTTTATTAGTTTTAAACGTTATCATTTTCATAAATATTGGGATTTTTAAGGACCTCACAGATCAGTTACATCATTTTATAAATGTTTAATTTGTTAATTGTTCACTAATCTGGAGTTTATTAGAAACAATTCTTAAACCTAATAATGAAAGATATTTACGAAAAACCAAAGTAAAAGTTGAAAATTTTAAAATTGAAACTTTTAAACTTAGTGAAATAAACAGCATTTTATACCCACCATCGCCTTTGGAGAGATATATCAACTTCTTCCCCAACATACCACGAACTACAGTCGATACTGCTGAAATTAAAAGATTCTAAAGCCGCTGGCCCCAACACTGTGCAAGCTGAACTGTTAAAATATGGAGCTGCAGCTATTTCCGAAGCACATACACCTCTTCCACAATTTGCATGGCTGAACAATCAAATACCAGAGAGCTAAAAAGCCTGGAATGATTGTAACTATTTCTAAGAAAAGCGATCTCAGCTATTGAAAAAATTTGTATTTGCTCTATTCCTGTTACAAATGATCATGCCAACTATAGAGCCTCCATTACGCCGGGAGCAAACGGATTTTAGGCCCGGAAGATCATGTGCAGATCACATTAACACCATCCGCATCATAATCGAGCAGTCTCAAGAGTACAATAGTCACTTGTATATGCTATTTATCTACTTTGCACGTGCCTTTGACAGCGTATACAGACCTGCCATATGGACGGCCCTTAAGTGCCATGGTTTACCAGACAAAATTGTTGACCTAATCCGCGGGCTATATCTAGAGTGATGGAAACGAGAGTCGCGAACGTCTAAATGATACCCAGCAGTTCTAGGAGACAGTCCCGAACTAGTGATTTTACCCATCATTTAGGGTGGGAACTAGTTACTTCAATAGCTACGCGACAAGTTATTTTAACACGTGCTTGTCCTAAGCAGGGGGTAAATTTACCCTTATTGACTACAATGAGATTGTCTAATAGCTGGTCCAAAGTAATCAACGCATTTGATTCACATATTGGTTAAAAAGCGTCAGTTACCTTACTAGCTACCTAACTGGTAACTTGATCAACTACATAACTAGTTATTTTAACATTTACCTCAAATAGTCAGATAAAAGAAATATCATAGGCAGTCCAATAAACGATAGCATGTAAGCAAACCTTTCTTCGACAACTCTCCAATGGATTGCTTCTGGTGGGTTAAATAACTATTTTCTAAAGTGCAGTACAAAATAAACGTTTACAGTGACTTCACTAAAGGATACTAAGAGACACTAAAGTGACTATTGCCTTCATGCTATGTTACATGGGATATCAGTATACTTAAGCAAAAATAAAAATAACTGTATGAGAATTATATCAACACAATTTGTATAAAACCAGTTTGAACGAATTATCACACAACACGTTTAAAGTGACTACACTCCAGATTACTTAGAGGCACTTAAGTGACAATTGTCTTCACGCTAGATTACCTGGGATGTATAAAGTAACCAATTGTCTTATCTCTGCACTACAAAGAGCACATACGTGTCAAATGACCAAAATATATAAATTAGAGTCAGCCAAGTGATAAGACATTTGCGACGATTACTGTCTATAAGGGATACATTGACTACATGCTTAACTGATGGGTATAGACTATGCGAATGATATATGCTTGTTTGCCCAACGATTCGATGATATACAACAAAAACTCATATGCCTTGATAATAACGCAAAGAAAGTTGGTCTTCAGATAAACGTAAATAAAACAAAACTCATGCGGATTGTCAACATCAACTCAACTCCTCTTTCACTACATGGAGCCATAATTGAAGACATTGACTCTTTTTGCTATTTGAGTAGTCGCATTTCGAAGGATGGCAGTTCAGGTATGGACATAACACGCCAAAAGTAAGCAATTTCAATATACCTACAAAAATTTTAATATTTAACTGCAGTGTAAAATCCGTCCTACTCTACTGTGGAGCAAAATGCAAACCACCCTCAGAAAGTTGCAAACATTTGCGAATTGTTGCCCTAGACAAATTCTGCGCATATTCTGGCCACATTGGGTGACTAATGAACAACTTTTGTACATGGCCAAATGTGTTCTGATTAAGATAGAAATTAAACGTCGAAAGTGGTCTTGGATTGGACATATTCCACATAGACCATGTAATGAAATCAGTAGAGTGGCACTCGATTGGAATCCTCAGGGTCATCGCCTTCCTGGTCGCCCACGAAACACTTGGGGGAGGATGGTAAGAAGAGAAGTCTCTAATTTGTTGATTATGCGCTAATCCTGATAAAATTTTGCACATATTTCTTCTAAGTGCTCTGAAATTTGTACCTATTCCCCATACATTATAGGTCCTGAACCGTTCTTTGGCATCCCTCGTGGATATACTATGAAACGTATTCGTTCCTGGGTTGAATCGGAATTTGCCCGTTTTTGGGGTAACTTACCAGGACTAAGACAGTCTAAACGATTCATTACCCTATCCAGACGTAGATCCCAGTCGTTGCTTTCGCTCGGAAAGTGTGACTTGAGGATACTTACTGGACTATTCACCGGACACTGTGGTTTAAAACCTCTGACCATGTTCTATGCGACTGCCCATTGCTGGCAATATGCAGAACAAAATGGCTCGGAAGCGCCAATATGGCCCCGGTGGACGTAATTGATATCTCTCTAAATAGAATACTTGGCTTTATACGTAGCCTAAATCTGCTAGGATAAGAAAAAAATGTAAGGCTGTAGTGCGTATAGCCTCACTAATAATAATAATTCCCCATACAAGGTCCCCCTCCTAATTTTCTTATAATAATCAATACCATGATGAAATTGGACATACACAAGTTTTATATTAACCTTAATCTCTCTACCAACTTTTGTGAGGATAGGTCCATAATTGACCATATCCCCTTATAACACCTATATTCGAAAAATATTTTATTGTCAATAAATAATTTATATATAATGATATTAACATAAATTTTAACATAAGTCACTTAAAGTTTTAAGAAATTAATCACTTTATCACATTATAGGAGCCCAAAACTACATATAACACTCTTATTATCATATTTTCTTTATATCGAAAATTTCGTATTTGTACAAGTTACGTGTTCTATAAAGCTTTGCAAACTAAAGGTAGTCAACTTTGATACCCTGTATATCACCTTGTGTTCTAACAGGGTGGTCATATATTTCATTTTCTGAAAGCCTATTTGTTTGTACATCATTTTGCAATATGACCAGCAGTTTAGAAGAATCAGATTTATTACCATTTTTCTTCCGATCGACTGTTCACTGTTCCAGATTAGAACGGAATTATCAGGGTTTTGAGAACATCATATGTTAGGACACTATAGTTAGACGGCATAAAGTAATATGTTTCATATCACTAACAAAACCATTGTAAACTAATGTTATCAATAAACAAGTAAGAGAGCTATATTCGGCTGTGCCGAATCTTATATAACCTTCACCAAATTATAATTTAAAATAAAATTAAAAAAAAAAAAAAAAAATTTAATTTTTTTTTCAAAATAGTTTTTTCCAATTTTTTAAAAAAATTTTTTTTTAATTTATTAGTGAAAAAAATTTATGACAAAAGAATGTTTTTTATGAAAAAAAAATTCGGGTTAAAAAATATTTTTCCCGATTTTGTAGGTCCAACTTTGTATAGCCTTATATACATCGTTGCAATGGACTTTGAAATATCTATCATTAGATATCCATATTGTCTATACTTATGACTTAGTAATCGAGATATAAATAAAAAAAATAGGCCAAAAATAGAGGTTGTCTCGGATTTTTGCTCATATCTCCGTTATTTATGGACGGATTTTGCTCATTTTAAATAGGAAACTTTTCGAAAGCATGTCTGACAGAATTATTGAGGATTTGGATCCCGAAGATATCTGGGGTCTTCAGAAAATTGATTTCAACAGACAGACATACAGACAGACGGACATGGCTAAATCGACTCCGCTATCTATAAGGATATATACTTTATAAGATCGGAAAATTATATTGTGGAAATTACAAACGGAATGACAAGAGTATAATGAGGTTGTCATTCATGGAAACCATATTCTCTGTATGACATAAACAGAAAATTTTTATTTAAAATAGGAAAATTAACATTCTCTGCATATAAGAGAACAGAAAAACTGAAAATTCATATGATAATTTACCAGTCCAATTTCCATAACTATTTATTGTTTTCCATTACATTATAAATTACAACGTAGTTCATGTAACATAATAACTTTATGTATTGATGATAAATACCCTTCTAAAATAATTTTGTATTTTCTTTTTTCATCAGTATGTATGTATGTACATGAAATACTATTTAATTAAAATAAAATACATATACTAATCTTTATACCCAACACCAGCATAGTGGAGATGGTACAAGACGTTTGTGCTGATGTTTCTAACGTCCAAAAATATTAGTATAACACCCACCTTAAAGTATGCCGATCGACCCAGTAACACTTTCTGAGTTGATTAAACGATGTCCATCCGTCTGTCCATCTAAACCTTGTGCACAAAGTACAGGTCGCAATATTGAAGATATTTTAATACAATTTGGTACATATAACTTTTTCGGCCCAAGAACGAAATCGGTTCATTATTTCACCTAGCCCCTATACAAATGTCCTGTGACTTTATCGGTCATAAATGTTTAATTTATATAGGTATCTACTAAAATTTCACACCAAATAACTATTATATATACAGAATTCATGTCACCAAATTTTATGAGGATTGGTTCATAATTAGTCATAGCTCCCATATTAGACCCGCTTCCGAAAATCACAAATCACACAACCTAATTTCATGGTGATAGTTCCATATCTAGTCATAGCTCCCATATAAGGCCCTCTTCCAAAAATCACTCACGAATATAAATTATTGACTTTTTAAAAGGAAATTAAGTTTGCTCATTTACTTAGTGAAGGGTATTATATGGTAGGGCTTAACCGACCATACTTTCTTACTTGTTATTATTTATAAAAAGTTTTTTAAATATTTTCAATTTCTTTGAAAACATTAGCATTTAAACAATTTCATAATAATCCAATACATATTTTTTTGTTTTGTTTTTATAAACATAAAAATATGTACATACATATGTATGTATATTCATATAAATATTTCAATCATTTTATAGTATAAAATTGTTTTAAACATGTACTGGGGATTATTTTGATGAAATATTTAATAAATATTTCTATATACAGAGGAATCTCATATTAAGGTACATTTATATGCATATTGTAAAATAAGAATATCATAAAATATAGATTTTTAGTGAGACATTAATATATAACTACAATTGTTATTTTAAAAGTTGGTTAAATAACTATTATCCGCGAAATAACCTTTTAGCTGGACTACCTTTACTGCTGCCGAATTGTTTATAATTTTAAATTATAGAAATAAACAACTAAGTGTGCTATATTCGGCTATGCCGAATCTTATATACGCTTCACCTTTGTTGTGGATGCAAGAAAACTTTTAACATTTTTTACATTTAATTGCTGACGAAGAGATTATATTGTAGAAGTTACAAATGAAATGACAATCTTATATATACCCTTCTCACAAAGGTGAAGGGTATAAAAAAAACCCCAAACGAAACGAAACACCAAAAAAAATACGCAAAGCAATGAAACCAACACACATCCAAACATACGTTTTGTTACTTTTTTGTCAAAGCATTCAATAAATTGTCTTTTTTTATGAAATTTTCAGAGGTTGTCTCGGATTTTTGCTCATATCTTCGTAAGTTATGGACGGATTTTGCTGATTTTAAATAGGAAACTTCTCGAAAGCATGTCTGACAGAATTATTGAAGATTTGGATCCCGAAGATATCTGGGGTCTACAGAAAATTGATTTCAACAGACAGACGGACAGATAAACATGACTTAATCGACTTCGCTATCTATAAGGATCCAGAATATATATACTTTATAGGGTCGGCAATTTATATTGTTGAAATTACAAACGGAATGACAAACTTATATATACCCTTCTCACGAAGGTGGGTTATAAAATCAACGTATTTAAGTATCAAAATTAACCGCTAAAACCCATTACCTAAATAAATCAATTTACTTTTAAATTCTGAAATTAATTTCTTACAATTGCAGAAGAAATTGTCATAAATAAACTTAGGATGATTTGAAATTATTTCATCTGGCTCAAGTTCGATTTTCAATTGTAATTATTTTGAAGAATTTATTGAAACATTTTTTTTGGTTAGAATGCATTTTCTGGCCAGCTGCAGCATTTTTCAGCACTCTTATGTTCTCTTATGTAGAGCCGTAAACATATTATAGTTAACCCTCTAATGCTTAAGCATGCCTCAAGGCACTCATCGCAAAAAATTCCAATAAATGCAAATATAACTGATTGTTCATTTCAAAAACTCTTGTAAAAGTTTCTTAAAAACGTACTAAAATATTTAAATAAGCCTTGAAACGTCTTAAAGGCACTCTTCTTTCTTATTTACTGCACGTTTTACAAACTAAGTGCATTAACAACATTATTCAAACATTTGTGCGAGTTATTTACTGCACTTTTTACAAACTAAGTGCATTAACAACCAAAAAAATATGAAAAGTCCATGTTGTGTTATCAAACTTTGATTAAAATGTTTTAAAGTTTCCCGATTGCAATCATACTTTTTTCTTAAAAAGTATACTTATATTTTACATATTGGAGTCAAGGTTTATGTAAGAAAAGTTAAGCTACTCTTTAGAGAAGTGGTTAATTGATGAGTGCCTTTAGGCACTCTTGGGCATTGCAGAATAGTGTTGCTGCCTGAGTTTTTCAAATTATCTCATTTGAGTGATGAACCATTAGAAAAGTTGTTTCCAATAAAAATTGACAAACTATACTAACTAAAACCCGACTATATTTCAATCTCTAAAGCCCCAAGGGTGCCTTAAGGCACTCATTTAGTTTTTCCCATCTGGCAGGTAAACCATTGATTGTACAAACTTTTAAATGTTGTTTTCGAAATCAGATGCCCAAGTTTAGCAAAAATAAAATTATAAATAACGTTTTTAGCCACTTTTTAGAAATTGACATCAGAGAGTTAAATAGTTTACAAGACTGTTCATCAGTACTTGCTCCAATTATAAGTGATAAGTCATTATTCCTTTACTTCAAAGTACTACAGGCAGTATACTATAGTCTTTGCAATGTATTTTATTTAGTTTTTGTTGGGAAATAATATTTGTATCCTACAACAGACGCTTCTGGACAGATTTTCAAATGCAACATAATGGAAGACATACCTGATATAAGTATTACTACTTATATCATTCATGTTTGTAAGTCATTTGTTTGTAATTTCAATATATAGACTTATGAATTTATAACCATCTCGATTTTGGGTCGCAAAGAAAATTGTAAAAACTATAAAAATTATAATAAAGGGTTTCCAAATCATGAACAACAAATTATAATGTTTTAAATCGAGCTCAATCGTAAAGTTTTTAAATGTTTGAAATTATCGAAAAATTGATTTGAATAGAGGTTAAGATCTTATTTATCTCCTATTTTAAATACAATTTAAGTTTTAAACAGATTTTTATCTTAACTCAATAAATAGTTTTATGAAAAATTGCTTCAGAGCTAGAAAAACGAAAAATAAAAGCGTTTTCGTATGTTCCATAACAAATTAGTTAAATTATCATATCCCACGTTTAAAAACCAACTATTAAAATGGAAAAAGTTATTATCAAGCACTCCAATATTATAAAACTCAGTTGTGTCCAGATAGGAATGGAAAACAACATACATCTGCAAAAACTTTACGAAATTAAAATTAAAAAAAAATAATTGCTTGATAATGAATGATAAAACACTATGCAAAGAACTAATTGTAATTAAGCAGCGTTGTGGAATTGAACTCCATGTTATTTTTATACCCTTCACCATGAATGGCAGGGGTATATACAAGTTTGTCATTCTGTTTGTAATTTCTACACTTTTCATTTGCGACCCCACAAGGTATATATATTCTGGATCGTTATAGATAGCGAAGTCGATATAGACATGTCTATCTGTCCGTCTGTATGTATGTTTAAATCAACTTTCAGTAGCCCCCAAATATCTTACATACATTATTCATACATCAATATATTGAGAATTCTTCCGGCTTGGTTGCAATTTAAAATCGAGACAACCGCCCCACAAATGGCTGAGATATAAGGAAAAAACCAGGACAACCTCGATTTTTTACCTATTTTTTATTATCTGGATTAGTAAGTCATTTATATACAGGGTTGGAAAAAATAATAGAAACGAAAGCATTTTTTTCCAATTTTGTAAGTATATTAGTCAAGTTTAGTTTTGTTGAAAAAAATTTATATGCAGTTTTGTTTACCAGACATACAGCATAAGAAAAAACATTATCAATCCTCTTTTTATTAAGATTTTAATACACTATATGACTAACAATGTAAAGAGTCAATATTTTTGCTGGAAAAAATAATAGAAACGCGTAAATGGATTCAATTTTTAGGGGCATATCTTTTAATTTTTTGTTAAAAAATTGTTTTGTTTTAATATTTAGAGGCTCTAACTTTGTTTTTCACAACTTCATTGTGTTTGCGACTCATGGAATCAACAAATTTTTTTTAAAAAGTCCTTGTCAATGGAAAACCACTCTTCCTGGTATTTTTTCCCACAATTCTTCCTTATTTTTCCGACTGATGCCTTCCAGCTTCCTCTTGAGCACTCCCCAAAGGTGTTCTATTGGTTTAAGATCCAATGGCTGAGAAGGCCATTGCATAAGATGTCCTTTGTTGACAGCAAACAAATCTTTTGCCAATTTTGAAAAGTGGTTTGGATCACTGTCCAGCTGAAACTCCCATCTCAAGGACATCTCTTCCTCAGAAAATGGAAGGATTAAGCTTTGCAATATATTTACGTAGTCCGGGGCCCATATTTTGTTCTTTATCCAAAATATTGAACAGACACCAGAAGAAGAGAAACACCCCCATATCATGATTGATCCACCGTCGTCTTTTACGGTCTTCTTGGTGTATTTTGGATCATATGCCTTATTGTGTGGGTGCCTAACATAATGTTTCCCATGGGATCCAAACAAATTTATCTATGTTTCGTCTGACCACAGCTCTGGTGTCTGTTCAATATTTTGGATAAAGAACAAAATATGCGCCCAGGAATACGTAAATATATTGCAAAGCATAATCCTTCCATTTGTTGAGGCAAAGATGCCCTTGAGATGGGAGTTTCAGCAGCACAATGATCCGAACCACTCTTCGAAATTGGCAAAGGATTGGTTTGCCATCAACAAAGTACCTCTTATGGGATGGCCTTCACAGTCACCGGACCTTTAACCAATAGAACACCTTTGGGGAGTGCTCAAGAGGAAGCTGGAAGGCATCAGTCGGAAAAATAAGGAAGAATTGTGGGAAAAAATACCAGGAAGAGTGGTTTTCCATTGACAAGGACTTTTTAAAAAAAATTTGTTGATTCCATGAGTCGCAGACACAATGAAGTTGTGAAAAACAAAGTTAGAGCCTCTAGATATTAAAACAAAACAATTTTTTAACAAAAAATTAAAAGATATGCCCCTAAAAATTGAATCCTTTTACGCGTTTCTATTATTTTTTCCAGCAAAAATATTGACTCTTTACATTGTTAGTCATATATTGTATTAAAATCTTAATGAAAAGAGGATTGATAATGTTTTTTCTTATGCTGTATGTCTGGTAAACAAAACTGCTTATAAATTTTTTTCAACAAAACTAAACTTGACTAATATACTTACAAAATTAGAAAAAAATGCTTTCGTTTCTATTATTTTTTCCAACACTGTATATAGACAATATGGATATCCAATAATAGATATTTCAAAGAAATTTGCAACGAATTTTTTTTTTCACAAAAAAAATTTATTTTTTATAAAATTTTTTTCAGAAATAATTGAAAATTTTTTTTATTTTTTTTTTTATTTTTTTTTTTAAATTTTGTTTACCTAAAAAAATATTTACCTTGAAGGGTTTGGATAATGTATTGTGGGCACAGATTATTTCAGATATGAAACAAATGACAGTTGTCAAAAAATTAATATTGAACCGTATGGATATTTTGATGTTCTACAACCACTTTTCAATGGTTGTGGTTTGCACAACGAGTGAAAATATAAAATTTTCAATAGGCAGCTAGTGATATATATTTGTCGCTCTTTTCAAACCACAACCACAACCATTTTGACATTTTCTTTTGTTTGTTTTCTATTGCCATATTACAGCTGATTCATATCTGTGTAATCTATGGTATTGGGTTTAAAATGTAAATGAGAATGTATTGGTGCCTTCACACTTAAATAAATAATAATGTTGTAATTTGTTTTATTGTACATTCATATTAAATTCATTTAAATTTAAGGTTTTTGTTAAATATTCACCATCTGTGAATATTCACCAAATATTCATTTATTTTGAAAATATCTGCTCAGAGAATTTTTAACGCTCGTGTTGTATATGTGTAAAAAAACCGATTAATCTTCAGGCCCTGGTACCGTGATCTTCTATGAACGGTGTAAAGCTATAGCTTAAGAAGTTAGACTACTTAAATCTTAAATTTTAGCTTAAAAATTATCGTATTGCAATATAGATATCGTGAAGAAAAGTGATTAGTTATTTTGGCCAAAATGTAAGTACATATTGATTTTAATTTCTTTCTTTTTGCTGATACCCTAATATTTGCACACAATAAATTTTCATTCAAACATTTGTGCGAGTTGTCATATCAAGTAGTCTTTTGTTTGCTATTTATATATATATAAAATATATCAAATGACATAGATTATTTTCTATGTGATTATAAAGAAGATTAAGTACACTGAAGAAAAAAAAAAAAAACGAAAAAAAAATAATCATATTAAATGCATATTTAAGTACATACTTAGAAATTTACTAGGAAAATGTGGTCAGACAAAAGGGAAAAGATCAAGGCATTTAAAGATTTTAAAGTAAATATTTTTGAAAATGTTTGAAGATGCTCTTGAATTGAAATTAATATTAAACTGCATATACTTAATAATAAATAAAATAAAATAATATAAAATTAGTCTTATTTAGCTACTTGCGATATTATATCTCAGTCATTTAGCTGGACTATAGCAAATATATTGATGTATCAATGATGTACTTTTGTGAGTTATTTGGGTGCTTTGGAGAAATGATTTCAACAGACAGACGGTATCGGTTATATCGACTTCGTTATTTATAACGATCCAGAATATATATTCTCTATGGGGTCGCAAATGAAAACTGAGGAAATTACAAACGGTATGAAAAACTTATATATACCCTTGCCACTCATGGTTTATTTAAAAATTCTGTTCAATCCCAATTTTAGTTGAGGTGACAAAAATTAAGTTATTAAGTTAATTCTTCTGTGTCAGCTGACTTTCAGTTATTAGTATCAAAAAAATCTATGGATTGACACGAATTTATTTTATCTTTGCGGAAATAATACTGTAACTTTGAGAAACTTATAACAAAAAATTCACGTGAAATCTTCATAAAATTTGGTTCAGCGATTTTGTATACATGGAGATTATTGTCGAATTTAAAATTGATTTGTAAGAGATTTTTGCTTCTTTAAGGTCCTAATATGAGGGCTATGACCTAATATGGCCCGATATTCACAAAATTAAGCTGTTTGATTTTTAGATTAATATTACTTATCTGTGTAAAATTTTGGTGCGAAACCGATATTTATGTAGGTTAATGTGTTTTTCGAAAGTGGTCCATTATGGGAACTATGACCAATTATGACCCGATCTTTGAAAAATTTGTTTTAGCGATTTATACATGGGGAATTTTATGTCAAGTGAACCAACTTTTGAGATCAATGTCTTCCGATCCGAAATTTGTACCAAAGTCATTAGTTTAGATAGCTATTTATTCAATATTTGAAAACAAAATGTGTTTACTTTTTTTTTGCAAAAACTTTTTTGGTTTTTTTCAAAATGGGCCCTTTTTGAGCTGGGCCCTTTGAAGAGCTTTTAAGTCGCGAGTTGGATATCTATCTAAATAAATGTTTTGTAACTCAAGACATACAATTCTTGAATTTTTTTTGCAAAATCTAAAACTTACTTTTCAAAATAGAACCTATTTCAATTTTTTTGTTTAAAAGATAACTTAGGTCTATTTCTTTAAGAGCTTTTTATAGTATATCAAAGTATTTTGTAACTCAAGATATACCATTTTTGATTTTTTTGTTTGCAAAATAAAAAAATTTTTTTAATCGCTTTGTGGGATACTAGTGGAATATAAGGACTGAGATCGTAAAATTCTTAACAGACGTTTTTCATTAAAACTTTTAACCCAAGTATTATTTGATTTTTTTATCAAGTTACCTTTTTAATGCATGTCAGTTATTATGTTTAATGTCAATTATGTTCATTTGTTGTTAATCTGATTAAAATGAGTGACCAGAAAAAAGTACGTACTAAAATTATTAAATATTTTCAACCAAACCCAACTTGGTCTTACAAAAAGTTTGGCAAACAATCAAAGGTCTGCTATCAAACTGTTTCGAATGTTATTAAACAGTACCAGGAGAACTTGTCCGTTGATAGAAAACCTGGATCAGGTAGAAGGAATAGTCAACATGATGTTTCTAAAGCCAAAAGAATTCCCAACACATCCGGTAGGAAAGCAGCCCGGTTAGGTCACTACTCGGACTATTTGGTACGAAAAGTTAAAGCCAGTGTACGTTTAAAAGCATACAAGGTTTAAAAAGTTCCTAACAGGAACTCTGCTAAAAAAATTAGAGGCCAAAAATATATACGAAATATATGACGTATGGAAAATTTTTCGCAGCTTCTGGGTCAATTTTTTTATGTTGCAGATGCTTGAGGGAATGTTGGAGAAAAGTTTAGGACCCAAAAGCAGACAAAATTTTCCCAAAAAGTTCTTTGCATGGCAAGCAATATGCAGTTGCGGCAAAAAAGTCAAACATTTGTTACAAAGAGCTCTATAAATACCGAAATGTACATCAAGGAATGTTTACAAAAAAGGATGTTTCCATTCATAAGACTTTTTAATGTGTCCACTTATTTTTGGCCTGATTTGGCATGTGTCACTATGGTAAGAAGGGCTTGAGTGGTACAAGACCAATAATGTGGTACTTGTACCAAGGGAGGCAATTCCTCCAAACTGCCTGGAGCTGAGTCCAGTGGATAGATATTGGGCTCTTGTTAAATGAGAATTGAAGAGTACAAAAAAGGTGTCCAAAAGTGTGGTAGATTTTAAACGGAGATGGACAACTTGTTCGAACAAAGTTACACAAAGCACTTTCATCATTAGTGGTTAGAACTATAAAAATTATTTTGTTTGTAAATTGTAACAAAAATTTCAATCAAATAAAAAAAGATTCAAAACTGTAAGTTTAGTGGTTTCATTTTTATTAACATATATGTATGTTAAAAATTTTTCGATCTCAGTCCTTATATCAAAAAAAAAAATGTTTTGTAACTTAAGACATACAATTTTTGAGTTAAATCAAAAATTTTTAAGTTTTTTATGAAGACTGACTGACTTAAGTCTTCATTGCAGTCATGTAAAACTGTACGTAAATACAGCAAGAGGAAAATAAATACTTAGGTTTATATAATTATATTGAAATATTCCATTTAAAATGAATTTAAATATCGCTCACAGGCTTCTAAGGTAAAATTATAATAATCTCTACCTTTTTCTGTAAGTGTTTTAAATATGGTATTTATCTATTAACACATAAGTAAAATATACCTATTCAAAACATTTTTACTATAAAACATCCCCCACAATTGAGCCCACTTACTTACATACATATTGTACATAACTCACATGTATGTACACATTCCTGTTGTCATCACATTTCTTTCGCACAATTTAATTCTCATTCAGTTAAGATTCACCTACATAATCGGTTATCGACCCAATTCTTCTTTAGCTGATGCTTTTCAGTAAAACGTTTTTTTGCACATTATACAACACATAAATAAAACATAAACATTTAAATGAACAAAAATAAAATTATAAAAATTCTTTGATTTAAAGGCATTTTAGATGATGTCCGTAACTTTGAAACATATGCTGCACAAAGTACTTTTGATACGCATAGTAATGATGATGCATTTTGCCACAACACCCAGAGTTCATTGTATTTTTGTTCATTGAAACAAGAACAATAAAGAATTCTTCAGCCACAAGAACAGAAATATGGGAATTATAACTTTTATAAGAGTAATTTTATTTAAGTTTATTTAAGTTAACATTAAATAGTTAACGTACTTACTTATAAACGTCATATGTCATAAAACAGAATTTCCTTTTTCCAACGACAACAACTTTTAACAATTCACTTGTATGAGTACATATTTAACAGAACATTTCCGCACGATTTCTATATGAAAAAAAAAAAAAAAATATTTTGTTTGTTCATGCAACAACTACAAGTATTTTACTGCTGCACAACCATTATTTATGGAATATAAACAATTGTTTTGTAATAGTATTATTCTTTCTTTTTTTCTTCTTTTTTTTTGTACATTTTATATAAATTTACAATTTCTGTTTTATGTTCTCCTCCCACATGATTGAAGGAGCAAAAAAAAATATTTACGAAAAAACTGCAATAAAGTGGGTGACTGTGTGAAATCAACATTGAGGTATTTTTACTCGTTATGTGACTTGTGGCTTTAAGGTTCATTATTTCAAAATATGTTTGTGCAATTTTAATGGCTTGTTGTAAGAGCCATAGAAAAATTTTGCCTCAAGTTGAGGCATTAAAGGGGGTTTAGCTTAACATTAAAGAAAAATCATAAAATCATTTCTTTTGATATGTATTGAATCTTATTGGAAAACCATAATTTTTAAGATATTTATGCTCGATAAAGTGAGTTTCGGAAGTGGACCTTATATGAAAGCTACACGCAGAAAAAAATATAGTTGGGCATGTTTACTGTAACCATTTCAACATTTATGCATTAGGGTGACAGCCGATTTTTTTTTTTAGATTTCAAAGAGTGCCGGGTGGAATATTGTGACACTAGGTCTAAAAGATAAGTACTGAAAATTTGAGCCAAATCGGACAACGATTTCGGGACGCGCATCGAGGTCAAAGGTCAGATATATGTAAAATGTTACTATTTATATGAAATAAATTTGTAAAACTCCTTAACTTTCTGCATTATGTTACAGAAATATGTAGATTTATTTATATTAATGAAAATTACAGTCAAAAAAATATTTTTCAGATTAAACCTATATCTCCTTTGGGTCAAATTGACCCACAAACTGTATTATCGTTAAAATTCGGGAAAAACACAAATTTTTCAGTTTTTGTAAAAATTTTGCTACTAAATAATTATTTTTGCAATCGAATGCATACGAATCGAAATGTGTACGTAATTGTCGTTCTAATGAGATAGAAAAGATAAAAATTGGTTAAAAAATTTTAAAGTTATTAAAAATTCCCCAGACCATTAACGTGTCTCAGGCCACTTTAACAGGAAATGTTGGAACAAAATTAACATATTTTAAGAAATATTAAAATAAAAGCTAATTTTTACTTAAAATATATCCGTATTTACATTCGTATGAGTTTTTGTCTTTGTAGAATACCGTTAACCTATTCGCAGGGATGGCCAAAAAAATTAATTTTTTTTAACGGCAGTTTCAAACCTCCATTTTCAAATTTTTAAAAATTTTCTTAAACAAATTTCAGAATTTTTTGATCATCACATTGGGATTTATTGAGATCATAATAGGGAATAAAAATATGAAAAAATTATGTCAATACCTCTTACAGTTTTTCCGTACCCACGATTTAAATTTTGTGATTTTCGGGAAAAAAATTTTTTTTGGTCATAATTTGGCGAATGAGAGCAATTTCCTTACTGTTACAAATTTTAAGTAAAACCTATATAGAATCTTATAGTTCAGATCATTTTAAATATACTCTGAAAGTTTTACTGAAATCGGACAACTTTAACCCTTAAATGGTGAAGGTCAAATGTAAAATTTAGAAAAATTTGGAATTTCTAAATGAAAGATAGCGAAATATTATACATTTTTGAACAACTTTTTAAGGAAACTTGCGAAAAATATACCTTAAGGTCTTAAATATACAATAACAGTGCAAAAATAGAAATTAACCCTTAAAAGAACTTGGGGTCAAAATTACTCTAAATTTGACTGTGGTTTTCGCGTTTTTAAAAGTTTGGACCCCAAATTATATTAAGGGTTAATTTCAATTTTTGAACTGTTATTGTATATTATAGACTTTATGTTATATTTTTCTCAAGTTTCATTAAAGTCGGCCCAAAAATATATAACATTTCGGCATCTTCACATTAGAAATTCCAAATATTTCTAAATTTTACCTTTGCCCTTCACCATTTAAGGGTTAAAGTTGTCCGATTTCAGTAAAACTATCAGAGTATATTTAAAATGATCTGAACTATAAGATTCTATATAGGTTTTACTTAAAATTTGTAACAGTAAGGAAATTGCTCTCATTCGCCAAATTATGACCAAAAAAAATTTTTTTCCCGAAAATCACAAAATTTAAATCGTGGGTACGGAAAAACTGTAAGAGGTATTGACATAATTTTTTCATATTTTTATTCTCTATTATGATCTCAATAAATCCCAATGTGATGATCAAAAAATTCTGAAATTTGTTTAAGAAAATTTTTAAAAATTTGAAAATGGAGGTTTGAAACTGCCGTTAAAAAAAATTAATTTTTTTGGCCATCCCTGGGAATAGGTTAACGGTATTCTACAAAGACAAAAACTCATACGAATGTAAATATGGATATATTTTAAGTAAAAATTAGCTTTTATTTTAATATTTCTTAAAATATGTTAATTTTGTTCCAACATTTCCTGTTAAAGTGGCCTGAGACACGTTAATGGTCTGGGGAATTTTTAATAACTTTAAAATTTTTTAACCAATTTTTATCTTTTCTATCTCATTAGAACGACAATTACGTACACATTTCGATTCGTATGCATTCGATTGCAAAAATAATTATTTAGTAGCAAAATTTTAACAAAAACTGAAAAATTTGCATTTTTTCCGAATTTTAACGATAATACAGTTTGTGGGTCAATTTGACCCAAAGGAGATATAGGTTTAATCTGAAAAATATTTTTTTGACTGTAATTTTCATTAATATAAATAAATCTACATATTTCTGTAACATAATGCAGAAAGTTAAGGAGTTTTACAAATTTATTTCATATAAATAGTAACATTTTACATATATCTGACCTTTGACCTCGATGCGCGTCCCGAAATCGTTGTCCGATTTGGCTCAAATTTTTAGTACATATCTTTTAGACCTAGTGTCACAATATTCCACCCGGCACTCTTCAAAAATCGAACTCAAATTTTTTTCCATACAACTGATTGTCACTCTATTATGCATGTTTACTGTAACCATTTCAACATTTTTAACAATATTATAGTCACAGTAACTATATGTATGATTGTGGTAACAATAATATGGTTAATTTGCGATTCACATGATTGTATCAACCATATATATGGTTACAGTAAACATGTATATGTTTGTGACAACCATTTATATTGTTACGAATGTGCAACGGTCTGTAACGACTGCCTGCAGCATTCATCATGAATGAAGGCACGTCCATCAGTAGCATGCGTTTATTGGCATTGTTTGTAAGTATGGCAACACTAAATGTTTGGGCTGCTGGCAATGACATCGAAGGCTCTGGAATTCGAATGTACTAGTATGTCCGTTAAGAGCATTGTAGAAGATTCCCGATAGATGGCGCGTGTATAAATAGTGTCAGAGCTGGCAGTCGTGAGTTGAGTTGACCATTGGCGGTGTTAGAGTTAACATCAACTATCTTGTACGTGTATACTTGTACGTTATAAAGTGTGTGTGTGTATTTCTACGAATTGATATACGTGTATAAAGACACTGAGTGACTATTTAATTCTGTTGTTGTTGTACATTCTAAATAAATACAGAGTTGTTACAATTTTAAACTACTAAAACTGTTTTTTATTTGCAATCAAAAGTATCCGGTTTATTTAAAGGAAATAAACCCACGTTTTTAAAAGGTAAAAACGTAACAATATGATGAAGGACTTACCATATTATATTGCTCTCGGCTTATGGATATCATAATCTGAGAACATATTATGATAAAATTATTCATCATATAAATGGTTGTCACGAACATATACATGTTTAGTGTAACCATATATATGGTTGATTGACAATCATGTGAATCAGTCTATAATATTGTTAATAATGTTGAAATGGTTACAGTAAACATGCACAGCTATATTTTTTCTGCGTGTATGACTAATTATGAACCGATCGTCACATCAATTTGGTGGGGTGACTTTTGTATATATGAAACATATTTGTGCTGAATTTGGTTTGGATGTGTTCATAATTAAGGTATTTATGAGAGCTTAACTATTTTCAGATAGTATAGTTGTATGGGGACTAAGAGAAATAACGAAGCTATTCTAACCAAATTCAATATAATCTTTAAAATTGCGACCTATAGTTTGATTACAAGGTTTACATTGACGGACGTACATTTTAAGCGACTCAGAAAGTGATCCTGATTAGATTGGTATACTTTAAGGTGGGTGTTAGGACAATATTTTTGCACGTTACCAACATCAGTACTAACCCAATATACCCTTCCCACTATGATTGTGTGGGGTATAAAAACATAAAATACCCCAAAAAGATACAGTACGTAACTGGGAGAAAACCAAAATTTTCGACAATGCATCGGACTTCAACCGTTCCAAATTTGTTAAATCTGGGTACAAAGGCTCCCTCATATACAATTTTAGGTTGTTCAAAAATTTGATATTCCATTTGGTTTGTCTTTTATCCACGTTTCATGTCCAAATTTGATATCAAATGGCTCAATATCAATTATATATAACTTTAAACTTCATAGTCTCTCTATTTTTACTCAAAATAATTGTTTAAATCTTAATTACTTTGAAATTTTGTACTGTTATTTTTTATTAAAGTAAAAACCAACAAAAATAAAGTGACACCACTGAATTATAAATCAGCTGTTTGCTTAGTAGCTGTCGCCTTTAAAATAATTCAGTAGCTGCCACAAGACTACAACTGCAACCAGCAGCATTTGTGTTTGTGTAGTCGTGTAGTCTGCTGTATTCAATGTGTTCAATGCATTAGACATACTTTCCACTAGTTTGCGGCAAACGCTAGGATCAATATTTTCCCCTTCCTCAGTTAGATTTTTTTCCAGGAGGAAATGTTGTGTTGTCTCATTTTATTATCCAGGTAGTTCCGAAGATTCTCGATGGGGTTAATGTCCTCATTACACGAGAACAATGTTACAACAACCACGACCTGAAATTGTAAGTTTTATGATGGTTATCCTGGTAGAAGTAGTAATTGGTTGATAGACTCAGTTTTTGCTTTGATAATGGCTATTCCAGTTTCTAAATACATTTTTTGATCCATTATGCCTTCGATGAAGTGAAGAGAACCTGTACCAGCTACCGAGAAAGACCCCTAACCGATACCCCACCATGCTTTACAGTAGATTTAACATATTTTGGTTTTCCATCAGAGCCAAATATGTTAAATTTGCTCACGTCTATGAACAATACTTCTTTCGAAGTTTACGCGGTCCTTTTTATTTGTCTTGCTGAGCAAAGGCATTTTTGTAGCCATTCTATCATAGATAACAACTAGATAGGTATCTGAGAGCCAAAAACCTAAGTCTGTTGTCAAAAACCTAAATCATGAGAATGTATTGTCATTTATTTTGTTATTGTATCGCTATTGTATGTGTGAAAAGAGAGTAATTTTTTCCATTGATATTTTTCTCTCCTTCCGTTCTATGTTTTTATTCTATTTTTTTTTTATTATTTTGTTTTTTATATATTCATTATTGTATCTTTCTTTTAAGAAATTTACAATAAGTATTAAAATCTTAACCTAAACTAAAACTAAAGTTGTTATTGCCGCTGCAATGTCCAACATAAGTGCTCGTTAAAATGATTATCTGGGTATATCCAGTGTTTCCAATCGCCTCAGTCGTCTATGACCCTAAAATATGTTGACAGGTAGTTTAAACTGGAGAGTTTGATCTCCTCGCGTATTATGGAGACATTGAGATACCTATTAGCCAGTACAATAGAACTGACTTTTACCGTGATATCTCTCATGGCTCTGTTCTGGAATTTTGTTATTATTTATCTCTATGGAAGGGCAACTTTCTCGTCTTAGAGCAAATGTAACTTGACTACATTTTGTTGCATTGACTTTTATTTTCCATTTGTCCAGCCATTTTTCTAAATCGCCGGTGCGAGACTGGAGTTGTTCAGAAGCTATTGAGGGTTTTTCATGTGTACTTAAAAAAGCGGTATCATCCGCAAATGTACTTATATGTGTGAGTCAGTGCGCTCGTATGCATTCTAGGAACGGCCCTAAAATACTTGCCCGTGGTACACCAACGGATATTTTTCGACGTGACGAGATGACATCTTTTGATCTGATTTGGAAAAATCTTTCTTGTATGTAATTTTTAAGAAGTTTATGTACATCATTCAAATGCGCTCTATGGAGTATATTCCGGATGGTTTGGGCGCAGGCTTTCTTTCACGTAGTGACTTCCGCAATGCACTTAAGTTTGGAAGAGCATGCAAAGGGATCCTTTTTATACTTTTATATATTTTTTATATTTCGCTCTTCAGGTTCATTGAATATTTTATTATTACTCTGGTGGCTTGCGAGAACTCACATTTTATTATCGAGGATTTTCATTTACCACCATGTGTACTCTAAAGTGTTGTCTACCCAAAAACAACAGTTTGACTGCTGAGAGTTCAGGGTTAGTAAAAATGCGATTGCATTGTTTAACAATATTTCAAAAATAATGAAAGTTTACCGGCCACAATTTTGATTTTTCAAGCATAATTATCTAAAGCGATTTCCACACCGATGTCTTTGTTAATCGTTAAAATGATAACATTTGAGATTCAAATATCGTATAGATGAAAATTCAAACCTGCATCAACGAAAATCAGCATGTGCTAATCCATTGATTTCCAGTGGTTTTTATTATCCATTAAAAAATAAGAATCTACTGCAGAAAAAAACTGTGTTTTTTGTTTAATTCAAAATTTGCGTAAGTTTTAGTACATATTTTATTTAGTTCAGTGCAGTGACCTCTGCATTTGACTTTGACATTTGTGGAGACAATATTCCATAGGGTACAACTAGAGGCGCAACTGAGAGTAAGTTGAGAGTAACAATAATTACTCTCTTCACACGTACTTGTGATATGTGAATTCAACATACTTGTGAGAGAATTAAATACTTGAAATTTTAACTTTGATTTTCCGACTAAATATACACCGAACCACTTTATTACACTTCTACAGAATTTTTTTTAATACATTGCAGGACACTTTTATTTCCGAAACACGTTAATTTTGCTCAAATGAAAAAAAAACATTTTTTATTAATTTTTGACACTTATGGCCTCATTTTGTATCTTCAAACGAATTTTCGTTTGCGTATCCGTTTGGAACGAAAAAATAAAAATTTGGTATTTTATAAAACGAAACGATATTTGCATTACAAGTAAATTTTTTGATGTGGTACCAAGTTTATTTTCCAACAAATGAAATTTATTGAAACAATTTTGAAATGTTTGATTGTTTCTTACATTTATTTGGAAAAAATATTTCTTTGTTATATTTTTTATGTACGAAAAGAAAAAAAAAAAAACATTCTCACACAAATGTTTTTTCTTTGAAAATTTAAAAATCAATGAAAATTGTATTGAAACGAAAAAAAATTCTCAACGTTTGATTTTGATATTTCAAGCGCTTGGAAACGTTTTGTTCTGTTTTATAAAATTCAATTTTACGAAAAATACGTTTTGAAAAATATGAAAATTGAAAAATTACAAATTTTTTCGAAAAAAAAACGTTTCAAAAATTAGGGCATTAATTTCATCTGTGGTAGAATTTAATTTATTGAACAGAGTTTCAATTTTTGATATTGAAAATAGAAGAAAATTTAAATAAATTAAAATGTAAACATTTTTATAGAACTCTGTGTGTCTGGTGAAAATTAAAAAGGCACCAATACAACCTCTAAACTATGAACTAATACATTCTCACGACTTAGGTTTTTGACAACAGACTTAGGTTTTTTCCCTCTCAGTAACGCTTTTATGAATATATTATTCTATGCTATATTCTGAGAGTCCAAATACTTCAAACGTTACTCACTCTTATAATTCATGTATTCTTTATACAACAACTTTATTACAATGTTATTCACTCTTATAAAGTTTTATTGGCTGTATTTCAACAAAAGTTACATTTTACAACTCCACTAATGAACTGTAGCATTCACTTTGTGTTATATATACATACATAAGAATATTATACCTCCTAGACGTATGATTAATATGAATGAATACTTAACTCAAATTTGATTAATTTAAAATGCTTTTAGGAATTCTCTTTGCTTACAAACTTCACTTATATCACCCAATAATCTAATTTAAACGAATTTATTTCTATATTTCCTTTAACACATTTCACAATTTTTACAACTTCTATTCACCAGTCATAAAAAAACTAATACGAATACTTCAGAGTTTATTTATCATTTCTTATTTTTTTCTCCTTCTATTTTTTGTCATTTTTAGAATTTTCTTGTCTTTCATCTCCCAAAGACATTGATGGACTTTTGTGGCGAACGAGAAGGAAGCAATCCCCAATGGATATTAAATGCATGTAAGTGTTGAGACAAGAAGAAAAAAAGAAAATAAAAAAATATTAAGAGACCACAAATTGTATTTGTTTTCACTTTAAGCTACTTAAAGTCTTAAGTATTTCAGTAGTTATCTTGAGTTTAGTTTGTTTGTTTGTTTGTATATTTTCTGCTACTCTTTATTGTTTTTGACAAGAGCTGGGAAGTATATACGGGTACTTACTAGTTCAATGTACCTCTATCTAAGAAGAGGGAAAGATAAAAGATGACCAAAGAGATTTTTGGTGTCACATGGTCAGGTACATATATCAACAACAAAAAAAATCAATAAATGGCATTTAGTATGCATTAGAAATAGATTTGAAAAGTAGTTTTAAAAGTTTGTAAAGAGATATTTCAAGCTAAATTAAAGAAAAACAATCCATACGATAATTCTGGACAAATATATACAAATCACTCAATAAAAATATTATTATTTTTAGGTAGTTCAAAATAAAATAAACAAATCAACAAAACTAAAATGTTTTAGCCAAACCTGCTTACTGACATACATGTTTTTTTTTTTTAAACTGACACTTAACTCAAGATCTCCCTGAAAAAAAGAATAAAAATTTACTTGAAAAAACCTCTTCACTTATGTATTTTAAAAAAGGAAATTGTTATTTAAACTTAAATGACACAAGCAAATTAAATTAAAACTAAAAAGTAATACAAACAAAGTTTCATAAACCATGTATTAAATGAAAATTTAATTAAATTTTGTTATTTTTTTTATACACAAACTCAACTTTTATTAAGACATGAAATGGAAAGTCATAAATATTATTTTTGTTTTTCTACACCTCATCTGAGCTGGTTGGTTGGTTGTTTTAATGGAATTTTTATTTCTAATTAATTTTCCAATTTTTTGCCATAGAGAAGAAGCGTGCCATTGTCTGACACATAGAGAAAACAACAACAGAAAAACTAAAAATAAAACTAAAATTGAGACAATAAATTACGTTTTAATACACGTAGTAGATGAAGATAAAAATCATTAAAAAAAAATCAGACATAAATACATTTAGTAGACATACTTACTCTCCAGTATAATTGTCCATTTTAGCGATGTTTTATTGCTGTTAGTGTTTTCTGTAAAAAAAAACAAAAACAAATGCAAAAGCAACAAAAACAAAAACAACACCTTTTATGGTTCAATCACCTAAAAATGTTGCAGAATTTATGAACATGTTTGCAAACAATCAGACATTCACGTGTGTCTAAATTTGTATGCTCTGGTGTTTGTGTAAATGATTATCAGTTTGTTGCAAAAGACAAACAATCAACTCTTCCCTGCGGGAAAAATATGCAGTAAAGCAGCCTTGCTAAAGGCCTTGTTTTGCAGACACAATGACACCCAGCCGCATTGAAAAATCGTTTAAATTTTACACGGCGTTTCAGTCTGGCATACTCGCTACTTTTATAGCGCTGCTAGAATGCCTACATAAGAAGGCATATTAGAAGGTTTTCCGTTGAAGGCCTATAAGGATATGTGACGCGTAATGCCTCATAGGATGTCTACATAGGAACTTCTATTAAAAAAAACCTGATTGAAAAACTGTTGAAGCAAGCCTTTAAAGAGGGTTATTAGGGAAAATTAATTCAACATAAAATCTAAAAAAATATTTTAAAATATCACGCGAACTTCACAACATCTAATGTTTTGTAACTTCTTCTAATTTCATGAAAATATTTTATTTATTCGAATATAAACTATTTTTTTCTCTTTTATTCGAATAACAATCCTACATTGAACGAATTTCATCTTGCCATTGCTGGTTTTATTCTTTATAACTGAACAAAAAATTTGTCATTAAACATCCTGCTATGCTGACCAGATAATGCAGTTAATGTTCTGCTCCAATATTGTTTCTTCAAACTTTAAAAATCCATAACTTAGGTTCTTAACACAATTTTTAAAATTATATTTTTGATTACGAATACAAAGGATTACTTTTATACATCAATGAAAAAAATTTTAATATTTTATTCATTCGAATAAAAAAATATTTTTTTTCTCGATTATTCCAAACATTTTTATTCGAATGAATTATTATATGAACGAAATTCACATAGTTAGATTCCGGTTAGATACAGTTAAAAAAATATTTATTCTAAATTTAAATATTTTATTTATTCGAATAAAAAAATATTTTTTTTTTCTCGATTATTCGAATAATTTTTATTCGAATGAATTTTTTTATGAACGAATTTCACATAGATTACTATTAGATACTCTAGCTAAGAAGAATCATAATATATTTAACAAAGCGGCCTGGAAAATAATTTGGTATTTTCAATGACTTCCCCGCCAATTTTGGTTTTTAAAAATGTTAAAATCTATAACTTAGTTTATTAGCAAAATTTCTTAAAAATTATTTTTGTTTACGTATACTACAATGAATTTCTAATATATTTTAATAAAAAAAAATTTAAATTTAATTTATATTTCAAAGTCACTTGAGTAATTAACCCTTTCCGACATTATAGAGAAATACTTGAGATAGAAAACTGAAAATTTCAGTGTAAGTAAATTTGAGGCTGCTAATTAAGTATATGAAGTCAAATTACAGGTAAATCATCACACCGGGCTGCCAGGTGATGTCAAATATTTTGGACAAAGTTTCTTAGGTGAGATGTTTCTTATAAATAAATTTAAAAAAATGAATGTAATTAATTGAAAGCGATATACAAATACCTAACAAATACTGAATAAATATTTACACTTTTTGTAGAGCTTAAAATAATGTAATTATCACTTTAAATATTACTATGTCTCATACACACTTATACAAATTCGTTCATAGAAAAATTCTTTCGAATAAAAAAATATATTTTTTTTCTCGATTATTGGAAAAATTTTTATTCGAATGAATTGTTATATGAACGAATTTCACATAGTTAGATTCCTGTTAGATACAGTTAAAAAAATATTTATTCTAAATTTAAATATTTTATTCATTCGAATAAAAAAATATTTTTTTCCCGATTATTCGAATAATTTTTATTCGAATAAATTTTTCTATGAACGAATTTCACATAGTTAGATTACTATTAGATACTCTATCTAAGAAAAATCATTATATATTTAACAAAGCAGCCTGGAAAATAATTTGGTATTTTACATGACTTCCCCGCCAATTTTGGTTTTTAAAAATTTTAAAATCTATACTTAGTTTATTAGCAAAATTTCTTAAAATTTATTTTTGTTTACGTATACTACAATGAATTGCTAATATATTTTAATAAAATAAATTGAAAAATTTAATTTATATTTCAAAGTCACTTGAGTAATTAACCCTTTTCGACATTATAGAGAAATACTTGAGAAACTGAAAATTTCAGTGTATGTAAATTTTAGGCTGCTAATTAAGAATATGAAGTCAAATTACAGGTAAATCATCACACCTGGCTGCCTGTCAACTCTACATGGCATCAAAAGGAAAAAAACAAAATGTCCAATATATTGGACAAAATGTCTGAAAGGGTTAAAATTAAATTAATAAAACCGTGAATCTGCCATCTCGCAGAAAACATTCTGGAAGGGCTTTGCTTCTCTATCTAAAAAATGTCATGCACATTCAAAATAAAGAGAGACAAATAAATATTATTAGAGATAGACAACATATAAAGATAATAGCAAAACAAATCATGTTTTAATTTTAAATAAAGGTTTGTTAGACCTTATTTTGTATTGCAATTTTGAATGTGTATGACATTTTTAGAAAGAACATCTTCTTTCCCTTCCAGAAAATCTTCTGCGAGATGGCAGGGTAGAATGAGTATTGCACCTTTTAGAATGTATCAACAGGTCTTTTAGAAGGCCTACAAATTGAAGACCTAGCTTATTTTTCTTGCTGGGTTAACACCATCATTGTTACACCTAAGCCACGCTTGACGGTTTAAGGTTTTAGCCTACTCAAATTATACATTTTATTTTAATTACTCATACTAAAATTTTAAAAATTTAAATTTAAAATACAAAATTTTTATAATAAAACATAAAATTTTGTGAAAATGAGCGAATTCACTTAATTTTGAATAAATTCGAAACAAATTAATCGATTTTTATGATCGATATCTCATTTTGTGCCTATTATATATGGCTTTGCGATAAAGCCATAAATCTTAACAATTTCTGATGTTTTCAATTTTTCATGATTTTTTTAAAACAAAAAAATTTCCACGTACAAAATATATTTTTTGCCACAATTTGTTATTATGACTCAGAAACTACTGAGCCGATTGAAACGCAATATATATGTGAAAATTTGTATATAGCATGGGAAAAATGTTTTCAAAATTTAATCAATCAAAAGTAGAACATTAACTACTCAAATTTATGTATATCAAACCAAAAACTAAAATTTTGTGAAAATGAGCGAATTCACTTAATTGTGAATAAATTCGAAAATAATCAATCGATTTTTATGATTGATATCACATATTATTGCTATTATATGTGTCTTTGCGATAAAGCAATAAACTTGAACAATTTCCGTTTTCGATTTTTCATGAGTTTTTTTAAATCAAAAAATTTGCTATTTTCACGTAAAAAATATATTTTTTTTTCTTCATTTTGTTATTATAACTCTGAAACTACTAAGCCGATTGAAACGCAATATATAAACGCATTAAAGTTTATGTAAATCTCAATATTCCTTTTATTATTTTAATAACATCGGACTGACCCTTTTTAAGATATCATTAATTATGTGAAGAAACTTCTAAGAAAATTTACAATTTTTTTTAAAAAAACCTCTCCATAGAATTTAAAATTTGGACCATTTAAAATTTAAAAAGCCTCTAAAATTTGTTAAATTTTTTTGCCCTGTTAATAGTAATTAATACCAAAAACTGTATAAAGAACCTAAGTTATTGCAAAATTGGCGGGAAAGTCAATTTCATACAAAACATATAAATTATTAGTTAAGATGTTTTGTTGAATGTATAATGACTGTTTTTGTTCAGATAGAGAATAGAACCAACAATGGCGAGAATCTAATAATGTGATTCGTCATTCGAATAATCAGGGAGAAAAATATTTTTATTCGAATGAATAACATTTTTCAATTCAGAGCAAAATTATTTTTTTTATTATCATATAAATAGCACATCAAACAATGTATTCGTAAACAAATGTAAAATTCAAAAACTTTTGTTAAGCACTCAAGATATGGATTTTTGAAGTTTGACGAAACAATATTGGTGGGGAAGTCAATTTCATGCAAAATATACAAAAATATTATCTGTGCGTTTTTTTTATCAGATGGAGAATATAACTAATCTAGCTGTATGAAATTCGTGTCTACATAGGAACTTCTATTAATAAACCTGATTAAGGGTCTGCTGAAGCAAGCCTTTAAAGAGGCTTATTAGGGAAAATTAATTCAACATAAAATCTAAAAAAATATTTTAAAATATCACAACATCTAATGTTATAAAAGACTTAATTTTTTAAAAGCTTTTGTGGCTTCTTCTAATTTCATGGAAATATTTTATTTATTCGAATATAAACTATTTTTTTCTCCATTATTCGAATAAAAATCCTACATTGAACGACCAACAACTTGCCAATGATGATTTTATTCTTTAACTGACCAAAAAATTTGTCATTAAACATCCTGCAATGCTGACCAGATAACGCAGTTGATGTTCTGCTTGAAATTGGCTTTCGCTTCAATATTGTTTCTTCGAACTTTAAAAATCCTTAACTTAGGTTCTTAACACAATTTTTAAAATTATATTTTTGATAACGAATACATAGGATTACTTTTATACATCAATGAAAAAAATTTTAATATTTTATTCATTCGAATAAAAAAATATTTTTTTTCTTGATTATTCGAATAATTTTTATTCGAAAGAATTTTTCTATGAGCGAATTTCACATAGTTATATTCCTGTTAGATACAGTTAAAAAAATATTTATTCTAAATTTAAATATTTTATTCATTCGAATAACAAAATATTTTTTTCTCGATTATTCGAATAATTTTTTCGTTCTTATATTATTCGTTCAATATAGGGTTGTCATTCGAATAATCAAAGAAAAAAATATTTTTTATTCGAATGAAAAACATTTTTCAATTTAGAATAAAAAAATTATATAATCTTATACTCGAATAAGTTAAAAAAAAATCAAAATATTAAATTAAAAAATCAAAATGAAAGAAAATCATAATTTATAAAGATTAGACATTTTATTCGAAATTCATCTTTGGACTACAATAATCCAAATTATATTGAAAACATAATTAAAACATGAAAATCTTGTTTGACGCTCTTAATCAAAAATGCTTATAAATCATGTTTTGAATCTTGAAATTATTGATATATAAGAGACAGTTGTAATCCATACTAATTTTTGGCATATTGGAATTAGCACCATTTTTTCATCTTTTCACAGTATGTTTCAGGTTGTTTAAGTGTAAAAGTAGGGTCAGTGTAGTAAACACTTTATTAGTAGATATTTTTGTTGAATGGTCATAACAACTGCCATAAATACAATTAGTACATTTTAAGTAAATAAATAATTTATTACGCTTACATTAGTGTATAATTGCAAATAAAGCAAATAATTATACATTGTAATAGTAATATGTGTGTGTGTACATAAGTAGAAAGCTGTTAATGTATTTAGATGTAAATGTGTAACGGACAGAGATTTTATGATATGCCACTTTTTTCGGTTTGAACATTGTTATCCATTTATAGCACCAGTTAGTTTTGATCACTAAAATCACACAATAACTTGCTAGGAACTAGCGTTGAGACCTTTAAATATTAAGCATTATACATGTGGTCAAATGATGTCTTCAGCCCAAAACAATAAAACTTAATAAGCATGGAGATATTAAGGAGTGAGATTGAAAAAACCTTAACACACGTTTTTCTTTAAAACTTTTAACCTTTGTAAAGCATGTCAGTTATTATGTTTAATGTCAATTATGTTCATTTGTTGTTAATCTGATTGAAATAAGTGACGATAAAAATGTGCATACTTAAATTATTAAATTTTTTCAACAAAATCCAACTTGGTTCTACAAAAAGTTGGCCAAACAATCAAGGATCTGCCGTCAACCTGATTTCAATGATATTAAACAGTATCGGGAGAACTTGTCTGTTGATAGAAAACCTGGTTCAGTTTGAAGGAATGGTCCACGTGATGTTTGTAAAGCCAATAAATAGAAAGCATTTTCTAAAGAGCTCCCAACACAACTGATAGGAAAGCAGTCCGGTTAGCTCAGTACTCGAACTATTTGGTACGAAAAGTTAAAGCCAATGCAGGTTTAAAAGCATACAAAGATCAAAAAGTTCCTGACAGGAACTCTGCTAAAAATTTAGAAGATGCTTTCATTCATAAGACTTCTTAATGTGTCCACTTGTTTTTGGCCCGATTTGGCATTCTGTCACTATGGTAAGAAAGGTCTTGAGTGGTACAAGAACAATAATGTGGTATTTGTACCAAGATAGGCAAATCGTCCTCAAACTGCCTGGAGCTAAGGCCAGTGGAGATATATTGGGTTCTTGTTAAAAGAGAATTGAAGAGCACTAAAAAGGTGTCCAAAAGTGTGGCAGATTTTAAACGGAGATGGACAACCTGTTCGAACAAAGTGACAGAAATCACTATAAAAACCATAATGGAAGGGTTTCCGGAAAAGGTTCATAAATTCATCACTATTGATTAGATCTATAAAAATAATATTTTTTGTAAGTTTTAATAATAATTTCAATCAAAACTGTAGGTTTAGTGGTTTCTTTATTGTTAACACTTATGTATGTTAAGATTTTTTCGATCTCACTCCTTATTTTCATTTAGTTTATCTATTACATATGTATTTATCAGCGTTGCTATGATCAGGGGCCGAATTACCGAAAATGATTATATCGAGTAAAACTGTAGTTTTTTTATTCGGGATTGTGGCATTTTATATGGCTAAATATTCCCTTCACACCATTATTTCAAGTAAAAACTTTTTCTACGTATTCGTCAACACTTAAACCAGGAGTGCAGTTTAAGTGCAGTTTATATCTGAAAACTGATTCAATTAATCACTAAAATCTTTCTGATTGTCCTGAACAAATTTTTGCCAAAGGCAAGAAGTAATTTTGATTTAAATTTCAAAAGAGAGGTTGGTTTTCTATAGGAAAATTCCAAATAGTTGCGTGCGATTGTTTTTAAAAATTTTTTAACCTTTGGTTTGCGAAATATGTAGCATCTGCCTTTCTGTTTGAAAAATGTTGTTGAAATCGTTTAAAAGTTCTAGTTATATCGATGTTTAAACAATCAATTCTCTGTACCATAAGTAGAGGTTTCAAAAGTTTCTGAGCAAAAATATTCCTTTAATGCTGTGTGTTGCTCCATTATTATCATGCTGAATTTAGAATTGTTAATTTAGGAATTCTTGAAATTCAGATAATATTTTGGAGCTTCATCAAGAATATCCCTCAAACTTCATCAACATGTAATCAATTGAATTTTTCTAAATTCTAGCTCGATTTTAAGGCCACTAGGTGTATGGCATTGCTGCTATGTACATTTGGTCCACTCACAAGGTCTGCTATTATGTCATATTGTCACAATGTCCTAATATTTCACAACTCGGCGGCTAGGCTTAACCGACTCTTAGGCATTCGGCGCAGGTCTCTGCAGGTTGGTTAATATTTTTTTGGTAATATTTTTTCAGGACATTTTTAGCTTGAAAGGCAATAACACCATTTTCAAACCATTGTGAAATATTAGGACATTATGACAATATGACATGATAGAAGACCTTGTGAGTTGACCAATTATTTACATACGATATTTACAACATACTTTTTTAGATCTTTTGCATTTCCACAATCTGTCTCAAAAGGATCTAGTAGGATTTTCAAGGTGGTAATAAATTAGGCATAAGACACAAATTAGGCATAGAAACATCCGTGGCATGATGTGAAGTTATGAAAAATATAACAAATGTAACCAAAACGGAATGACTGATATGTAGGAATGTTATAACGAATAGTAATTTTTAGCTGCAGGCGTTAATAGTTGTTAAGCTATCAATTTAATTACCAAACGTTTTGGAGTCTTTGCTCTGTTAGCTATTTAAACTATCCAAACAAATATGGTCAGCTTGTAGGAGATCTATCACAGCGACACGGTCAATTGATAAATACTTTTCATTTTCATAGAAATCAGTTAATGAATGCATTTAACAAATTGTATGGCAATTAACTAAAAACTGCTTTCCCTTTAGTGGAAATAAAATTAAAATTATAGCGACACCAATACTTACCGCTTGCCACTGACACACCAAAATCACTAACAAATCAACCAACAACAAAACCGGCACAAACGAACAAAAAGTATGAAACGTGCCACTTGTTTGTCTTGTCTAAATGAAATGAAGTGTGATGCGACATTAATCAGTATGCGTGGAGAATATCAACACTTTAACTCATAATTGCAGTGTATGTATGTGTTTGTGTCTGTTTGTGTGTGTTGGAAATTTTAAATATGGGTCTGGTTGTGGATCATGAATGGATACGTTTGTTATCATGTACATATATGGATAAATAACTATGACCACCCCTCAGTTTTAATAGTGCTTATGTATCCATTTTAGACAGTATTTTTCTGTCTAAAAGGTATAGTTACTTGTCTAACTCAAATTTGTATATATTTGATCATATAACACGTATGGTAAATAACAAACCACAGCCACCCACAGAGACAAATTCAGCCTGAACCTACCTAATGAAAGATAATTTTTATCAAAAACTTTGGCAGTTTTTTAACTAAAACAATTCAAATTCGGGTCAAGCCCAACCATATAATACCCTATACTGAGTAAATCAGCAAAAACATTTAATTTTAATTTCAATAATTTATTTTCGTGAATGATTTTCGGAAGTTGTCCCTTTATATGGGAGCTTTGACTAGTTATGGACCAATCGCCATTGAATTAGGTCGTGGGATTTATGTGATTTTCGGAAGCTGGCCTTATATGGGAGCTATGATTAACTATGTACCGAGCATCGTAAAATTACGTGACATGACTTTCGTATATATAATACTTATTTGAAGTGAAATTTGTGTAGATACCTATACAAATTAAACATAAATTTGAAAAATATTTAAAATTTAGAACGTTTTTTGTCTGTCCAGTAATATTGCTGAAAAGGAACTTAGCACGTTTTTACACTAAGCTAACGAAATGATTAATAAAATAAAATTTTAAGAACAAAACATGCTAATGAAGTAAAATTTATTGAAAGAAGATATCTACATCAAACTCAATTTAACATTTAGTAAAATCATCACTATGTTTTTAATGAAATGAAATATGCGGAATTTAATTTTAATTTTTAACAGTTTCATTATGTGCAATTGATTCAGAAAAAGTTTTTAAGTAAACTCATCGTCCTCTACTATTTAGAATCATTGCAATTCTTAAAAATTTCTATCGAAAGAGCTTTATATGGTATATCAGGAGTTTAGGTTTCAAATCAGACCAAATGTTTACACATTATATCAAATATTTGCTAGTGATTAAAACCGTACAAACCGGTTAACCGGATATCAAAATTTTAAATTAACCGGTTTCCAAAAAATCGAAATTTTGAAGAAAATCCGGGTTTTCAGTTAACCGGTTTATAAACACTACTTATGGAGTAAAAATATTTGGTAATTTTTACCGGTAGCTATTGATTTGAAATTGATATCAAGTTGCCTTTTAGATAAATTTATATGCAGGGTATTTTACTCCCTAGATATCTATTTATTGAAATTATTTGCATTAGTCTGTTTAATTCTTTTTTGAAGTTACATGCTTACTTATAGATATACTGTCAGTTAAAACTATTTTTATATGAAATCTGTCAGTATAACTTTAGGTTAAAACATAACTACAGTGAGACCTCGATTATCCGTAATGGTCGGGACCGGGAGCATTCTGGATAATCAATTTTACCGGTTAATTGAGTACCAAGTTTTAGTAGTTTTTTAATGATGACAGTTTTTCGATAATGACATTTAAAGCTCCATATTGCACACTGATCCATCGGTTGGATCAAAGTCGTCCAATTTGGTGGAAAAAAATATTTTTCTCCTGCAGCATTAAGTTTGTGAATACAATGTAATTTTTTCTTAAATTTTCCTTCACTGTTAATCTTTAAATCGTTCCTTCCGGAATTATTCATAAACTGCAAAATCTACTTTTGGTTCTTCAGCAGTTTTTAAAGTGTTTCGGTTTCCAAAGCAAAGAATCACTTTGTATTTTATAATGTCTAACAATCCTTACGCAAAAAGCTATCGAAAAATCGATGCCACAATATCAAAAAATGTTGGCCTTACAAATCGATCGAGGGAATTCCCCTTTTTCGTTTTATTCACATTGTGTTAGATTGTTGAAATATAATCGAAAAAAAATTATAAACCCGGATAATAGAGGTAATTACGGTTAATCGATGCAAACAAAATTAATTCGATCCAAAAACATTTTCTTTTTCTTTCCCGGATAATTGATGTTGCCGCTTAATCGAATCACGGTTAGTCGAGGCCTCACTGTATTCATTATGGTAAAGAAGGCAAGAGTACTTTTTTAATCCGTAATTTAGCCGTTGTAATCTATGTAATTAGAATACATTCACTTCTTGCTAGGACACGAACATGCTAAAATAACTTATCAATTAACTAAAACGGTAAACAGTGCTCATCCTAAGTGTTAGGTAAAATCACTAGTTCGGGGACAGTTACCAGAACTGCTGGTTACATATGTACACTACTACATTATTTAGTATTATATACAAGACATTTTTTTATTATGTAAATTATACTCGCACTTGCACACATACATTGTAGCTGTTTTAAGAACTTTTTTTATTTTATTCATAAATTTGTTACTTTTTTTTAGCATGTTTTCATACAAAGTGTTGGGGGTATGTGTGTAATTAATAACCAGGGAAACCGAAAATATGCTCTAAAAAAAGGGGTTTTATGCTAAAAAAAATACGGAAAAAAAACGAAAAATTTGCTTTAATAGCCAAAAAATATACATTTTAAAGCCTACAAATTAACATATTGAAGAAACAAAAAAAAAAATTTGCAATTTTTTTATTTGATATAGATTCCAAATATTCAAATATTTATTGCTCTTTTTCTAAAGTAATGAAAGAGTTTAACCAGTACATTATCCATAGCAATACAAAGTTATTATTAAAATTCAATATTTGGAAAGAACTGTGGAATTGTATAGATATTTTCGGAATAGCTGGATTTAAAATACAAACAAATTCATTTGTCATATATGACAGTCGCTACTGGCATATTCACCGACTATAACATGTGAAATTTATGTTCCCATGAAATATCCATTTCCCATGAACGTTTCATTCACAATAGTAACAGCTGTTTAGAGTTTTCAAAATTCCATCTAAAAGTTTCACATCCTGGGCAATTTTTTCACGTGAACAAAGTTGATAAACGTAAAATAGTATTCAGGCAATTTGTATACCGGACAATAAACCCATCACCTAATCATATTTTAAGATAAAGATTAAAAACTATTTTTTTCTTTGTAAAAAAATTTCGGTGCAAATATAAAATTAGAACAAGTAAGAGAGCTATATTCGGCTGTGCCGAATCTTATATCCCCTTCACCAAATTATACTTTGAAATAAAAATTATAAATATTTTTAGGTAAACAAAATTTAATTTTTTTTTTTTTTTCAAAATTGTTTTCAAAATTTTTTTTTTTAATTTTTTAAAATTTAAAAAATTTTTTTTTTTAAATTTACTAGTTTATGACAAAAAAATTAAAAAAAAAATTCGGGTTGAAAATATTTTTTCCGATTTTGACCTATTGTAGGTCCAAATTACTATAGCCTTATATAGATCGTTGCAATGGACTTTGAAATATCTATCATTGGATATCCATATTAATGACTAGTAATCCAGATATAGATCAAAAATAGGACAAAAATCGAGGTTGGCCCGCTTTTTTCCTTATATCTCAGCCATTTGTGGGCCGATTTTCTCGATTTTAAACAGCCGGAAGAATTCCCGATATATTGATGTATCAATCATGTTTGTAAGTTATTTGGGGTCAGCAAAAAATTGATTTCAACAGACAGACAGACGGACATGGCTTAATCGACTCCGCTATCTATAAGGATCCAGAATATATATACTTTATAGGGTCGGAAAATTATATTGTGGAAATTACAAACGGAATGACAAACTTATATATACCCTTCTAACGAAGGTGAAGGGTATAAAAATGCTCAAAATGGCAAAATATTTGAAAGCGCCAAATATGCTCTAAAAAGTCAAAATATGACAAAAATATCTAAGATTAAAATATGCACTAACAAATCGATGCCAAACTGATATAGGAAAAATCATGCATTTAAATCAGCGAAAGACATTGAGCTCTCAAATGAGCTCTCTTGTTTTTGTTTTCACATGTACGCAAGCACATACATTGTATAAAAACAATCAAAACCAGTCAGTCTCGCATGAGCATTGATAGAAGCAGGTTGTTTTACGCTTTTCGCTTTTTATGCTTGTTTATATCAGTTATTGTTTTTGTTTTTTTTCTCAACTTTTTACTCAACTCATACAACTACAATATCTAAAAACTGTAGTGGTGTGAGTCTGCCTTTCGCTGATTTAAATGCTTCCGGTTTCCCTGTTAATAACGAACACATTGGTACCAAGTAGATGAACGTGATGTTGCTTGATTAGATTGCCCAATTTAAATGCTATGTATGCAAAAACAAAGAATATGTGTGCTAGATGCAATGCTTAGTAACCCAGTAAACAATTTTAGCTAACTTTATATAATACATAACACATATGGTTTAGTTATCTGTATACACATACTATTCATAACTATTTCTCTGTTATGATTTATCTAACCAAGCCTAATAAATATTGTACCTCAAAAGACAGCTACAGATAAAATACTTATGTACGCTTGATTGTTTTAGAGAGTGGTTGCTGCACAATGTCGGTTAGCAAGGTGCGCTTCGTGGTTATTAATGTCATGGTAGTTTTGCATGTTAAATTGTTTTTTCTATACTTTTATTCTAAAACAAATAAAATATGTCAATACGGAAATGCATTTGCCTGCGCATACCAACATAGAATAGGTAACTCCCAAAATATTTCTGTATACATACGTACATTCATTCGCTCGCTCAAACACACACCTTTTCCGTATGACATGAATCTATATCTAAGTTGAAGTTGACATTTTTTTTGTTGTTAATTTTTCGGTTGAATTGTATAATTGTTTCTATGTACAAATTGGTGTATTTGGTTTCTGTTTAAATTGCTTTTTTTCTATTTATGTTTTAATGTATGAAAAATGAATTTTAATAAATTTTCTTAATCATGCATAACGAAATTTCATTTATATTAATGCATTAAAATAATATTCTTGTATAGTTCCATAAGTAGCAGATTTTGTTTTAAATTTATTTTTTTTTTTTATTTAAGGCCTGTTAATGTGTTGAACTCATGTTGAACTTTGAAGGCAAAAAATCTTAATTTTAATTAAATTGCTCTGTTATTATTATCTGAAAATATATTAAAGATGTGTGCCCAAAGATGATAATATTTAAAATGTTATTATAGCTTCAACAAAATTGAGTAAACATATCTACATACCGATCATTTGCGTTAAGAGGGTCATAATTCAAAATTTGTATTTTATTTTCGATGACAGATTTGTTGCTCATAAACAGCAATACTTTGTTGACAAAAACTTAGTTTAAAATCAATCAAGCAACTTACAAATCTCTGTTATATAAGGAGTGAGATCGAAAAATTCTTAACTTCAATATCCGTTCTCTGTTTGCCTCTAAATTTTTAGCAGTGTTCCTGTCAGGAACTTTTTGAGCCTTGTATGTTTTTAAACCTGCATTGGCTTTAACTTTTCGTACCAAATAGTCCGAGCACTGAGGTAACCGGGCTGCTTTCCTACCGGATGTGTTGGGAGCTCTTTTGAAAATGCTTTCTTTTTTTTGGCTTTAGAAACATCATGTGGACCATTCCTTCTACCTGAACCAGATTTTCTATCAACGGAGAAGTTATCCCGGTACTGTTTAATAACATTGGAGATAGTTTGACGGCAGACCTTTGATTGTGTGGCCAACTTTTTGTAGGACCAAGTAGGGTTTTGTTGAAAATATTTAATAATTTTAGTACGCACTTTTTTCTGTTCACTCATTTTAATCAGATTAACAACAAATGAATATAATTGATATTAAACATAATAACTGACATGTTTTACAAAGGTAACTTCATCAAAAAAAAAAAAAAAAATCAAATAATACTTGTGTTAAAAGTTTTGATGAAAAACGTGTGTTAAGAATTTTACGATCTCACTCCTTACTAATTTTAATTATACATCAACATTTTCCTCAATGTCATATTTTTTATTAAACACTTTGGATTGCGAAAACTTGTTTACTTACCGACGCCATCAACAACAATTCCCTAAATGAAGTTTACTTTGCAATAAAACAAAACAAACAGAAATTGCACGTTTGTTATCAATCAACACAGGGAAAGAGAGTTTATTGATCTGATTTTTATTTAAATGTTGTTCAATTAATAATTAAACTTTATCACTTGAGATGACAAGCATCCATTTGTGGTGTCTGGCGGCTGCCTGTGAGCTGTGAATCTATGTGTCTGACTGTATAACCTTGATAAATATTAATATTTATCATCATTTAAACAAATAGTCTTAACAATCATTCAGTTGTATTTGTCGCTCTGTCTGTCAGCCTGTCTATTTGCTTATTTTTGTTTTTTGTTATTATTGTATGAGAGTTTTCTCTGTGTGCTGTAAGTAATTTGTTAACATTAAACTTAATATTTTATATGTATTTGATGTTGTTGCTTTTATGACTTTATTTGTATTTGTACAAGCCCCAGTCATTGTCCGTTGACGTCATGTTGACATTTTTAATATTTTTAATGGACAACATTTGTTTACAATGGATAGTTTGCTTTTTTCAAAATGCCTTTTTTTTTCATTCATTCATTTTTTTTTATTTTATTTTTATGTTTCTCTCCTTTATTTTACAAAACTTTTTTCTGTAAATTTTCGTCACCGAGTACGATTTTTTGTTGGTTTTAATATTCGTTAGTTAACGCCAGTGTTGTTGTGCCGTTGTTAGTCTATGGGATTAAAAGTGACTGACAAACAGACAGACAACCCTAAACGTTTGTCTGTTGGCTGCCTGGCCCACTAAATGTTTGACACTGGCAATAAGGAAATAAATGTATTTTTTTTTTTAGAGTGGCACAATGTAACCCACGCCATATGGAGATTAAATTGTCACTCAAAAAGAAAGAAGGAAAAAAAATTTAAATAAAAATTTAAATGTTTTTTTTTTAAGAAATTTATGACGATTATTTAGCGATTTGTTAAATGAATTAAATGCATGTAAAAAATCAAAAACTTTTTGTAGAAAATGTGAACATAAAATAACTGATAAGAGAAGCATAAATTTTATATTCTTGTCTTGATGTTTTTTAAAAAACTTTTCAGGACAGCCAAAACACAGTTTATTTTTGATATGATATCCATATTTTGCTCATAATCATCTGTGATAACTTCTAATTTAGTAGAGATATTTGAGAATAATTTGATCTCAAATATATAAAAGGATTAATAACAATATCCTATAGATTTAAAATTACAAAATTGAAAAATTACCAAATAGCAATATGAAACTAAATGTTAGAAAATAGGCCAATAAATGTGTTTTTAAATTAAAAACATGTGTGACTAAAAAAAAAATTTCCTAAAAATGTCCGTTAAAATTTTCATTTTTATAGCCACCACTAAAAAGATGGGGTATATTGGTCGCAGCCTGATAAAGGCGCGATAGGGCAAGCAGGGGGATGAAATTTTCCCAAAATATTTGTTGATGATCTGAAATGTTTGGTATTGAAAATGAGCAAATACGGTTCAGCAGAACCATAGTTATGGACCAAAATGTGAGACAACTTCCAAAAACGTTGTTATATTTCTATTTGGTATTTTCTTTAAATATATTGCAGATAATACCATCAAATTTTACAGAAGTTATTGCTATAAAAGGACACACTCTATTGAAAATGGTAAGAATTGGCCCGTGATTTCTTCTAGCCACCATAAAAATTTATTCCCGGCATAGACTCTATAAATCGTCGTAACGAATTTTATAGAGATCGGCCCATAACTGGTCATAATTCCCAATAAGGGCCCCATTCGAAATAAATTAAATATTCATAAATCTATTATAAACATTGTTATGATGTCGAAATATAAATCGTCATACCGAATTTTATGAATATCGACCCATTATTGGTCATAGCGCCCATATTGTAAATCGAAGGTGGGGCAAAAGTAAACATCCAATGTTCTTCTGCTGTAATTTTTTTTTTTTTGGTGTTGCTTGTGAAATTTTTTTATTTATGCATTAGAATTTATTCCATCAAATTGAGAAAATGATATTGGCCAAGAGTTGATGACAATACGGGCTCGTTTTATGGCATTTTCCATCACTATTGCACAGTGGGGCAGAATCAAAATTTTTTGGAAATAAATCTGGCATTTCTAAACGGCTGGTCCGATCGAAATAAAATTTGACATGGGTGTAGCCAAGAAGTATTCGAGTTTAAGTTATTAAAATGGACCCCACAAATGCTCCAGAGGCGGCGCTATAGGGGCTCAAATTAGGGTACCTTCGACATGTAAAATTTTTAAACACGTGCCATTTTTTTGTTTCCCATCCGATTTCAAAGAAAAGCGCTTGACTAGAACTTGAAAAAACATGCTTGCGTGTGCTATTTATCTCTTATAATTTCCAAATTATAGGCATTTAAAAATGGAACTTTTAAAATTTTGCCATACCTTGGTCCGCTTTTTTTTAAATATAGGGCTTACTTTTGGACCGAATGGACTCGAATTTCTTTTGTTAGTTAGACAAGTAAATAACCAATAACATACAAAAGATTTTAGGGCAATATCGATTACGTATCCAAAAACAAACGATTTTTAATTTAAAAATTCAAAAAATAGTAATAGAGATTAAGCGACCTGGATGTTTCGGACTCCTCTTCTTATATTTGGGCAACAGCAGCGATATTCTCAGCAGATTGTATGCTCCAGGGTCGGCCATCTTTGGGAAGATATCTTGGGTACCGTGAAATAACTCCCAAATGAAATAACTGCCAATGAAATAACTCCCAATGAATTAAGTCCCATCAAAAATGAAATAATTGCCAAACTTGAAAAATGAAAGAACTACCAAAGGGTAAAATGAAATAACTCCCAATAATCGGCGGTTTCATAATTTTAAAAATATTAGTTCCAAAAAAGGGGAAATAACTCCCAATGAAATAAATCCTAATAAAAATGAAATAATTCCCAATCCGAAGCAATTTATTTATGTAATCTAACTCCCAATGAAATACAGAACTACAAAGGTGGTATTATTCTTCGCTCACCAAACATTTTTTGCATTGGTGTATCAAAAACTGGCTTCGCTCAGAAAAGTTTTTTGCATTGCCGGCCTTCGGCCGGGCGCTAAGGTTTTCTCCTCTGGGGTGTATCAAAATCTGGCTTCCCTCAGAAAAGATTTCTTTCATTGCAGAAAGGTATTTCAGAAAGCATATTTTCATAAGAAATCGTTGCAACCTGACAAAGGCAGACATTGCAAAGATAATATTTTCTGAGAGAAGCCGGTTTTTGATACACCCCAATGGAGAAAACCTTAGCGCCCGGCCGAAGGCCGGCAATGCAAAAAGTTTATAGTATGCGAAGCCGGTTTTTAATACACCTTAAAAATTACAAAAATGAAATAACTCCCAATACAGTGAAATTACTCCTAATTCCCAAAGTTAAATGAAATAAAACCCAACAAAAATTTCATTGGCAGTTGTTTCATTGGGTGTTATTTCATTATGAAATAACTCCCAACAAAAAATTATGAAATAACATCCTACGTGTTAGGAGTTGTTTCATAATGAAATAAATCCCAAGTTGTATGAAAAATTTGTTGGGTGTTATTTCATTTTTTCGTGGGGAGTTATTTCATTTGGGAGCTATTTCACGGTACCGATATCTTGTTGTCCTATGCACTTCAAGGCGATTAGCCAAACGCCGCAGTGTTTGTCCAGTTGGTATCGGTAAGGAAATCTTCCACGAAATTCACACTGCGTCAACACAGCCGACGAATGGTTGCGCAAAAAAATGGAAACAACTATACCGCGTTTTTGCGGAGTAAACCGATGCATGGCTCGTCGATTTAAATTCTGCGTTTGTTTACTTCACAAATGTAAATACCGAATGGACATTTGGCACCATTTGCAAAAGTTATAGCGTTTTCCAATAGGGTTATTATTTTTGCCCCACCTTGTATATACAAATTGTCGTGTCATTTTTTTTTTAAGATCAGTTTTAGTAAATACATTAAACTACATTAAAATCTTACAAATATCTTAAAAATGCACATACTTATTCATAGCTCCCATAAGGACCACTTCCAAACCGACATAAATATCTTATAAACATCGATAACGAACCGAAATTTTACACAGATCAGTTTTTTGTATGCTAAAATTATACTACTGGATTTTGTAACAATTTGTCCATAATTGGCCATAGATAACATATAACATCCACTTCCGACACTCATACTCAACTACAACATTTGTAAAACTCCTTTAAACAATCGCTCCTTAATAGGTTATAGTTTGCTTATAAGGTCCACATCCGAAACAAATTAAATCGCATAAACCGATATTGATAAAAAATTTACAATTTAAGTATGCATAAAACACCCTAGACAAGGAGACCTAGAACAAATTTGTCACAACAGTTATTGCTAATAACAATGTCCAAAAATTAACAAAATAGATTAAAATATATGAACACTTATGCATATACTCATTTTGAAATTAACCACCGATATTTTCTAGTAAGAAGTGAGATCGAAAAATTCTTAAAATACATATATGTTAATAAAAACGAAACTACTAAACTTACAGTTTTAATTTTTTTTATTTGATTGAAATTATTATTTACAAAAAAAAATAATATTTTTATAGTTTTAATCACTAGTGATGAAATTTTGAACCTTTTTCGGCAACCCTTCCATTAACGTTTTTATAGTGCTTTCTGTCACTCTGCTCGAACAGGTAGTCCATCTCCGTTTAAAATCTACCACACTTTTGGACACCTTTTTTGTGCTCTTCAATTCTCTTTTAACAAGTGCCCAATATCTTTTCACTGCCCTTAGCTCCGGGCAGTTTGGAGGATTTGCCTCTCTTGACACAAATACCACATTATTGTTATTGTACCACTCAAGGGCTTGTTTACCATAGTGACAGGATGCCAAGTCAGGCCAAAAATAAGTGGACACACTGAGAAGTCTTATGAACGGAAGCATGCTTTTTTGTAAACATTCCTTGATGTAAATTTCGGTATTTATAGAGCCCTTTGTAACAAATCATTGGCTTATTTTGCCGCAACTGCATACTGCTCTCCATACGAAGAACTTTTTGGGAAATTTTGTCTGCTTTTGGGTCCTAAACTTTTCTTCAACATTCGCTCGAGCATCAGCAACATCAAATTTTTGACCAGGAAGTTGCGAAAAATCTGCCAGAACATGCGTTTCGTCATCCATTATGCAGCAAGACAATTTTTTTTATAAAACTTGACTTCAATTTTTGTGCTCAGTTTTTGGCCTCTAAATTATTAGCAGCGTTCCTGTCAGGAACTTTTTGAGCCTTGTATGTTTTTAAACCTGCATTGGCTTTAACTTTTCGTACCAAATAGTCCGAGCACTGAACTAACCGGGCTGCTTTCATACTGGATGTGTTGGGAGCTCTTTTGAAAATACCTTCTATGTTTTGGCTTTAGAAACATCATGTGGACCATTCCTTCTACCTTAACCAGGTTTTCTATCAACGGACAAGTTCTCCCGGTACTGTTTAATAACATTGGAAACAGTTTGACTGCAGAGCTTTGAATGCTTGGCCAACTTTTTGTAGGACCAAGTTGGGTTTTCTTGAAAATATTTAATAATTTTAGTACGCACTTTTTTCTGGTCACTCATTTTAATCAAATGAATATAATTGACATTAAACATAATAACTGACATGTTTTACAAAGATAACTTGATCAACAAAAAAAAAAATCAAATAATACTTGGGTTAAAAGTTTTAATGAAAAACGTGTGTTAAGAATTTTACGATCTCACTCCTTAATTGAAAATATAAAATTAATCAGCTTAACCAGATAAATGTTTTTAGAATTTTTGAAATATAAAATTTGGGATTTGAGTTGTGCATGAAATTTTATAATCTATATCTACCTATAGTCTTAGTTATGAAAAAAATGTATTTTATGAAAATAAGTGAAAACAATTAATAGTTTACTATAATAGTAATAGTAATTTACATTAAATATAAAGTTCTTTAAAAAACTAATGCCTTAATTACACTTGGCACCCTTTTAGTAATGATTATGCCCTGCCCTGCTCTAACAATATACATATGTAATCAGTATAAAATTCTGTATATTTTTATGTTTGTTTGTTATCTCGCTTGATGTTGGTTGGTTTATTTTTAGTTCCACATATTCTACACAACGCGTTGCAACGCTTTAATGAGCGGTTGTGGTCTTTTGACCCAATTTAATTAATCACAAGTTATTTAATTCAATTAATTTGCTAATAATCAACCACAACCTCCTCCCTATCAAACGTAGAATAAATGGGGAGGGAAACATATGTACGTATTTATTTATTTAATTTTGTTTTTTCAAATTTCAAATTTATTTATAGCTAATAATGTATGATTTATGTAAAAGCAAATGATTTATTTATATGAAATTATTATATGATCTAAATTGTAAAAAATTAGAGAGTAATGGGTGTACAACGAATAATAAATTATTCTCTACTAATATCGGATAATGTGTTTTTTTTTTTAATATATATAGTAGTAATATAATAAGTATTGATTTAACAAACAATAAATAAGAAATTATAATCGAGCATATCCAACAATATGATATGGGTATTTCCATTATGGCGCATAGTGGTATGGGTTCATACATTTTTTTGCAAAAAGTAGAAGGAGTGCTCCTATGATAATAGTTTCATATAGAAAAGCTAATTATTAAAAATGGTTCATATCGGATAGTCCCTATGGGTACCTCCCATACAAGGGTCCTTCCAAAATAACGTTGTATCAGTCATAAATTCTTAAATAATGCAGCGATATTATTAAAATTTTGCATATGTTAGTTCCGGTCCACATATATGTCCTTTTCTTAAAATAGTTTTATAGTTCAAAACTCACATAAAAATAATAGTATCGTAATGAAATTCGACATAAACATGTTTTATATAAACCCAAAATCTATCAGATAAGTTTCATAAGGATAGGAGCATAATTGCTCCTATCCCCCATATAACCCCACTTTCAAAAATCGGTTTTTTCGCAATAAAATTTATAAAATTCGAAATAATGGTTGGTATATCATGGTACTATATTCAAAAAGAATCAGTCAAAAATAGTTGAAATCGATCAGTCCTATCGTATACCCTTCGTACCTATAGTACAAATTTAAGAATACATTTATTTCAGTATAAACAAAATGAGTAAACTTTTAAACACATTTTAAACACCTTTTATTCATCAATTATCATTTACAAAATATGTTTACGTGGTTGACGTCTTATACTACATATATAGGGATCAGATGATGCAAGCAGACGATGCAAAACATCTAAAGCCTAAAAGTATGCAAAACCTTTTATTGTAAATATGCATTGCAATTTATTGTAAATATTCATAAAAAGTACGTGAGTTTTATCACAAAATTTATAAGTTTGTTCAGCGATCACAAAAAGTCGCAGAATTTTTTTACATAAAATGAAAGAAAATATTCCAAACTTTCATTCAGTAGTAGTACTAACACGGAGGTAGACCGAGCTAACTTATTTTTTTTCTAATGAAAACTGCAAATGCTAAATTTTTTGGAGCCATTTTGATTTGCTCAGATATCTTAAACTATATATGTAATTTAAATATTTTATCTTTCCTATTAAATCTAAAATACTATATTTTAATAAAAATGCTCTAAAACTATTAGTAGTTGAACCAAATTTATTGTATAAACAACTGAAATGTAGTAAAATTTTCATCAGTTTTCGTTGCATAATATTTAACTTTACCACAATCTTTTTTATACAAAATCTTATTTTTTTCGAAAACAAATCATGGTTTTCTACTAATGAAACATTGCTCTATAGAATTGCATCATTAGATTTCTAAAAAATAACTGTAAAAAAATAGACTTTTTGCCAAAAAAAAAAATACCACTGTGTGGCGTGACATGACGTTTGAGCGACAAAATGTTAAAACAAATAATGAAAAAGTCAAATAAATTTGCGAACTAATTAAGTACCACTTTATCCAGAAAAAAATATTGCAAAAATATGCGATTGCGTGACGTTACCAAAAACAGAAGTGTTCGACTTGCAGTAGAAAATTGCATATCTCTGCGAATTGGGCAAGAGCTTTTGTATAAAACCTTTTGTAGTGGGATTTGGAATAATATACATTTATTTTCCAAATTATAAAATTTAAAAATCTTTCCTCATTTTTTTATTTATTAGCCTTAGTATTCGACGTGACGTTACGTTATTTAAATTTCCATTTGATATATTTTTTGGTTAAGAAATAAGAAAAAAAAAAAACCTTATAATACCCTACACGGAGAAACATTTTCTTTAATTCAATAATTTATTTTGGTAAATTATTATCGGAAGTTGGCTTTATATGGGAGCTATATGATCAATTATGGACCGATCGCCATGAAATTAGGTCGTGTAATTTATGTCTATATGAAACTTATTTCTGTTCAATTTTATGTGGATACCAAAATTTTGAAGAGATTTATGCTCGTTCAAATTATTTTCGAAAGCGGTCCTTATATGGGAACTATGACTAATTATGGAACGATCATCATAAAATTAGATGCCATGATTACCGTATATATACAACTTATTTGGAGCGAAATTTTATTTGAATTGATTAACTTTTAATTTTGCGGTCTCTGTGGACTTTTCGTTGGAAACGCCCATATAGAATAAAAACATATCAATAAACTAATTTATATAAATATATTGAAAATTCGCAGAAAATATATAAACTATATGGCAAATAACTTGAAGTTTTAAAATATTTTTCATATGTTTACGTATTAAAAAAATTGTACAAATGTTCTTACAAGAAAAAACTACTAGTTTTTAAACAATCAATATTTCTGTTGGGGTCAGTTTTTTTTTTTTTTTTTTTTGTTATTAACAATTGAAATAAAAATTTTACTGCACGAAATTTGTTTAATTATTTTTTAACTAAACAGCAAAACTATTGCTACAAAAAACGTTTTAAATAGTTTACTACATAATACTTTTTGAAATTAAAGTCATTAATACTAACACAGCTGCAAATTTTAAATTAGATCACCGCACAGATACTTAACATTCACAAATATATCCTTACACATATCCTTTAATATCCGTTTTGGTAGTTTTTCTTTGTTTATCTTGCGTTATTCTACTTCGAACGAAGTGAATTAATGAATGGGGGAATAAATGTATAAAAATAATAGAAAAAATCTCTAGTGGCCATTTTAAGGCATGACATTGTTTAAATGACTAACAGAAGTTGTATGTTTTGGAAATACTTCTTTCTTCCTCTCTGTCTGTATGTCTGTGATGTTCATTAAATTACAAAAAACAGTTAAAACCATTTTTACATTAACTTTACATTAGCTTTCCAACTCTGGTTAACCAAGCTAACAATTTGTTACCACATTTATAATTAGTGCAACTGCAGAAAGAAGGGTTTAAAATAAGTGTGTGTGTGGTATTAAGTGAGAACAGTTTTTTCTTGTTTATGTCGTTAGCTGTTTCCTGTCATGTCTAATTCAAGGAAGAGACTGTTATGTAGTTTGTGTGAGCTTATGTTGAGGATTAGGTTGACCCATATTTTCCACTTTAAAACTTTTTAATGCTCTTAAGGTCTACACTGTTCTCCATTGATCAAGATCGGCTAACGTTTGCAGGTAGCACATTTTATTGGAAAGTTTAAAAATTAAATTCCAATTAAAAATATTATTTTGTATTTCATAGATGTTTAAATACATAGAATTTGATACCAAAATAAATCAATAAAATTTCTTACAAATCCAAAATTTTACATTTTCAAAAAAAAATTTTAAGACGAGATTTCAAAAAATCAAACAAAGAATCATAAATGTTCATGCGTATATATATGTTGTTATGAAATTGCATTATAAATTTAAATTTAACTTTTTAAAACGGCTGCTTCCCATCTCCATCATGTTTACAAACATTTCCAACAGTAGAAACTTCTATTTATACAAAATGTTGATAACACGCTGTTATTAACATTGTTTATAAGTATGAAAACATTAACTGTGAATCAGCTTTAAAAGCTCTAGGTTCTCAATTTGCAAATAGAACATTCTAGATTTTCAACATTTGTTTTCTAAATTATGGAGATAAATTTTAGACCTTGTCTATATTCGGCTATGCCGAATCTTATATACCCTTCACCTTTGTTGTGGATGCATTAATTGCCCACTTTCAGCGTATAGCATCCTAAATATATCAACTTCAAACTTTTAAAAATTTTACATTTAATTGCTGACGAACAGATTATATTGTAGAAGTTACAAACGAAATGACAATCTTATATATACCCTTCTCACGAAGGTGAAGGGTATAAAAACAACAACGCAAAACGAAACTCCAAAATGAAATGAAATCAATGAAACCAACACACATCCAAACATACGTTTTTGTGCCTTTTTGTTAAAGCATGCAATAAATTGTCTTTTTTTGATGAAATTTTCATAGGTTGTCCCAGATTTTTGCTCATATTTCCGTTATTTATGAACGCATTTTGCTGATTTTAAATAGGAATCCGAAGATATCTGGGGTCTTCAGAAAATTGATTTCAACATACATACAGACAGACAGACAGATCGACTCCGCTATCTATAAGGATCCAGAATATATATACTTTATAGGGTCGGAAAATTATATTGTGGAAATTACAAACGGAATGACAAACTTCTCACTAAGGTGAAGGGTATAAAAATCGAAAAAGTGCAAAATAAGGGCCACCCTAGTACACATGTGTGTGTGTGTTTATATAGTTTCCATTTATTCCACTTCAATGATTGCTAATTACACATTAGTTTTTTTATTTTAATTTTTATTCTGCAGGATATTTTATCTGTTACTTTTTTTCTGTACTGTCCTTGTTATTATTGTCCAATAAGAGTTGACAGCTTAGTGAAGTCACATTTACACATAAGTATCATATGACCTCCGGTTATAGTGTGTTGTGTTTCTTTTTATACATGTGAATTAATTTTTTCAAAAATTCTTTTTATTTTTTGTTCAACTATTGACCCATATTTCAGTACATATGTGTTGATGAGGGGGGAGGGATCATTAAGCGGCATTTAAAATAAAATAACAGAAACTATACTCGTATAAAAATGAAATGTTTGTTTATAAAGTATTAGGGCATAACAGAAAAAAAAGATTTTCAGTATTTTATTGCCTGCATTTCAGCTAATTATGGACCGATTTTAGTGATTTCTTTTAAACATATTTTATATATGTTGCTAAACTGTTTTAGAAAGACCTTATGGACATACTATTAAACTACTATACCGATATATCCATCACTTGATATATCTGTAGAATAATAGTAGAACTTAATAATAAATACCACCCCAATAACTGTTACTCATATACAAACTCATGCTCGATGACGAAACGAATAATTTCCAAAGAAGAACTTATATAAATGTGAGTAAAAGTTTTGGTTGCTGCTGCTCTCGTTAGTCAGTGACATATTGAATGAAATAATTAAATGATAACTTTGAGTTTGACATTTGAAAAAACCTTAAATTTAAACGCTTTTGTGACAGCTGCTGTTGGCTTTTGAATTGACAAAAGAAAAAACTCTTTCTTTTCACAAAATTAAAAGAATTACTCGTATCGAATTCAATTATGGTATTTTTTTTTTTTTTTTTTGTATCAAATTACATTTGAGTATATAACCTAGTAATGACATGTTTAAAAGCAGCACGAGTAATTTATGTTTCAAAAGCTTTTATAATGTAATTAACAAATTCTTAATTGATATTTGTAGCATTAAAAAGCTTTCTGAGAAATTTAATACACATAGTTTTCAATTTTAATTATGTATTTCTGGTTTTGTGCCATAATATTTAATTAAAAAGCCAAACTACATCTAAATATCAATCGATTAGTCATTAGATATCGACATAATAATAAATTATAATGCCATTAAATAAACACATACACTTTCGTTTACACTGAAGTTTAAATTTGCCTATGATATGGATAAAAACCGAGATTTTAATAATTTTTCAAAACTTCCCTCCACAAACACAAAGTATCTAAATGTTTGCATATTATGAGTACGTGTGTGTGTGTAGCCATGTGTGATTATGGGAGAATGACAGGCAAATGCATGTGGGCAGAATAGGAAAATAATTGAATCATTAACGAATTTAGGAAATGCTTTAAACTGACACTTAGCAAGTCTTATTTAATATTTTTTCAATTTTAAAGTCATTCAAAAGTTTTTTTCGAAAGTTTTATTTTTCAGCAAAACCTATTCTATATAAAATCCATAAGATTTGTTATTAAATCTTATTTTACTGTTCAGTGGGATCCAGGAATCGGACTTCTTCTATTAAGTTGGTTGAAGACCCCCGGTGAATCTTGTTCAGAGTGCTTTTATTTGAGATTTCGGCTCTCTTTAATGCTCGATTTCCCTGAAATTCACAGTATATATTATACTCAAAGCTGTGCATTGTAGGACGTATAAACCAGACTTATACCACAGTACATATTTCGTGGCCCTCTAAATCTGTGTTATTTTTGTGAACAATTATAAATTTTTAGAATGGATTAACTTTGCAATGTATCATCCGATTTTAATTGTCGTCGAAAGTTTTAGTTTTCTATTTACAAATATTTAATAAATACGAGTATTATATATCTTCCCGGCAAAAGCACCTCTAAAATGCAAAATTTTATTTATCCTTTGATATCTCCAATATGTAGTTAGAACATTTCAAGGTAAATAGTATTTGAGATCTGTTTTAAAGGCTGATTTTTTAAGAGCTTTCGGATTTGATTTAAAAAAACACATACAATTTAGAGAAATGTATGAAATCTTTACTTGAGTCGATAGAACGATCTATATAATTAAATTATTCAAGATGATTTCATGTAAATGTGGCCCCTCAAAGTTGGTCACCTCGGGTCTCAAAATTTTTAAAAAAATCGCCAAAGTCCATTTATGATCCAAATGAGCTGAAATTTAAAATATAAATAGTCCTTAAGAAGATACACTTTCATATGTAGGTTGTCTCTATTAGTTGAAGAGATATTTGGTTGGTTTACGTGGTAGTTCGCTGCGTGCGAACAATCAAGTAGGGTCGAAGGGACCCCGTTTTGCCAAGATATTTAGGTTTATTGATTTATTTTTATTATTTAGAGATGACGGGCCAACGGATTGTCGAAATTTGTTTTTAAAATATCAGCTATATTGATGATAAAATTCTTAATAAAATAGCAATAACTTGCTAACAGTTATCTTGTCCCTATAAAAAGTTACACGTATCCAAAGTTGGAACATGTAAAAAGGGCTGTATTTTTTACGTTTTTTCCCAAAAAAGTGCCTATATTTTTGCTTTTCTTAAAAAAATTTTTCTTCGGTACTCTACACAAGTTTTATATGATCCAGAAAGAAAACTTAATGCTAAAGTGTATAAAGTAAAATTTGGCTCACTAAAGTGGACACAACACCCCCCAGGCCTATCCAAACTTGGCCAATTTTAAAAAATAATTTTAGGTTTAAGTAAAAAATACTAAAAAGGCAAAGCACCGATCCACGAAAATGTTCCATATTTGTATAAGTATATATGTTAGTTAAACACCTACAAAGTTTTTTTACTATTACACCGTAAATAACATCACAGTGAGCACTTTTCTAAAAAAACTCAGTTTTTGGAACACATTTTTCCCGGTTTAGGAATATCGGTATTTTAAAATAAAAAATTTTAAAAATTATAATACCGTTGATTTAAGAACATTTGGATCTATATTAGTTCCAAATTTTGTTATGTTATCTTTAACCGTTATAATTTTACATTAATTCAAATTTTATATTTTTTTCAATGAAAATCACCATATTATATTTTTTTAAGTTTTTAAAGTAAATGACGTCCCAAAAATTTATAAAATTATTTAATTTTACTAAAATATCAATCTTCAAGTCCTAAGGTTTTCAACAATATCAAATACTTATATAAAAAGTCTTTATTTACTCTTCAGAAGTTCCACAAACCTTGCCCCCTTTGAAAAATTTCTACGTTTTTTCATCGCACGGTAGCGCTCGTAAAGTTTCTGACTTCGTCGTCTTTGAAAAAGTACGGCCCAATGGCCCATAATCCGCACTAAACAGTGAATTTTTCGGGATGCATTGGCAGTTCTTGCTTGTTCACGTGTCTACGCTGTTTTTGGCAGCGTGGATACGTTGTTGCCATATAGAAAAAATCACTCTTTATTAAGAGCATTCAAACTTTATACAATATAGTTGAAAGAGAAAGTGGGCGTGGTATCTCCCATACGAACTATTAGAGTCTTTAATCTTAAAAAAGTTATTTTATTTCCAGTATCCGCTGTTCATTTAAAAATTAGAGCATTCGAAAGTTTGAGCGCGGCTCCTCTCATACAAAGTATACATTTGGTGAACTATAAAATAGAGGGTCTTAAAACTTTTCATGATTTTTTTTTATTTTATTGAGCAGTTGAGTTAAAGAAAAACGGGTTCATAATAGTGGCCTCTTTCTATAAAATATAAATGTTAACATCTAACAAATTTTCATGAATAACTTTGGAGCCAGTATTCTTTCTCAATATTAAAATCGTGGTAGCGAGACACTGGGCAAGTCAGCTCTCATACAAAGTAAATATGTATTACCAAACTGCGCGTAAAATAATTGTTGGATTTCCAGAAGAAATTATCAAGTATTTCCTTTAAAAGTATTTAAATGGCATTGTGCAAAACGAATTTCAGTTTTTAAGCGCTTTTCATATCATACATGCCCAAACATCCTCCTCATGCCCTCATTTTAACGACAACTCACTGGTCATCGAGCACTGACAATTACCGTTTTGCGTCGTTGTTTTCTAACGAACAATATTTAATAAGTGCTAGAGCATATCACAATCCAGATTCAATTCAGAAAATCATGGAAATACAATGAACCAATAAGCTCTTTTATATTTACATATATAGAAACTTTTAAAAAGTCTTCCTTCCAAATAATCTTGATTTAATTCAGAGTTAACCAAACTCACACAACAATACATTTGCTTCGTATTCTAGTGTAACGATGTGTTTACACTGAACCAAATTTCTTATGAAAAAATCCGTTAATGTTTTTATTCAATATCAAACATATTTGTGCACATTTTTTTCGGTCAGTGCAAAGACAACACAATGTATATGCCGCACACGGCCTTCCCTCTTGTAAAAAAACTCATGTTCGTTTTTATACCCTTCACTTTCGTGATATAATTTACCGACCCTTATAGATAACGGAGTCGATTAAGCCATGTCCGGCTGTCTGTCCGTCTGTATGTCTGTCTGTTGAAATCAATTTTCTGAAGACCCCAGATATATTCGGGATCCAAATCTTCAGACATGCTTTCGAGAAGTTTCCTATAAGCAAAAATCTGAGACAACCTCTGAAAATTTCATCAAAAAAAGACAATTTATTGCATGCTTTGACAAAAAAGCAACAAAACGTATGTTTGGATGTGTGTTGGTTTCATTTCTTTGCGTATTTTGTTTTTGCTTCTTTTTTGGTGTTTCATTTGGCGTTGTTGTTTTTATACCTCCGTGAGAAGGGTATATATAAGATTGTCATTTCGTTTGTATGTAAATGTAGCATTTTTAAAAGTTTTCTTGATATATTTAGGATGCTATACGCTGAAAGTGGGCAATTAATGCATCCACAACAAAGGTGAAGGGTATATAAGATTCGGTATAGCCGAATATAGCACTCTTACTTGTTTAATTTCAGTTTTACATGTATAAGACACTAATACATAGGCAGTGCCCGCGGGCGTACTATTAGAGACCTCTGATTTAATTCCTTTGACGTGAGATATTTTTAAAAGAAACGCCGTTGCGTGTCTTACAATAATATGTCTATTTTAATAATTAATTATTATTGTATTTCAAGATATTTCATTATTTGAATGCTCTGGCCGGCATAATAAATATACCATACACGTTTTGGTGAGAGTATGAATGAGCCATTTAAACCAAAACAGTTGCTGCAGTCTGTCATTTAATTCACCATGATGGCGGTTGCAACGTTCGTTTCGAGCATGTGTATACCAACTTCATTCGAAATAGTAACATGTAGCTATACACAATTGTAATTGGGAAAGACGAATTCACATAAACCCTAAATGGACAAATGAAAATGTTGGAAAAAAATAAAGATTATGGAAATTTTGAAAGAATTCAAAAAAAAAATAAGAATGAAATAAAAAAAAATGGTTTTATATTCGATCTAGAACTAAATTCTTTATCGATTAAACAAAAAATTACATTCAATTTCATAAGTCAAATGTATCTTTTTTGTCGTTTTCAAAACCGATTCCGACAATGATTGGATTCCATGACAATCCCGACTATTTGAAAATACGAGTACTTTAAAATTCACGAACATTTCACATTTTTTTATTTTCAAAATTTTTAAGTTCGAAATTGTAAGAAATTTTTTTGAATCTTCATGATTTTGAGATTATTTATACATAATCTAGTGATTATTTTATCAGTTTTAAAAAATTTTCGAGCATAATTTTTTAAACATAATATTGCATTGTCATCTAGTGTATGCATGAGTGACAAATTTCAGCCTATTCAAGCCACGAGAACTGGTTCAAAATTCAGTTAAAAATTTTTACATAAACTAAGACTAGATTCACACACATCAAGTTTACTTGCACAAGTCTTGAATATATAAAAAGAGAGGAGAGGAGAATGAAAAGGTATTTCTCTTTATTTTCCACTCTCTTCAACAAACTTAAAACTTTCCTTTCAAACTCCGTTTTATATAAATTTTCTAAAACATTTCTCAAAATTTTTGAAATTTTAAATAATTTTTAGAATTTTTACAAAATTTGTTAGCAAATTTAGTTAATTAACGACATTCTAAATGTGACAATTTCAAAAAATAATAAGTATGTTGATCTGAAATTGATTTTATAATACCATACACTGAGTAAATGAGCGAATATATTTTTGTTTTACTTTTTAAGATTTCAATCTTACGGGCTATTTATGGTCAATCATTTGTTAGCAAATGTATAAATAAAAATCAAAATGTTCTCATTTTTATTATTTACCCAACGTTTCGTTTGTTTGTTTGAAACTTCTTCAAGGGTGTTTTGTTTTACTTTCAATAATTTATTTTCGTGTATGATTTTTGGAAGTTTGACTTATATGGACCGATCGCCATTAGATCGTGTGATTTATGTCTATATGAAACTTATTTCCGTTGAATGTTATGTGGATGCCAACATTTTTAAGAGATTTATGATCGTTTAAAAGTTTTTCGGAAGCGGGCGTCATATGGGAATAATGACTAATTTTGTACCCATCATCATAAAATTATGTGACATGACAGTTTCAATAGGCTTCGTCCTTGGACTGAAACAACTATATGTAACAAATTTGATCGAAATATCTTCACCGACCTGTACATTGCGCACAAAGTTTAAATGGACAGCCAGCCAGGCATACAGACGGGCGGACATCGTTTAATCGACTCAGAAAGTGATCCTGAGTCGATCGGTATACTTTAAGAACAAAAACATTATACCACTATGGTGGTGTAGGGTATATATACATGTTTAACCTTTATATTAGAAAATCGGTTGGAAAATGGCTGTGTTACGGCCGTTTAAGTTTCAAAAAACGCAATTTTTTCAACAAATTATCATTTTCTTCACGCTGCAGAATAAAAATATTTTGGAAATAAATCTGACATTTCTAAAAGGCTGAGCCGAGCATTCGAGTTTATTTAAGGCATCTCAGACATGCAAATTTTAATAGCGGTTCCGAATTTAACCAATTTTTTATAAAAATTTTATATACGAGCTAAACGTTCTAAAATACCAAAGCCGGGATTGAAAAATGTACAACAGTTTTAGATACCGTGATGTATTACAAATCATTAATATTATTCTTTTATCAAACCCGGACTTTTTAGGCGAAAATAAAAAAAAAATAAGAGTGCTATATTCGGCTATGCCGAATCTTATTTACCCTTCACCTTTGTTGCGGATGCATTAATTGCCCACTTTCAGCGTATAGCATTCTAAATATATCAAAAAAACTTTTAAAAATTTTACATTTAATTGCTGACGAACAGATTATATTGTAGAAGTTACAAACGAAATGACAATCTTATATATACCCTTCTCACGAAGATGAAGGGTATAAAAACAACAACTCCAAACGAAACACCAAAAAAACAAAATACGCAAAGCAATGAAACCAACACACATCCAAACATACGTTTTGTTGCTTTTTTGTCAAAGCATGCAATAAATTGTCTTTTTTTGTTGAAATTTTCAGCGGTTTTCTCGGATTTTTGCTCATATCTCCGTTATTTATGAACGGATTTTGCTGATTTTAAATAAGAAACTTCTCGAAAGCATGTCTGTGGTCCTCAGAAAATTGATTTCAACAGACAGACATGGCTTACTCGAATCCGCTATCTATAAGGATCTAGTATATATATATACTTTATAGGGTCGGAAAATTATATTGTAGAAATTACAAATGAAATGACAAACTTATATATACCTTTCTCACGAAGGTGAAGGGTATAAAAATGCGAAAATTGGGATTTTATTTTCCTAAATCGTATATCTGTTTCCAGTTTTACAGTTGGCATCAAATGGAGTACCGATGTAAAACACATCACTTAGATATGTCTACGAACATCGGTTGAAAAATAACTAAGTTTAAGTTTCAAAAAAGTTTTAATTATATTCACGCTGTACGTTGATCGTGTGGGAGTAAATTTAGTGAAAAAGCGTACTAAAGTAGCTTTCCAAAACACGTAGTAAATGAAAATTAATTAACAAATTTATGAGTTATGCTAATTTTTGGGATAATATGTTTTTCGGTTTTTTCATTCAAATGCTTGCGTGTTATTGTTTTTTTTTTTTTTTTCAAAAAACATAGCTGACAGTATTTTGTTTTAGATGAAGAGCATCATAACTTTAAATTAACATAACTCATTAGTCATTTTCTAATCGATTTTCAGAAATATTTTTCTGTTTAAAAGCTAAAACCCATATCTTTCAAACAAAAGCAACCATTTTAAAATAACCTATTTCTGATATTTTGCAGTTGTAGCTTTAAAACTACCGTTATTTCACTTAATCGAAATCATTGATAAAAACTATAAATATTAACGGACTCTATGGACTCCAACAAAACATAATTGCTACATGAGAACCCCTGCATTTTTTTTTTCGTTTACTTTTGTATCACTGTGTAATTTACAAGCTTATGTAATGACACTCTTCGTATCGGTTGATTTGATATTCTTTTAATTTGCAAAACACTAAACGTCAAATGTGCTGCTGCTGGTGCTGCTTTTACCATTTAAGTGCTGTTAAATATAGTGATTACACACATACATTTTATATTTTTCAATTTAGTATTTATGGTTTAAAAGCAGCTTTGATAATTATACAGTGTTGGCAAATAAATAATTACAAGTATCAATTATCTGTGGCGGGAATGTAAAGCATTTTAAACACAGCAAGAGCAAAACTACTAGACAATTAAAATCTAAGCACCAAAACAACTGTAAACAATTTCAAATAAAATTTTAACAACAAAAACTTTAAAGCAAACTCCTCTTTTAGACAAACCGGTGCCTTAGAGAGTTAAAGCTAGCCAAAGTGTTTTTGTGCGTATTTGTCAACAAATTATATTTCCGAAATTAATTTGAAAATTTGCGCCTCTAAAAATTATTTAACACATAACAACTTCTAAATATGACAACATTTCCATATAAGTTGGACGATTAGAACGGATACCTCGTTATTGTTGCTTTTGTACATTTTTCCCAAAAATAGTTAGAAAATAAACAAACTTGTGCTTTGCCAGTACGTGATCGTTTGTAAGAAATTTTTGAAATTATTTATCATTTTACAAATAACTAAAAATACATAATTTATTACTTACTCATACGTATATACATGTATGTATGTACTATATGTACGGGTGTCATGACAACAAGACAAGATTTATCTGTAAAATATATAGAAATAAATGAAAAACATACACAATTAATTTGAATTTTTGTTTTAATTGACTGCAATTTTGTGCGAGCATATTTTATAATTTTGTATACTAAGTAACTATGTACTGGGTTTGAACAAAAATGTTTCCTTGATTAATATTAATTATGGGCAACAAACTATATTTGTATATACTTATGAGTGAATAAATTTATATGACTTAAATATCATTTACAAAATTAAACAACTTAGAATGCTATATCAGGGTTGTGCCGAATTTTATTTAGCCACACGCAGAAAAAAAAATATAGTTGTGCATGTTTACTGTAACCATTTCAACAAGTTTATAAGTTTTTCAAATAATATTATACGTCACATTAACTATTTATATGATTGTGGTAAGTATAATATGGTTAATTTACAATTCAGATTGAATAAACAAGTATATGTTTGTGACAACCATTTATATGATGAAGGACTTACCATATTATGTTGCTCTTGGCTTATGGATACCTTAATCTTAGAACAACATATTATGATAAAATTATTCATCATGAAAATGGTTGTCACAAACATATATTTGTTTACTGTAACGATAATATATGGTTGATACAATCATGTGAATCGTAAATTAACCATATTATAGAAACCACAATCATATAAATAGTTAATGTGACTATAATATTGTTAAAAAAACTATATTTTTTTCTGCGTGCACCAGCAAGACATCTTTAGCATTTTTGGAAATGTTCATACATATATGTAAAATAAAATATTCTATGAATTTTAATAGATATTTTTGTTTAAAAAATGTTATGCATATTCATGGAATATAATAAAGTTTTTGTTGCTTCGGGCTATTTATGTGTATAACTTTAACAATTAGATAAAATAAACTTTTCTAATGCCCGTAACTTCAACAAATAGACGTAAAATACTGAAACTGGCTGAAATCGGTCCATTATTTCACCTAGCCTCATATACAAATATCCTCCCGAAATTGAACATTATCGGTCATAAATGTTTAATTTATTTAGGTATCTACACAAATTTCGCTCCAAAATCACTTTAACGAGCATTAGTCTCTTAAAAATGTTGGTAGCCACATAAAATTCAACAGAAATAATTATCATATAGATATAAATCACACGACCTAAAATGTTTTTGCTCATTTACGTAGTATAGGGTTTATATTATATAGTCGGGCTTGACCGAACAAATTCCAAAAATCCCTCAAAAATGTGAATTTTGCCCATAAAGATTACATTTGGTCCGGAGCTGTTAATAGAATATGGTTGATTTGGAATACATCATATTATTTAAAACAGTTACCCGTTATGAAATCCGAGCATTTCAAAATGTCTATATAAAAAATATGTTAAATTCGGAAGGCCCTAAGGAGACGCATATTTGTATATTTTAGGAGTTTTGTATTTTGAAGCTATCCTTGTTGAGATGCCTTTCCAGGAGATATAAAAACCTTTATAAGTTGCTTAATAAAATGTTGTCTAGGCTCCAAAAAGTAATAGCGTGTTTTTCCCTAAATAATACAAAATTGCAATATTTTCTCAATTAGCAAATTTAATATGAATATTTCTGTGAAATTTGTAAAAAAATCGGTCATAAATTGTGTATGATTTTTTGAAAAAACTGGAAAAATCAGAGATAAATTGCACACGTCACTATATTTTTACAGGCCTAATCGAGTGCATTAAGGATATATTAAACTCATTGGCCCATAATCGTAGTCAAAACCAAGTAAGAGAGCTATATTCGGCTGTGCCGAATCTTATATACCCTTCACCCAATTATACTTTAAAATAAAAATTTTAAATGTTTTTAGGTAAACAAAATTAAATTTTTTTTTGCAAAATTTAAAAAAAAAAAAATTTTCAATTTGTTTTTCAAAATTTAAAAAATTTTCAAAATTGTTTTAAATTTTTTTTTAACTTTTAATTTTTCTAATTTATTGAGCTTTAGGTCAACTTTTATATTTAACAGTTTTTATTTTATTTCCAATATTTCGCTACTACTCAATGAAGTAGCATCTTCAGGGAAACAATTTAAATAATTAACAATATACATATATAATAACAAAAAGTTTGAAATAAAAACAATAACAAAATTTGTCAAAATGAAAAATGTTTAAATTTACACAAACAAAAAATATTTTATAATATTTAATTTCCTTTTCCGTTTTTATAAACTAAGTGTCTGTAGTTTTAAATTTTTTTTTTTCGAAATTGTTTTTTTTTAATTTTTTCCAATTTTTTTTTAAATTTTTAAAAAAAATTTTTTGTGGTAAAAAAAAAATATTCGGGTTAAAAAATAATTTTCCCGATTTTGACCTATTGTAGGTCCAATTTACTATAGCCTTATATAAATCGTTGCAATGGACTTTGAAATATCTATCATTAGATATCCATATTGTCTATATTAATGACTTAGTAATCCAGATATAGATCAAAAATAGGTCAAAAATCGAGGTTGTCCCGGTTTTTTCCTTATATTTCAGCTATTTGTGGGCCGGAAGAATTCCTGATATATTGATGTATCAATTATGTTTGTAAGTTATTTGGGGGCTACGGAAAGTTAATTTCAACATACAGACGGACAGACGGACATGGCTATATCGACTTCGTTATATATAACGATCCAGAATATATATACTTTGTGGGGTCGCAAATGAAAAACTTATATATACCCTTGCCACTCATGGTAAAGAGTATAATAAAGTATATTTTAAGAGAAATAAAGTCGTCTTTACTTAAGAGTGCACTTTAGGTCTACCATAGACCTCATTTGACGTTAAAGTCGACTGTAAATATAAAACTAGCTGAATCTGTTTTTAACTTATTCTTCGCCTTGTAAAAAAGTTCAAAAATGTTTAAGTTACAAGATATTGGCAGAGATTTTGCAATTATTGAATCAATAAAATTAGTACCAACGTAAATTTGATATTAATCTTTCCTATTCTATTTTTCCACCACAAACTGTTTTTCCCGGTTACATTTATTGTTTGTCACTTTTTGTTTTTTTTTTTTTTTTAAATTTCTAAGTCAGCTGTTCAGCGATGCCACTTGTCTATATTTTGTTATGTATTGCATAAAGACATTTTCTACATTTGAGGTGACACCCAGTTAAAGTCGATTTAATTTAAAACATACTTTAGTTTTGACTATTGTTGGAGAATAATAAAAAGCTGGTTTTTGTGTTAAAGTTGTTTTTAAAAAGAACCGACTTTATTGTTTGACTATGATTATGGGCCATTGTTTTTAAGCAAAACACGAATACTCCTGGCTATGCGTAATTTTTTGTCAATCGCTTCTTCTAAGTACAAATGGCAGATTTATTTCCAAAGTATTTTGAAAAAAAAGATGGTGAATTGAAGGTTTTCCTACACCTGAATAATCGGTTAATGCGATTAATTCCATATTGTAATGGAGGAACTTAATATGAGACATTTATATTTGTATAGCAGGTTAGGAGAAGTATTCCAGAAAACAAATAACACCTACAGATTTAATTTTGATGATATTTTAATCACCTGTGCCGGGCGGATTAAGATATTTCGCTTTGTGGTCACTATACTATTTGGCAACTAAATAAATTCTACAAAAATATTTAAATCAGTAATTTTGGTAGTAACTATAATCAATTAAATATATTTATTGTATCCATAGTTTCCATTGCATTCAAGGAAACACTTGCTCAATTCACAATCTTGAGCAAATAATCTTGTATTATTGTCCAATGCATATGGGCAATTCCATATAATCGTACGTGACATTTGTACGCCTAAAGAGTAGAATAGATTTTGCAAAAATAAGAGTATCTGATAAATAATTTGGTCTTTATGTTCAATTCAGAGTGTACTATATTTTAAACAAAATAATAAGATCTTTCGAAACATTGTTGTACCAAAATATAGAGCGAAATAAGGGCATATCGTACGTGACATAAAACGGAAGTAATTTTGAGGTACATGTAGAAATATGCGAAAATTTGCGAATCGTGAGAGGCGTTATGTTTTCTTTTAATTTCTTACATTAAACCAAATATTTTTCCGTTACAATCCGTCATATTTAAATAAAAATTATCTTTGGATGATTTTATAGTAAATAAAATTTAATATCGTACGTGACATACCGTACGTGACAGAATTTTCTCTTCTAGTAAAACGATATATATTCTGTAAATATATGTATACAAAAACTAAAAAAATAATAGAAAATATATATTCGGTTTCAATGAACAATTTGATAATAGCAAAAAAAAGAGTCATATTCATTTCATACTACATGCTTTATTTCCATTAAAAACTCACTTTAACACAATTACTCTTATTAAATTAGCTTACAATTGAAAATATTTAAAACTTAAAGCTAAAATCTCCATGCTGCACACGAGCAAATTACCACAAGCGACACGTTTCCGCTGGATACATACTCGAGTTCTTTTCACATTCGAAAACACGACCAAACTCCTCATAATTCCCCCAGTTACGGCGTACACGTGTATCATGCATATCATGACTCAAGTCCAAAGCAACCAAATCTAAATTGGAAATTTTACTTACATTAGCACACAGAAATTGCACCGTATTGACAAAGAAAAACTGTTCTTTGCTGAGATTCATAATGTTCAAATTAAATTCTGTAAAATCTTTCAGCAACTTCTGGTAAGTGCGATAGGCCAAACGTAAACCCGAAATATCGGCTATGTTCTCCGATAAAATATCACTGGGACTGTGGGCATAACACTGTATGTAGGGGAAATAATGAGAGGCCACACGAGAGCCCAGCCAATTGTAGTTGCCCTGATGATCGTAGATTATATGAAAGAGATCGTAGGCATGTATTATTTCATGGGCTAAAATGAAGCCGAAATGAGAATATTGATAGAGTTCGTGAAGATGGGCATCGAACAGAGGCATTTGCAAGTAACCATAGGGTATTAAAATGGCATTATCGAATATTTTAACGGGCGAGGAGGAGGAAAATGTAGCCGGATCCAAATCGAAGATTTTTTGCGAAAAAGGTACATAAATATTCTGGAGTTTTTCGTATTCTTGCTGTATGAAAAACTTCAGCAATTCCATGTGATTAAAAAAGAAATCTGTGTAATTTGTGAGTAAATTTTCATAGTAATTAGCCACAAATTTCTCTGTACAATTGGCCGGCAAATTGCCAATTTTCAATTGCATGGTTTGCAGTTCCTTTGTAATAAATTTTTGTTCTTCCTCATCTAATTTCAAGTGATTTTCATGCACCATTTCTACAAATTCTAATTTTAGATTTTCAAATATTTTCTGTAAAGCCAATTCCATTTCAAAGCGTTTCGTTTTAAATATAAAATCTTCATAAAGAAAATTCATATAGACAGGCATATAAGATCTTAAGTATTTAATACAGTCTTTGGGACGATTTCGCGGCAAATTGGTATTGATATAAAGCATGAATTTCAGCATTATGTAGTAGGCTATGGTTTCATTAGATGTTGTATCAAAGAGCTCATTGAGATTTTGGAAAAACTCAGTATCCAAGGCAAACGTTTGCACAGGCAATTCACTTAAGCTATCCGAGCGATTAAGGATAATGGATAAATATTTGTGCCAATCCACCTGGGGTACTAATTGTTGAAACTTTTCCAAAGTATACAACTTAAAATTATCACTATACTTGCGCTCTTCCGTTTCATTAACATATTTAACCTGGGCCAGTTTGGCCACAGCCTTTTCCAATTTCATCACTTCACTGGTCAGCAAATGACTTTCATTGTGATAGAAACCAAAATTTAAAAAGATTTCCTCCACCTCTTCAAACTCGAAAACACTGCCGCCTGAATGTTGTGTGATTTCCACAACATAATGGGAACCATTGGTGGGCAAAACATTGATATTTTGTGTAACAAAAACACCATTAAAGCCATATTTCCGCAAAGTGGCAATGGTGGTAAGCCAATCAAACTCTGTTTGATTTTTCCACTGGGTCTCGTTCAAACTAAATAATGGCCATTTCATATACAGCTCTTCCTGGATCATCGTCAAGAAACGATTCAACGGCAAAGACTCTAGATTCACACACGCATCATAGACATCCAATAGTGGGCCATAAACTTGAGTTTTATTCATTACACTCGTTATTATTGCGGCAAATTGCTGATTGACAGTGTAATCCATGTAACCGGGCATATCGATATATTCCGTGCCATTATAGTTTCTGTGCCAATTACCGCATGTGTACTCGTAGAAATCTTCACAGGGATTTGTTGTGGTATTTAAGTTGGCTTTAATACGTTGCAAATATAAATCATTTACACAATTTTCTGTATTTTCTGCATTTTTTGTGGCACGAATATCTTTAATCGTGGTTATTATTGTTATAATAGAACTTAATATGAAATATGAGTTGTTGAAAAATTTCATTATGACTCCTTGTGTGAGCACTTTAAGTTCAAGACTAATTTGTTTTGCGATTTATTTATTTATTTTTTCTTTTCATTTCATTTCATTTAATTTTTTTTACCCAACATTCTGTAGTTTGTTCGTTTGTTCTTTTATTGTTTCGTTCATTCTTAATGTTCACAAGAATGGAAAGTCTTTGTCTTTATCTGGCTGAACTTCCTTGTAATCAATTAGGGTTTTTGTATTTAATTTCTTTTTTTTTTTTTTTTTTTTGTTTTGTTTTGTTCTTGGAGAAATATTATCTCAAAAAATTATTTAATGTTTATATATATGCCATTATTTACATTTTCTTACAAGTTTGCCTTATTAAGTGTTATCAGAACAGAACTGTGCTATGTTAATTTATGTAAGGGGCCAGTAACTCAGGCTTGAATAGTACAAAAAATTAAATGTTCTTAATTGAGTGTGCACAGAGGGTCAGAATCAAAATAGTTTGAAATAAATCTACTAATTTCATCATAATCACAACAGGCAAAAATCCTAAAATTTAAATTTTTTGAATTTTTTTATGAAATTCTTTTCCTACAAAATGTTTAAATTTTACTCAATTAACTATTTCGAATAACATAGTCTAAAACGTGCAATATGTTAATTAAAAACATTATATTATATGTGTACTACATATTTAAAGTACCTTCAAAACCCCATTGTAAGCAAAAAATTACAGATCAACACAATTTTTTCCAGTTCATGATATTGCAGTGTTTTATACTATTACAATATTTTACATTTAATTACACAGTGCAACAGTGAAAAAAAAAACACACGATCATGACAGTATAGATTCGACTCTACTACCACAGTATAGATAAGGTAATTTTTGGTCTTATAAAAAAGATTTCAAGTCAATATTCAAAAATATGCCACTTTAAAACTCCGTCCTTCAAAAATATTGCACTTTTTCATACTAAAAAATTTGTTTAAATTTTCTCAATATTTATTCACTTGAGTCACATTAAAATATGAAAAAGTGCAATATTTTGGAAAGACGGAGTTATAAAGTGGCATATTTTTGAATCTAATTGAGATATTGACTTGAAATTTTTTTTTTTCAAATTGTTCCTAATATTTGCAATCCTATAAAAATTTTTATACAAATTTTAGTTTTCTAAGCTCAATAAATATCTAATATGTAATAAAATCTTTATTTATTAACAAAACTCCATGAAATTTTCAACGATTTTTAAATTTTTAATTCTAAATAACAAGCTGTAAAAAAAATTGTCAAAGGGAATCCCGCAATTCCTAAAAATTGGAGCGAAAATCCCAAAAATGATATTTTTTACTATTTTGCCCATAGGGTCCACGTTTTCTTTGAGGCTGGGAAAATATTTTGGAAGTAACTAGGGACCACATCAAGTTTTTCAAAACTGCTTTCCATTTTCCGATCCCAGCTTTGGGATTTTAGAACATGTGGCCCAAATTTTAAATTTTGATAAAAAAAATAGGTCAAACTCAAAAAGGCGTAGGGACAACATATTCGAAAACTATGACAAGTTTTCTATACCAAAATGTTCTACGTAAAGATATCTTACAGAAAAACATAAAATTGTTCTATGTCCTAAAAGAAAGTTTTTTTTAAATAAACAAAGAGTTAAGTCACTTTTTCGCCCAAAAACAGCACAAATCTACTATTTTTTGAATTTTTAAATTGAAAATCCATTATTTTTGAATCCATAATTGATATTGCTCTGAAATCTTTTGCATATTATTGGTAATTTAATTGTCTAACTAATGAAAAAAATGTTAGTTCATTCGGTTCAAAAGTACCTACTTTGTTTTAAAAAAAGCGGATCAATTTATGGCAAAATTTTAAAATTTAAATTTTGAAATGCCTATAACTTGGATATTATAAGAGATAAAAAACACACGCTAGCATGTTTTTTCAAGACCTTGTCAAGCGCTTTCCAAAAATATAAAAATCTTTGATCGGATGGGAAACAAAAAAATGGCAAGTGTTTAAAAATTTTACATGTCAAAGGTACCCTACTTTGACACCCCATAGCGCCGTGCCTGGAGCATTTGAAGGGTCCATTTTAATATCTTAAACTCGAATACTCCTTGGCTACGCCAATGTCGATCGGACCAGCCGTTTAGAAATGCCAGATTTCTTTTCAAAAAATTTTGATTCTGCCCCACTGTGCAAAGGGTAGTAAAGATTCTAAAAATCAGTGGGTTCACAAAAAAAGCTGTCATCAGCTTTTTTTGTGATCAAGTCCACACTTCTATAGTGTGCTTTATTATTCACTCGGCTGAGGAATGGGGATCAGTGAGTGGACCCTCAAAGTCTCACATTTAAAAAAAAAATCGCCAAAAATCCCTTTATGATCCGAATGAACTGAAATTTAAAATATGGATAATCCTTGAGAAAGTCTTGCTTATATCTGTAGGTTATCTCTTTCAGTTCAAGAGATATTTAGGTTTAATTTTTTTTTTAAATTTTGCTCGATCTTTTTTTCGAATTTTATACATGATGGGCCTACGGAAGGTCGAAATTTTATTTTTAAATATGACGTAGATTTGCGATAAAATTCTAAAGAAAATATAACAAACCTGATAACAATTATCTCGTCCCTTAAAAAGTTACACGCATCCAAAGTTGAAGAATATTTTTATATAAGTATTTCAACTTTGAATGCGTGTGGTTTTTAAGTTTTTTCCCAAAAAAGTTCCCATATTTTTTTCTTTTATAGAAAAACAATTTTCTTCGGGACTATATACAATTTTTTTATGATCTGGCAAGAGAACTTAATGCAAATGTCACTTAAGCGGACATTTTCCCCCCGAAACATAGCCAATTTTGAAACAAAATTTTAGGTTTGAGTTTGAGATCCTCAAAAACTCTGCATATTTGTATAGCCCTATATGTTGATTATATACATAAAGAACGTTATTACTATCACACTGTAAGTAACGTCAAAGTGGGCACTTTTCTTAAAAAAACTCAGTTTTTGGAACACATTTTCCCCGTTTTAGGAATTTTGGTGTTTGAAAACAAATAATGGCAACAATAGTGATGCCATTAACTTAAGAACATTTAGATCTATATTACTTCCAAATTTTATGCTGATGTCTGTAACGGTTAAATTTTTACATTAATTCAATGTTAATATTGTTCTTGAGGGAAAATCACCATATTAAAATCTTTTTAGTTTTTAAGGTAAATGACGTCCAAAAAAAACACAAAATTATTTAATTTCACTAGAATTTCAATCTTCAAGTCGTAAAATATTCACCAATATAAAAAACTTATATCAAAAGCTTATATTTACTCTTCAGAAGCTCCACAAACCTTGCTCACTTTCAAAAATTGTAACGTTCTTTTATATTTTGCATCAAGCCGGTCTTGCGTGATTAAGATTGGGTAACGAAATGCAGATCATACCGGTAATGATTTGTCCATTCTTTGTTTTTGCAGCACAATAGAGAGGTATACACTCGAACAAACTTTTTTAACAAAAAATCTTTTATTTAGCGTCAAAAACTAGTATAAAACTAAAATTTTTAAGGTAGTTACAAAGTGATTTTTGTGAGCTATTTAGAGTGCCTAGATATGTTCAAATTGCATTGATATGTTCACAAGAGTTGTTCAGCTTTACCATAGCTACAACTTTGCTAAATATTGTTAATGAAAAATTAGGAGTCCCTGGAATTTATTCCATAAAAAGTTTAAAAAAAAAATGATCTTCCTATATTTTTTAAAAAAAAGTGCACGAAAAAGCAATTTTTGGGAAAAAATGTCAACAAAATTTATTTGGCTGATTATTAGCTATATTATTGCCATATAAAGTTAAGCGGTATCACCAAGTCTGAATTTGCTATTGGTCAAAAACTGATGACACCACTTTTTGAGGGTTTACTGATTTTCAGAATCATTGGGGGCCCATAAAAAAAAAAACACGTCGAATATTCACTTCCAAGTGCTCGATTGTTTCAGATTTATCTGCATAGACCTGGTACTTTACATAGCCCAGAGATAATAATCAAATGGCGTCAAATCACATGAACGAAGTGACCAGTTAACGAGTCCATTTCTTGAAATATTCGTTAGACAAATATTTCTCTCAGTAAATTTATTGAATTGCGCTATGAATTCCAATTGCGGCACGAATAAGTTAGTAAGCATGTTTCTATACAGCTCACCGTTGGCTGTAACGCTCTGACCACATTGTATATAAATTTTCCTTGGCTCTGACCATGATGAAAATCCGGTAATTTGACGTATAAAGTTATAGCCGTGAGGTAAAATCATAAATTTGATGAAATAATCGTAACCACAGATGCAAACTACAGTTTTTCCCGATTTTAACCCATTGTGTGTCCGAATTACTATGACGATGTTCGAAAGATCATTGAAATATCTATCATTAGGTATCTTAGTGTCTGCATTAATGACTTAATAATCTAGATATAGATCAAAAATAGGTAAAAAATCGAGGTACTTAGTCGTGGTTTTTTGTTTATATCTCAGCCATTTGTGGGACGATTTTCTCGATTAAACAGTAGCCAAATCGGGACTCTACTTGATATATTGATGCATGAATCAAGTTATTTGAGCGCTACAGAAAGTGGATTTCAACATACAGACTGTCATGGTAATACCGACTCCGTTGTCTATAACGATCCAGAATATATATACTTTTTGGGGCCGCAAATAAAAAATGTAGAAATAACATAACGGAATGATAAACTTGTCACTCATGGTGAAGGGTATAACAAGCTAAATATCTAGTTGTTTGTGGTCACTCTTATTTCGTCAAATATTTGATTTTACCTTAAGACTTTTGTAATTTCTTATTTTTCCCAATAGCTTCTATAATAAAACCACTTCTTTATCTCTTATCTTTTCAGTATACTAAACATAAATTGTAAAATGCTTTAAGTACACTCATACATAAATTATAAGGTAAGTCAACAACCTTAAACAAAAAAAACTCAAAATATATTTATTTTAACATACGTCACTACATTACTGCTGCTGCATAAATGTGTATAAATATATGTGACCTAAAAATCTATAAACGTGATAAATAAATTATTAACTTAATTTTAACAAATAACTTCATTGTATAAAACTGCCACTGGGAGGAGTAAAACTAAATGGGATAAGGGGCAAAAGCATCACCAGCTGGTTATTTCAAGAACACCTGCTGTTAGTGTTAATCAGAAAACTAATTTTACTACGAAAATGCATTATAGAGAATGAGAGAGTATCATGCAGCTTTTTTCCCAAACAAAATTATAGAAAAATAAATAATAGAAATGACATGCTCTGGCTGTTAATTAAGAAAATGAAGGCCAATTAAGTAAAATTTGTGTATATTTTGTATTTGACATGATTAATTAAGTGACAAGTGCTAATTACACTTGAACTTCTACTAATAGTATCTGTGATATGAATTAAAGATCTTGTACGTGTTGTAATTTATAATTTCATTATGCGAAAAGACATAAAGTGAGAGATAATCACCCTTATCGTGGTTGGCGTAAACGTCATACGCCTACAACAGTTTCGTACTAGATTAAAGAAACAGTTTGCATTTTATCTTTAATCTAGTACGAAACAGTCGTAGGCGTAAGACGTTTACGCCAACCACGATAAGGGTGAATGTTTTGGTTCTTCTTACCGGGAAAAGTTATATCGGTCAGAGTTTCGCTGGGTCAGGTCTAGGATTCGAGAAATATCGACTTGTAGTTAGTAAGTAATTTTTTGTATCTTTTCATGCATTTTGACCATCTAAATGTCTGAATATAGCAAAGTGATGTTCAGCAAAGTTGTTAAGCAATAAAGAAACATGGTATTTTGGTTTTCCTTGAGATGGACCCCGGAAAACCAGTTTTTCATAATTTTTTTCCTAAGTTATCTGGTAAAAAAAAATTCTCGATTGTTTGGAAAATATATTCCCAAGAATTAGCGAAGCAAAATTGAAGGAAGTTGTTCTGAATGGGCCCAATATACGGAAGCTCATGAAATCAAAGAAATTTAAAGAAGCTTTATTCAGTTATGATTACCATGCGTGTAGGGCAGTGTTGCAATACATCCAGAAAATTGAAGAGAACATATCTCTCTAAATTCACTTCTTGCATTACCACCTCGAATACTTCAGCAAGCAGCTAGCCTTAGAGTCGGATAAACATGGCGAGGGCTTCCATCAAGTGGTTATGCCCATGGAAACGCGATATAAAGGCAAAAGGCTGGACTCTTTGGTGGCTAAAATTAAGTGAATTAGTATATGAGGCATTTTATGTCAAGTGAACTAACTTTTGAAATCGATGTCTTCCGATCGTGATAAAATTTGCACAATTTTTCAACAAGATCGGTCGGTGGAGGTCAAAATTTTACATTTTGGCCAAGCAGGTGTTTTTTCTCATCAATGTTCAGTTACATACCTGGTACTGAACTGCTATGGACACCTATATAGTAATGTCGACTACTGCATCGCAAAACCTTTTTTCGATAGGCATTTCCATACTATAATCCCGAATAGGGATTTATGGCAGCGCGGACTCTTCCCCCTGACGATGTCATAAGGGTATATACTGATGGCTCGAAAAGGGGCAGTAGGGTGGAGGTGAAGGTTTCTTTATTGAGGACTTTGGTATCAAATCCTACTTCAGGCTACCTAACTTTTGTACGGCTCTTCAGGCAGAAGTTACGTCCAACTGGCTGAGGTTTTATCAAATATCTGGTAATATATGCATATTTACTGATAGCAAGGCTGCCGATAACGGAATAGCGGGTGTCTTCACTACACCTAGGTTAACCGAGGAATGCCGGTTATCCCTTAATGAGATAGCGAGACATTCTAGGATAACGCTTATATGGGTCCCTGGTCACGATGGAAATCAGGGTAATTGTATAGCAGATGAACTGGCCAAAAGGTGTGCGATGATGGATGATGAGGAGATCGACCCTTTTTCTGGTAATTCCCTTGTTAAATGCAAGATGGCTGTACAGAAGATACTATATGAGTCTGCTCAAAGCAGGTGGATCAACGAGTCTTCCAGTGTTATATCGAGGTCTACTTGATACGGGTCAAGTATATGATGCCAGCAGGACAAACCTACTTATGGAATTTCGTCGAGAGCATTCATTACAGAACACTGTATAATTGGGAGACATGCTAAAAGACTGGACCTACGGTATAATGACTTCTGTAGGAGCTGTCACAATGAAGAAGAGGAGGAGACGGTGTCCCACCTGTTCTGCCAATGCCCGGCTCTGATAAACCTGAGGGAACGCATTCTCGGAATTCCATTCATATCATGCTTAGATGAGTTATCAAGGATAAGTCTTAGACGAATCTACTCCTTCATCAGGGAATCTGGTTGGTTTAGCCTGGAAACAATGGACGTATGTTTACCCCTTGGGTATCACAATGGGATCAGTTTTTTGAATGAAACCAAGTGAGCTGCTTGAAAAGTGGCTGCCCATGGAACCTAACCTTACCTAACTTATTACCTATTGTTCTTAGCAAAATATGTCCCAAATAGTTTAGATAGCTATTTCTTGAATTGTGTCTGAATTACTATCCAATAGAACTAACTATGGTGCAAATTTCATACCGATCGGAAGACATCGATTTTAAAACTTGGTTCACTTGACAAGAAATGCCCCATATAAATAATTTATGGGGAATATGGTATGAGAAACATATATATTAGTAAGCTAAAATTTCTTACTCACGGGTTTTTATGGTATATTCAACCGATATGAGTCACTGATTTTTTTTCATTTCGAAACAGAAAAGAAATACAAGCTAAAAATAATTTTGATTTTCCTCATATACTTTATTGGGTCGCAAATGAATATTATAGAAACTACATGAGTATACACCTATAAGGAGTAGAAACTGCAAACAATTGTTTCTACTCCTTATAGTTTCCAAAAGTTCGAAGCAACCATTTTAAACCAACATTAATGATTGATGTTCATTATACCCTACACCACCATAGTGGGGAGGGTATAATGGATTTGTGCAGATGTTTGTAACGCCCAAAAATATTAGTCTAACACCCACCTTAAAGTATACCGATCGACTTAGAATCACTTTCTGAGTCGATTAAACGATGTCCGTCCGTCCGTCCGTCTGGCTGGCTGGCTGTCCATGTAAATTTTATTATGTTCGGTCCACAATTAGTCATAGCTCCCATATAAGGCCTACTTCCGATAATCACTTTAACGAACATAAATCTCCTAAAAATGTTGGTATACACATAAAATGCAACATAAATAACTTTCATATAGACATTAATCACATGACCAAATTTCATGGTGATCGGTCCGTAATTTGTCAGAGCTCCCATATAAGGCCCACTTCCGATAATAACTCACGAATATAAATTATTGAAATTTTGAAAGAAAAATGTTTTTGTTCATTTACTTAGTGTAGGGTATTATATGGTCGGGCTTGACAGACCATACTTTCTTACTTGTTTTAAAATGTGTTTATAACCAACTGGAATTTTTTTACGGCTAAGTACTGCATATTATATTAAATCTGCTATTATATTATACGCTATAACAAACATCCCAGCAGTTCTAGGAGATAGTCCCGAACCAGTAATTTTACCCATCATTTAGAGTGGGAACTAGTTACTTTAATAGTTACGTGACTAGTTATTTTAACACGTGTATGTCATAAGCAGGGGGTCAATTGACCCTTTTGACTACAATGACGCATTGGATTTACATACTGGTTAAATAGCGACAGTTACCTTACTGACTACCGAACTGGTAACTTGTTAAGCTACATAACTAGTTATTTTAACATGTACGGCTGCTAATTGACCTCAAATAGTCAGCTAAAAAGTCATATCATAGGCAGTCCAATAAACGATAGCTTGTAAATAAACCCTTCTTCGACAACTCTCCAATGGATTGATGTTGGTAGATAAAATGACAGCTTTCTAAAGTGCAGTACAAAATAAACGTTTAAAGTGACTTCAGTATAGGTTACTAAGAGACTCTAAAGTGAGTATTTACTTCATGCTATGTTACATGGGATATCAGTATACTTAAGCAAAAATAAAAATGAACTGTATGAGAATTATACCAACACAATTTGTATAAAACCAGTTTGAACGAATTACTTATAAAACGTTTAACGTGAACACACTCCAGATTACTTAGAGACACATAAGTGACAATTGTCTTCACGCTAGATTACCTGGGATGTATAAAGTAACCAATTGTCTTCTCTCTGCACTACAAAGAGCACATGCGTGTCAAATAACCAAAATATATAAATTGGAGTCAGCCAAGTGATAAGACATTTGTGACGATCACTGTCTATAAGGGATACATTGACTACTTGCTTAACTGCTGGGATATAAAACTTCCATAATACATACTTCCCCACACTCTAAACACATCCCAATAACTACAAAATTGTACTTATATTTTAAATCACACCAAATATTAAGCTACAAATGCAATTTACACTTTCATCATGCCAGTTTTAACACACACACACACACAAATAAATAATATTCATATTCATTGATTAGTAATTAACATTGAAATGCGATTTAACTACAGCTATATAACTATAGCCACCTACTTGAGTGAGTACAGATGCCGAAAGTGCTCATACTTAAGAAATTTCGAACTGGTATATTTAAAGTACATATTGATTGGAACAATACAAAGCATACAAACATACACATATACTATTTACTCGTAAATTCAATCGTTATTTCCCTCTCACTCTTCATTTTTTCATTCATGGTACTTAACTGCTTTTTAAGATGAAAATACATCTTGTTTGTATTAAATTACATTTTGTAGTTCACTATGACTACAGATTAAATATGTATTTAAGTAGGCAGTAGAAGTCAAGTTATGTATTTGCGCGTGCTTTAAAATGTTTGTTTTTTTTTAAAGCAGGTGTACGGAATATAGTTTATAATCTCTTACAGAGATAATTCCAACATAAATTAATTATTTGTCCACTTTTTTTTATAGAGTTCCTTTACCGATCCTTACAAATTTAACATATTGTATGTGGAAATTTTAGATTTAGCCTATTTGTTCTAAAGCCACAAAGCAGTGAAATTCCAACGACAAGTTTTATATACACTAGTATATTCTGAATATATCATACAGCCTCGGGCCAAATGTGGTCCCAAAAGGCAAAAAACCTAAACTTGAAAACTGTCAATAATTTTGGTATTTCATTTTAAAACATAACTTTCGTGCAACCCCTATAACTAAAAATTATATTTATTTATTTATATTTTAACTGTCTACACAGTCAATACTTAATATAAAGTGGGTAATAACATTTGTGAATTAATTTTTAAGTACTCTCGTCTTATCTTGTTTAGAAATAGCGACAAACAAAATATTGTTTTCAATGGCCATTAAACAAATAAATAATAATTAAGATTAACCTTATAAAATAATTTATATCTGGCAGACATTTAAGGTTAATTAAGATACACATTTCAATACGAATGCTATAATATAAATCACTTATATTGAATTATTTGACATAAATATAACAACACTGCATTATATATTAATGTAAAGATGCATCACCGATTGTAAGTGAGAAAAATATATAAATCTTAGTTACTCTCTCTCTCTCTCTCTTCTAAACTTCAGTCTTCGGTGAAGATCACTTCCGGAAGCATTATTGTCGTGTTTTAGGCTAAAATTGCGGTTAAAACTAAGCTCCCAATTAGCATATAATGTGAAATGAATTTTATTTTGATTGTTTATTTGCTATTATGAAATTGTTTATTAGAACCGAATATATATTTTCTATTTATTTTTTTAGTTTTTGTATGCATATATTTACAGAATATACATTGTTTTACTATAAGAGAAATATCTGTCACGTACGATATTAAATTGTATTTATTATAAAATCATCCAAAGATAGTTTTTATATAAATATGACGGATTGTAAAGGAAAAATATTTGGTTAAGTGTAACAAATTAAAAGAAATCCAAACGCCTCTCACGATTCGCAAATTTTCTTATATTTCTACATGTACCTCAAAATGACTTCCGTTTTATGTCACGTACGATATATTCTTATTTCGCTCGATATTTTGGACAACAATGTTTCGAAAGAACTTATTATATTATAGAACTCTGAATGGAACATAAAGACCGAATTATTTTTCAGATACTCTTATTTTTGCAAAATCTATTCCACTCTATAGGCGTACAAATGTCACGTACGATGACATGGAATTGCCCATATGGCAGTGTGGTTCCGATTGATAATGCACGGGTGCATACGTGTGCAGTCTCAATGGCAAAACTCTATGCATTGGGCTACGAATTGGTACATCATCCGCCACATTCTCCGGATTTAGCCCCTAGTGACTACTTTCTATTTCCAAACCTAAAGAAATGGCTTGGTGGAAAGAGATTCAGCTCCAACGATGAAAATATTGACGAAACATATGCCTATTTTAAGGACCTCGAAAAATCCTATTTTTTGGAAGGGATACAAAAACTGGAGAAACGTTGCACTAAGTGTATTGAGTTAAAAGGAGATTATGTTAAAAAATAGAAATTCAAAAGGTCACAGACTTATTGATCCGCCCTTGCATTACTTTGTAGTCCTTCATTCAGCCAGTTATAAAACCAAAGTTTTTGCCGATGTTCTAATTCAAAAGTAATTGGACCTAAACTAATGCATCTCCCTCTACCTTATTTATTATGTATTGGATTTATAGTTTATTTCTCATACAATTGATTAACCAAATTCTTGTAAAAATTTTTTGTTTTATTGCACTTTTTTTTCAAACTCAAATATTCAGTAGTTTTGACTTGAATGATTTCCTGTCTTGTGAATTTTTTATGATATCGTTACAAACAAACTAAAATCAAATTTTCTTTAAACTTCAGCAAAAAAGAGAGTAAAATAAAAAAACATTTTGTGCAAAATTGCTGTTTTTCGTATTTACCGTGAAATAAAATAAAGTGAGCATTAGGAAAAACATCCCATTCATCCATCTATCCAAGCAACCAACCATTCATTCAATTATCTATCTATCTAACCATCTGGGTTTTAACACAAGTGTACAGGTTTTCTTCTTTAACAACAAATTCTAAATCATGGAATAGAAGAGGGTGGTGTTTGCAAATGGTTGGTTGTATAGAAGCTTATACATCTTTACAGGATGTCTTAGTCGAGTTGAGTTGCATTGCTGCTTGTTGGAAGGTGTAACAAATTTGCTGGCAAATCCTGTAGAAAAAGGGTGATTTGTTGAATATCATCTAGAGACTGACTGACTACTGCTGCACAAGATGTTGTGTGTTGCAAGGTCATTTATTTAAGTTGTTTTATTTTTATTCGTTTTTATTTTCAGCACAAATTGCAAGGCCAGGAAATCCGTTAGATATAATTTTGTAGCTTTTTTGATGATGGATTTTTAGTTTTTAAACATATTTTCAACTTATTAAGTATTATAGAATATTAAATTTTTGTTAGCAGTTGTAAGGAATTTGTAAGGCAATATTAATAGAAAATTCATTTGATTTAATTTATCATGGCAAACAATTGTTTTGTTCTCCTAGAACATACTATACTTTTGTGAAAATTTAATTAAATTCACTGTACATACCAGATGCTACGAGCATATTTATATTGTTTTAAAAATAAAATTCAAAAAGAATATCAACTCAACATTTTTCTAAAATATAGAAAAGAAGTATATCCACACAATGTATACATAAGGACTGAGATTGAAAAATTTTTAACATACATATATGTTAATAAAAATGAAACTACTAAACCTACAGTTTTTAATCTTTTTTTATTTGATTGAAATTATTGTTACAATTTACAAAACAAAATATTTTTATAGTTCTAATCACTAATGATGAAGTTTTGAACCTTTTTCCAAAACCCTTCCATTATGGTTTTTATAGTGCTTTATGTACCTTTGTTCGAACAGGTTGTTCATCTCCGTTTAAAATCTACCACACTTTTGGACACCTTTTTTGTGCTCTTCAATTCTCTTTTAACAAGAGCCCAATATCTCTCCATTGGACTCAGCTGCAGGCAGTTTGGAGGAATTGCATTTCTTGGTACAAATACCACATTATTGTTCTTTTACCACTCAAGACCTTTTTACCATAGTGAGAGGGTGCCAAATTAGGCCAAAAATAAGTAAACACACTAAGAAGTCTTATGACTGGAAGCATCCTTTTTTGTAAACATTCCTTGTTGTAAATTTCTGTGTTTATAAAGCCCTTTGTAATAAATATTTGGCTTTTTCGCCGCAACTGCATATTGCTTGCCATACCAAGAACTTTTTGGGAAATTTTGTCTGCTTTTGGGTCCTAAACTTTTCTTCTACATTCTCTCGAGCATCTGCTACATAATAATATTGACCCAGAAGCTGCGAAAAATTTTCCATACGTACATTTCGTCATCCATTATGCAGCAGGTATATTTTTTGTATAATATTTGACTTCAATTTCCGTGCTCTGTCTTTGGCCTCTAAAGTTTTAGCAAAGTTCCTGTCAGGAACTTTTTGAGCCTTGTATGCTTTTAAACCTTCATCGGCTTTAACTTTTAGTACCAAATAGTCCGAGTACTAACCTAACCGGGCTTCTTTCCTACCGGAGATGTTGGGAGCTCTTTTGAAAATGCTTTCTATTTCCTTGGCTTTAGAAACATCATGTGGACCATTCCTTCTACCTAAACCAGGTTTTATATCAACGGACAAGTTATCCCGGTACTGTTTAATAACATTGGAAAAAGTTTGAGAGCTGACCTTTGATTGTTTGACCAACTTTTTGTAGGACCAAGTTGAGTTTTGTTGAAAATATTTAATAATTTTAGTACGCACTTTTTTCTGGTCACTCATTATATGGGAAAAATAAAAAATTTTAGAGAATCGTTGAAACTGAATTCATATGGTTTGTATTGCGAGTATATTCGGATGTGGCGAATCTTATAAATCGGGGTATTTAAATAGCAAGCGGTACTATATCCGATAAGTCATATTTGTAGGTTACTTGGGGGCTCCGAAATATTGATTTCAACAGACAAACATGGCAATAGTGTCTGCGCTATCTTCAACTTTATGGGGTCTCGCAAGTGAAAAATGTGAAAACTATAAACTGAATGGCAAACCCTTACTGCAAAATTTCCAAAATCCAATATTTCTTTTTACAAGATTTGTTAAGAGAAAATGCAATTATTTATTTATTTATACATTTAGAAAAACAATATTTAATACCTTTAACCCATATTTATTCACGAAACAATCTGTCAATCGGACATTATTAGAATATCATACTAGTAAAAATATTTAAAATTTTGACATGTTATCCATTTTTGTTTTTGACAGAATGTCAAATAGTCATTGGGTTACACACAATTTTTGCCTAAATGCATGTGTATAAAATAGAAAATTTCCATAATGGAGATATGTATATGTATTTTAAAATATATGTATGTAACATGACAGAGCTTTTAAATAGTGTTTCGTTCACAAAAGATACATTCGATTATACTTAACAATTCTATATCTTCAAAATTGCGACCTGTACTTTGCGCACAAGGTTTACATGGACAGACGGACGGACGGATGGACATCGTTTAATCGACTCAGTGATTCTGAGTTAGACTAATATTTTTCGGCGTTACAAACATCTGCACAAACGCATAATACCCTCCCCACTATGGTGGTGTATGGTATAAAAACAGAAAATTAAAGCAAATTTTTATTTTTGAGGCATTCGCTGTCATTACAGACAAACAAACCCTTACCTAACCAAAATGTTGATTATTTAAGAACAAGTAGTTTTTTTTTATTATTTAAAAAAAAATCGGAGTTATTTTATGATCACTCTAATCTACAAAACTAAATGTTTAGTTTAAGTATCAAAGTATAACAAGTAGTCCGACTCTTTGACAACAGTCTAAATATGTGTTAGTAACAAAAATGTATATGTATTAATTTTCACCAGACCTACAGAGTTTTATAAAATTGTGTTAAATTTAAATTTTTTTGATTTTCAATACCAAAAATTTAAACTCTGTTCTATAATTGAAATTCTACCACAAATAAAATTAAGTGTCAAAAATTTGAAAAAAATATTTTTTTTAATTTCTTCAAATAAAATGCTATTTGGAAATAAAATTGTGCTTCAAAGGTGCTACGGCATTTATTTAGTCGAAAAATCTAAGTTAAAAAAGTCTCGAAAAACATCTGGGAACCCTGCACAAGGGTGTTGAATTCACATGGTATCCGTATATGTGAGAGAGTAGTATTGAAAAATAGAGAGTCGGACTACTTGGTATACTTTGTTAAGTATAATCATGTAGGCGTTAAACAAAGTGTAACAAGTAGTCCGACTCTCTATTTTTCAATATTACTCTCTCACATATACGGGTACCTTGTGAATTCAACACCCTTGTGCAGGGTTCCCAGATTTTTTTCGAGACTTTTCCCCAAATTTAAATTTTTCATCCCCGAAATTCCCCAAAAAAAACAGTTTCTGCTATCCCCAAAAATCCCCAGTAAAAATAATAGTCTAATTTTAATTCATACATTCATTATTTGCACTACAATTAATTTTATTTATGTACGTATGTAAAATAATTTAAAAAATAGAACCTATAGATTAAAATTTCTGATTTTATTCCATAAGAAATACAATTTTATATTTATTAATTCTAGAGTTTGTTAGTTTTTTAACTTTTAAAAAGAGAAAATACTTTAACCCCCAGTAAAACGAAATCTGTTAACTAATATTTATACTGACAGTTTTCATACAAAAATAATTTTAACCGATTATATAACTATTAGTTAACGCCTAACCAGGATTCGTGTTAATGGGGGTAATTTTTAAAAATTAAAACCCCTTATTAAATCACTTTTTTAGGAATAAAATATTATCTATTGATAATACATAATAACAAGGATTGCCAATATAAAGTCTCAAATAGCATATTGTTGCAATTTGAAGACTTACCATAAATACGAAAACTAAAATAAAAAAATAAAAAGTAAAATAAAAATCCCCAAAACATGCAATATTGCCCCAACTGTTCTCCATATCCCCAAACCCAATTATTTATCCCCATTTACAAAATAAAATCCCCAATTTGGGGAAAAATCCCCTAATCTGACAACACTGCCTTTGTGAGAGAATTAAACACATCAAAAGTCTCGAAATTTTAATTATAAATTGTCGAATAAATAAAGTTTAATACACGTTAATTCAGATTAATTGTAACCATGACTCACTAAATAATGCCATCAAATCTGAATAGTATTGGAAATGTCCATTTATTTTTCCATAAATTCATTACTTACGGATCTGTTTTATTGGATATACTTACATACGCACATACATTTTATATTTAAATGTACATTATACGTATTAAATAAAACTGTTTTGACAGACACATAAATACACCCACTCTCTCTAAAACACACTTATACAGACACACACACATACTCATACATATTAGCCAACAATTTCCGTTTATTGATTTGACATTTCAACCAAGAGCACATCCTCTTTTGTATCAGTATGTATGTATTTATTTGCAGTATTTGAGTTCATACACGCAAAAAAAAAAATATAGTTGGGCATGTTTACTGTAACCATTTCAACATTTGTGCATGTTTACTGTAACCATTTCAAAATTTTTAACAATATTATAGCCACAGTATATGATTGTGGTAACAATAATATGGTTAATTTACAATTCACACGATTGTATCAACCATATATATGGTTACAGTAAACAAGTATATATATGTTTGTGGCAACCATTTATATGATGAAGAACTTACCATATTATGGTGCTCAAGGCTTATGGTTATCATAATCTGACAACATATTATGATAAAATAATTCATCATGTAAATGGTTGTCACAAACATATATATGTTTACTATAACCATATATATGGTTGATACAATCATGTGAATCGTAAATTAATCATATTATTGATACCACGATCATATAAATAGTTACTGTGAGTATAATATTGTTAAAAATGTTGAAATGCACAACTATATTTTTTTTTCTGCGTGTAATAAGACTAGAGATGAGCAATCCCATGATTTTTGAAGGACGTCTTTCTCAGTGAACGTGACTTATAAATCACTGTTCTTTTAAACAGTGACCGTGTTAAGCAAAATATCAACAATGTTAAGAACTAGTTTATTTTCATTATTATATCTGCTCTTATGTTAATCAAAAACTAATATTTGCTGATAAAAACATAGGAAAATAACAGAATTAAGCAAAGAAAATAAAATTTAAAATAACTGATATGTTACTTAACATTTCATTTTATACACCGTATGAGAGAGAGAGAGACACTCATATAACTATTGAAATATGTATGTTAAACAATGTGAAAGAATTACAGTTAGGGACAAAATTGTTCACAAAAAGTATGATTAAATATATATCTAGAAAAATTTTTTTTACAAACTTAGGTCTGGCAACCTATTTTGTGTTATGTAGTCTGGCACAATGTTGTTTATTGTATGGCAACATTTTTTTGGTGTACCGTTACTTTTTTACTAAAAAGAAATTAAACAACTATATCCACGTGTGTGAACATTTTCGACCCTCAGATCTTTTTCTCAATTTTTAAAAAATATGAAAACAAAAAAAAACTAAATTTTTTTAATAACGTAAGTAAAGAACATTATTTAAAGTTATTTAAATAAAATACTACTCTTTTAAATAATTTATTTAGCCTTTTATAATGGGAAAAGCTAAGACTCCCCTATTGAAACAAAATGTGGCAAAAGACATAATGGAAGGTATACCATATCGCGAAATCGCTAAAAAATATAATATATCAAAAGGGTTAGTGAATAAAATAAAGAATCAGAATAGTTTAAACTCCACGGGAAATAAATATGGTCGTCCAAAAAAACTTTCGCTTGCCGATGCTCGAGAATCTCGTCGATTGATTGTGTCTGGTGAGGCTAATACAGCTGTTGAGGTCACACAAATACTGAAGCAAGAGTATAGTTTGAACGTAAGTTCCAAAACCGTTCGAAGATGTTTAAAATCCAGCGGCCTAGCGCCAAGAACAAAACTTAAAAAACCTTATTTAAGCGAACAAAATCGAAAAAAGCGGTTGGCTTTTGGAAAAAAGTACGAGCTTTTTTCGACAGACGACTGTATGAAGGTAACTTGGTCAGATGAGACAAAAATCAACCGTATTGGGTCAGATGGGCGCCAATGGACATGGGTTGATAAAAAAAAATGGAGTCCAAGAGCGAAATGTTACAAGCACAATGACATTTGGAGGTGGATCTTTGATGGCTTGGGGCTGTTTTCGTGGAAACCAGTTGGGTGTACTACGCCGAATAACTGACAGAATGTGTGTCAAAGATTACATTACAATCCTTGAAGACTCATACATGCCAAGTTTGGATATATTTGGTTTAGAGCCGGGTCAGGATGAGATCTTCATGCAAGACAACGACCCGAAGCACACTGCCGGAATTACTAAAAAGTGGTTTGAATAAAATGGGATTAAACTTTTAGATTGGCTAACCCAGTCTCCGGATTTAAATCCGATTGGACACCTTTGGTCAATATTGAAAAGGAAAATATTGGCTAAAAAGACGAAAACCATCAATGAACTTTGGGAGCGTTCTATCGAGGCGTGGGTAAATACTAACCCACAGGTGCTAATAAATAGTGTAAATAGTATGCCAAAATGAATAAAAGCTGTTAAAACTGCAAGAGGGGAACACACGAAATATTAATAGACAAAAACGTAAGGATTTTCGTCAAGGGTCATAATTGTTTACAGCTAACATGTGAACCTTTTTTAAATTTAAAGAGTGAGTTTAATATTTTTTGTTAGTTTTATCTTTTTTTATTAAAGCATAATGTAAAGATTAAAATCAATTTAAAAAATTTCAATAAAAACAAAGAAGAAGAAAAATCAAGTTATTTACATTTAATATTGGTTGGTTTGTGAACAATTTTGTCCCTAACTGTATGTTCAAAACTGTGAAAGAACTACATTAATAAATATCTGTTACTTGCTATTAGAGAGCGAAAGCGATCCCATGATTTTTAAAAAAAGTCGTTATCAGTGAACGTGATTTATAAATCACTGTTCTCTTAAACAGTGACCGTGTTAAGCAAAATATCAGCAATGTTAAAAAAGAATACATTATGTATTATTTCGTTTTTTAATCTGCTCTAATGTTAACCAAAAACTAATATTTGCTGATTTAAAAACGTCAGTTAATAAAAACATGATTAATCAAAAAGAACTGATATGCTACTTAACATTTCATTAAAATTAACAGTATGTTAAAAAATGTGAAAGAACGACATTTAACAATTCGTCCATTCACAAGGTCTCTTATCATGTCGTATTGTGTCGACTCTTAGGCATTCGGCGTTTATCACTGCTGGTTCGTTACGATAACACAATAAACATAGCATAGAAAGTAGTAATATTTTAGGACATTTTTTGCTTGAAAAGCAATATAAACCTTTGTGAAATATTATGATATTATGACATTATGACATGATAAGAGACCTTGTCAATTGACCAAATATGTTTATAACTGTGAAAGAACGACTGTTACATGCTATACATATTCAGCAACAGTTTGTTGAAATATTTAAAAGAACGACATTAAAAGTACCTGTTACTTACTACAGTTATTCTAGTAATTTTACAAAAACCTTACCAGTGAATGTTGAAAAATATGAAAGAACGACTTAAATGTACATGTTACTTGCTATATTCAGTAACATTTGTTACCAGTGATTTTTCAATCACGGTGATTAAATCACAGGTATGGATATATCGCTCATCTCTATAATGGACCACAAGTTGAATAACAGTTTCAAACAATGTCAGTAATGTGCCAAAGTAAAAAAAGCAAAATAAAAATGCACAACAATTAGATGGTAGATAAAAAAAATATATATATAATTGTGAACTCCGCTATTAATGGTTATTGGATTTCTTTTGTTTTCAACTGAGATTATTTAGCATTAGTTTGAAATAAAAAAGTTTTTTATTCGCCTAAAAATATACATGCTGACTATAGAATTTTATCAAATACAAAATTTAAATTAAATTCAAATTCAAATTCGTTATAACTAAATACAAAAGGTGTTATTCATAATCAAATTTTTATTTTATCAAAGGATGAAATAACAAAAATTCCATACAATAGTTATTGTATAAAACTTTAAGAAAATAAAAATTTAATTACGAATAAGGGGGAAAGAATATATTTGCACATTATCTGTTACCATGCTATTGACCGGGAATACTTCTGTTTGGTATCGTCGGAAATGTAGTTGTACGTATAACACTGTGGCATTTCAATACATTGCAATATAGTGCTCTGGTAGTAATTTAGATTGGTGTGAAATGTTGGCTTTAATAGGCGTTTTTCGAGAAACTTTATATATATAGGGGATTTTATGTCAAATGAACAAACTTTTGAAACCGATGTCTTCCGATCGAGATGAAATTTGTACCAAGGTTGGTAACTGAACTAGGATGAAAATCGGTAAACGGCGGTTTTCAATTTCGAACCTGAGGTAAAATTTTTCAGATTCAAAATGGAGGATCCAATATGGTGCCTAAATTTTTAAATGTCTTCTGATTGACATGAAAATCGGTATGCAAGGGTATTCAAGATTGCTGAATTCGAATCTGAGGTACAATTTTTCAGATTCAAAATAGCGGATTTAATATGGCGGCGTAAATTTGTAAATGTCTTCTAATTAACATGAAAATCGGTATACGGATCTGATTTCGAATCTGGGATAAAATTTTTCAGATCCAAAGTGGCGGATTCAAATTAACGTTTTTCAGGCCACTAGAACAAGAAATGTAGAAACAAAATTAACATATTTTGAGAAATCATATTATTAATTATTCAGGCTCAAGTTCATTAAATTGATTTCCTTAGAAATACAATTTTATTTTATTAAATTTTCATAATTTTAAAGAATACTGAAAAAGTTATATTTAGACACACGGCAGAATGGAATGCATTTTCGGGGTTAGCCATTACCCCCTCATCAGCATTCTTTTGTGTCGATGTAAGTGTCACTTGTAAACATCATCTATTTAACTCGCCAGTTTTACAGAAATAGAATAAAGGACTTATTATGAAAGCTTTCTTTAATCTTATTTCTGTTTTTACTTTGATTGAGTTAGACGAAGTTTACGAGCTTTTTCAGCGTTGTATTCTTTTAGCATTATTACTTGTTTTGTTTTTGCCTTAGTCAGCTGTCAGCTAACAATGAAGCAATTGTTGTTTTTTTATTATGTTTATTTGTTGTTTCTTCTATGTTGATTCTGTTTCTCAGTCACAACTCGACAGAAGATCATGAAACATGTAACACCGTGCCCAGTGTTTTTTTAAATTAATATTAGTGGTTATTTTGTCGAACTTTCTTGATTATCATATTATTAATTATTCAGGCTCAAGTTCATTAAATTGATTTCCTTAGAAATACAATTTTATTTTATTAAATTTTCATAATTTTAAAGAATACTGAAAAAGTTATATTTAGACACACGGCAGAATGGAATGCATTTTCGGGGTTAGCCATTACCCCCTCATCAGCATTCTTTTGTGTCGATGTAAGTGTCACTTGTAAACATCATCTATTTAACTCGCCAGTTTTACAGAAATAGAATAAAGGACTTATTATGAAAGCTTTCTTTAATCTTATTTCTGTTTTTACTTTGATTGAGTTAGACGAAGTTTACGAGCTTTTTCAGCGTTGTATTCTTTTAGCATTATTACTTGTCTGTCGAGTTGTGACTGAGAAACAGAATCAACATAGAAGAAACAACAAATAAACATAATAAAAAAACAACAATTGCTTCATTGTTAGCTGACAGCTGACTAAGGCAAAAACAAAACAAGTAATAATGCTAAAAGAATACAACGCTGAAAAAGCTCGTAAACTTCGTCTAACTCAATCAAAGTAAAAACAGAAATAAGATTAAAGAAAGCTTTCATAATAAGTCCTTTATTCTATTTCTGTAAAACTGGCGAGTTAAATAGATGATGTTTACAAGTGACACTTACATCGACACAAAAGAATGCTGATGAGGGGGTAATGGCTAACCCCGAAAATGCATTCCATTCTGCCGTGTGTCTAAATATAACTTTTTCAGTATTCTTTAAAATTATGAAAATTTAATAAAATAAAATTGTATTTCTAAGGAAATCAATTTAATGAACTTGAGCCTGAATAATTAATAATATGATAATCAAGAAAGTTCGACAAAATAACCACTAATATTAATTTAAAAAAACACTGGGCACGGTGTTACATGTTTCATGATCTTCTGTCGAGTTGTGACTGAGAAACAGAATCAACATAGAAGAAACAACAAATAAACATAATAAAAAAACAACAATTGCTTCATTGTTAGCTGACAGCTGACTAAGGCAAAAACAAAACAAGTAATAATGCTAAAAGAATACAACGCTGAAAAAGCTCGTAAACTTCGTCTAACTCAATCAAAGTAAAAACAGAAATAAGATTAAAGAAAGCTTTCATAATAAGTCCTTTATTCTATTTCTGTAAAACTGGCGAGTTAAATAGATGATGTTTACAAGTGACACTTACATCGACACAAAAGAATGCTGATGAGGGGGTAATGGCTAACCCCGAAAATGCATTCCATTCTGCCGTGTGTCTAAATATAACTTTTTCAGTATTCTTTAAAATTATGAAAATTTAATAAAATAAAATTGTATTTCTAAGGAAATCAATTTAATGAACTTGAGCCTGAATAATTAATAATATGATAATCAAGAAAGTTCGACAAAATAACCACTAATATTAATTTTGAGAAATATTAAAATAAAAGCTAATTTTTTTTAAATATATTCATATTTACTTGTATATGAGTATTTGTCTTCGTAGGATACCGTTAACCTATTCGCAGGTATGACCAAAAAAATAAAATTTTTTTAATGGCAGTTTCAAACACCATTTTCAAATTTTTAAAAATTTTGTTAAACAAATTTAAGAATTTTTTGATCATCTCATTGGGATTTATTGAGAATATAATAGGGAATAAAAATATGAAAAAATTAAGAAAATGTCTCTTATAGTTTTTCCGTACCTGCGATTTAAATTTTGAAATTTTCGAGAAAAACTAATTATTTGGTCATATTTTGGCGAATGAGCTCAATTTCCTTACTGTTATGAATTTTAAGTAAAAACTATTCAGAATATTATAGTCCAGTTAATTCTATATATACTCTGAAAGTTTTACTAAAATTGGGAAACGTTAAATCTTATATCGTGAAGGCCAAAGGTCAAATTTTTCAATATTTGGAATTCCTAATTTAAAGATTGTGAAATGTTATTTATTTTTGGGCCGATTTTTATGACACTTAAGAAAAATATAACATGAAGTCTAGTATTTATAATAACAGCACAAAAATGGAAAGTTTTAATAACTTTAACATTTTTCAACCAATTTCTGTTTTATATGTCTCATTAGAACGACAATTACGTAAATTAAATTGCAAAAGTAATTACATCGGATCAGCCAGTTAAAAATGAGATATTTATTTCCAAAAAATATGAATCGGCACAGTCGGGTCTGCACTTACAGTACACTTATTTGCTACAAGAATTCGTCATTCCTGATAAATTAAAAAGTCTTGGTTTAAATTAAAATCATATTTATTTTACATATTTTCTTACAAATAATAATTACATTGTCCATTAAATACCTATAAATAAACTTAACTAAATTATAGTATAAACATTTTTAAACTCAGATAGTTCTCTTATTAATTGTAATTTTCTTTCCACTATTTCTGGTCTGGCAGTGAAATCGTTGCAGTCTAAATAAATAGAAAATCGATTAATTAGAATCATCCATTCGCCTAGATTTATTATTATAATACTCTTCACCATAATATTATCCGTAATGTTAGATACATCAAGAATTTATGTACTGTTTTCTTGTTCACATTAGACGAAAAGCAATGGTTGGAAAATTCGCTAACTGTGATAAAAGTTTTCAAATATGGAAGAAGTCTGTAGACTTTTTGTTGTACTTTAAATTGTTTTTTTATAAATCAAAATGTAGCACCTATGTCGGAATAGGGTGCATGTGTATGTAAATCCAAGGAATTTCAGCCAAAAGTTAAAATTCCCTCAAATCAATCCAAGTTTGCAAGAGATATGAGTTTTCAAGGTTTTAAACGCTTGACATTGTATTGCACACCCTGCATTCAGAGAGGGTAGCTACAATTAGATTCTCTCATGCTTTAAATGAGAATATATTGATTTTAAAACAGTGGTCGGCTTAAAGAGAACATGAAATATTGATTATATTAACATGTTATGCACATTCTTTCTCTTTTCTAATCTGTCCAGCTATTGATTGTGAGTAGTTGTATTTCTAATTTAATAATTTTTTACAAACTTTGTTGAAAAAAAAACGAATGTGTTTATCATATTTATCAATTTACATGTGAGATTGGTGAATTTTATTTAAAAAGCGACAAGAACTTGTTTTCTTGAAATCCAGCGTGCTAGGTTTATTTTGAACTCATTTTTGAGTGTTCTTTGGCATTCGCATTGTGTTCCGAAAACTATCTAATCATTGGAAAAAAGTGTCAAACAAGTTTCTTTGAGCACTCAAAACATCGAATTCATAGATCATCTACAATTCAGCTCTGTTCTGGCATTCAATAACATATTTTTGTTAAATCAGATACATAGCTAAAGATTGAGAAATTTTAGAACAAAGTGTTCCCAGTAAACATTCAGGTTTGATATCACATTGATAATGATATAATTTTCAAACGAAATTCTATGAACATTTGAAAATATATGAAAAAAAACTAGCTGACCGTCCCGGCTTCGCTCGGTACCTATTAATAAATGTTTACTTCGTATGGGAGGTGCCACGCCCATTGTACCAATATAGGTCAATTGTGAATCTAACCCATCCAGGGACCCACTCAAACACACACACAAAATTCCATCGAAATCAGCCCAGTCATTAAGGAGGACTTCAGTTACTAACACACGTACAGAAGAATCATATATACACGCAGAAAAAAAAATATAGTTGTGCATGATTACTGCAACCATTTCAACATTTGTGCATGTTTACTGTAACCATTTCAACATTTTTAACAATATTATAGTCACAGTAACTATATAGATTCACATGATTGTATCAACCATATATATGGTTACAGTAAACAAGTATATGTTTGTGACAACCATTTATATGATGAAGAACTTACCATATTATGTTGCTCTCGGCTTATGGTTATCATAATCTGAGAACAACATATTATGATAAAATTATTCATCATATAAATGGTTGTCACAAACATATACATGTTGACTGTAACCATATATATGGTTGATACAATCATGTGAATCGTTCCCCAACAATAAATTTCAGTGAATTTATCAATAAAAATTGGGAATTTAGCATAAGAAGATCTTACTAAAATATTAATTTTCTATTCCCGAATAACCTTTTAATAACCATATTATTGTTACCACAATCATATATATAGTTACTGTGACTATAATATTGTTAAAAATATTGAAATGCTTACAGTAACCATGCACAACTATATTTTTTTTCTGCGTGTATAAAAGATAAACAAATTTTTTTGTGATTTATTAAAACCAAATTTGTAACAGCTTTATTTGGAAATTCGTAGATTTTATAAAAAAAAAACAGGAGTTATTTTTTAGTTTGAAATTGGTTTGAGAATAAAATTTTGAATTTGTATCAAATTCAGTTGAATTCAAATGTGAAATTCAATCATCTGTTTGGGTTTGTGAAATCTTTGTTATCAAAAGTATTGTGTATGATATCAAATAATAATGTTTCACATCTTAGATTTTGTATTTGTTGATAAAGTTCCATCAAAGTGGTTCGAAAATAGATTTTTGATTTTTAATTTCATTCTTCATTTACGAAATTAACACTGGGATGAAATTAACACAATCATAAAGACGATTTGGCCGAAGTGGAGCTTGGCGGTCACTGCCTTAGTACGGTGTAAAGAGAATGTGGCGGCTGTAACCAAGATAATGCGGCTCAATCCAGTAACATCAAAACCGATGACTGCTTGTAGGCTAAAATTGAATAAATGACTTTGTATGATATTTTGTTTTAGCTGGACCATCAAACAGTCGATATTTTGTGCATTGTCTTTGGTAATCGACCAACCGATAGACATTTGTGCAGATAACCGAGAAACTATACAGAATTATTTAAGGAGAATGTGCTACTGGGACCCGCCACATTAATGAAATCTTATTACCCTTTATATAGAAAATAAATAAAGCTTTCCGATTGTTTTAAATACCATATGGTGAAGAGTAAATTATAACTATAACATAATCTCATAATTACCGATTTGAAAACCACACAACTTTATAGAGTCTCTGGAAAATTTACGATTTCTCACCAAGTTTGAATAAAATTGAAAGTCGGCAACATCATCAGAAGTTACAATTAGTTGCAACTTTATGTTAGATTTAAGCAAATCAAGCAAGTACTCAAACAAATAATTAAATAAATCAAAGTCCATCAACAGATAATTTAAATTAGTTTTTATAATATTAGAAAGATCTATGGACAATTCATTGAATAAATTAATTCCACCACCAGTCAATGATAATTCTTTTAACGTGGGATGCTTTATTAAATACATTAACTGCAACAGCTTGGTTTGATTTTTAACATATTTGGGAACTTTAAACGATTTTAAATTAACTAAATGGCATATATCTTGAATATCAATGTGATGAGGTAAAATATGTAAAATTTCTAGATTGGGAAATTTTCGGGAAATATTAGAAATTTTAGCATCAGAATTATCATAATAAATCAATTGCTTTAAATTGGTTAATTGGTCTTTAGGGTTATCGAATATTTGCGCAAAGCGAAATTCGTTGCCCACTAGTGTTAGATATTTTAGCTGAAAGGGTATAAAAATACTTTCAATTTCCCTGGTATAATTAGAGTAGTTGGTATGAAAGGCTTGTAGCTGGGGTAATTCTAAAAGTTGTTTTAGATTACGCCAAGTCAGAGACATACAGTTATCGAGTGTTATTTGGTTAATGCTGGAAAGTAAACTAAAATCATGTACATTTATAAGACATCTTTTGAAATTTAAATACTTTAAATGAGCACTTGATTCGGACAAACTCTTTATAAATTGTGAGTCTATAAAGATTTTGTTTAAAGAACCTTCCAGGGATAAGTTTGAAAGATTTGTAAATGCTTTTAAATATAAACGGCTGAATTTTTGCAGTGTTTTATGTTCATCAAAGTTACCAATCTCCAAAATTTCACAAGAATTATCACGTAGTCTAGGTGTTTCCTTGTAACGTAAATTTTTTAAAGGCAAACTTAAATTCAAATGTTTTAAATTGTTGTGGCACAAGAGATCATGTAAATTCAAAGTAGATTCACTAAATTTCATCTCCCGATACTCGATGTGAAATTCTTTTAACATTTTCACAACACAAAGCAATTTTTCATAATCGCAATTATCTTGATCTGTTAAAGTTATTAAATCCGATTTTAAGTTGCGACACTGTTTTATGCATAAGACTTCCAATTTTTTACAATTTCTATAAATCAGTTGCAATTCCTTAACATCCAGCATGACAAATTGTAAAATTAGTTTTTTAAGTTTTACAAATTTCCATTTGTTATTTATACTAAATTCGGGTGTTTCTTCTGCAAATTCATCACTTCTATAATCACACAATTCTAATTCTGTAATGTATTCTTGATTTAATTTAAAAAAAAATTGAAATTCTTTTTGTTCCAAATACTCATAGTGCTCATTTACAAGTTCACATTTTCCTTCTTCTGTTTTGTATTTTGTATTTATTATGAAGATGTCGCCGTTTAATTTGTACACTTTCATGTGACGATATCTGTAACGCCAAATGCAATTCACCATGACGTACTGAAATTCTGAACAGACTTGCGTTACATTTATTTGCTCGTTGAGTTGGAGATAATTGAATATTGTTTTCAATATATCGATATTTGTTGATATTTGCTCCATGTGTTTAAGGTTTTTTTTTTTTTGCTTCACTTTAGTTTAAAATTTATAAAATCTATTTTTGTCAAAAAACAAAAATGTTTTTCTTTTTTTTGTTGAAACAATACTGTTTAATGTTGACCGCTCTTAGTGGTGGTCGAATGTATTTTACTGTGTTTTCACATTTTCTCGGCCTTAGTTTAGCTATTGTTTTAGCTGTTCACGCTCGCTCTCTCTCTGTCTAAAATTATTTTAAAATTCAAATAAATGCCTATCAATAAAGCAGAATTTTCACACAAGAGATTTTTTTTGTTTGTTCTCTTAAGATTATATATATGTCAATTGGTATACTCTGGCGTATGTAAATAATTAAAATTGTCTAAAAATATATTTAAAAAAAGCACCTATGGAGTGCTTTAATACGCATCAAATAACAATTTTCAATTATTCTTTAAACAGTTAAGGCTTCAACACAAAGTTAAATTTATAAATCTTTTTGTTTTCAAATATTCATAGAATTTCAATAGTTTTCCGAGATGTTTTATGATACCCCCACCAGAAATATGGGGGAGCATCAAAATATTAGTCCTAGACCCACAAACGTACAATATTCGTCCATCTAGAAGGAAAAACTAAGGGAGATAAAATTTCCCCCAAATATTCTCTGTCGATCAGAAATGTTTGGTATTAAAAATGGGCAAAATCAGTCCAATAAAAAAATCTAGCTCTAAATGTCAGTCCGTCGTTTAAAAAAAAATTAAAACAAAATGGCTGCTAAACGACCATGTGTGTGTCCAATGAAATAACTTTTCTGAATTCTTTGAAATTATTAAATCAAAAATATATGTTCTTTCTTAAAAATGTATATGTATTAACTCGAGCCTAAATAGTTTCAATTCATATAAGTTCCATTTTTAAAACTTGCTCTTATCTTCGTAATAGTAAAAGGTAACTTTAAGTAATAGAAAAATGTAGCGTTAATGTTAACTTTTACTATTACGAACATAAAGACAAGTTGTAATAATGGCCCTAAGTATTATAATTATAATCATAAAGTTCGGCAAAATAATAATATTAATTTCTTAAATTTATATAAAAACAATTAAGGAAGTATACTTGGTCAACATACCGACATACATTCATAATTGTTTTTAATTGATTTCATCTATATAAAATAAACATTATGCATTCATTAACCCAGAATATGTATATGCAGAATGCGTTGCACAGGTAGAACCACAACAAATTGAAAACAACTTTTTTTTTGTTTTTTTTTTAATAAAATTTTAAATAAAAAGTTGTTATTGTTTATTATAGATTTTCAGTAAAAAAAAATAAAAAAACATATTAACCTTTAAATAGCGAAGTGAAAATTTTTGACATAGTCAAAAAAATTTATCTTAAAGAAAAAATTAATATTTGCGTTTTGAAAAAAAGAGACAACATTTTGAATTTAAACAAGTAAGGTCCGTTTTCTCAATGTATCGACAAACTGCCTGTTACTTAATACCGACATAAATTTATTAGGAATGCTTCCGGTTCGGTTGCTGAGATATGGCTGAGGTATAAGGAACAAATCGGGGCAACCTCGATTTTTGGCCTATTTTTGATCTATATCTGGATTACTAAGTCATTAACATAGACAATATGGATATCTAAAGATAGACATTTCAAAGACCATTGCAACGATGTATATAAGGAAAAATATTTTTTAAACAGAATTTTTTTTACCAAAAAATATTTTTTGTCATAAATTTTTTTTTCCATGAAAATTGGAAAAACAATTCCGAAAAAAAATAGTTTTTTTAAAACAAATTAAAAAATAGTTTTTTGTTTTATTTTGTTTTTAAAATTAAAAAAAAAATATTTCGGAATTGTTTTTCCAATTTTTTTTTTTTTTAAAAATATTTAAAATTCAATTTTAAATTATAATGTGGTGTTCGGACAACCTAATATAGCTCTCTTACTTGTTTTGTAATAGTCACGGTTCAATAGAGTTCAAACATTTTTATTTACAAACAAATTTCATATGTTGTGTTTTATATTTAAACATACATACTTATATCTATGGATGCATAAATGGAATACAAAAACAATTTTGTATTGGATTTTTTTTTTTAAATTTGTCCCTGTAAGAATATTCTTGTATGGAATAATTCACCAGTGATTTGCGCTTGAAAATCCATATATCATTCACAAACAGCTATTATTACATTAATTTGCGCCGGAGTTGTTATCGCTTGCGCGATAGAGGATATTTTAAAGGCAGCGTTGGCAGGTTGCATAATGTCTAGTTTTGGGGAATTAAACAAGATTATTCGATTTAACAGCACCAGACTTCTTTCTTTAGGTTTTTTCAAAGTTATAGCTGTATGTACATAAGCCTTAGACTGTGGAACCTCTTCAAAAGAATATCAGACTAAAGTACAAAAACTTATTGCCTGATCTCCTTCTCGCCACATCGTTTGAAAATACAAGAACTCAAATGGATGTCCGAAATGGCGCACAGTGGGGGAAATGAAAAAAAAAGAAGAAATAAATATGTAACATCTAAACGGAGAGTCCAATTTTGATGAGGCGTAGCTGAGTTTAAGTTTTCAATATGGACTTTAAAAGTTAGGAGAAGGCGGAGCCTCAAGATAAGATATACATATTAATATATCAACGTTTAGGAAATTGTGTCTTCTTTACAAAAATTTACAAAATTTTCAGAACACTTGATCCAAATGCGAAATTAAAAACTAAATTTGTTATTGAGAATCCCACAATTCCCAAAAAAAAAAACTTTTTAAAAATCCCAAAAATTGTATTTTTTAGATTTTTGACTCTGTTGACAGTACCGAGTTCTGGGCTAAGTTATTGAGGCTTCCAAAAGTTATTGAAGTTGAAAAATCAAATTAAAGATTCGAATAAATATTTAAAGATTTTGCAAAACGTAAATAATTTTGGCCAACCAAGCAAAAAAAAATGTTAATGAATTCTTTCAGTGATCACAAACTTTCATCCTTCGAAAGCGAAAACATTACTGATTTATTAATGTGCTATACATGATTTTAAGTAAATTGGCGACTTTGATTTTAACAAACCTATAAAGATCGAGAATATATTTTTTATAATTTAAATAAATGCAAATGGATAATGTTGAATTACATAAATATTTATCTATGCCATTTATGACACCTACTTATATGATTTTTATATTTATTTAGACCTATACATTTTTTCCATCGGTCAAATGGACCCCGTCCTCAATAATGATCATTTGTAAAATTTGTACCGCATTTCCAATCATGCTGGCGGGAACATCGGACGATAAATCTTAACGGCTATTATTTCAGATTATCAGACCTGGCCAGATTCCCTAAATGGGAAAATTAAAATAAATGTTTCTTTATTTATCAACCCTCCCCCCCAAATGGTTGACCTGGATCCGTGCCTGATCTTAAGTGTGTCGTAAAATTTGATTATCTAAAGCCGATTTAACGAAGTGAAGTAAATTCCTGATGTAAACCATTCAATAAAATGAAAAAAGTCATTTGAAAAACCTTATTATTTGTGGTATAATGTAAATCTACCTTACGCAGATGTAGGACTTTATTTATCTAAATAACACACATTTTCTTCAGTATTTTATTGGAAAATCCAATAAAATTTCCCAAAAATCAGTTTACATCCTCATCAAATCCCTAAAACCAAATTTCCATACCCAATATTCAGAAAAAATTCCCAATTTTGGGGGAAAATCTTCCAATCTGCCAACCTCTTAGGTTTTTAACAACTGAAATAGGCCTTTGACAGGGGAGTTTCCGATCTATGTGTATTTATCTATGTTTAAAACTACAAAAAAACAGACATAAATCAAAATACAAATATTGAAATGTGTACCATTTAATGTAAACATTATTTAATCACTTATTAAACTAATTTAGCTAGACTATTTAACTTACATACACACATATGTACGATTATTTGTATTTGATTATACGTATTAGTTAGCAAATCACAGAAAGAGAGAAAGAGAGAGAGTGAGTATATGACATGTATTTATGTAAAATATGGTAAATCTCATCTAAACACATGAGTAAACATTTGTTAAAAATTAATCTCTATGATTTGTTAACGGGTTCAGGAGATGATGCCAAACTTATTGCAACAGTTTGACGTTCGTTTTGTCATATTTAATTGGAAGTAACTTGGAAACATGTGTAAATATACGAGTAATTAATAATTGTTTTTTTATAGACAATATATGTTTATGTAAATATGCTGCATTTATTGTTTGTAATTTTTGTGTGATAAAACAAAATACATACTTAAATATAAAATTAATATGACTATTACTCGAAGGATACCTATATGTAAATGTCAATTAATTAATGAAATTATAGTAAATAAATACCAACTATACGATAGTTAACCAAGTTATAGAAACGCACCTGGAGGGAATGAAACATTATTAAAAACTATAAGCATATTGAAGTTGGAAGTGGCATTTAATTGAATTTTAAGAATAAGTTTTTTCATAATTACTGGTATTGGCTAAAACTAGATAAAATTCTACATCACTATGTGAAATTTCAACCATCTAAGTTGTTAACATATTCCGTAGTTAGCTGTCAAAGTTAGCTAAATATAGCCGTTTCCATATAATACAATCAAGTAAGAGTGTTATATTCGGCTGTGCGGAATCTTGTATATAACTTATTTAGCTTTGGTAAGCATTGAGTGTGCTTCAGCGGTACCTTTTTTCAATTTAAAGAAGTAAAGCAAAACTTCCCGCATATGAAGATTCCTTTGTACAAAATTCAACATTTTCGAAGCCAAAAAAAAAAAAAAAAACTTTGTTCAATAACTAAGTGAGAATTAATGACCCTAATATACAAGGTGGCGCAAAAGTAATCCTCCTATCAGAAAATGCTATAAATTTTGCGATTGGCCCCTAATGTCAGTTCTGTTTTGACATTTGTGTAGTAAACACATGCGAAATACACGTTAATAAACAATGTTACGCTACACTGCTCCAGAACGCGGAATATTGCTGACTATTTATTTGACCAATAATCGGTCGGTGACTTTGGCACAACGTGAATTTCGTCGCAGATTTCCTGGCCGTCCAACGCCGACTAGTGAAACACAGCAACGTTTAGCCGCTCGCCTCGAAGAGACTGGCACAACACGAGATGCTGCACAACACGAGGCGTGGCAGACCCCGTAGTAGCCGTTCTGCAGAGAATATTGCTGCTGTAGCCGAGAATGTCATGGAAGCGCCGTCGACATCGACCAGACGACGTGCCACACAAATGGGTATCAGTCGACGGTCTTTACAGCGAATTTTGGTACAAGATTTGAAGATGTTTCCGTACAAAGTCCAGACGGTGCATCAGCTGTTAGCTGCTGACCGCCAATCGCGTCTAACATACGCTCAAGCCATCCTTAATCACCACCAAGAGGAAGATGATTTTTCATCTAAAATAATCATGAGTGATGAGGCCCATTTCCATCTTAGCGGGTACGTAAATAAGCAAAATTTACGCTTCTGGGGCACTGAAAATCCGCGTGTAACCCACGAAGAGCCATTACACCCGCTCAAAGTCACTGTATGGTGTGCTGTTTTCGCTGGAGGAGTCATCGGACCTTTTTTCTTCGAAGACGTCGCGGGCCAAACGGCTACTGTGAATGGTGAGCGCTACAGAGCAATGATCAACGAGTTCTTTTTGCCGCAACTTGATGAATTGGGATTGGAAAACATGTGGTTCCAACAGGACGGTGCAACGGCACACACTGCACGTGCCACAACCGATATGCTAAAGGATGCATTTCCCGGGCGCCTAATCTCCCGTTTTGGCGATTTGCACTGGCCAGCAAGATCGCCTGATTTGACCGCTCCAGACTTCTGTTTGTGGGGCTTTTTGAAGTCGCGGGTTTATGTCAACAAGCCTCAGACTCTTGCAGCTCTTAAAGACAATATCCGTCAAGAATGTGAGGACCTATCGCCGGAAGTTTTGGCCAAAGTGATGGAAAATGCCATAAAAAGGGCTTAAATGACAATCAACTGTGGCGGTGGCCATTTACATGACATAATATTCTCGACTTGATGTAAAAAAAAATTAAAAGACCAAATAAAAATAATCCACAAGAAGAATCAAAGTTTTTCATTTTTTAATTACAGCCAAAAAACATCGGAAGTTTACTTTTGCGCCACCTTATATATACTTTTTGGTTCTATGACCAATATTTCGATATGTTACAAACGGAATGAGAAAATCAATATACTCGCTAACCATAAGAGTTTCTCATACACAAACATGCTTTGTATAGACCTAATAAAGGAACCACACAAAAATGCATGTTCGAGGTGCGCTACTTTGAGACCCCATAGCGCCGCTCCTGAGGAGTAAAACTTAAACCCAAATACTGCTCTCCTAGGCCTATATGAAATTGTGTATCAACCGGAACAGCCATGTATAAATTGCAGATTTATTTCCAAAATATTTTGATTCTGTTCCACTGTATACTGTTTTTATAGATTTATTAAGTATTTTATATGTATTGCCATTTATTTTCCCATGCAATTATTTTATAATCATTTCACTATTATTCTACCATATTTCTTTATGCATAGAACAATCATTTGTAACAGAATCAATTTCTGTTCTAGCCCAAAGCTGTTCTCCTAAGGCCATGAAAGCTATAATGAATTTCCAACTTATTTAAAACTCATTAAAATGCATATTTTTACAACATTTTACTTTACTTCATAGAGTTTAAATAAACTAGCTAGCATTTTGAACCTATATATAAATACCTATAATAATTAAGTATTTCTTGACTTTAATATTTATAAAATAACCAATAAAGTGTATATGTATTTATATTTGCAATTGAGTGTCAATAACTTATTATCTTAATGTCATTTACATTCATTTTACACTCAATACAACACAGACCTAGCTACTACTTACTTACTTGCTCTTTGAGCCCTAAATATAATAAAGATGAAAATCATACAACGACATGATTTTATCAAAGGTGCATTGCAAATCACTAGACCAGTTCAAATATGTATGGATAAATGATTTTATATTGACTTGTATCATCAATACATTAAAACATAACAGGACAACATACATAGACAAGTGTATACTTGTATACATACTGTTGTAGTCCTATTAAGTGCACTTCTACACATTTTAGGCCGGTCATCATAAAAACTTGTTTAGTAGAGACAATTTAAGGACAAAAGAGTAAAGTAGTTTTTAAAGGTAATAAGTCGATTTGTGGTACTCTACTGAATTTTATATTCCTTAAATGTAATATTTAAGTTTTAGTTACTAAATTATTTAAAATTTTTCATAATTACTACTTATGTTTATTAATAGATTTCATTAATTATTGTTTCGTTCTAGGTACGTTGATGTTTCCAATAAACTGTGTAAGTGTTATAATTATATATGCCAGAAAAATATAGTATAAACTCCTTAAACAACTAAAGTTTTGAAATATTTTATCTGGGACAATCGGTTGGAATCATAATCATAACAAAAATAGTAGAATAATTTGACTTACCACAGGGTTTCTTCAACCGGTGCTTTAATTCTGAAATTGAAAAAAAAAAAACTGTACATAAATATACCATATATAATTTGAGTTAAAATTTATTAAATTTTTAATATAACATTCACATTGAATAATCTCAAAGTATTATAAAAGCTAAGTTTCAATATATTTTCCTTAAATGAATTTTCAAAAAAAAAAAATATTCCATTACCTAAAGATTTTCCTCAATTATTGGTAATTGGATCTCGAGATAATAAACATTTATTTTACTGAAAGTGTAAAAATAACACAAAACAGCTAATTTTAATAAAAAAAAAACAAGTAAGAGTGCTATATTCGGCTATGCCGAATCGTATATACCCTTCACCAAATTATACTTTAAAATAAAAATTAAAAAAAATTTTAATTTTTTTTTCGAAATTGTTTTTAAATAGTTTTTTCCAATTTTTTTTAATTTAAAATTTTTTTTTTTATTTATTAGTGAAAAAAATTTATGTCAAAAAAATGTTTTTTGTGAAAAAAAAAATCGGGTTTAAAAATATTTTTCCCGATTTTGGTCCAACTTACTATAGCCTTATATACATATTGCAATGGAATTTGAAATATCTATCATTAGATATCCATATTGTGTATATTTATGATTTAGTAATCGAGATGTAGATCAAGAATAGGCCATAAATAGAGGTTGTCTCGGATTTTTGCTCATATCTCCGTTATTTATGGACGGATTTTGCTGATTTTAAATAGAAAACTTCTCGAAAGCATGTATGACAGAATTATTGAAGATTTGGATCCCGAAGATATCTGGGTTATTCAGAAAGTTAATTTCAACAGACAGACATGGCTTAAGAGATTCCGCTATCTATAAGGATCCAGAATATATATACTTCATAGGGTCGGAAAACTTGTTTAGTAAAGACAAACTAAGATATCTTCGGGATCCAAATCACCCTTCTCACGAAGGTTAAGGGTATAAAAAAAATATTTTTCGAAAGATCTAAACATGGCATTTGAAAATTATTTCGCGGCTGTTTTTGACGACGTACAATTTTGGAACACTTTTTCGAGCAAAGTTGGCCTCCAAGGCCTCAATTGTTGCTGGTTTATTAGCATAAACCAGTGACTTTACGTGGACCCACAGGAAATAATCGAGAGGTGTCAAATCGTACTACCTAGGAGGCCAAGTGACAGGTCCCTTTCTAGAATCAAGTTATCGCCAAAATTTTGATTTCAATTATTCTATGGTTGCGGTTACCGTATGTCACGTAGCGCTATCCTGCTGAAAGCACATCTCGTCCAGATCAATGTCATCCATATTTTGAAACAAAAAACTATCTTAACAATCTTCATTGACCGTAATGGGATATCCGGCTTTACTTTGTAAGAAATAAGGTCAGTTTATGCCACCAGCGTGTAAACCGCACCAAACGGTTTCCTGGATGTAATGGAGTCTGTAGGGCCAGTTTTGGATTGGTTTCACTCCATAAGCGACAATTTTGCTTATAAAAAAAACCTGTTTGCCAAAAAAGAGCCTCATCGCTGAACACAATTTTGCAATGAAACAGTCATTTATAAGTAATGAGAATTGATGAATGATTTTCAAATTAAATTTGGTAGCGTTGTTCAAGCGTAAGCCTATTCATGATCTTTTGCCAGAGTATACTGATCATAAATGTCAAAAAGTGAGCGTAGTGTGACAGTTCGTTTGACAGTTAACCCTTTCATAAGTTCTATCGGACTTAAAAAATCGTAGGAACTACAAAAGATTGTAATATATTTTATAATCTTAATAGAAATATCCATTTTAAGTAAAAATTTATTAGAAAATAAGCTATGTAGTAGGGAATTAAATCGATTAACCGTTAACAAGGCTCAAGAAGTTCTTGACAGGAACTCTGCTAAAAATTTAGAGGCCAAAAACAGAGCACGGAAATTGAAGTCAAATTTTATACAAAAAATCTACCTGCTGCATAATGGATGACGAAATGTACGTATGGAAAATTTTTCGCAGCTTCTGGGTCAATTTTTTTATGTTGAGGGGAATGTTGAAGAAAAGTTTAGGACCCAAAAGTAGACAAAATTTCCAAAAAGTTCTTGGTATGGCAAGCAATATGCAGTTGCGGCAAAAGAAGCCAAACATTTGTTACAAAGGGCTCTTTAAATACCGAAATTTACATCAAAGAATATTTACAAAGGAGGATGCTTCCATTCATAAGACTTCTTAATGTGTCCACTTACTTTTGTTCTGATTTGGCATCCTGTCACTATGGAAGCAAGGTATTGAGTGGTACAAGAACAATAATGTGATATTTGTACCAAGAGAGGCAATTCCTCCAAACTGCCCGGAGCTAAGGCCAGTGGAGAGATATTAGGCTCTTGTTAAAAGAGAATTGAAGAGCACAAAAAGGTATCCAAAAGTGTGGTAGATTTTAAACGGAGATGGACTACCTGTTCGAGCAAAGTGACAGAAAGCACTATACAAACGTTAATGGAAGGGTTTCCGAAAAAGGTTCAAAATTTCATCACTAGTGATTAAAACTATAAAAATATTTTTTTTTTTGTAAATTGTAATAATAATTTCAATCAAATAAAAAAAAAATGAAAACTGTAAGTGTAGTGGTTTCGTTTTTATTAACATATATGTATGTTAAGAATTTTTCGCACTCACTCCTTATTAGGATATTTAACTAAAATTTTTAATCGAATAATTGCTAAAAGTTATTCGAATAATTTTGTATTCGTTGAAGCTTTTACTCTAATACAGTTGATAGAAGTCTTTAGATATCTATTGAATCGATTATTCGAATATTTTTTCCCCCAAAATTTAATACTTTAAATTTGCTACTACGTTTAAAACAAATAAATTTCTAAAGGTCAACGACATTTTGATTTGATTCGATGAATCGTTAAAAAAGAGTTCTATTTGTATTTTATCTAATAAATGCTAGAAATAAATCGAATAATTGTGAATTCCTTTAAAGTTTTTTTTTAACAAATTTTGACTTTTTAGATTACTACTAATTCTTGGAATTTTAACATAAATTTTTAAACGAATAATTACAAAAAGTTATTCGAATAATGTTGTATTTGTTAAAACTTTTTCAACAATTGAAAACATTAACCCTAATACAGTTTATAGAAATCTTAAGAGATATATTATAGATTACTACTACTAGAATATATAACTAAAATTTTTAATCGAATAATTGCTTAAAGTTATTCGAATATTTTTTATTCGTTTAAAATTTGGTTAAAAATTTTAGGTTTTTGTTGCTTATAATATTTTAAACAATTATCTGTAAATTATTTCCGATAACAGTAAAATTTCTCAAATTATTCGAATAATTTATTATTCTTTAGCAATGTTTCCTTAAAATTAAAATTTTAAATTTTCTACTAATGGAAGATCTTTTGAAAAGAATATATTTCTAAGTTGATTAGAGATAAAGCTCAAATGAAAATTCCGAATAAAATTTTTACATAATTGCAATTTAGATTTTCAGAAAAAATGTGGCCAATCTGAAACTACTTATCCTTATCCCATTGTGTGTATTTGCACTGTATAGGGTGCAAAATATATACTTGTACTAAAACTGACGTTTTACATGTCTAAGCATTATCGAGTCTGTGTGTATGTTAGAGGGAATATTTGTTTAAAGTCTTTGTATACAAACATCTACGCAAACACAGACTCCAGGGATTTAAAATTCCTGTAACAATAATATTTCCGTTTAATGCATGTTTAGGTATACAATGAGCACAATAAAATTTTTTGTTCGATTCTTCCTTGCCTTCGTTGTGGGGACACATAAGTATTGTAACTGAAGTTGCGAGTAAATATACATATGTAGGTGGATATAATGAAGGGAATGTGAAATGATGTTAGATGGAGAAGGACCGAAAGGAAAAAGGGTTGTTGCCTGGTTGATGGTGTCATATTATGGCATAATAACAAAAATCTAGGATACAGCAAAAGTCCTTCAAGTAATATGTGTGTATTTGTTATAGTTAGATGTGTGTTTCTGTCATTTTTGTTGTTTAATTTTTCGACTTTCAATATGACTACAACATAAACAGGGACACACAAATTTACAGGAAGTTAGAGACAGACAGACTGACTGTTAAATCTGTATACTGTATAGGTTGTAGTAAATGACACAGATACAATCAATGCAGCAAACCAGAGTGGGTGGAGGACGTAAGAGATACAAGGGTTAAGGCAGGTTTTACAAGAAACAACAACCTACACAAACATTACTTAACAAGCAAACAAAACACAATGTCTTGTCATCATCATCATCGCCATCATCCTCATCCAATATTGGGAACATTTTATAAAGTGCTACATGATGATTATGGTTCGTGTCGGTTTTGTTCATTGTTGTGTTCATCGTATTATATTTCATCTCTTTAAATCCTAAACTAGCGTATATCATTTATTATTATTATTGTTGCTGTTGTAACAGGTGCTCGTTTGCAAGTTTTAATAGAGTTTTTGTTAAGTGCTTAAACATATTTACAACAAACTTGACACAATTTAAAATTTTGTGTTAAAGTTTTGGGTTTATTTAATTACAGCTAGATACTCTTCTCCTTGTATCTAAGTCCTCTAAACTGTCATAAATATGTTTTCCAACATGTCATTCATCAATCAAATTTCATATATTTAATTGTTTTTATAAACTTTGCTGTATTTGACTCAAGGTATAAAAGGATTAACAATTACCTAGCCATTTAAAATTATGAACTCGTAAAAATAGGCTATGAAATGTATTTCAACAATTTTGTGACCAAACACAAAACTCCCTTGAAATCCGCCAATTTCAAATTGATAATATTTGTATTTTTAATCCTCATTTATTGGGTGTATGACTTAAAAATACGGGATTTACAATTGATGGCGTATCTGTTAAACTCTGTTTTTGTTTTCAAAAACTTTTATGTCATTTTTAAAGGCACATATCTATCATTTATTCTCACTTAGTTACTGAACATTATAGTGTAAACAACAAAGTTTTTTTTTTTGCTTCGAAAATTTAGAATTTTGTACCAACGAATCGTCATATGCGGGAAGTTTTGCTTTACTTCTTGAATTTATAAAAACTGCTGAAGTTAATGGTGAATGTGTTCCATCGGTTTCAACGTGCGAGAGATGGTTTGTGTGGTTCAGAAGTGGTGATTTTGACACGTAAGACAAAGATCGCCCGGGTCAGTTAAAAAACGTTTGAAGTCCATGAATTACTCCATTACTCCACGAAAATTGTTGTAAAACTCAACAAGTGCTTGCAAAATCATTGGGGGCTACTCAAGTAGCAATCAGAGATGTACATGAGTTGATTCGCTTTTTTTCTATATGATTGAAATCACTGCATTTGTTGTGTTCAACATGTGCTAATTATATTGCTTGCAGTGTTTGCGGTCTCACAATTGATTGCCATTTTCTCAATAATTTTTTAAATGCCTCTAGCAATAACAACTCAAAAATGATTACTGTGTTTTGATTTGTATGCAAAGTATTCAAATGATTCACAAAAGCTCGATGATAATTTGAATGTTTTGTACAAAATCAGTGCATTCATTTGTTTTAAATAACTTTTCGCGCGTGGTTCAAGAACTAAATTTCGTCTTATTTTGATACAATGAACTCCGAAATAATAAAAAAATATTGAAAATGGTGTTTTCCGTATTATAAAAAATAGAAATACGAAAAATCCTTCTAAATATAGTCTTAAATTAATTCAAACATACTCATATAGGAAAGTGTATATTTACTCAAAAAGCTCTTCGTATATTCATGACAATCATATTGATTCGATGCTTTTGTGAATGATAAGTCTGCTTTTACACAGGGCAAATTTTCTTGCCGCAAGTCTGAGTTTATAGGAGAGAGATGCAAGAAGAAAGAAGAGGGGTACACACTTGATTGTACTGGCAAGTATCTTCAATTCTCTTTTGTTTTCTCATTTTCAGTATGGCGTCTTTTAGGTTTTGACAAACAAAATTGAACAAAGACTTGCTGTGTGTAAACAGATGAACAAGTTTAAAAGAGAATCGAAGAGACTTGCTTCAAGTAAACTTGCCCTGTGTAAAAGCAGACTAAGAGTTTACAGAATATGCAAGCAATTACCAGCATTTTGTAACAAAACACTTGCTTTGGTGAATCATGCAATGAGAGTTTTCGTTTAGCTTATGTATAGTGATAACTCAGTATTCACTTTTGCAAAATAAAAAAGATGTCAATTGAATGGTATTCATGCACATTTCTGGTAAAAATTTCAAAACGTTTGTAAGCAGCAGGATTCATCCATACGAATTGAAGTCAAGATACCTTGAAAGACGATTTTGCATGTCCGAAATGATGCTTGAGCGCTATAAAAGAAAATCATATTTCCAGCGAATCATTACTTGCGATGAAAAATGGATCCATTAGAATATCCCGATGCGTAAGATATTGTATGTGAAACCCGGACAACCAGCCAAATCGAAACCAAAGCCAAATATCCAGGGCGTTAAGGTAATTCTCTGTATTTGGAGGGCCCTATCTGTTATGAGCTGCTGAAAACTGACCAGACCATCACAGGCAACCAGTACCGAAAAATCACCATAATATTCGGCCAGACATGAAACCATAATAAGTATTCCATCATGACAACGCTCGGCCACATGTTGCAATACCTGTTATAAAGTATTTACAATGAAAGTTGGGAAATTTGGTCAAAATGGTTGTCAAGATAAAAAATTATCAGTTATAGTCTCCATATATTAGTATTATTGCTTCGTTATGACAAAATTGTTAGTGCTTTTGCTCAGACAACTTTGTCTTGACAACAAACGTCATTAATTCTTATGATAAATATTTGTCAATTATAAGACATTTTTCGTTTCGTCCTAAAATCGAAAAAAAAATTTTTTTTTAATTTTTTTAAATATCGTAAAATTTGGGATTTGTGAAATTTTATGATTTTTTTATAACAGGTTCCTGATGTCCGAAAATGTTTATATTTTATATTAAAACATCGATGTTTACATAAAATTTTTCCCAAAATTTGCTTATTTGACCCAAAACTTTAAACTTTATACAAAATGTGCAATCTCTACACGCTAACCGATTTTGCTGAAATTTACAAAATCAAAGAGAGCATTGAAAATCCAAAAAGTTCCACCCTAATGCAAACACACATTAATACTTAATAAGTAAAACAATTAGAGGCATTTTTATACTCTTATCCTTAAGCTATTTTCTTGCCATATATTTTATTTTTGCTGATTTTTATTGATAACTTTGCTGTGACATGTTTTTCTTTATTTTATTTTCTTTTATATCATTTTTATTATATTCTTTATGTCACATCTCTTGTTGTACTATAAGCAGCTTATAAAAAAAGGAGAAACACAAAAGCAAACATGATTTATTACTATAAATTTTATTAAGCAGCTGGTAATATAACCCAGATACTTCTTGTTTGTATCTATGTATATACAACAATATACAATAATAAAAAATAAATTAAAAACCCTGGTTGTTTATAAAGGAGTACATATTTATTTTATATATTTATGTATGTTTAGATATACACATTTTGATAGTATTGGCAGTCATACAGTAGGACAGATTTATAAATAATTTCTATCGTTTAATAACTTGGCATATCTAGACAGAAAAGTTAAGCATTTAAAATACTACTAGTCCTAAATCTATATAAAATTTTCCAAAAAAAAAGTACAATTTTGTACCTCAATGTTTTTTTTTATAAAACTTAAAATATTCATATTTTATCTACTTTTTTCGCATATTTATTTATTTTTTTTGTCACAATTGGATGTTGTTATATAAGGAAATTTTTCATATTTTTAATAAAAATTATATTTAAAAATGTTTCATTGAATTATTAAAGTTTTTTAATGGACAATAAACTTATCTTAAAATCTTCATCTTCAATTTTATCTCAATATTTGGTACATTTTTACCTAAAAGTTTTAGTTAAAACAATTCAAAAATATAAAAATTGTAATATTTAATAATACTATGGGCATCAAAAGTAAGTAAATACCATAGAATAATATATATATTTTTTTAAGATAATAAAACACCTTTTCAGAACCGGGTTAATATTCGGCTTAATAGGGGGGTCACACGGTATGAATTGCATGTGTTTTGTGACATGTATTACTACATTTTTCAACATGTAAACATATACAATAGGCATATAACTAATTTTGGCGAAATTTTTGGCATACCATCACGTGATGGCCAATGTTGTATAAGTAATGAAAATCATTTCTTTAGGTCATTTGGAATCAAAAACATCACGCACCAACACCAATTTCTAAAATAAACCAAATTTTTTTTTTTCTCTGAAAAATTATGTAAATAATTTCATATTCTTTTTTTGCAAGTGTGAGGGATACTTCCTATATTTAAAATTATTTTTTGAAGTATGGCCGCAGTTATTACTAAAATAAAATATATTTGGTCAATTCACAGGGTCTCTTAGAAGTCATATTGTCACAATGTCCTAATATATCACGACTCGGCGGCTCGGCTTAACCGACTCTTAGGCATTCGGCGTTGGTCTCTGCTGGTTCGTTACGATAGCACAATAAACATATCATAGAAAGTAGTATAATTTTAGGACATTTTTTGCTTGAAAAGCAATAAAAGCTATTGTGAAATATTGGGACACTATGACAATATGAAATGATAAGAGACTTTGTGAATTGACCAATTGTATTTCAAAACAAGCAAGAAAGTATGGTCGGTCAAGCCCGACCTTATAATACCCTTAGTGTAGGGTAAATGAGCAAAAACATTTTTCTTTCAAAATTTCAATAATTTATATTCGTGAGTGATTTTCGGAAGTTGGCCTTATATGGGAGCTATGAAAAATTATGGACCGATCACCATGAAATTCGGTCATGTGATTAATGTCTATATGAAAGTTATTTATGTTGCATTTTATGTATATACCACCATTTTTAAGAGATTTATGCTCGTTAAAGCGATTATCGGAAGCAGACCTTATATGGAAGCTATGACTAATTATGGACCGATCATAATAAAATTTGTTGACATGAATTTGATATATATAAAACTTATTTGGAGAAAAACTTGTGTAGATACCTATATAAATTAAACATTTATGACCGATAAAGTCCATTTTTTGGAGGACATTTGTATGGGGGCTAGGTGAAATAATGGACCGATTTCAGCCAGTTTCAATAGGCTTGGTCCTTGGGCAGAAAAAATTATATGTACTAAATTTTATCGAAATATCTTCAAAATTGCGACCTGTACTCTGCGCACAAGGTTTACATGGACAACCAGCCAGCCAGCCAGACGAACGGACGGACGGACGGACATCGTTTAATCGACTCAGAAAGTGATTCTGAGTCGATCGGTATAATTTAAGGTGGGTGTTAGACTAATATTTTTGTGCGTAACAAACATCTGCACAAATCCAATATACCCTCCCCACTATGGTGGTGTAGGGTATAATATTTAATGAAAATCTTTATTGCGTTTGGTGCGTGAACTTTTTTAACAACCGCGAAAAAATAATACCGTGGTATTTTATCTTTTTGAATGCTCTATTCGACAATCAATTTGTAGCCAATTTGCTACAACTTTGTTATATGACCACCTCATCCGTCGTCATCTGGCTACAGATAATAAGTATTTCGGGTGCGAAGTCAGGTCTGGTGGCCCGTGCTTTAGTTTTTTCCGGCACTTTATATTAAAATGGTGATATTTTTGATCAAATACTTAATAATTTAAAATGCTAAATGTACACGCAGAAAAAAAATATAGTTGTGCATTGTTACTGTAACCATTTCAATATTTGTGCATGGTTACTGTAACCATTTCAACATTTTTAACAATATTATAGTCACAGTAACTATATATATGATTGTGGTAACAATTATATGGTTAATTTACGATTCACATGAATATTTCAACCATATATATGGTTACATGATGAATAATTTTATCATAATATGTTGTTCTCAGATTATGATAAAAGAGCAACATAATATGGTAAATCTTTCATCATATACATATATAGTTGTCACAAACATATACATGTTTACTGTAACCATATATATGGTTGAAATATTCATGTGAATCGTAAATTAACCATATTATTGTTACCACAATCATATATATAGTTACTGTGACTATAATATTGTTAAAAATTTTGAAATGGTTACAGTAACCATGCAAAAATATTGAAATGGTTACAGTTATAATGCACAACTATATTTTTTTTCTGCGTGTATATGACATTTTTATAAAATTTAAAAAAAAAAAAAATAAAAAAATACTGACAATATACCAGGTTGTTATTTTTCCATTATTTACACTACATGCTGATCATCACAATCAACATGCAAACAAAATTAACACAAAAAAAAAATCGAAATTAAGTTCCTGTCACAAAACACTGCACATTTGATGGTATCCAAGTATTTGTACGTAAATCTATATAAATATATAAATGTCTTTGTAAGTTTGTTTGTTTGTTTGTTTGTTTGTTTGTTTGTTTGTTTGTTTGTTTGTTTGTTTGTTTGTTTGTTTGTTTGTTTGTTTGTTTGTTTGTTTGTTTGTTTGTTTGTTTGTTTGTTTGTTTGTTTGTTTGTTTGTTTGTTTGTTTGTTTGTTTGTTTGTTTGTTTGTTTGTTTGTTTGTTTGTTTGTTTGTTTGTTTGTTTGTTTGTTTGTTTGTTTGTTTGTTTGTTTGTTTGTTTGTTTGTTTGTTTGTTTGTTTGTTTGTTTGTTTGTTTGTTTGTTTGTTTGTTTGTTTGAGCATCACGCCTAAACGGCTGAACCGATTTTATTGAAATTTGGAACGTAGATAGATCCTTACTTGGAAGCGTCAATAGGCTATATATTTTTTCAATACTTGGACCAGAAAGGGATAAAAAGGGGGAAAAACGGGTAAAATTGGTACCTTTAGTTTCTAAACAATAATTACTAAACGGCTGAACCGATTTTTACATCGACAGGGGTAGCGAAGCGCACCGGGTCAAGCTAGTATGTAATATATCAAATACACACAAAAAAGAACATCAACGACAGTAGAACGGATGTTACCACAATGATCCTTATGACAGACATGCATGTAAAACAACCAACCATACAAAGCACACTCGCATATCTATACGGGTATATAAGAAACAGTATCCGACTAAATAATAGGATAGTGTGACATAAAAACAATATATAACGACACTTTGCAGAAAACCAAATACTCCCACGTAAACGAAGGAAAGTAGAAAAATTATATAATGATAAACATGAAATGGTGCACGAGTGTGCATGTCTTTCCGTTTTTATACATCAGTATCGCTGCCACTACTGCTGCCTGTCAATACAAAACAAAAGATGTCAATATACATTAAATTGAATATGGGAATGAACAATAAAAAAATATATTGTAGTAAATGAAAGAATGGAAAATATATATATGTAAATGTATAAAAGACTATTGTTAAAAACAAGTTGACAAAAATATCAAGTTAGTATATGGTACATTTCATGGCAACACAACTAGTGGATTCACAAGGTATCCTATCATGTCATATCGTCATAATGTTGTAATATTTTACAATGGTTTATCCGCCTCTTAGGCATTCGGCTTAGGTCTCTGCTGGTTGGTTACGATAGTATAATAAATAATTTTTTGCTTCAAAGGCAATAACAAAATTTTTAAATTATTGTGAAATATTAGAGTATTATGACAATATGACATTATAGGATACCTTGTGATTCCACTAAATATATATGTACATATGTGTACTGAAATTCAGATTGATTTATTTATTTTCTAAGAAACTTTTTGAATATTTTATTTCATGTGACAGAAAAGATAAAGACACATACATACAGTGACTCTCATTAATATTCGGTTTTTTTATTCTAGTTATTAAAAGTCAACAAAATTAATAGAAAATAATAAAACACCGGTGATATTATTTTTTTTTTTTTTTTTTATTCATAAGACATATTAAGAGATCAAAAAAATCTTATTTCAGAATTCTGAATACTGAACAAACAACATAAATAAATACAAAAACAAAAAAACTTTAATAATTCACACTTCATTAATATTCGGTTTTTTTAGCTCATATAACATTATTGTGTAAATACAAATTTAAAAAAATTATTTAATATCTGGTTGGATAGACCTTATTTTTTATAACCTCAGAAAGACTATTTGGCATGTTATAAACATTTTTGCAAGTAATCAACACTGATTTTATACCATTCTTCCTGCAGCCTTTTTTGAATTCGTTTTTCGAAGAAAGGGGATTTCCGCGGACTCGGCGATCTAAATAAGTCCTGAGCAGGCGTATTAATCACTTTTGGGCAATTATAAAGCAACCACTCACGAACAACGTGGGCTTTATGCTTAGGGTCGTTGTCCTGATACAATTAAAAAGTTGTTGCAATTTCCATTTTTTCTGCAGATTATTTCAAATTATCTCTCAAAATGTCCAAATAAACATGCTTGTGCATAATGCGTTCGATTAATACCAGTTTCCCAACCCCTTTCGCTGATATGCCGCCCTAAACCATTACACTTCTTCCTCCATGCTTAACTATTGGAGTAATATTTTTTCCTTTTAACTCCTAATTCGGCTTCCGCCACACCATAGTTTTTGCATGACTTTCAAATAAGTTAAATTTGCTTTCATCGAGAAAATTACGTCTTCCCACCAATTTACACCATTTTTTATATGCTCCTTAGTAAATGTTAACCGATTATTCCACGGCCGTATTGCCCGAAAAAATCCATTAAATTCACGATAGGTTTTTTTCGGGCAATTCGGCCGATGAACCCTTATTTTTTAATGGCGTGACTTATTGTTGCTTCTGAAGCAGTCTTTCCAAATTCCGCCTTAACTTCAGTAACAATTTTGGGGGCACTTAAGCGTGGGTTAGCCTTGATTTTTCTAACAAAACGGAGCTCTTTCATCTCGGTAAGCTTTTTTGTCTGCTCAGTTTGTTTTTAAAATCAATTCGATTCTGGTTTTTATATATTTTTCCTTTTTTGTAATGAAAATCACTAATTTTCTTTGCTCTAACGAAATATTTTTTCCTTTACGACCCATTGCGGATTTTATAAAACAAAACTTGAGAATGACAATGTTTATTTAGCTAACATTATTTGTTTGATGTTAATTAATGAGTGTATCCCAATTTTACAAATAATTTATGTAAATATGCAGATTTACAGCGGTGAATTTTATGGTAAAACTAAAAAACCCAATATTAATGAAGCATTTATTTCTATAGTACTTTAGTTTCTTATTATTTTAAAATAGATTCACTCAATATTAATTAAAACCAATTAGTGAAAAGTGAGCTCTAAATATATACATTCAAGTAAAAAAATAAACTTTAACAAGATGTCATTATATTCATTGAGAATTTTCGGATTTCAGAAACTGGTATATAAAAACCGAATATTAATGAGAGTCACTGTATGTATATATATTTTGTGGGTTTTTGATTATTTAAATATAAGTCTGCTTTTACACACAGCAAGTTTACTTGAAGCAAATCTCTTCGATTCTCTTTTAAACATGCTCGTCTGTTTACACACAGCAAGTCTGTGTTCAATTTTGTATGTCAAAACCTAATAGACGCCATAGTGAAAATGCGAAAACAAAAGAGAATTGAAGAGACTTGCCAGTACAAGCAAGTGTGTACGCCTCTTCTTTCTTCTTGCCTCTCTCTCCTATAAACTCAGACTTGCGGCAAGAAAACTTGTCCTGTGTAAAATCAGACTAATGGCGCTATGCTAAAAAAGAAGCAGCGTGAAAAAAAGCTATTGCTCCACTTTGTAGGCTTTTTAAAAGACATATTTGCCAAGGTTGGCAACCGAAAGCGGTATCGGTAATGGTAACGGTAACGGTATCGGTATTAATTTTATTATTATTTCGGTATCAGTATAACGGTATAAAACTGATATATCGGTATTAATACCGGCATTAAAATTAAATGCATCATCGAGTATTGCTGGCCGTATGCCACGAATTACACGAACACTGCATAGAGCAGTGACTTTACGTAGTTCTACAGGAAATAATCAGGAAGTGTCAAATCGCACGACCTTGGAGATAAATTAACAGCTCAATTACTCGAAATTAAGTTATCGCCAAAATTTGATTTCAATAAATCGATGTCACGCAGCGCTATCCTGTTAAAATCACATCTCGCCCGGATCTATGTCATCCATATATGCAAACAAAAAATCATTGATCATGGTGCGGTAATGATCTTCATTGAACGTAATTTGAAGAAATAAGGTGCGATGATGCCACCAGCATGTAAAGCGCACCAAACGGTGCAATTTTCTGGATGTAATGTAGGGTCGGATGTGCAACTTTGTTTATAAACAAACACGTAAAGCCAAAAATTAGCATAATCGCTGAATAAAATTTTGCGATAAAAAATGGTAATTTGGTAGCGTTATTCGAGCGTCAATCTATTCATGATGATTTGCCAGAGTATACTGATCATAAATGTCAAAAAGTGCGCGCTGTATGACAGTTCTTTTTACAGTTAATTAAAAAAAAACACCTTTATTTACGATTAATGTTTTTATATTTTTAACTTCGATCTCAGATTTTGTAGATTTTTTAACCTTTAACTGAGTAGGTGGTGCTAAATTCTAAGCCCTGTTTTTAAGTTTTATAAAAAAGATTTGTAACTAAAGACGTTGTAGGGTATACAAATCGGGTTACAAACTGTTTTTCCCGAAATTGTCGGTCCGAATTCTAAGGCTTTATATACGTTATGGGACAGGTATTTGAAATTTTATATTGATATTGTTTTAGTAATCGAGATATTTGGGCTGATTTTCCCAATAGATATACCAACATTGCTATAGAAACTGCGCTGTTTATAATGACCCCAAAACATTATATTTCAAGGGGAACGACAAACTTCTTATATCCTTAACACTCGTGGTGAAGGGTACACAACTACAGCAGATTAGGGATCTAATTATAGCTTAGATCTGCTATAATTGTAGAATATACGAGTATAAGGGTTTTCAAACAATTTGAAGCCACTTGTTTGCTTTTATTAAGGCCCTAATTTTGTAAATCACCTCACCAAAGTGATATTTATGTGGAAAGCAACAACAAAATTTAAAAAATTTTAAAAATTTGTTTTTGTTTATATGCAAAATTTTCAAATTATCAATGCCTGATTTTTGGTGCGTTTGTTCTGTTCAGAATTTGTATATAAAACAAAAACAATTTTTTAAAATTTTTGAAATTTTGTTTTTGCTTTCCACTAAATATCACTTTCGTGACGCGATTTACAAAATTAGGGCCTAAGATTTTTATTTGGGAATTCAAATTCTCTATTTTTCCTTGTTCCTTTTGAGTTTAAATTGTCCCATGAATCATTTTAAAGAAATTGTAAGATAAATCCGTCTTCTAACTAACGTTTCCACTATGATTTATTGATCAGCGATCATCACAGGATCAACGAAAAGAAAAAGTGCTAACTGCAAAATTTATCTTTCAACACTTTTTACAGCAGTACTTCGAAGAGAATAAATTAAATTTATTGATAATTGTCAGACAACTACACCATTTTTCATTGAAATTGAGAAATTCAAATTGAAATTGAGAAAATTCCAAATGAAATTTTGAATCTCCAATGGAGAAAATTCCAAATGAAATTCAGAATTTCCATTTTAAATTGAGAAAATTCCAAATGAAATTGGGAAAATTCTAAATGAAATTGGGAAAATTTCAATTGAAATTGAGAAAACTCCAATTGAAATTGAGAATTTTAATATGAAATTGAGAAAATTCCAAATGAAATTGAGAAATTCAAATTGAAATTTAGAAAATTTCAATTAAAATTGAGAAAATTCCAAATGAAAGTTAACATTTTATTTGAACGAACAAAAAGGGATTTAAAAGATAATTGAGAGGTATGCTTAAGCAACATGACCCGTGGAGAAATAATATGGCTTATTCCCTATCATCACATTTTCCTCGAAAAATGTATAACTCCAGTTAGGTTAAATTGTTCTTTATATAGAGGGGATATTGAGTACTTGATAGATGCCAAGAGTTGGGCAATCAGTTATCTAAACTCGTTCTGGTATGTGAAATTTTCGACACCTCTCTAACAACACTTTTACGATTGAGTCCCTATTCACCAAGGCTTGATCCTATTGAAATAATTTGTTTCAAAATCAAAAGTATTGTGAAGTCAAGGATGAATATGCTTACGGTTGGTAAGTATATAGGAGAGCAGAAGATTTTATATCTTGAAGAATTAATTAACGATTCCAAGTCCTGTATAAATTACTGGAGATTGCAGTAGAGCTATACAACGTACAACATCATTGTTATTTGTTTCATATTTGTTTAATGTATATTATTTATGTAGAGTTAAATACAATTTTCTCAATTTCATATTGAAATTCTCAATTTCAATTGGAATTTTCTCAATTTCATATTAAAATTTTCTCAATTTAAAATGGAAATTTTCAATGGAATTTTCTAAATATCATGTATAATGTTCTCAATTTCAATTTAAAATGGTGTAGTAAGAGTAATTTAAAGTAAGGGCACAACCTTGGCAAGAATGTGACGGAGTGTATAGTACTTTCCTTACTCTTCTACTTTTAATGACAAAAGTGTCATATTTGTGCAAGTAAAATGTATGTCTTTCGTGTTTACTTTTAATACTTCAACACTCGAGTTATTCTTACATTGCATCAGTGCGCTGCAGTGTAGTATTTTATGCCAAAATATGTACCTTAATTGTTCGGTTATGTAAGATTGTAGATTTAAACACGTTTCATTTTTATCCACCGTAGATAGAACATGTTTATGAAACGTGCTAGAGTCGTTTATTACTTGTAGGATTTTAGTTCATTTACTTATGTTTTTTTTATATTTCACAGGAATTTGGTGGCTTCTTACTTATTGCAGGTTGATGTTGTACAGCGAATGCATTGAGTAAAGAAAAGTATCCATTATTCTATTATTATGGTTCTTATTGGGGGTTACAAGGGAGTTTTCATAGAAATGGCTTAGAGAACACGTATTATAATGTGATTATATGGTTGAAAAGTTTAATGGTATTGTTTCGTTTTTGTATTTGTTTTTTTTTTTTTTTTTTGCTTTTGGTCAAACTTTGAATGAGCCAGGCAAGGCAGGCAACTATTTGAAAAGTAGAACAAAATCATTAAGCTCTTAAGAGACCAGGATGATATTATGTTGATAGACATGCAATTTATTGTGTGGTAAAATCATGAGTCATGATTTGCGGCATGAATAAAAGTACTTAAAAGTTGATCAACTTTTAAAAAAAATACCCTTCAAAGTTATTAAATAGGAAGAAGAGCTAGTATTAGTGGAATTTTTCTTTTGTATTTTATACAACTTTTTTAAATAGAAAACAATTAGGAACAACTTCCTACTAACCTGATAACTACCCAGCAAAAACTTTGGCAATTACTCAATAATTTATATTTCAATAACTATGTATTCAAAGTGTTGGCCATTGTTAGCTATGACCTTTTCCCATGTTTCTGGCAATATATGGATTCCGAGCTAAAATAACTGTCCCTCTTTTGAGGCGAGGCCATAAACGAATCAGCCAATTTCGAATAATCTGTTCTGAAGTGAAGCGTATCCCAGAGAGGGCGTTCTGCATCGATCGAAACAAATAGTAGTCGGACGGGGCACGGTCTAGACTATAAAGCGGGTGAGGCAAAACTTCCCAACCATTTCATTCTAAGTACTTTTTAGCAGGTATTGCAGCATGTGGCCGAGCGCTGTCATGATGGTAATATTACGGTTTCATGTCTGGCCGCATATTCTGGACGTTTTTCAGCCAATGCTCACTTCAAACGAATAAGTTGCGTTCTGTACAGGTAATTATTATCATTTACCTGTCAGAAATCCTGGAATTACCAGGGATTTATATGAAAAAAATTTGGGATTGGCATCCCTAGTCTCCACACAACCTCTGATTGTATGTGACCAGTCAAATAAAATATAAGCAATAATAAAAGAAAATCATCCCTTTCATCTGGTTTTATAACAAACGACATTTGGCTTTTTACAACTTCTCTATCCGTTTCCGTTACGTTGTTTCACAATCAAACAGATGCCAATTTGTGACGTTTCATTAAATCTGATTCGTGAACTCTACTGACTGTCGTACATAATATATGTATATGTGTTGGAGTCAAACCATCATGGCATAAGTATGTATGTATTTTTACAATATAAACTGAACCACCTTCAGTTGAAAACAAGTTGTGTTCAATACAAATATGTATTTTTTTGTAGATGTTTATTTCTACAGAATTGAAGACCAAAAAACACATGAAACACAGAGCAGCATGTTACAAATATACACAAATATGTACTTGTCCCAGCAGTTCCAGATAGTATCACGAACTATGGATTTTACCTATCATTGGGGTCGCCACAGAATTAGTTATGTAATTAGTTATTTTAACATGTGCGGAAGCTAATTGACTCTACATAATTGGCAAAGAGTAAACGTATATTTAGTTACAATTGACTCTCCAATAGTATTTAAAATGACTACACCTTAGATTACTTAGGAACACGAAAGTGACGAATCAGCCAAATGATAAGACATTAATGATAATTACTACCAACAGAACTGCTGGGTAACGAGAAATTCTCATACTCTGGCAAAACACAATCACATATATTGTACATACATATGTACAATTTGTTTGTTTACACGAATTTTTCACGTAACAAAAATAACAGTTCAATGATAAAAATTCCATATAAATTGAATTTTAATAAAGGCATTGGTTATGTCTGAATCCTTTTCATATAACCTGGCTTCTTTCCTAGTGAGTGTGTTTGTGGCAATGATGTATCAATTACACAGATAAGTAGGCAGACAAGCAGTCTCCTTGTGAGTGTGTTTATTTGGTGAAATGAAAAATAAAAATGGAGTCATAAAAAATTTAAAGGACATTTAAGAAATTAAGTGTTTGCATACAAGCGGGTAATAAAATCAAAGGACGCTTTTTTTTGGGTAAGATGAAGTTGGTAAAACAAACATTTAACGAGTGTAACGAAAAGCCAATGACCTTGCACATATTTTGCCGCATTTCTGATTCATGGGTTATTTTAAATGTAATGCCAATATTCGAATATACATAAATACCAATACTTAGTAACAGTGCAAACTTGCAAAATTAGTACATAGTAACACAAGTAGAACTTTTAATTTGTATAAAATAAGGTTAGCTAATGATTCGAAACGCTAACTTAGTTCCAAATAATTAATGCTTAATTTAATTTTCAAAATCCTATTAAACATTACATTAAAAATGCATTAAGAATTTATTCATGGGCTTATTCCTTATCACGTAAAACGTATTGAATTTATTCCTTTGTTCAAGTTTTCTTTAATTCAAATCCAATATAGAATAGCTTAATACAATTTATTGAATAATTGAATGATTGCAGTTTTCTATTATTAATTTTTCTTTTCAATTCATTTGATTAAAAGGAACTGCGACTAAGGCTAGAAAATAAGTACACGCAGAAAAAAAATATGGTTGTGCATTGTTACTGTAACCATTTACGATTCACATGATTGCATCAACCATATATATGGTTACAGTAAACATGTATATGTTTGTGACAACCATTTATATGATGAATAATTATCTGTTCTCAGATTATGATATCCATAAGCCGAGAGCAACATAATATGGTAAGTCCTTCATCATATAAATGGTTGTCACAAACATATACATGTTTACTGTAACCATATATATGGTTGATACAAACATGTGAATCATAAATTAACCATATTATTGTTACCACAGTCATGTAAATAGTTACTGTGACTACAATATTGTTAAAAATGTTGAAATGATTACAGTAACAATGCACAACTATATTTTATTTCTGCGTGTACGATTAAGGCTGCATTTCAAGCTTAAATTGAAGTAATATAGGAACTACGTTTGACGCTTAAATGATTGATGATTAAATTTAACTATAAGTAATATAATTATAAATGCAACTACAATAGAAGCTTAACTATAACTATAACTACGTTTGAAGATAAAATTTATGTATAAAAGGAACTGTGATTGACGATTAAATTGAACTATACGAGTAAAATGGAACTGCAATTAAAAATGGAAAAGAACTAACATTGATGCTAGATACTACGATTGAAGCTAGAATTGGACTATAATAAGATCAACGATAGAAGATAAAATTGGAACTTAAAATGAACCATGATTGAAGCTACAATTGGAATATAAAATGAATCATGATTGAAGCTAGAATTGGACTATAAAAAGAACCTGGATTGAAGCTCAAAATGGATTACAAAAATTAAATATTGATTAAAGCTAGAAATGGACCACTGAAAGAACCACGATTGAATCCAGAATTGGACTATAAAAAGAACCATGATTGAAGCTCAAAATGGATTACAAAAATTAAATATTGATTAAAGCTAGAAATGAACCACTGAAAGAACCACGATTGAAGCTAGAAATGGTCTATTAAAAGAACCACAATTAACTGTTAAAAATGTTGAAATGGTTACAGTAAACATGCACAAATGTTGAAATGGTTACAGTAACAATGCACAACTATATTTTATTTCTGCGTGTACGATTAAGGCTGCATTTCAAGCTTAAATTGAAGTAATATAGGAACTACGTTTGACGCTTAAATGATTGATGATTAAATTGAACTATAAGTAATATAATTATAAAAGCAACTACAATAGAAGCTAAAATTTAACTATAAAAGCAACTACAATTGAAGCTAGAAAATAACTACGTTTGAAGATAAAATTTATGTATAAAAGCAACTGTGATTGATGATTAAATTTAACCACACGAGTAAAATGGAAATGCAATTAAAGGTGGAAAAGAACTAATATTGATGCAAGATATGAACTACGATTGAAGCTAGAATTGGACTATAAAAGAACCATGATTGAATCTAGAATTGGACTATAATAATATCAACGATAGAAGCTAACATAAAGAAGGAACATAAAAAGAACCATGATTGAAGCTAGTATTGGAATATAAAATGAATCATGATTGAAGCTAGAATTGGACTATAAAAAGAACCATGATTGAAGCTCAAAATGGATTACAAAAATTAAAGATTGATTAAAGCCAGCAATGGACCACTGAAAGAACCACGATTGAAGACAGAATTGGACTATAAAAAGAACCATGATTGAAGCTCAAATGGATTACAAAAATTAAATATTGATTAAAGCTAGAAATGAACCACTGAAAAAACCACGATTGAAGCTAGAAATGATCTATTAAAAGAACCACAATTGAAGCTAGAAACGGACTACTAAAAGAACTACTAGAAGCTAGAAATGGACTATTGAAAGAAATACGGTTGAAGCTAGAAATGGACTATTAAAATAATCACGATTGAATCTTGAATCGGACTATTAAAAGAACCACGACTGAAGCCTAAAAACGATTGAAGATAGAATTGGACCATAAAAAGCTGAATTGAAAATAGAACCATGATAATCAAAAAAACTCAAGTATCTTGGCATCGAAGTTGAAGTGCAGGCTGACGGTTCTTTTAAAATCCTTTATTGAAATATGTTTATCAATAAAGTTATTCTAATCTAAGGACTGAGATCGAAAAATTCTTAACATATAATTTCCGTGCTCTGTCTTTGGCCTCTAAATTTTTAGCAGAGTTCCTGTCAGGAACTTTTTGAGCCGTGTATGTTTTAAACCTGCATTCTTTCAGTGGTTCATTTCTAGCTTTAATCAATATTTAATTTTTGTAATCCATTTTGAGCTTCAATCATGGTTCTTTTTATTGTCCAATTCTGGATTCAATCGTGGTTCTTTCAGTGGTCCATTTTTAGCTTTAATCAATCTTTAATTTTTGTAATCCATTTTGAGCTTCAATCATGGTTTTTTATAGTAAAATTCTAGCTTCAATCATGATTCATTTTATATTCCAATTTAACTTTTCGTACCAAATAGTCCGAGGACTGAGCTAACCGGGCTGCTTTCCTACCGGATGTGTTGGGAGCTCTTTTGAAAATGCTTTCTATTCTTTTGGCTTTAGAAACATCTTGTGGACCATTCCTTCTGCCTGAACCAGGTTTTCTATCAACGGACAAGTTCCCTCGGTACTGTTTAATAATATTGAAGACAGTTTGACGACAGACCTTTGATTGTTTGGCCAATTTTTTGTAGGACCAAGCTGGATTTTGTTGAAAATATTTAATAATTTTAGTAGGCACTTTTTTCTCGTTACACATTTTAATCAGATTAACAACAAATTAACTGAAGTAACATTTCACATGACCTTAAACGAATTTCAAACTAAGCACGTTTTAAACATTTTTGAAATGGGAAAGACAACGATCTTGTTATTTTGTTGAAAATGCAGCAGATTTTCGAAATTCATAATAATAAACATAAAAAAAAAATATTTTTAGACAAATCGTTTATAAAGCATATGTTTAAATTCATGATGTTATAGGAAACTATGATATAAAAAAAATCTTATTAGATTAAACAACATCAATCAAAAAAAAACACACACACAAATATGCAGAAATACATAAATATACCCACAAACAATTTATATCTAAAAAGTTTCCCAAACGTATACTCTTGAAGTTGAAACTTATTTAGATTAAATATAGTTAAATAAATAAACTTTATACTTATGACTTTAATTCAAACTGAGAATATAAATAAGTTTTACTAATTTTTTAATTCTATATTTTTGTAAAATAAAAAAAACTTTAAAGTGTGCCAGTAACACCTTTAGAAAACATGTCAATTGTAAATATAATTTAAATTTAACACTGATTAATTAACAATTTTTTTTATGTAAGAAAACCGATGACAGTGATGGCCAAAACTTTTCTTTTTATCAAAGAAAAGTTTTGGTCTTAAAAATTCGATACTAATGTAATTTGTTCTTGCAAAAGTTTGTGTGTGCTAAATAAAATTTTTTCGTAACGAAGTGGGAACATTTTAGTGTATGTTTCGAAAATATAACTTCCAATTTCTGGCAGGGATGTATAGAAAATTCAACTTTCTTTACATTATGCATGCATTAAATATGCTCATAACAAGTTATTTTTATTACAATATGCAAGAGAGAGAGAGAGAGAGAGATAAAAAACTAAGAGAAAAATAAAATGAAAATAAAAGATTTTTCCATTTAACTACAACTGCATACTACTTCTACTCATACACAACTCGTTATACAACTCAGCAAATTTCTATGAAAATCTATAAAGAAAAGTAGTATTTTTTTGTGTTTGACTAGTTGTAGGATGTGTTGTTATTGTCGCTGCGAGTAAGTATGCAAAAAAGAGTAAGTTGGCACACATGCATTACTCACTCATATAAATACTAGAGTGATTTTGTGTAAGTGTGCATAGTTTGCATATTACAGTTTTTTTTTATATTATTATTTCCATGTGGGTTTTGTTGTTTGTACATATATTTTTTTTTCTGTTTTTGTTTACATTTCTATTTTTTCATGTATGAACGTATGGGAGACGTGTGTTATAGTGTAATTGTATGTAACGTATACGCTAAGTTGTTCTTCTGGTTTCCTTTTTTTTAATATTACTCATTTCTCTTTTATTTTTGTTGGGGGATTTTTGTCATCTAACTAGCTTTGTGCATTAGGGTGCTAAGTTTCCAACTTAAATTATAGTTTAGTTTCCGTGTGGAGAGCATTTCTCAAAATTGTTGTTCTGTTGTCAGTAATTGTTGAGCTGAATATACTATCAAAGAACACATATGAAATATTGGTATCATGTTAAATGTCTTTGAAATACGCTTTCAATGCCATATCTAAAATCATCGTGTAAGTCCAAAAACATTGGAACTTTTGTAATTGTTTGCAAACATTATAAGATTTTTTAATTTTGACATAAACATAAATTTTGATAAACAATAACTTAGAATAAATTAAACATTTATTATAGCTGGGAACTTCCAAAACTTTTTCTTGGTTCCACCCTAATGTACATATGTGGTTACATACGTGTGCTGTTGCATTACTTACACCTTCATATACAAACTAAGCTACTACTTTATATATGAAATACTTATGATTCATGAGTGCTCATTTTTCATTCATGAAAATTCGCTATTTTTTTGCTGCTGTTATCGAAGATAATGTAAAACGTTAGCAAAAATCCACAAACAAAAAACCCCATAATATGCACATAGTATATGTAGTTTTCTTTTGAAAAGTAGCAAAAAAAAAAATAGATTGTTTATAGGCATGTAAAGATGTTGACGATGATGATAAGTAATAAAAAAGGCGTTATTTCATAATGTAAACGATGGCAGTGGCATTTGTTTAAAACACCACAAAGCTTTTAACTAATTTTGGTAAAATGTTAGCACAAAAAAAGGAATAGATATTTAAAACAAAGTATGAGCTTATGTTAAATACCTCTAATTTAGAAATATGGAAATTTTTTTAAAAATTTCTTATATTTTAAATTGCACTAAAATTGTTAGATTGTAGCACAAAGTTACTTCACTATAATCACAAAAACGGATCTTAATACATATGAATATGTAGCACATCGGCTATACTCTCTACATTATCACTATTGAAAATTATATAAATTAATTGCAAATTGGTGAATCTCTTATACGATTTTGAAAAAAATAAAAAAACATGAATCAGAAAATTTCTTTAGTATATGACATTTTTATAGAAAAGTTGCCCATGAACTGAACTAAATTTCTATTGTAAACTTGCCATGAAATTGACTAGATTTCTATTGGAAAGTTGCACATGAATTTTACATTTCTATATGATATTTTCTATGGAAACGTTAACCATAAAATAAACTACATTTCTATTGGAAAGTTGCTCATGAAATTGCCCACATTTCTATAGGTAAGTTGCCCAGGAAATAAACGACATTTCTATAAAAACATTGCTCATGAAACTGACTACATTTCTATAGAATAGTTGCCCATGAAATTGACTACATTTCTATAGATAAATTGCTCATAAAATTTACAACATTTCTGTAGAAATGTTGCCCATGAAATGTACTACAGTACTGTGGAAAAGTTGCCCATTAAATGGACTACATTTCAGTGGAAAAGTTGCCCATGAAATTGACTACATTTCTATTGAAATGTTGCCCATGAAATGCACCTTAACAAACATTAGGCCCGAGATGAGTTATTATTTAGATATATCACAAAATCAGTAAAATCTTTACAATAATGTTTAAAATATAAGAAATAAAAAAAAAATCGTTCAAGAAGTCGTAAAGTTTTGTTCAGTTGTTAGTCAGCGAAATAAACTCTGCTTTTTTTACACTTATTCTTTACATTATTAAAATTTTATTTTGTATAGAAAATAAGTGGAAAATTAAAGTTTAAAAGCAAATATTTAAATTAGCCCTATTATGAATGTCTAGGAATTGCAGTTTATAATAATAACCATTGGGAAAGAAAATTACCTCCATCCAGTCTTACTATTATTGTGCTACTCTATGTTACCTTAAAAAGCTCATTTTTAAATGACAATTTCAAATAAAAATCAATTTGTCTTATTCACTTTATACATTATACATATTTATACACACTTGTATAAACGATTATAATTTCTCATAGTTCTAAGCATTATTTTCCTCTGATACAAAATGTATTTTCTATATTTAAACAAAAAAAAAAAAAAGAAGAAAAAAACCAAACTATAATCAAAAACTACAAAAGAACGAAATGAAAAATGTAAGCACGTCAACATTTAGAAAATTGATAGCATTTTTTGGTCACTACAAAATTTATAAAAATAGTTCTATTTGTTACACGTATAAAAATAAAACGTTTATAACCAACGATGTCACACACATGCTCGCTTGCACATAAATACATACGTAGATACTTACATACATGCATATTTTGTGATAAATTACCATAATGTGTAAGTCATACGTAAAATCCTTTGATTATATGAAATTGCATACACACTCGCACATTTAAAAAAAAAAAATGCTAAAAGAGAAATAATAATAAAAAAGAGAAATTGTGTTGCGAATGAAGCAAACAACCCAAAAAATACTCGCTCGTACCAAAGTGCATGTTGGTAGCTGTGAGAGTGTTTGTGTAAAAAGAGGACATCATCATCAGTGGTTGTAGCAGGACGTTGGAAAACCACAATAAAAGTAGAATACCAAACTCCATCCAAATTGGGAATATCAAACTGACAAACACCCATAGCCCAGGGCAATGAAAACAGGATGTATATAGGTGTATGTGTTCACCCATTGAAACACTTGCTTACTTACATACATGTACAATGAAAACTCGTTTCACATGACCACATTTACAACGCCAGTCATGCAATTGTGCAAGTTTTAGATGCCCAATAGGAAATTGCCTCAAGAAATTTACTTGAAAAGAATGAAAAAAAAAAAACGGCGAATCAACAATTTGAAAAAAATACCTAAAACCGAAGCAGGGGTGGAAAATAAAATTTTTGTTCAGTATCAAAACAATATTCAAATAGTTCTATTGTCTTAACATCAGAGTACTAAAAATGTAAATTAATACTTAGGATTTTGTATTGAAAATACTGGTATACCCAAGATTTTCTATAGAAAATACTATTATATACAAGAGTTTTTAATAGAAAATACTATTATACACAAGATTTTCTATAAAAAATCCTGTAGAAAATACTGTTATACCCAAGATTTTCTATAGAAAATACTGTTATACTGAGATTATTGTTATATACAAAATTTTCTTTAAAAAAAATACTGTTATACTCAAATTTTTCTATGGCAAATACACACACTGTTTCCAGATTTGCGGCTTTATCGGCATTTTGGCGATTTTTTATTGTAAAAAGTTCGATTTGTCGAATTTTGTCCTCAAAATGACGATTTTATAAAAAGTTACCCTAAAGAATTTCAATATACCTATACTAAAGACTTTTTAAAATTAATAAAGCCTGATATATTACAGCAACTTGTTTTTCTCATTGTCGGTCCTAAATTTTAGTATTTACATCCTTAAAAAAAAGGTCTTTAAAATGCCTCTAATGTAATATCCATCCATATTGTCTATGCACATGACTTAGTATTCGATATACATTCTTATATGTAGGTAAAATATTGAGGTAGTTGTCGTTATTTTCTTGTCGTTATTTTCTAAGCCGTGATGGGCTTATTTTAATGGTTATATTATTGTACCAATCATGGATCAAGTATACACAATATTTACTATAGAAAATACTCTTATATACAAGATTTACTATAGAAAATTATGTTATACACAAGATGTTCTATAGAAAATACTGTTATACACAAGATTTTCTATAGAAAATACTGTTATACACAAGATTTTCTATAGAAAATACAGCTATACACAATATTTTCTATTGAAAATACAGCTATACATAATATTTTCTATGGAAAATACTGTTATACATAAGATATTCAATAGAAAATACTGTTATACTGAAGATACTTCTATACATAATATTTTCTATGGAAAATACTGTTATACACAAGATTTTCTATAGAAAATACTGTAATACACAAGATTTTCTATAGAAACTACTGTTATACACAAGATTTCATATAGGAAATACTCTTATACACAAGATTTTCTATAGAAAATACTGTTATACACAAGATTTTCTATAGAAAATACAGATATGCATAATATTTTCTATAGAAAATACTGTTATACACAAGATTTTCTATAGAAAATACTGTTATACACAAGATTTTCTATAGAAAATACAGCTATACACAATATTTTCTATGGAAAATACTGTTATACATAAGATATTCAATAGAAAATACTGTTATACTGAAGATACTCCTATACATAATATTTTCTATAGAAAATACAGCTATACACAAGATTTCATATAGGAAATACTCTTATACACAAGATTTCCTATAGAAAATACTGTTATACACAAGATTTCATATAGGAAATACTCTTATACACAAGATATTCTAGAGTTTCCAAAAAACCGAAGAATTTCAAAACCGCGGTTTCGGTTTAAAAAAATTGAAAACCGTTCAGTTTCGGTTCGGTTCGGTTTTGTGATAATTTATTAACTATTAAATCAGTTGATTATATAGGAAATGCTACACAAACTTAAAGTTCAAACTTGGCGAGTGTTCAGAGGATAAAGGAAATTTGGTAGTTTTTCTTTTAATGGTACCTTTTTAATACATTAAATAGTTAGCTTATATACATTAAAATTGGCAAATATGCTTCTCAGTAAAGAAATAATCAAGAATAGGATGCTCAATTATATTATGATACCGAAATTGGAGAACTAAAATAAACTAAGGAGTATTTTTTCGTTCTTCGAATAGTATTTTCTGAATTTTCTATAATATTGAACCTAGAATCAGGAAATTACTTTGAAATTTCAAACTTGACAGTGGAAAGTGTGGAAAACTGTTACTTTTTTCTTCGAATGGTACTTTTTATTATATTAAATTATATTGCTTCTGAGTAAAGAAAGAATGGAGGATAGAGGCCATAATGACATTGAGGTAACAGAAACTATTATTGAAATTTCTATAATAATGAACCTATAAGCAGGAAATTAAACACACATGATCCTGACTGTGTTAGAATATGAAAAAGGGATTTGCAGGTACTTTTTCCAACTAATAGTATTTTTTGAATATTTTATAACGATGGACCTAGAAACGCGAATTCAAAAGGGATAATTAATGTTATAATTTCTTTAGTGTAAAGGTACTTTTTGAATATTTTATAATAATAAAATATATTTAGTGTAGGGTATTATATGGTCGGGCTTGACCGACCATACTTTCTTACTTGTTTAAGGTTTGAAAACGATTTTTTGTAAACAAAAATTTTGGGTAAAACAAAATTGTAGAAAAAAATTTTAAATAAAAAGAAATGATTTTTTTGTTAAAAAAAAAATAAATTTTTTGGTGAAACAAATTTGTAATATTTAAAATATTTTCCTTGATTTTGATCCATTGTCGGTTCGAATTTCTATGGTTTTATGTTGCCGTTGTTTTATCTTTGTTCTCTCCTCGAGAATGAAGGTTTAGCTGCCACAAACAATTCGTTAGTTGTTCTCGATTGTTTGTAAGAGAAACTTCGCTGCACAGATCTTTCAGATATATGTACTTTCTAAATTAAATTGATCTAAAATTGTCTTATTCAATTAACCTATTTCAATAAAAAGCTTTTCCATAAAAAAAGTTTTTTTTTCATGAACTAACTCTTCACTTAACTGTTCAGTTTTTCCTTTCACCAAGAATCGACAGAATATAACGGATCTTTCGATCTTTTACAGATATATTAGCTGGTTTCCGACATCAATGAACTAAATTTAATGTAAAAACATCTATTAATTTCTATTTAAAGTCGAAATGGGCAATTGACTAAATGTATTTTTACATTTCGAGGTCAAATTTAAATTTCCCAATTCTTCCTCTTCGTGGAGTGTATAATATGTATGTCAAAATTGAATTTTAATCATTATATTTTTAATACATAAATCGTGCAATATGTTTAACCTTATTTAACACTTTAACCACATTCCATGCACATTTTTTTATTATGAGGGTTTGTGTATTTTCTATTCTTTAAACAACTTTAAACCTTAAAATTGAAGATTAGGCACAAATGATTCTGAATGAGTTAGAATTTGCAAAACGTGATTATAGTGATACTTTTCTTTTGTATTTTCTATAATAATGGACACAGAAATATTAAATAAGACATTCATGATGCTGAGTATAAATACAAAATGTGAGTCTTTATGGTACAGAATCCACATTACAATGAATCAATAAACAAGAAACTAGAGACATATTTTCCTGAGTTAGTATTAATTCACAAAAGGAGACTTAATACTACTATTTATTTCTTCCAATTGGAGTGGTGAAGCGCACCGGGTCAGCTAGTACACCATACTTTTATCGGATATTTGAAAATAACAAATCTTAAGATATTTTTACCGATTTGATTTTAGAGATATTGGATGAAAAAGTTTATTTCTCATTTCTAAATTTTGAATTTTTCTACTAAAAATAGATTAAAAGTCAAAACCGAAGAATAATTGTCGGTTTCGGTTTAGGCTTTGAAAACGCGGTTTCGGTTTCGATTAAAACTGAACTGGAAACTCTAAGACATTCTATAAAAAATACTGTTTTACTGAATATTTTCTATAAAAAAAATACTTTTATACTGAGATTTTCGATTCCCACAATATTTTCTAATGAAAATACTTTAGCTTTATGAAAAAATAAATTTGTCTTGTTTCATAATATTATTTAAAAGTATCAAAAGACTCATGGGAGTACTGAAAATTACGATCAACTTTTCTCATCTTTGTGTCCAGGTTTTGAAAATGATAAGATAACATTTCCTGCAGGGCTGTTAAATAAAAGAAAAATAAACGAACCAAATTCAGAAGTCGAAGTGACGGCAAAAAGGTGTAGTTTGTAAACATATAACCATCTAGTACGAGTTTTTTTTTTCTCTGTTTCTTTCTCCGACACACAGTCAGCTGGACGGACTAACCAAAATCCATCAGTATTACCAAACTACTACAACCATGTACTCCAATCTTAAACATCATTATTGTTTAAGATTTTCATTTTTTCAACGACAACAAATTCAACAGCAGAAAACTACTCTAGTTACCGATTATTAACGTAATTATCGGCAGCAAATACTCTTTAAAAATGTTGGTGAATAAAAGAGATATTTGAGTAGGAAGGAGGGAGAGAAAATAATTTTATTCAAACACACATGCATACCTAAAATTTTCCTTCTACTACCTTTTTAAATCATAAACATTTTTTTTTTAGATGTAAAACAAACTTTAGATTTTGAAATGTTTCCTTTATGACGTATAATTAAGTGAATTACAAGTTTATTAAAGCGTTGTAAACTATGGTTTTGTTGTTGCAAATGGTTGGATAAATTTATTGAGGGTACAAATCGAAATACTTGAGTGTTGTTGAGCAATAAATTTTCAATTGTAGTTTTTAAATGAAACAATAATGCCAATTAGAAAATGGCAATGTTCATGATAACAGATAAGGAAAATGCAGTATGATGTCAAAGGTTTATCTAGTTATTGGAAATTTTTAATTGCAAAGTACTTATGTATTTGTCAGAAAGAACTTAGTGATAACATGTGTATACAGTTTTGTATAAGTACTCGTATGTCATAGCGTCTGCATTACTTAGAAATAGTTTAGTAATGGATGGTTTATTATCTGAAATTCTGAATCCGAAAACGGAAAACGGTTCGAAAATGTGTGCTAAATACATTGCAATTCGAAACGATTTCCATTCGAATCGAATTAGCGAGTAACCCCCCAGAGATGGAAAAATCAATACTTTGTTCATCCTATTACTTTTTTAAGGATTGAAAACGATTTTTTGTAAACAAAAATTTTTTGGTGAAACAAATTTGTAATACAGTGAGACCTCGAATATCCGTAATGGTCGTGACCAGGAGCATTCTGGATAATCAATTTTCCCGGTTAATTGAGTACCAATTTTTAGTAGTTTTTTAATAATGACATTTAAAGCTCCATATTTCTCACTGATCCATCGGTTGGATCAAAGTCGTCCAATTTGGTGGGAAAAATTTCACAAAAACGTTTTCAGCATTGAAATCCTGCACGTCTGTATGTTGTCCAATGGCAGAATGATTTTACTATCAACTTTTAGACGGATTTTCTTAAAGTTCTCAGTCACATCTGGTACTAAGTTATTTTTAAAACATTCTCATGCACATTTTTTAAAGCTCTTTCCAATAATGCACTTGTGTGTACCAGCAGCATTAACGCAAACTAATGAGGTTAGTCTCTACTTTGAGACCTTGTGTCATTCTATGAAATTTTCATTATGGCAAGCCAAACTTTTCTCAAGTAAACACTTTCCATTCTCCATTATCTCATTGGAGATTTTTTTCATTGATTTGAATTCATTTAATTTTTCCTCAAAAATTGTGGCAGCTAAACAGCTGAATATTTTTCTCCTGCAGCATTAAGTTTGTGAATACAATGTCGTTTTTTTCTTAAATTTTGAGTGGAATATTTTAGACTTTTCTTCACTGTTAAACCAGAAATTGGAGTTCCTTTAAATCGTTCCTTCCGGAACCATTCTTAAACAGCAGTTTTTAAAGTTTTTCGGTTTCCAAACCCAATAACAGAATCACTTTGATTTTTATAATGTCTAACACTCCTCACGCCAAATGCTATCGAAAAATCGATGGGACAATATCAAAAACTTTTTGCCTTACAAATCGATCGAGGGAATTCCCCTTTTTCGTTGTATTCATATTGTGTTTGATTGTTCAATCCCGGATAATAGAGGTAATTACGGTTTATCGATGCAACAAAATTTAAATCGATCCAAAAACATATTATTTTTCTTTCCCGGATAATTGATGTTGCCGGTTAATCGAATCACGAATAATCGAGGCCTCACTGTATTTAAAATATTTTCCCTGACTTTGATCCATTGTCGGTTCGAATTTCTATGGTTTTATGTTGCCGTTGTTTTCTCTTTGTTCTCTCCTCGAGAATGAAGGTTTAGCTGCCACAAACTATTCGTTAGTTGTTCTCGATTGTTTGTAAGAGAAACTTCGCTACACAGATCTTTCAGATATATGTACTTTCTAGATTAAATTGATCTAAAATTGTCTTATTCAATTAACCTATTTCAATAAAATGCTTTTCCATAAAAAAAAGTTTTTTTTTTCATGAACTAACTCTTCACTTAACTGTTCAGTTTTTCCTTTCACCAAGAATCGACAGAATACAACGGATCTTTCGATCTTTTACAGATATATGAGCGACATCAACGAACTAAATTTAATGTAAAAACATATATTAATTTCTATTTAAAGTCGAAATGAACAATTGACTGAATGTATTTTTACATTTTGAGGTCAAATTTAAATTTCCTAATTCATCCTCTTTGTGGATTCTACAATATGTATGTCAAAATTGAATTTGATTTGTTTTACAATCATTATATTTTTAATACATAAATCGTGCAATATGTTTAACCTTATTTAACACTTTAACCACATTCCATGCACATTTTTTTATTATGAGGGTTTGTGTATTTTCTATTCTTTAAACAACTTTTTCCTGCAGACACTAAACATAATATTTATGCTACAGATGAATAGATACAAGTGCAAAATAATAGAAAGAAATGAGAAAAAAAAATAACATACTTTATTTTATTTTTCGTAACAAAAGAGGTCAAAATAGGGTCAATTGTTTGACTGACTTAGTAAACAATTTGAATCAAAAAGAAAATAAAAATAGAAACTGAAAAAAAACAAAATAAAACTTTTACATGAGGATGAACAAAACAAAAACATACAATATTTAACACTAGACAGTACAATGGACCTTAGAGATGATCAACATTAATCAGCATTTTGTATATATTATTTATATACTTTAATATTATTTATGAATTTGTTGAAACAATTTAATACTTATTAAACAATTTAATTTCGTTCTTATTTTTTACTTTTAGACAAACGGAACAATCGAATAATGTGAAACGACTGCAAGCGATCAATGCAAAACGATCGTCAATATCATTAAACAAAAAATACTAAACTTAAACAAATAAAAAGACCTTTTACCACACAAACCAAAGATTTACCTTAAACTTAAGTTAATACAAAACAGTTGCCATCATGTCTAAACATAAAGATAACGATCATTTGCGCAATGATATCTATGAAAATCTGCCTTGTCAGGCCATGTTCAATGAGTCTGTACGTAAAATGCAACAGCAAAAAAATGTACAAACAACCAACCCCAACTCGAATAATATTAACTCGAACAAGGCTTTATCCCAGCAGTTGCTACTAAACAATATAAGTAATCAAAGTGCTCATTTGAATGCCACCAATTCGAATGCAAATGTCAATTTGAATGCAAATTCGAATTCGACACCGAATAATAAACATCATCATCATAGTAGTAAACATTTTCCGGTAGGACATATGCCAAAAGAAATGATCTATGCCACGCCGCTAAGAAAATCGGATCGTTATAAGAGTGGTGAACGTAGCAGATTACAGCAACCCTCAGCTCCAACGGCCAGAGCCATAAATGAAGCCAATGAAGTGAACGACTTAAAGCTGACCAACATTATGGACTACAAGCAACTGAACACCCGTGATAGTAATCGTTTGAGCAATAGCAATCGTAATGGTAACTCTGTACCGGTTACTGATTTGGATGATGAACCAGACTCTGGCTGTACCTCCAGCAATATGTATACCAATCAGGGTATACCTTTGCCTACAACTAGCGGTGGCAGTGGCTTTTCTATTAGCCACCAGTTGGAGGATCGTCGCATATTGAATTTCCTTAAAGACACTACTCAACTACACAAGAAAATGGAAATGTCTGGTAAGGATTGTCCAAACTCGAGCTTTTCCAATTTGGCCAGGGAAGAACATTTTGCCAATTTAGTGCAACAAAATTTTCCGGTGGAATTGTCTCGACGTAGTGTCGATCCAGAAGATGAAATGGAAGCAGCTCTAGAGGGAGCAGGTAATATGGAACGTAATCCCGAAGAAACATCCGATAACTTGGAAGTTTTAATGCAAAAAAAGATTTCCCCTGATAAAGAGGTCAATGGTTTTGTAGCCAATGGCCATCAACAAATGGTACATCATCATCATTATCCATCACATCAGCGCTATGAAGCCAAAGTTTATATAAATCGTGAATGGGTATTGAAAAAGATAGCCATGTGTTTGGAACAACGTACAGCTGGCAAAAAGTCTATGCCCGGTCTTCTGGGAGCTGTTGGTAGTAGTAAGAATGAACCATTTGCTGGTTCCTCACAATTTATGTCGGCGCGGGCTAAGGCTTCAGCCATATCCTCTTCAACCTATAATGGTTGCTTAGTGCTGGGTTCCAATGGCTCTGGCAAAACTTCCATCTGCCAAGCTATACTAAATGGCAATTCTGGCACCAAGGGCATATTGAATCGGAAATTGTTGGCTTGTTACTTAATTGAATCACAAAATCCTGAATGTCATAGTCTATCGTTGTTTATACGCAAATTAGTGTTGCAAATATTAAGTCACTCTTCACTTATTACCAAAGACGAATCGCAGCGTATTATCGATGAGGGCTTCTCTTTCCTTCAGGATGAGGTTCAACAACAAGAATACAAACTGGATGAAGCTATGAATAATATTTCTCTCGATGAAAACGCTGAAGATATTCTAATAGCCGAGCTGAAGAAAGAAGCTAAAGAATGTGATTTTACCGAATTGGATGATTTTCAAGAGCGCCGTACTTCCACCAACAAAAAGTCGGAAAATTTACAACTCTTACGGCAGAAATCAGAGCCAGCACCAGAACAATATTTCGATGAATCCGAAGTGCATGAAAAACAGAACTATGGCACTCATCCTCCTAAGGGATCTAAAAATAAGTCCAAAGCAGATTATGAGGAGAATAAAGATAACGATACGGAAAAGTTTAGGAAGAGGGATGAAGAGCATTCATGTTCATCCTCTAGTAAAACTAGTCCTGGTAAAAAATCAAAAATTCCCGTTAAACTAACAAGACCAGGTGCCGTAGCTTCTCCCGTTAAACATGTGAACGCAACAGCTAACAGTTCGGCAACAGTACCTCAGCAAGGGGGAGGAGAAGATATTGCTGTGGTAATTAGTGAAGATCTTAAGCAGGAAATTCAAGCGGCCATAGATGCTGATGACAACAATGAAGATTTAAAATCTGATAAAGATGAAAAACAGGACAACGAAGATAAGCCGGAAGCTGATAAAGATTTTGAAGAACTTACTAGATTAAATCAACAGAAAAAAGAGACAACGACTGAGGAGAGTAAGGAAAAAGAAGAAGACAACGAGCGCGATGAGCAGCGATTAAAGGAAGACAAACTTGAAGATAGCTATATCGACAACAATCTAATTGATTTTGATTTATCCGTTAATGGCAAGTCAACGGAAATAACTTTACCTGTGGATGAAGAAGAACCTATGTCCCTAAACACTCTACCTCCACCCTTGCCGAAGACTAAAAGTTGCCGCACTATTATAGCTGATGGTTACTATGAAATGTTACTCTCTAATCCTGAAATATTTGAATGTTTGACTGTTGATAACATAGAAAAGAATCCGGATGAATGTTTCAAGAAGGCTTTACTATTTCCTCTCTTGGAGTTAACACCTCCTAAGACGGCTCTATTACTGCTAATCGATTCTATCGATGAAAACTACATCAATGAGGGCAACTTAATTTCTACTTTAAAGGGAGGCCGTGGCAATGCCACTACCCACAAAAGTCGCAATGTTGCCGAATTATTATCGAATCATATACACCTCTTTCCGAAATGGTTGTTCTTGGTGTGCACTACCAAGAAACAAACAAAACAAATTACCAAGATGTTTACCGGCTTTAAGAAAATCACTTTGGATGATTTGCGCAAATCGCATGTTGTCAAAGATGTGCAGGAATATATCATAAATAGATTGAACTCTGATTTTAAAGACAGTATTATGTTGACCAAGGAGATAATTGAATCCCTACATCAGCTATACATCAAATCGAATGGTTGTATTCTTTACTTGGAAAAAGTATTGAATGGTATCAAAGAGAACTTTTTTAGTTTTCGAGAGATCAAATTAATACCCTGTACTTTGAATGGCTTGTATTTGTACATATGCCAGAAATCTTTCAATAAAAAACAATACATGAAAATAAGACCAGTTCTAAATGTGCTGTTGGCCTCCTCCGGTTATGTGGACAAACTTTTCTTGTTCAATTGCTTAAGAACACACAACTATACCATTGACAATGAGGAGTTTGAGAAACGTTTATTATTAATGAAGAATATTCTACTTTATGATAATGACCAGCAAAGACTGAAGATATTCCACAATTCCTTTTCCGATTGGTTGGTAGATGTTAAATTTGCTACTAAGAAATTCATATGTGATGTCAACGAAGGTCACGTTATGATCTCCATGTATTATTTGCTGGTGGCTGAGACTCTGTGCGCAAATACAGTGCGAAAATTTATCTATCATCTCATTAAGTCTGGAGAGTATCTAACCAACCGTAATATTGATTTGGATTTGATATTAATGCTGTTGGAATCGCGTCTCAATTTGAATGACTGTTTCTATACTAATCATTTAAACTGTTGTTCTCAGTGTGAAATGGATTTCAAAAATGATCCCAACTTTTTACCTAAAACCCGCAATATGATTGAAAAGTTTTTAAACAACGAATTGGGTGACGAATTCACACAAATGTTGTGTGATTTCTTTAAACCCAGCTTACCTACAGATGGTAAAATTTTAAAGCTACTCATCGAGACGGGCATTAATAACGCAGATTCACAAACTTCGTGCGAATCCTCATTAATGTCGCCCGAGCTTTCAGAAAAGTCGCAAAACATAGACTTTGAATTAGCAGATCTGTTGATATCCAGTGAAAGGTCTTGTATTTTGGAGACCCAACGACCTACCAGTCCTTCGGAGAAAAGTGAGCCACATCTTGAAAGCCAGGATGACAATGCGTCATCTACTCTGCATCAACTCTCAGATTCCAATCGGTTGGAGTTGCATAAGGGCAAGGCCTTGATACATATATTGGCTAATGATGGCAATCATTTGCTACTAGAACGAGCTTTAAATGCTTGTAAAGGTCCCATTGATTTAGAAATCGAGGACTACAATGGCCAGACGGCCTTAAATATAGCATCACGTAATGGTCATTTGGATGTGGTTAAGCTGTTACTAAACTTCTCTCAACCTTGTAATGATGGCACTGGTCGCATGAAACGGGTCGATGTAAATCATGCAGATCGCGATGGTTGGACTCCTTTACGATCAGCCTCTTGGGGAGGACATACAGAGGTTGTTAAATTGCTTATAGCTCATCCAGCTTGTAAAATCGATTTGGCTGACAAAGAGGGACGCACTGCTTTAAGAGCAGCTGCTTGGAGTGGTCATGAGGATATTTTGAAAATACTCATAGAACATGGTGCCGATGTTAATTCTGTTGATCGCCAGGGACGTACCTCTCTAATAGCTGCCTCATACATGGGTCATTATGATATTGTGGAGATACTATTGGAAAATGGAGCCAACGTTAATCATCTTGATTTGGATGGTCGCAGCGCTTTATGTGTGGCTGCTCTATGCGGTTCCTCGGGTTACAGCAAGGTCATATCAACTCTGTTGGAACATGGTGCTAATACCGATCAGCTAGACAACGATGGCATGTCTCCGTTGTTGGTCAGTTCATTTGAAGGAAATTCTGAGGTTTGTGAACTACTACTCGAAAATGGTGCTGATCCTGATTTAGCTGACTTTATGGGCAGAACACCATTATGGGCTGCATGTACTGCTGGTCACGCCAATGTTGTTAAGCTTTTGCTCTTCTGGGGTTGTGGCATAGACTGCATGGACTCTGAAGGTCGTACTGTGCTCAGTATTGCTGCTGCTCAGGGTAATATAGAAACTGTGCGCCAGCTTTTAGATCGCGGTCTGGATGAGACTCATCGTGACAATGCAGGCTGGACACCACTGCATTATGCCGCCTTCGAAGGCTTCCATGAAGTTTGCCTTCAGTTACTAGAATCAGGTGCGAAAATCGATGAGTGTGATAACGAGGGTAAGACAGCATTGCATTTGGCCGCTCAAGAAGGTAGAACAAAATGTGTTCAAGTATTACTGGAGTGCCATGCAACATTTGTCGATCAGAAGGCACACGACGGTAAAACTGCTTTCCGTTTGGCTTGTCTAGAAGGACATTTGGAGACCGTACAATATCTGTTGAAATATAATTGCGACGTTAATGCTAAAGATGCCGATTCTCGCACTACTTTGTATATTCTGGCTTTGGAAAATAAATTGGAAATGGTTAAATACTTATTGGAGTTCACAGATGTTGATGTCAATATTAGCGATAGTGAGGGTCGAACCGCATTACATGTAGCTGCCTGGCAAGGTCATGCTGATATGGTGAAAATGTTGATAACATTGGGTAAGTTGTTGCAAGAGAAATTTGTAAGGAAGAGATTGTTAACATAATTTTTTTAAACATTTAGGTAATGCTGATGTTAATGCTATGGATTTGGAAGCTCGCACACCATTGCATTCTTGTGCTTGGCAGGGAAATCATGATGTGATGAATATTTTACTCTACTTTGGAGCTTTGGCAGATCATGCCTGCAAACAGGGGGCCACAGCTTTGGGCATATCAGCTCAAGAGGGTCATGAGAAGTGTGTCATAGCATTGTTGAAATACGGTGCCAATCCCTATAAATCGGATCATTGTGGCCGCACACCCATCAAATTGGCAGCCAAATCGAATCGCACAAATATCTTAAAGATTTTTGATAACTACACCAAAAGTAAGTTTGTAATTTACTTTAAAATTGTTGTTATACCATTTATTTGATACATTTTTTATTTATTTTTTAGATGAATCTAACAATCCCTTGGAGGGCAAATTTCATCATGCGAATATATTACGTTCACCTGATCAGCCACCATCTATACCCGCTCATGCTAATTTAGGTGTAGGCAGTTTAACAACATCACCATTCCCACCACATGCCTCAGCGTCATCTGTTTGTTCGGCCGCCACCACGGCCACTGTTAATAATAATATGGCAGCACCCAGTATACTAAATGCCTCAAGTTCAACACACAGTTCAAATAATTTCTATCAGAATACAATGCAATCGGATACCAGCAGTTTACACAAACGTAAAAGTGTTATATCTAGTCAATCCACAGGCAGTAGTAATGATGTAAGTAAAAACACTATTCTCTCCTTTCCAATTGAAAATTTAACACATACACTTTTATTTTGGAAATAGGCGCCCCTTACATTTACCCAGCAATTGCAGCGTCAAACCAAACTAAGCTCTCGCAACAATCCATTTGTGCAAAACTCTCCCATGATCAATGCAAAACACAATTCTGCATCATTGGCTCACAAAAATTCTGCTCACCAAAGGCATTCACAAATCCTACCCGATCTCAATGAACATCAAATGGGTGAGTAACAACAGATTTTGTACTTTGTATAACAAAATAAAAAAAAATAATTATTTTCTTTACAGCTGCTCATATGGCCAGTAATGAGGCAGATCTTTATGATATGGAATGCATGTCACCATTATATGCTACACCACCCCACTCTCCCAGCAGTGAGTTAAGTTCGCCCGGCCAATTGCCCTCTATCAATAATATAGATGATTGTGCTGGTGCCTCGGGTCTGAATGGCAGTAGCGGTGCCAGTTGCTCGGGTGGCAAATCGGCATTACCCGATAATCATTTTGCCCGTGATACTCATATGCGTATCATTTTAGGGAATCTTAAGGAAAATCAAGCCAGTTCATCAAGGTAACTATTTAAAACAGTTTCAATATTAGATATCAATATTCCCCTTCAAAGTACGGGTGCCTTTCATATAAACTATTATTTGAACCGGGCACTATAGGTACATGTCCTAGCTAAGGCTTAGCTGGATAAGGTATATCGTCTCATTTTCATATCGATAGAACATTGAAGCAACAATGCTCCAGTTTCTATAAGTCACCTCTTCTGTAAGCGGTCGAGTAACTCCAAAATAGACTTCGAAGCACGGTTCTACACATGAGTGTTGTATTTAATATTCTGTCGGATATAAGTGCTGTAAATAATAAGAAGATTAGATGAAGTGAAGTATTTCCTATACCATTTTAAAAAACCGAGTTACTTGAATGCTTCTTTCAATATTTGAAAGATGTGTCTAGTCCAGCGGACATTGCACTGAATTCTCATGCCTAAAACATGAAGCAACATGATCTGTCGTGCTTTTGTGTGTTAATATACAACATTGAGAAATTGTCACAAGATCTTGATTGAGCGCATCATATATGTTTTGCATCATTATCCCAAGCTTTGGCTACAGTTGAATGAATATGAATAGAAAATTCATAGCATCTGCAAAGAACAGATAGGGTTGGAAGTTTAAAGTAGAAGATGATTTAGAAAAATAATGCAGGAGAAATAACGGGGTACCGCAACCCCTCATTAAACCTTGAACTCGTCTGATGCGATCCCATCTATAACAACTGATATAAGTAGTGCGATATCTGAGAAAGCTCGCTGTAAATCGAGAGAAGCTATCACTAACACCAAAAGCAATAAGTTTCGATAAAAGTGCACCATGGCAGACTCTATCGAACGCCTTGGAAATATCTCAGGCCACCACTTTATTTTCATCAAAATGGTGAATGGAACGACACCATCTTTCTGATCACTAAGTAACTTGTAGGCTTCCATATTGTTACGTTTTTACCTTTTAAAAACGTGGGTTTATTTCCTTAAAAAAACCAGTTTTAGTAGTTTAAAATTGTAACAGCTCTTTATTTATTTAGAATGTACAACAACAACAGAATTAAATAGTCACTCAATGTCTTTATACACGTATATCAATTCGCGGAAATGCACACAAACTTTATTACGTACAACCTTATATGCACAAGACAGTTGATGGTAACTCTAACTGCGCCAATGATAAACTCAACTCACAACTGCCAGCTCTGCCACTATTTATACACGCGCCATCTATCGGGAATCTTCTACAATGCTCTTAACGGACATACTAGTACATTCGATTTCTAGAGCTTTTCGATGTCAACATTTAGTGTTGCCATACTTACAAACAATGCTAGTCTCCACTAATGGAAGTGTTCATAAACATGTTGAATGTTTGCAGGCAGTAGTTACAGACCGTTAAATTCAAATCCTCATTGCACATTCGTAACAATATATTTAACAAGGTGATAATTGATCATGCTTTTCATAAATGTAGAAAGTTTAGATCAAATTGCTATTGGGCTATAATTTATAGGTTTGTCGGCATCTCTTTTTACATAAGCAACCATTCAGCACTTAAAGGTTCAATTAGTCGTGCCTTACCATAGCAATATCATAAGCATTTTACTGTCATGGCTATGGCGTTATGGCATGTCACCAATAATCAAATACATTGTTGCCCAAAAGCTTTGTTCGAACAGCTGTTTTATATGGTTACGGTTATGGCACATCTAATTAAACCTTAAGAAATTCGCCGGCGGGGTATAACGTTCTGAAAAAGTTAGCTAATGGAAGAGCTAAAGTCGAAGAACACTGCTTCAAGAACAGTGCTGATATAACACACGGCCTAGGATAATTATTTATGTTGAGATGAGCTCGCGCGAACTGGTACTCTTTAGAGCTCAATTAGTGATTGATTTGCAAATATTTTAGCAAAAGAGTAGGAATTTAGGAACTAGCGTTATACTTTGCTCTTTTAACGAATGACCAAAAGCTTTTACTGCCCCATGGAGCAGTAAGAACTTTTGCTCGAATGCGCTGCTCTGTCCGTGAAACTTTACGAAGTTCGGAGAGCGAAAAGGAGGCAGAAAAGGTTTTTAAATTCTCACCGAATTTTGCAGTCATTCGTGAACTAAAGTACTGCACAGTGCCTTTTGATCATGGTTCTTAGGGCCCCTATAATACAATGTACTACTTCTCTGATCATATACTTAAGCCAATAATCATTAGTAATTTCTAATACAAGTAATTATACATATTGTTATTTCCTAAAAACATTTATTCTTTTAACAAATGACCAAAAGCTTTTACTGCCCCATGGATCAGTAGGAACTTTTGCTCGAAGGCGCTGCTCTGTCCATGAAACGTTACGAAGTTCGGAGAACGAAAAGGAGGCAGAAAAGGTTTTTAAATTCTCACCGAATTTTGCAGTCATTCGTGAACTAAAGTACTGCACAGGGCCTTTTGATCATGGTTCTTAGGGCCCCTATAATATAATGTACTACTTCTCTGATCATATACTTAAGCCAATAATCATTAGTAATTTCTAATACAAGTAATTCTACATATTGTTATTTCCTAAAAACCTTTACATACATTCTGCTTTAATAAACACACGACTTATTTTTTCCTAAACTTTTCTTTCAGCAAAAGCAAACGTAGTGGCATTACCACAAATCCAGCAATGCGTCTAATACGCAGCCGATTTGATTCCGCTGCCCAGCTAATAAGACGTACAAATAATATACTCTCTAGCAGTGGTCAGGGTTCATCAAGTATTGGAGTCAAATCTGGAACTTTCCAGTGGCGCAAAGAAAGTCAAATGTAAATTTAAAAAATAAAAATATAAACAAAAAATGTTATAAAAAATTAAAATAAAAAAAAATACATACATTTAATTAATATTAATTTAAAAAATAAAAATAAAGAAAATTATGTAATTTGTTAAATTTTTTGTTTATTTATGATTTTTAAGTATTTGATTTTGTGATAGTTTATTTTAAGTTTATTCAATATTATTTAAATTATTTAACAAAAAAACCCCAAGTAGAATTATATAAAGAAAACAAAGTAGAAGAGACCTTAAATGAAAAATATTGCAAAAAATATATAAAAAAAAAATAGAATATTAAACATTAAACACAAAACACACATAATTTATTAACAAAAAAAAATTAATGTAGAATGAAAACGAAAATTAATTTTTTCCGTAGTTAATTGATCGAATATGAAAGTACACTGCAGGAAATTAATATTTAACATGAAGAAGTAAAAAATATACACGATTTAACAATTAAAGAACAACTTGAAAAAATAAAAGCAATATTTGCAATTATTAAATTACATTTAAAAAAAGAAAAATTAATTAATTAAATTAAGTTCAATTATTTAGAAATGTTTTTCTCTTTAGTTTTCTTATCTTCAAACTAGTTTTAATATACATAAATAAATCTAATAAAAATTTTAGTTGAAAAATAAAACGACATTCTCTCAAGAAACATACAAATATTAAATTTCCTTAAGAATTAAAAACAAATTAAAAATTAATATTGTTTTTTAGTTTAACAAAAAAAAACAAAATGTACTGACACTTATTATTACTATTTAACACATTAAAACAAAAAATAAAACACACCCATACATAGAAAACATAATGATATGAACAATATTTAAAATACATACATACATACATCCATACTTAAAAATTTAGTAATTTAATCTAAACAAGAAAAAAAAAAAAAAACAATTTTTAATAAATTATTTTCAATTTTTGTGAACAAATAAACACTTTTTATTTTATTTATTTCTAAATTGTTTTTAAATTTAAAGCTATAAAAAAAGAACACTTTTAATAGGAAATCTAAATTTTATTCGATGTTTTTAAATTTGATTGTAAAGTAGAATCTCTAACTTTTAAATAAAAAATGCATAAAAACATAGAACACTTTTAAAAGAAATTCAATTCAAATAAAAATCAAAGTTTACCTAACTTCTTCCTATTTAAAAGCTAAATATTTAGATATGTCCGTCTGTTGAAGGCACGATAGGGCCTCGAGGGTAGGACTTAGGGGGAAAATATTTCGAAAAATATTATTTGTTAGATATTGAACTAGGACAAAATCGATCCAGTAGTTCCAGAGTTGTGGACCAAAATAGAAAACCTCGAACAATTTTGATATTTTTTAAAAATATTTTTCTTTTTTCTCTATATACAAGGTGGCGCAAAAGTAATCCTTCTATCAGAAAATGCTATAAATTTTGCGATTGGCCCCTAATGTCAATTCTGTTTTGAGATTTGTGTAGTAAACACATGCGAAATACACGTTAATAAACAATGTTACGCTGCACTGCTCCAGAACGCGGAATATTGCTGACTATTTATTTGACCAATAATCGGCAAAATTTATAGCATTTTCTGATAGGAGGATTACTTTTGTAATATTACCATGAAAATAATATCTGTTTTATGTAAATATGCAAAAATCAAACTACTTGATTGTGAATACCGTATCACATTTGATCATTGCCTCCATATTAAGTTCACTTACGAAAATCACTTAAATACGCATAAATCTCTTATACATATTGTAATCATTCGACATATATATAGTCCATTTATGAAGATCGGCCCTTCGGAAAAACACATTCGCCTACATTAATTTCTTACAAATGTCTAACACTGAATACAAAATATATGCTTCAATTTAGGTTTATGACATCTTTGCTAGATTTCCAACTCGAACCTTCTCTTTTAGGTTTCTTATTCTAGGGTGAAACGTAAATTGTAATGAAACTTTTTCATTTTAAGAGAAACTACCAAGATTAGCTACCGAGTCGAAACTGTAAAAAGGTAGCGGTAGCGCTAACTTGAATTATTTCATGTAACGGTAATTTAACGTATGTATTTAAGGTAGCGGTAACGCTAACTAGAATTATTTCTGTAACTGTACTTTAGCAATACCAGTATTTTCTGTTATTCAAACGTATGTAATTGTAATGAAACCGTTTGAGAGCAAATACTGTAAAATAACGAAAATTTTAATGTTAACGGTAATTTCTGCCGCATTAAATTATTAAAAAAAAGTTACAAGAATTTTTTAATTTATTAGTGAACAATTTTCAATTTTTTTTTTTTTTTTAATTTTTTAAAAAAATTTATTTTTTTTAATATATTTCTGAATACATTTTTTATGACAAAAAAAAAATTAAAAATAATTCGGGTTAAAAAATATTTTTCCCAATTTTGACCCATTGTAAGTCCGACTTTAACCTTATATAAAAATCGAGGTTGTCCTGTTTTTATACCCTTCAGCTTCGTGAGAAGGGTATATTTAAGTTTGTCATTCCGTTTGTAATTTACACAATATAATTTTCCGACCCTATAAAGTATATATATTCTGGATCCTTATATATAGCGGTGTCGATTAAGCCATGTCCGTTTGTCTGTTGAAATCAATTTTTTGAAGACCCCAAATAACTTACAAACTTGATTCATACATCAATATATCGGGAATTTTTCCGGCTCGGTTGCTATTTAAAATCGAGAAAATCGGCTTTAACCCGAATTTTTTTTTTAACAAAAAATTTTTTTTGTCATAAATTTTTTTTCACTAGTAAATTAAAAAAATTTTTGAAAAAAAAAAATATTATTTTTTAAATTTTGAAAAAAAGAAAAAATTAATTTTTAAAAAAACAATTTTGAAAAAAAAAAATTCATTTTGTTTACCTAAAAATATTTAAAATTTTTATTTTAAAGTATAATATGGTGAAGGGTATATAAGATTCGGCACAGCCGAATAAACAGTATTGGCCATAACTAAAGCACCCCCTCAATGGATTTTTTCAAATCATAATTTTTTGGATAAAAAAGGTTTTTTTGAGATGTATTTTGTATATATTTTATTAACTTATATTGTTAATATTCATATAGTGTTCATTTAGGAAAGGATAATTTTATGAACAATTAATTTCAAATGCTAAAACGTACAAAAACACAAAACGCGGCGGACAAAACAAAAGCACCCCCTTATAAGATGTTTAAAAATTTGACTATGCTACTGCATGTTTGCAATGTCAGTTAACTGGACTCACAACGGATGCATTTAAAAATTCCAGAAGATTAAAATAAAGGAAGGCGTAGTCTGTATAATTTAAGTTCCATACAGTTTATTGTGAGAAAAAAATGGATGGCAAGGAACAAGTACTCCAGTGAATTTAAAATTAAATTTATTGAAGACTGGAAGCCGGGCTTATTACGGCATGAATTGAGTAAACAATATTCAATTAACAGATCAGTTATTTCCCGGCTGATTCCAAAGTTTTTGCAGACTGGTCGTATATCACCGGGGCATTCTGGAGGACGTCCGCGTAAAACCACACGATATGATGATTCCTTGTTCAAAGGACCAATCCAAAAAGATCCTACAGCATCTGCTAGTCAAGTAAGAACAAGTTTAAGATTATGCGTTAGCGAAAGAATAACCCGTAGAAGAGCAGTAGAAGCACAATTATTCAGCCGACGACCAGCAAAAAAGCCGCTTATATCAGCTAAGAACAAGAAAGCTAGACTGGAGTTTGCCAAAGCCCACATCGACTGGAGTGTCCAAAAATGGAAGACAGTACTGTTCTCTGACGAATCCAAATACAAATTAAAAATTTCCGATGGAATAAAGCGTGTACGCAGACGAAAAGTAGAAAGACTGAATCCTAAGTATTGCAAAGGAACAATTAAACATGGAGGGGGCAATACTATGGTCTGGGGTTGCTTTTCTGGTCAAGGAATTGGGCCAATTCATAAAGTTAATGGGATTATAGATCGGTTCATGTACCGTGATATATTTAAAGATGTAATGTTGCCTTATGCCAGTGAAGAGATGCCACTTATAGGGAGGTTTCAACAGGATAACGATCCTAGGCACACCTCGAAAGTTTGTAAGACTTGGCTGCAGAGCAATAAGATTTAAGTTCTTCATTGGCCTGCTCAATCTCCCGATCCCAATTCTATTGAGAACTTGTGGGAGATTGATAATATGAAAATAAATCGTGAAAATTGCAGAAATAAGGATCGGCAATTTTTACGATTAATTTCAAGGCGTTATTATAGCCTGGGAAGGAATTTCGCAAGACACCATAAAAAAACTAAATATCTTCTATGCCTAAGTGTCATCCAAAACAAAGGATTTGCAACAAAATATAAATTAAACATTTTTGTATACTATATCCATGAAGGGGTGCTTTAGTTTTGTCCGTTTTATTTTCCAGCTTTAAATATCTTTTGATTTAAAGTTACCTCTTATAGAAAGATTAACTTTATAAGTATTTGTTTATCAATAGTAAATATATTAACAATTGAAAATAATACATAATAAAAATTTAAAACATTGTTTTTATAAAAAAAATATAATATGATAAAAATTCACTGAGGGGGTGCTTTAGTTATGGCCGATACTGTAGCTCTCTTACTTGTTTTCCTTATATCTCAGCCATTTGTGGACCGATTTTCTAGATTGATATATGAAACATGTATGTTAGCTATTTAGGGGCTACGGAAAGTTAATTTCAACATACAGACGGTCAGACGGATATTGCTATATCGACTCCGCTATATATAACGATCCAGCATATATATACTTTGTGGGGTCGCAAAATGGTATTATATTACAGTTTAAGTTCTGTATATTTCAATAATCTCAATTACGGAAAACAAAAATACTATTTCCAAATTTAGTAACATATGTATATAGAATAACGGTAACGGTATTTTCAATTATTTGTGTAACGGTATTTATGTATTACAATTATAAGCTAAAATATAATTTTTCAAGCTACTTGGAACAATTTTTGTGGCAAATATTTTCTAAAAAAGCGTAACCACTTTTTTAGCACACATTTTTTTACGTTGTTTACACTTACATTTTTTTTTTGTAAGATCAAACAACATCAAATAAAATAAAACTAAATATTTGTTTTGAATCATCCTATGTAAAATATGTTTTTGAAATAAATAAAGGAATTCAAATATATTTTATTTAGTGGTTACATCTTTTTTATCAAATATTTGCCAAGTGTGACCCTACCTTTACGGTGTCAAACCCTCTATGCCGAAACGAATCTGAATTAGTTCTTAATTCAATGATGTGGATTTCATTATACTTTAATATACTATTTGGAAGTATGGTATCTTCACAATATTGTTCCATAAAACGATGTCTAGAAATGTGTTAATAACAAACATAATATTTTCATCGAAAGACGTAGACTTTGAACCCAGGTAAATACCATTAAGACATCGTTAATAAATTTGTAAGTAGTAGACAGTCTAGTCTAGTCTAGTTAATCCGCGATCTACAACGAAAATTAAAACCTAGATGTTGCACCGATCTGTTATGTATTGGCAAATCGATACATACATAGCTGAAATATTAAAAAAAAAAACCTTTTCACAAAATTCCAAAAAGTGTTCTAATTCTAAAACTTTTTTACAATTTTAATAATTTTCTGTTGTCTAATTTTCATAATATTTCAACTTGTTAATTCATAAATTAAACAATTATTTTAAATATTTCTTTAATTCCTATGATTTTCTAATTTATTAAAATTTCTATTATTTCCTAAAAAACTATAAAAAAAGAATTCCTTGTGACCAATTTTAAACTAATTATAAGACACAAACCAAACTATAGACTCTTTTATAACAAAAAAAAAACACTCATAAACTATCAAAAAGAAAGAAATATTTTGTAAAACATTTTTTATGGTTTATTTTAAAGTAAGCAATTTACATAACACTGAAAATTTTAATTTAAACCGAAAATTTACGGAGTTGAAAACTATTTATATTCATTATCATACAGGAATGCAATGGAAACCCATTTCGAATACGACACCATTTGAATATTAAAAAATTAAGTGATTAATTTATTGTTTTCGTTTTGTAAATTGTTTAAACATTTATTTCGATACTTTTGAATTAGTTTGTATGACATTATTTTAAGCAAAGATTCGAACGAATCAAATCTTAATACAATTTTCAAAATCATGTTAAATATATACATATATACTCTTAACAATTCCACTAAAGCATTCAGCACGAATTAATTCTTTGTCTTAATTCCTTAATACTACAAATGTATTGACTTTATTGAATTAATTCCTTGTTAAATTATTGAAGTTTTATTTAACTCAAACCCATTACCAAAAAGCTTTATAAAATTTATTAAATGATTAAATTTTTCTCCAGTTCAAATCTATTACAAAAAGGCTTTAGACAATGTTTTCAATTCATTTTGTAAATGATTAAAAGCAAAGCAAAACTTACAAAAGAAAAAAGATTTTAATTCAATTTGCTTTAGATTTCAATTAATTTTCAATTTTGGGAATGGATTTATGGTATGAATAATTGAAATTCTGAATTAAGATTTTAAATGATCAAACTGAATTAATTCAAAGCTCTGCTTTAAAGTTATTTGCTGTTTGTCCTTTTCTTGAAATCGATCAAAATTCATTGTAGCTCTCCAAATAGATCGTTTTGAACTCGATCGATTTTCAAAGAGTTTTAAAACTAACTTTCCATGCTATATTTCGTCGCTGCGCATATAGATAGTGCTATGTGTAATTATTCAAAATTGTTTTGTTCCACAAAAAACGTCTTCGAATTTATTTCTATTGGTTAGCTATTTTTGCTATGTGTAAATCATATAGAAAAAAATAAAAATTAAATAGCATAGAGAAAATTTATATTTTTCTAAGTTTATTTATTTGAACTACTGCAACCATCAACCATACATCAAAATTGTGTAGTGGTTTAAAAACCCATAGAGAAATTACATAGAGCGGAAACTCTTCTGTCAAAGACCTAACTCAGTTGTCACAAACCTAAGTGGTGAGAACGTAATAGTAATAAACCTAGAGTTTCCAAAAAACCGAAGAATTTCAAAACCCCCGTTTCGGTTTTAAAAAATGTAAAACCGATCGGTTCGGTTCGGTTTTGTGATAATTTATTAACTATTACATCAGTTGATAATATAGGAAATGCTATACAAATTTAAATTTGACGAGAGTTCACTAGGATAAAGGAAAATTGGTACTTTTTTATTAGCTTATATAGGTATATTAAAGTTCGCTTATATGCTTCTCAGTAAAGAAATAATCAAGAATAGGGTGCTCAATTGTATTATGATACCAAAAATGGAGAACTAAACCAAACTAAGGAGTACTTTTTCGTTCTTCAAAATGAATTTTCTATAATATTGAACCTAAAATCAGGAAATTACTTTGAAATTTAAAACTTGACAGTGGTTTAAGTGTGGAAAATTGTTACTTTTTCTTCTAAAGGTATTTTTTTTTATACTAAATTACTAGCTTGACCCAGTGCGCTTCGCTACCCCTGTCGTAGTAAAAATCGGTTCAGCCGTTTAGTAATTATTGTTTAAGAACTAAAGGTACCAATTTTACCAGTTTTTCCCCCTATTTGTCCCTTTCTGGTAAAAGTTTTGAAAAAAGTTATAGCCTATTGACGCTTCCAAGTAAGTTTTTCATTTTTTTTAATTACAGCCAAAAAACATCGGAAGTTTACTTTTGCGCCACCTTGTATATACGTTCCAAATTTCAATATCGATTTAGCCGTTTAGGCGTGATGCTCAAACAAACAATCTTACAAAGACATTTATATATTTATATGGATGGATTTTACTTATTGTATATACATAATAGTTGGCTGATATGATTTGAGTAAAGAAAGAATCAAGGATAGAGGGCATAATGATATTGAGGTAACAGAAACTATAATTGAAATTTCTATAATAATGAACCTATAAGCAGGAAATTAAACACACATGATCCTGACTGAGTAAGAATATAAAAAAGAGACTTGCAGGTACTTTTTGAATATTTTATAACGATGGACCTAGAACCGCGAATTCAAAAGGAATAATTAATGTTACTATTTATTTATTGTAAAGGTACTTTTTGAATATTTTATAATGATAAACCCTAAAATTGAAAATTAGGCACAAATGATTCTGAATGAGTTAGAATTCACAAAAGGTGATTATAGTGTTACCTGTTCTTTTGTATTTTCTATAATAATGGACACAGAAATATGAAATTAGACATTCATGATGCTGAGTAGGAATACAAAATGTGTGTCTTTATGGTACTGTTTTATTTTAATTTAAAAAATTTAAACAAATCTTAAGATATTTTTACCGATCTGTTTTTAGAGATATTGGATGAATAATTGTATGAAAAAGTTTGTTTCTCATTTTAAATTTTGAATTTTTCTACCGAAAATAGATTAAAAGTGAAAACCGAAGAATAATTGTCGGTTTCGGCCTTGAAAAACCGCGGTTTCGGTTAAAACCGAACTGGAAACTCTAAAAAAACTATGTGAAAACAAAAACAACACTCGTATGTGTAACTTTTTTAAGTAATTTTTTTGTTTGAGTTATTTTCTAGTTTCCACTCTATGTACATTTTCTCTATGTTATTAAACATTTTCGAGAGTCATTTTGATAACCCTACTCCATAAGTAACTAAGCACTGATAGATATCTATTTGTTGAAATTACGGACATAAGTCTTCTTCATTTCTCTATCAGCAGTTGAAAATCATAATTTAAAAAAATGTTGCATCAAAAAAAAGTTCATAGATTTCGTTACCTTGAGATTTTGTAAATGTGCCTCTATAGCAGCGAAAGGCATTGAGCTCTCAAATGAGCTCTCTTGTTTTTGTTTTCACATGTACGCAAGCACACACATTGTATAAAAACAATCAAAACCAGTCAGTCTCGCATGAGCATTGATGGAAGCAGGTTGTGTTACGCTTTTCGCTTTTTATGCTTGTTTATTTCAGTTATTGTTTTTGTTTTTTTTCTCAACTTTTTACTCAACTCATACAACTACAATATTTAAAAACTGTAGTGGTGTGAGTTTGCCTTTCGCTGCTCTATAGTCTAGACGATAGTGCGCTGGTTATTATTACTCTGAGGGTTGCGGGTTCAATTCCCACCAGAGACTCTCAGAGTACCTGCAGAAAAGCAAAACGCTTCGGAGTTTGCGTTTGTTTAAAAAAAAAGAACATACACAGTTAACTAGAGTTTCCAATTCGGAAACCGAAACCGCGGTTTTTCAAGGCCTAAAACCGAAACCGACAATTATTCTTCGGTTTTTACTTTTAATCTATTTTCAGTAGAAAAATTCAAAATTTAGAAATGAGAAACAAAATTTTTCATCCAATATCTCTAAAAACAGATCGGTAAAAATATCTTAAGATTTGTTTAAATTGTATTACAATAATTGCTTCAGATGATGAGCCTGCTATCTTTCGCAGGCTAAGCAAGGAAACCTGTTAATAAAGCATGACACAACATATTAATCTACGAGTATTTCCTGTCAATTAAACTTCAAATGACTGTTTATTTATTTAATTAAAAAAAAAAAAAAATTGTAACAAAGACTTAATTATTTTTAAATATCCGATAAAAATATGGAAATGTGGAGAAGAAAGAAATAATACTATTAAGTCTCCCTTTGTGAATCAATAATAATTCAGGAAAACATGTCTCTAGTTTCATGTTTATTATAATGTGGATTCTAGCTCATTATAAACGTATTATTAGAATAAAAACAGTACCATAAAGACCCACATTTTGTATTCCTACTCAGCATCATGAATGTCTAATTTCAAGCATATTAGCCAACTATTATGTATACAAATTAGTAAAATAATTTAATATAATAAAAAGTACCATCAGAAGAAAAACCGAACCGAACCGAACCGAAACCGATCGGTTTTCAATTTTTTAAAACCGAAACCGCGGTTTTGAAATTCTTCGGTTTTTTGGAAACTTTACAATTTATTACGAGATGAAAATCAATTTTTGATGTTTTTAAAAAGCAAGTTGCATGATGGTGGCTCTCAAGATTATGGCGTTAATGGTTATATGGCGTATTAAACCCAAGATATTGGAATCCATTGTTTTCTCTGAAGACCAATTATAATTTTTTCACTATTTAATTGTCGATATAATTTAAAAAGTCCTATCTGCTGGGAACTCTGTTGTGTAGTTTTTGGAAATTGAGCGATCCATAGTTAATAATGTTTGCACAAACATATAAGTGCATGACCCCAAAAGATACCAACAAAAAATCTAAAAAGTGGTTTCTGAACAATAATGTCCCTATGATGGAATGATCTGCACAGTCCCCTGATTTAAACTCCATCGAAAATTTGTGGGCTGATGTTAAGAAAAATGTATCCGAAGTCAAACCGACTAACAATAATGATATTTGGGTCACAGTGCAACAGGTATGGCATTTCATGTCATGAGAGTGGTGCCAGAACTTGGTCAATTCCATGAGAAGACGCTGCAAGGCAGTTATTTCCAACAAGAGTAAAGCAACTAAATATTAAAAAGAGTACGTAAGAATAGCTACTCACATTGCAACCACAGTAAACGATGTTAATACAATTGTAATATTTTTGCTTTCAGGTCAAGATAAGCAGTGTTATTATGTTGACAGATTATTTTTTCATGATTTTAATTTAAATTAAATTCTTTTTCTTTTAATCGTTATTTATACATATTTTTTTTACATTTTGAATAAAATTACAAAAACTTTTTTTTACTAATGCCCGTAATCATAGAGAAAATATACATAGAGCGGAAACTAGAAAAAAACTCAAACAAAAAAATTACTCAAAAAGGTTACACATACGAGTGTTGTTTTTGTTTTCACATAGTTTTTTACTAATACATCCTCACCACTTAGGTTTTTGACAACTGAGTTAGGTTTTTGACAGGAGAGTTTCCGCTCTATGCATATTTTCTCTATGCCCGTAATTTCAACAAATAGATATCTACGGTGTAAAATATCCAGTAGAAAAAATGTCCAAATATTTTTACTCCAAAGGTTACTTAGCACTAATAGATATCTATTTGTTGGAATTACGGACATAAATAAGATTTTGTTACCTGTTTAAAAACAGTTATACTAGTGGTGCTATTATTTTGACAGTAACTGTATAATAAGTGAGATGTAGGCACAAAAAATGATTTTGGAGTTATGTGCCAATTTCATGCGAATGTCCTTACAACTCTAGCACGAAGTAAATGAAGATAGGTAAGAGAATATTTTGTGTAGCAAACTTTTGAAGGATGTATAAAATACTATTTTTGCTCTCCTGAAAAGTTATTAAAAAACAGTAAGCAGTTTTAGTATGCGCAGGCGACGATTTGTTTTTAAGCCTTTGATTAATCATAAAATTTATTATGTTGGTAGAACTGTACATATTTTCAAAATAGACCGCTTATAAACATTTTTTAAATTTCAAAATTCATCTGCAAAAATAAAAAAAAATGTTATCGGTTAAGTAGACAAACAATTATATGCCAAAGAATGGGACAACCTCGGAAAATTTGAATGTTCTACACATAAATTTTCACCATTAACAATGTGTAAAAGAACATCGATATTGAAACAAATGTATGATTTCTAGCTATACAGTGCACTCGCGGTAACGTGAACACCGCCTAACGTGAACAAGCTTTTGTTTACATTAAGTACTCTGCAACGTGAACAAACTCAGAAAGCTCTATAACGTGAACAGTTATTTTTCACTGCATTTGTTTTCTAAGCATGTAGACAACACTAAAATACATACATTAAATTCGATTTTAAAAGTTTAGGGAATCCCGTTATATTAAAAATGTGTTTATATCCTCTAAATTAATATTTTTTGTACAACAACGTATGAGTAATTTTATTTAAATGTATATTTTCTCGTGATCTTGTTTTGTAATGCATTTGAATCAATAATTTTTGTTTTATATTTTAATAAAGAAAATAATAATAAAGGAATTTCACGTTAGAGCGTGTAAAACACAGGTTTATATTGTAAAATTTTATATCTTTTCGATGAAATTCGACAATCGCTAACGTGAACAATTTCACTAACATGAACTCCCTTGGTTCACGTTACCGCGAGTGTACTGTATTTAAATTTAGCTAATATTTAAAAATTTTAAAAATTTTATCTGTTTCTTAATCATTATTTTATTCGTTTAGCATTTTAATAAACCAACAAAATGATTAACTAAATATGTATAAGTATTTTTAAGTATAACTTAACGATTTTACGTTTTGGTTACTGCAAGAAGAAAACATAAAAATCATCATTATTAAGAATTATCAAATAAAATACGTAAATTTAATTTAATATTAACAAAGAAAAAGGCAAACAATTTTTGAAAGTAGCTACTACTCGTACACATACATACATATATTCATACATATACAAACATTTATGAAACTAATTATGTATTAACCAAAACAAAAGATTTATAATGAAAAACGAAAATATTTTAAAAATGTTAAAAACCATATTGTTAACATTTCAAGCAACTACTTAATAGCGGAATGGAAAAATATAATATGATATTAATTAAACAAATAAACAAACAAAGATTGAAACTTAAACAAAAACAAAATATATTTACTAAAGCATAAAATAACATTTAGTGAGAACATTTCACAAGTGTATATTTACAATTCAAGTTAAATATTTGAAATATTCATTTAAACATAAAACCATAGATAAATACACATAGATCGGAAAATCAAAAGTTGTCAACTGGTGAGAATGTTTTATTAAAAAAAAAAACTATGTATATGAAAACAAAACGAACACTCAAATGTGTGATTTTTTGAGTAATTTTTTTATTTGAGTTTTTTTCTAGTTTCCGTTCTCTGTATATTTCTCTATGCATAAAACCATAGAGAAAATATACATAGAGCGGAAACTAGAAAAAAACTCAAACAAAAAAATTACTCAAAAATATTACACATACGAGTGTTGTTTTTTTTTCACATAGCTTTTTTTACTAATACATTCTCACCACTTAGGTTTTTGACAACTCAGTTAGGTCTTTGACAGGAGAGTTTCCGATCTATGTGTATTTATCTATGCATAAAACCCCCAAAAGATAAAAATAAACAAACAAAATGTTGACAAAGTAAAAAAAAAATTTAAAAAAAAATAAAATACCGAATTAAAAAAAGTTTACAGGAATTTTTTGATTGTGAATGAACGTGAGTTAAGAATGATAAATTTTTTTGTTTTATTTTTTTGAGAATTGAAAATTACATTTGCGATTAGGCTAAAAGATATAAAACATTTTTTCGAGTTTAAATAAATAAAAGAAATAAAACGAATTAAAATACTGTGTTTTATTAAATAGTTTGATCCTTCGAAGCAATTATAAAAGGGATAGCAAAAATGGTTTTTGGGCGAAAAATCGATTTGTCACCAATTTTTTGCGTACTAGGGACATCGGAACCCAATTTGAACCTAGTTATGGACATTTTTAAATTGACTTCCCTACCCAGAATTTTGGTAATGGCAACTAGTTACCACATACATTTTTTTGTAATGAGTGGTGGCTACCCAGCACATTATTTTATTTAGTAAAGTAGGTACTTATTTTTATACAGGTTGGTAATGAACTTTTGCATTTTGCACTGCTCTATAGTGTGTTTGACTGAAAAACGAGTCGTTAGTGGTTCGACACCATTCAAAGACATTCTTTTTTTTGTTCATATTATACTAATTATGTAAAATAATGTGTCGCACAGTGGTCCAAATGCTCAATCTAGCCGGAAAAAAGTCATAACCCGTACCGACATGAAACTTGGTACGTTTATAGATTTCATCAATATAAACAATCTGAGAAAAAAAAATTTTTTTGTGCATTAATGTGTTTTTTTATATGTAAATTTTTTATTTGAGGATTTGTTTGAAGCCTATAGACGGCGAAACGGCTGGACCGATTTTCCTGAAATGTTCACACCGTCTTTCTGTATGTGTGGAAGGAATTAAAGGCTACCTTTCAAAAATTTGAAGTGGGCGAAATGCCACGCCAATCATGTTAAACTCTATATGAAATAAAAATCGTTGAGGCAAAAAGTGGCAGCTAATTTTTTAAACATTAGAAAGCTACATATATATAGAGATCGACAACATAAAAACTATAGCTTAACTCTGTTAAATTACCATTTGAAATTCTAATAGAATTTGGACATTGAACAAAAAATGGACCCTACAAATGCTCCAGGCGCGGCGGTATGGGGGCTCAAAATAGAGTACCTTCGACATGTAAAATTTTTAAATACGTGCCATTTGTTTGTTTCCCATCCGATTTCAAAGATTTTTAAATTTTTGGTAAGCTACCCTATTTTGAGCCCCCATAACGCAGCGCCTGGAGCATTTGTAGGTCCATTTTAATAACTTAAACTCGAATACTCCTTGGCTACGCCCACGTCAAATTTTATCCTGATCGGGCTATCCGTTTAGAAATGCCAAATTTATTTCCAAAAAATTTTGATTCTGCCCCACTGTGCACTGTTAAATGTCACTTGAGATTAAATGTCACTGCTGTCAAAGAGTCCGACTACTTGTTATACTTTGACTTCTACTAAATAGAGAGTTGGACTACTTGGTATACTTTGGTACTAGTTATTGAGAATCCCATAATTCCCAAAAAACATATAAAAAATCCCAAAAATGGTAAAACTTATAAATTTGTTGTTAATTAAAAAATATATTGTTACGAATGTGCAATGACGATTTGAATTCAACGGTCTGTAACGACTGCCTGCAGCATTCTTCATGTTTGAAGGCACGTCCATCATTGACATTGTTTGTAAGTATGGCAACACTAAATGTTTGCGATGCTGGCAATGACATCGAAAAGCTCTAGAAATTAGGGTTCTATAAGTCGATTGTTCGATTGTTCGAACAATCGACTTTTTGCTGAAAAAAGTCGAAAAGTCTAAGTCGACTTTTTGGTCACAAAAAAGTCGAACAATCGATTCGTTATCACAAAAGTCGATAAAAGTCGAATAGTCGATAAAAGTCGAAAAAAGTCGATAAAAGTCGAAAAAAGTCGAATAGTCGATAAAAGTCGAAAAAAGTCGACTTTTAAGATTGTTAAAAAAATTTTTAATTGCAACATTCATACTAAAACAAAATATGCACAGAATAACATAATAATTTTATGTTATTGCAATTTGGTACACTTACATTTTTTCTAGTGTATGCAAAAATAAATAATAAGTAAATGTTCATAAAAAAATGCTCTTTCTACATATTATATATTATCGCCTTAATACATTTAATTTTTATTGCTAAACATTACACAAGGCGCATCAATAAATGCAGAAACCATGTATTTTTTACAAAAAATGGTAAAAAGTGGAAAAAAGTCGAAAATAGTCGGAAAGTGGAAAATAGTCGAAAAAAGTCGAAAAGTCTAAAAAAGTCGATTTAACTAAAAAGTCGAAAGTTCGAAAAGTCGACTTTTCATGAATTACCAAAAGTCGAAAGTTCGAAAAGTCGACTTTTTAAAAATCGAAAAAAGTCGAAAGTTCGAAAAGTCGACTTTTTAAAAATCGAAAAAAGTCGAAAGTTCGAAAAGTCGACTTTTTGTTTCAACTATAGAACCCTACTAGAAATCGAATGTACTAGTATGTCCGTTAAGAACATTGTAGATGATTCCCGATAGATGGCGCGTGTATAAATAGTGGCAGAGCTGGCAGTTGTGAGTTGAGTTTATCATTGTCGCTGTTAGAGTTAACATCAACTGTCTTGTGCATATAAGGTTGTACGTAATAAACTTTGTGTGCATTTCTGAGAATTGATATACGTGTATAAAGACATTGAGAGACTATTTAATTCTGTTGTTGTTGTAAATTCTAAATAAATAAAGAGTTGTTACAATTTTAAACTACTAAAACTGCTTTTATTTGCAATCAAAAGTATCCGGTTTATTTAAAGGAAATAAACCCACGTTTTTAAAAGGTAAAAACGTAACAATATATTTAAAGAGATTTGGATCGAGACCAAAAATTTGGTATCATTTTTAATTCTTTATATACCCGTGTTGTGGCCAGGGAGACTCCGCCCCCCTTAGTGTTTAAAGACCAAATTCAATACTTAAACTCAGCTACACCTCCTCTATACCCATTTTATTAAAATCGTTCAATCCGTTACAAGTTAAAGATTTATTTTCTCTTTTTTTACACTTATCTCACTATTCCGTAGACGTTTTACTCCATTGACAGTTTTGAAAAACGCCTACTCCAACCGCGATAAGGTTGAATATAATGTACAAATCTAAAGTAAGGTGTGTTTTGTATTACTTTTTATACGAATGTTGAGGAGTGCCGGACGAATTAGTATATCTGGTTCATCCGATTTGTTCTATTACTTGAAAATATCAGTATTAAATTTCACCTTGCTAGATTCATGCATTTAAATGTTATCTGCTACAATATATGTACATAAAATTTAAAATTTGTTTATGTATATGGGGGATAGAATGTCTGTTTCTTTCGAACGAATCCGTATCACACATTTTGCTGTAAACTGGCATTAATTTGTAAGAGCATATTTTTTTAATAATGCATATGTTGTTATATATCATTTGAAAATGCATATGTTGTTAATATATCATTTGAAAATGCATATTATCCCAATTTTGAACAAAAAAAATAAGTAAGAGAGCTATATTCGGCTGTGCTCCAAATTATACTTTAAAATAAAATTTAAAAAAAATTTTTTTTTAATTTTTAAAATTTTTTTTTTTCGAAATTGTTTTTTAAAGTTTTTTCCAATTTTTTTAAAAACAATTTTTAAAATTTTTTTTTTTAATTTATTGGTGAAAAAAATGTATCACGTATCACACATTTTGCTGTAAACTGGCATTAATTTGTAAGAGCATATTTTTTAATAATGCATATGTTGTTATATATCATTTGAAAATGCATATGTTGTTATATATTATTTGAAAATGCATATTATCCCAATTTTGAACAAAAAAAAACAAGTAAGAGAGCTATATTCGGCTGTGCCGAATCTTATATACCCTTCACCAAATTATACTTTAAAATAAAATTAAAAAATTTTTTTTTAATTTTTAAAATTTTTTTTTTCGATATTGTTTTTTCCAATTTTTTTAAAAACAATTTTTTAAATTTATTTTTTTTTTTAATTTATTAGTGAAAAAAATTTATGAAAAAAAATTTTATTTGTGAATAAAAATCGGGTTAAAAAATATTTTTCCCGATTTTGACCCATTGTAGCCTTATATACATCGTTGCAATGGACTTTGAAATATCTATCATTAGAAATCCATATTGTCTATATTTATGACTTAGTAATCGAGATACAGATCAAAAATAGACCAAAAATAAAGGTTGTCTCGGATTTTTGCTCATATCTCCTTTATTTATGGACGGATTTTGCTGATTTTAAATAAAGCATGTCGAACAGAATTATTGAAGATTTGAATCCCGAAGATATCTGGGGTCTTCAGAAAGTTTATTTCAACAGACAGACGGATAGACAGACAGACGGACATGGCTAAATCGACACCGCTATCTATAAGGATCCAGAATATATATACTTTATAGGGTCGGAAAATTATATTGTGGAAATCATAAACAGAATGACAAACTTAAATATACCCTTCTCACGAAGGTGAAGGGTATAAAAATAATATTTTTTGTCATCGATGGGCATCTCGAGAAAAAGTTTTTTTTGGTGAATTTGTTACAGAAATATCATAAAATATTGTCCACTCACTTCTTTTGCCATCGAGAAATTATCATTATATTTTAGAAATTGGGTCTTATATAGGAGCTATTAGCAATTATAGACCGATGCCATTTCTAACTATATAAAACGTATTTGTGTTGAATTTTATTTGGATACCGATATTTTTAAAATATTTGTGATCTTTTAAGTGATTTTCGGAAGTAGACCTTATATAGAAACTATGATCTGTTATGGATCAGCACACACATCAGCACAAACGCAAAATACCTTCCCAACTATGATGGTGTAGGGTATAATCAACATTTCAAAGCATTTTGCTTAAAAAAAAATGTATCAAAAAAAACATAATTTTTTCGTTGTAATTTCGATTTATTAAAGCTTTCTTTACCGAAAGATTTTCTAATTTTATTGTTTTTAAACGACGGATAGACGGACATTTTATTCTAAACTTGTTTGTTGGTTGGACCTAATTTGTGTGAATTTGCAATATCAAACATTTCTGAAAATGTCATACTTTTATGGTCCTACGACCAATATATCGATGTGTTGCAAACGGTATGAAAAAATCAATATGCCCAGGTAATATACGGACCCACATGTTGTCTCAATATATACCAAATATGAATTGCTAAACATGTAATTGGGAACATGTTATCCTGAACAATTGGGAATCCACAAGGGGAGACTTAATAGTACTTTTCCTTTCTCATAATGGTACCTTCTGAATTTTCTCTTATGAGGAGCCGAGAAACATGAAATTTGATGGATATGGTTCTAATTGGGAACTTAGTTAATAGCTCTTTTTGAATTTTCTAGTTATGAATCTAGAAACATGAAATTATGTACTTATGAAACTGAGTAAAATTGGATTTTACAAAAGGGAATTATAATTAGGGTATTCACACGGAAGTCATGAAGTCGTATGTCATAAAATAATAACACGAACAAATATGACTGCTCATAAGTTAGTGTGCTGTTTCAAATTTGAGTCAACAAACATAAATATTTTTAATAAAAACGTGAAAATAAACAAATAAGAGAGCTATATTCGACTGTGCCGAATCTTATGTACCCTTCACCAAATTATACTTTTAAATAAAAATTTTAAATATTTTTAGGTAAAAAAATTTTATAAAAAAAAAAACAATTATTTTTATTTCAACATTTTTTTTTTAATTTTTTGTGAAGAAATTTTTTTTTAAATTTGTTAATGAAAAAAATTTTCAAAAATTTGTTTGATTAAACAAAATTTTAGTTAAAATGTAGGTCCGACTTAATATGGCGTTAAATACGTCGTTGCAAGGGCTCAATGAAGAGTTTTTCCCTTTCGACTTAGATTGTTTAGTTATGACAAAACAATTAACACAGCATGAAAAATTTTTAAAACTTTTGTAAAATTTTAGTACTTTATGACAATATGACTTGATAGCACACCGTGTGAATACCCCAAATAGGTACATTTTTTTTTAATTCTGTATTTTTCCATTGGGATCACTATTTTGCGACTTATGTCTTTACAGTTAATTTTCATTAAGTGATCATACTTTTCCCATCTGCACCTACATATATTTACAAACGAACCATGTTTCTGTTTCAGTTTTCATATAGAAAATGGATTTTTAGTTGAAAATGTAAGTGATCACACATTATCGTACTTTTACTATTTGGATCCCTATATATTTTTGATATGAAAATTCGATTTTTCACAGATTATTGTCTTTTTCCCATTGGTCATACCACTATTTAAAGTTCATTTTCATATTACTACGAAGCGCACCTGGCTAGCTAGTTACCCATATAATTAAAATCAATCATTACCCCCTGACTTGATATCAAAGACATCAAAACACACAGCGAACAATTTCTTGTGCGCTTTCGAATCTTGTTCGAACAACGTTGTCAGAACAATTATTCGCACAACTATGGCTCACATCAAATGTAATTTGTGTTTGTAATTCTGCAGGCGTTCTGTTCTTGTGAGTACAAATTGTAGCTAGTTAATACGTGAGGTTACAAACTGATTAACTACATACCGAAACAATTACTCTGAAATGAAAATTTAAAAATAACGAATTATTATCTTCAAAATCAACTACAGCCAACTTCACTTCCAATAAATATTTGTCTGGCAACTCTTAACTGTGGTGACAATTGAATTGTCAAATTTGACAGCGCAAAAAAATATACTTGTGCAAGTGAGCGAGTTTTCAGCAATTCGTTTTTTGATTCTACAAAAGAAATTGAACGAAACCATAATATAAAAAGGTAATTTTATAATAATTGCTATAAAATACAAAAATCAAAATGTTAAAATTATCAAACTCATAAATTTCCTAAAAAGTACGAAGTTTTGTTGTGAAAAATTCAAGTAAAAAATCATTACATAACCTTTAATGTTTTTAAGGTTACCGAAAATTGATCAGAAATTTAAAATTCTATTGAAAAAATCAATTATAACAGGTATATTGTTACTTTCAGATGTTGTCCCAAACTATTTTGAATGGTGTACGCGTATTGCGTATTGAAGCCCGCCGTAGCATTGGTATCATTGCCCCAGCCATGAGCAAAGCATCCGATCCAATTCAACAAATTTTCTTGGACAAAGTACGCGAATACAAACAGAAGAGCGCGTAAGTTTTCCAAATGAAGTTGTTATTCATAAGGCATAAATTTAATTAAAATGTTTTATTTCAGTGGTGGCAAGATGGTAGATCCTACCCCCGAAATTGAAAGGGAAATGAAAAATGAATTGGATCGTGTTGCAAAGCAATATGGTAGTGATGGCAAAACTGATATGGCCAAATTCCCCGAGTTCAAATTCCCTGAAGTTAAAGTTGATCCCATCACCTCAACCGCCTAGATTTAAATCTAATTTTCATTTAAAAAACATAAATTCCAACTGTGTTGTTAATGTCAGTTCTTAATTAAAAATATGGAGTCAGCAAATGAATTGAGCCATCTGCCAAGCTCAGTTTAAATGATACTTTTTTTTTTTTGTAACATTTCGAAAATATTTAAAATAAAAACAAATAATGAATATTCGAAAAACAGTTGAAACTTATATTTACAGTTTTTTTGTTTTGCATTTTAAAATACATGTTACATATCTTATCTGGTAGTTATAATTTGTTGTACAGTTTCATGCAGCAAATCCATTTTATGGTATTCTGCTACCTTGCGGAAAGTTTTCAGTAATTGATCGATTTCACGTCCTGAGATTAGTGGCGCAAACTGACCAGCACATGTACAAAATTGTGCCAAGTTCTCTCTTTTTATTTCACTACACCGTGTGCAACGTAAATCCTGCAAAACATATGACATCAGTTTTCTTTGGACAACATCTATGATACGCATTTCAATCTCTTCATTGTCATAGGCCACAAAGCATTGGGCACACAACCAAACGGGGCTGTAAATATATTAATTTGAATAATGAAAACAAAAATAGATGTACATATCACTTATTAACCACAAGACAGTCATAATTTAAAAAAAGCGTTTGCAAGATTGCATTTTTCTTTAAATAACATTTTTCCAAGCCACTTGTGTTTAAGAATAGAACTTGATATAAACACAATGTATTGTCTTTTTGCATATACTTTCTCCTGCAAAGTTCTTGAAGAAATTCTTTTTTTAACCCTGCAACAAAAAGCTGGTGAGGGATATATTGAGTCTAAGACGATTTAGAAATGTCCGTTTGTCTGTTGAATGCACGATAGGGCATAGATGGAAGTGTCTATGGGAATAAATTTTCGACAATATGTGGTGAATCAGATATGTTTGGTTTTGAAAATGGCCAACCGAAAACAAATTTTAGAACAAAATGTTCCTCCGTCCGACGTTTAAAAACAATTTAAATAATATAGGGCTAATAGCAACGGTAATTTAAAATATTTATTAACAACAAAGATGTTAAATACTTAGAGGAATCTTTAATAATAGTCAGTTGAAAACTTATTTTTTAAGTTATGACAGTGGTGTCGCTGATGAGCGATATGTAAACATTTATGTTTAAAATTTAATATAAAGTCGGTACCCCATAAACTAATAGTTAATGGCTAACCCAAAGACCATTTAATATCTAATATTTAGATACAAAATATGAATCGAAATTATGAATGTATTACAATACATACATCTGGGTCTATTAGGTAAACATTAATGATTCCAACTCTCCGAATATAAACACAAATATGAAAATACTTACTACATATGTATACTTACATTCCATCCTTCATAGCGCGGTGTTTGTCTTTACACAAATCCAAATCACGACAATGATTACATGCCTTACAGATGACCTCAGATATAGTATAACTATCGCAAGGATCTTTCCATTCTGCCAAATCGGAAAATTCACCAACACCTACCAAACGTAACATATTTCGACGCAATTCATTTATGTCCTCTAATAAACCCTTATCAACACTGAGCACCTTAATAAGAGTACGTATTAAATCCAAACCCGGACTGTGTTTGCCTTTGCCATAGTTTTTATGTAATTTTATAATGAAATCAAAGGCGGCATGAGAAATATCTTTAATAGCCTGTTGTGTGGTCTTACGTTCGGCTAAAGATTGCATAAACAATGTTAAAAGGGCTTCGAATTTTTCGCGGCACTCATTTTCTTCCGGCAAATGTTCACTGATGGTCCAGTTCAATTCAAGAGACAATTGTTCTTCGTCTTCAGCATTCTCATCTTCTTCAGGGGCGCGTGGTACTTCCACGACATCATTGTCGGAATCTTCATTATCAGAATTTTGAGAATCCATATTTTTTAAGCGATCTTCCGTTTGGGCCGCTAAAGCGGCCGCCGTAACATCACCAAGTGTGGTCTCATCAATGCCTTTGGGCAAACGACCTCTTATACCCGAATAATTGGCATGATCTAGCCATAACATAAAGTCCCAACATTGTTCGAAGGACAATTGTATAGAGTGAAACATTTCTTTATTTCTTAAGGACTGTACTACATAGTCCACATAAGCCAAAGCATCAGCCACGGATTTCTTGCCTGAGGACAAAATAATGCGATTAAAGTCGGCGTATATAATGCTGGCTCCTAAACGTTTAAATTCTGCTACAATTCTTAAGAACATTTTTCTCATCAGGTTATTAAGGGACCGTCTTAAGGCCGGATCGTAAAGCAAGGCATTGCTGGATCTAACCCAACGATAGAAGTGCACAATTTGAAAATCGGAGAAAATGTTGCGATTAATCGACACCTCCCTCAGCCAGCCATTAACCATGGAACGCATAACACGAAAAGCTGCCGAGCAAAGAGCTGTCTCATCATAACTTGGTAGAGTGGCTGCCGGTACCGTGCCTATCATTTCCTCTAGAGAAGCTTGTGGTATTACATCAAATGTTATGGCTGAGGAAGCACCCTCTAATTCTTGAATCTTTGTCGACTGCAGTAGAGCCGATACTGCCAAACTATCCAGGGCCAATTCTACGCAAACATTTGGATAAAATCCGGATTGATTTTGAACCACAGTAATACTATCCTCAAATTCCGCCAACAATCTGCTGTCATCGGCTTCCCGACCACCTAAATCAGGTCGAGTGGTAGCAGACCACCATAAAACAAAATTGTGTTTTTGCAACAATCTAGCAAAAAAGAGATCGGCTCCAAACAACACCGTGTCTGGAGGCATATTGCCCAAAGGCACATGGAAATAACGGCATTGATCTAACATCAACTCCACCACATTGTTGAGATTTAAAAAATGACGCACCAATGCACGACAACCTTGACGCTGCCAATCCAAGCCCGACAAAAGGGAAGCATCATCAGATATATGGATCTGGGCTTGTGGGAAATCTAATAAAATTGGCATGTTATTGCTCAGTTTACGCGCCTCTAAAGCCGTTTGCATGCAAATTACAGTTGGACCACGTTTTTCTTCCTTGTATGTGGACAACGCCTTTTGTATATGGCGATAAACCTGTTTGACATCAACTTCAATGAATATTTCGAATGTAAAATCTTCTGGTGGTATTTTTTCGGCATCTTCAGGATTTTGTAAATTCTTAATCAAAGCTAATCTTTCGGCGGTATATAGATTTTTCATGTTAGGCATTTGATTTGTACGTACTGTATCTAAAGCTATAACTATGGCTTTTTTACTCGCCATTAGGAAAATTGACCACACTTCCTTCTTTGCAGTGGGGATGTTGTGTTGATACAGGAATATTTTCCTTAGTTTAGCATTAGAGCCTTGTAGATATTTTATATGTGCTTGAGACTTTTGTTCTAATTGCTCTATGTTAAAGCTTTCCAAATCTTTTGTGGCCAAACTAGCCAATCTTTTGGATTCCTCACGTTGCACCGCACACAAACAGCCCATGTCCATAAGAGCTCTGAATTCTAAAGACATTTGAGTTTCATAAATACCCTCAATATCGGGAGTAGCAAGATCGGCCAACATTCCCAGGCAATTGTCTTTGAAAACCTGTTCAGGTACACTGTACCGATATAGATTATAAACGGGACGAGAACGTGGCAGTACACGATTTACTTTCTTCCACATTTGGCCTTCTTCGGGCGGAGCTAGGCTTCTTTGATTGACATAGAATATACGAGGCACTATTAATTTGATTTTGTGCAATTCCTCTCCGATCATAGCCCACACAGTGAAGTGTCCTAGATCATCGACGGGTACAATTTGTAATATTTGCCAAACTTGATCTAGCAACGAACGCTGAGCTCTTCGCAGAAATCCACCCAAAGTGGCTGTAGATATGGCCCCCTTAGAGGAGGATCTGTGATCTTGTGCATCATTAACATTATTACTGCGTTGTCTTTTATTTTGTTGCGTGTAGCGTTGTCGTCTTTCCAATTGCCAAGCCCATTTAAGCTTCTGGAATTTAACCCACTCCACGATTTCTTTACGTGTTGTACCTATGGCTGGTGGTTGGCCCAAAGCTTGACGCCAAGACGTATGCTCAGGTTGGCTGGGCTCATTTTCTTCGTCGTCAGAGTGAGCCCTACGTCGTTTAGTTACTTTAGGCCTGCCATCGTTCGTTTGTTCTACGCCTACCAAGTCTTCCATATCAGCTATATCTACATCTTTCGCTTCACTGTCATTGCTGGATGAATTCATGGCTGGCTTAGGTTTTGGTCTGGAAGTAAACATTTCATTGATTCTACGCTGTTTGAAGACATCATTTTTCTCAGAGATTTTTTTGTGTAGCCAATCGGGATGTTGCACTCTGGGTACAGGATTTGATAAACCCTGCAAGGCTGCCGGTATAGTAATAATTTTTTGTATAGCTCCTCCCAAACGTTCAATATAGTAGTTCCAATCTAAAACATCTCGTATGTCAGCATCACCCATAGTATTGTCTTTTAGCCAGCGACGTAGATGATGTCTTCGAACACTGGGTTCTGACTGGAAAATAGCCAAAGGTATTGCTCTTTCGGTGACAGGTGCTCCTTCGGGCTTTCGAGAAATGATATATTTACAGGCTAAACCAGCATCTTTAACCATTTGTTCTCCCAAAAATTCAGCTAATCTTTTAGCAGTTGATATAGATGTGGACTTTTGGGCTCCATACTCCTCCAGTTTCTTAGACATAGATTTATTTTCTGAAATCAACTCGAACAGCTCCGAATCGGGCAAGTTAGAACCTCGACTATATAAAACATCCAACCAGTAATTGGCTACTTTAGCTACCGAAGCATAACACTCTTCCAAAGTGTTACCAGCCAAAAATGCCTCAAAAACAGAACTCTGGAAATTTTTTATGAGCTGCAATTCACCTCGACGTTTTACTTCGAAACCCTTTAATTCAGCCAAAGAGCCATCAAAGTTAAACACAGCATATCTTTTCTTCAACTTCTTTCCTTCTTCTTTGGACGCCGGCAAAACCATGGCCAAATAAGGACCATCTACTTCAAAAAATATAGAATTTTCGTCTCTTATGGTATACTCGGGCTGTTCACCAGAATCATCTTTGGCCTTTACCAATTCGTGATATTGCTCATTGGTGAAGTGATCTTTAACCATGGTATTGAGGACCGCATTCGGATAAGAAATATTAACTTTCTTTTTCTTTTCATGCGAAGTCAAAATGGTAAATTCTTGCGGAAAAGAGCCGGGTAAAATACACCAAATACCATCGGTATCCAATTCCAAGGGTCGACCCACACGTTCTATGATTTCTCGAGCTTTTGTAATAATATTGGAACCAGTCAAACACACAATGCCAGCCATAGGCATAGAATGCCATCTAGCACCACGACGCATGACATAACCATAGAAAGAATTCAAAATACATTTGTGGGCCAACTGCAGCGAATCATACAAAACTTCTCGACCCTTGGCGGCTTTGATTTCCGAGGCATCACCGGATGCTATAGCAGCACTGACGGCAGCTTTGGCAACTTTAGTTAAGCCTTTGTATTCATAACGACGATCGCGAAAAGCTCTCACAGTGTCCACATAAAAACTGTTTTCCTTTTGGCAAATTGTTGAATTTTTTGTTTCCAATTTAGTAATTTTAGTCTTCCTATAAGCTTTGCGACAATAGTCCGATAAACGTTTTTTCTCGTAGGCCGCCTGATCTTCTTTGGAAAGTTCATGAAATGCTCTTTGTGGTCCGCCCGGGAATAAAGGTGGAAATTTTTCTGTTTCTAATTGTTGCTGTATTCTTTGGAATTCATTTCTAGAGGCTGGTAACATTTCACCACGCCACATCCAATCCATACTCCTTTTACAGCGAGCACCAGGCTTGTTGAAGTCGCAAGCAGCACAATCAGTATCACTGACCATAGCTGAGGGTTGCAAACGATTGGTTAAAATAATATTTGGATACATAGCGCCCACATCCAAGTGATATATAACTGGCTGTTCCAAACGATTTGGTATATCATGTAAGCCTTTTAAGGCTTGACATATCTCCTTATGCACCTCGTCCAGATTGTTAACCTTTTCCAAAGGTATGCCTTCCTCCACCTCCAGAGCATGCTTCAACACACGATCAACATTATCCATTAGTTTTTGAACCATATTGGGATCTAAACGAAAACGGCATGGTATATCAGCACGAAATACGCCCGATTCAAGAGCCTCTACATGACCACCCACATATGTTTCCGAATCTAAAACATGACCCTCATTGGAGAGTTTATTAAGCTCACTCTGTTGCTTGTTCGGATATACAATGTTGGCATGATATGCCTGCACCATAAGCAAAGTTTCACAAAGAGTACCAGAACCTTTACGCAAAATTTCATCTGGTTCCATAGGAATAATTGTATTTAAAGCGAATATAAAGGGATGTACATATTTCATGTACAAATAGTAAGTGGCCACAGCATCCGAAACGGAATAGTTTGACAGTACTTGTGGCTGTTCTACTGCCATTTTGCACATATCTTCGGGATCTAATTCAACGGGATCATAACGTAATTTTGCTTTAGCAACAGCTTTCAGACCTTGAGAACCAACTGGCAGATAGGAATCACGTCTTACCTGGGGTATAGAATAGTCACAATATTCAATTAAAATAACTATTATTAAAAATGTAATAAAATGGTTTAACTTAGAAAATAAATCAACTTTTAGAAGACCACAGAATGAACTTACACTGATATTTTGTTTCAGAAATATCTGAGCTAAAAACTCTAAATACTCAAATTACAAAAACACAAATTTCACAATAATAAATTAAACAAAAAATCACAAATTACACAAATAAAAATTTAATAGTTTTTAATTATTTAATTTAATATATTTTAATATTAGCACATTTTAAAACAAATCAACATCAACGCAACAGTTTATAAACTTTATCTAATTATCTGACAACCGGCGCCAATTTATTTTATATGAAAAACAAAAACTATCAAAAATCTCATTGTTAAAAGATGCATTGACAATCCCGAACGAGACCCACTTTGAAAAACAAAATAAAATGTTTGGTTTGATTTTTATATACAGTAACTTGTTTTTTAGTTAAAGACACTAAATTTTGATTTAAATTAAAATTGTTAGCCACTTATAATAATCATGGAGTACTAATAACAAATGATGATTTAGCTACCGGAACGCGACATTGGAACATGAACAAAATCAAATGAAAAATTTACCCTTAATCGAGCTTTGTTCTGCCTCTTTTCATTTTTTGTAATTATTTGTTGTTGATAGAAAGATTTTCTAAGATGAGTGCATTTATAATATAAATATCTAAACAATAAATTCAAAAGAGAAAATGTCATTACAAGTAGCTAAGAACAATAAAAAATATATTTTCTGTCCAACTTTCTCATAACTAAGATTAGTTAAAATACAATATTATTATAAAAATTTTGTTTAATGTATATGTTTGAAAAATCATTTGTTTATGAACATTTTTATTTCCGGTCACGTTGGACCTTTCTGTGGAAATGTCCATATCTGATAAAAGGTATTTTGAAGCGCTATTCAATGATACCCATATTGTTCAAAAAACGTATTAATTATGGGAGCTATTTACTATTTTTACCATAATATTCTTTTTGAAATCAAGTTGCATAATAAAAAAAATAACCTAGAAACTTTTTCATTGCGACTAATGTTGATCAAAGTAAAATGAATTTAATAAATAATTCAATTAATTCATAAAAACCAAACAAAATTGTACTTACCCAACATAAACAATCCATGTGTATAGATGGTCTACACAAATAAGTGCCTTCTCTTGATTTTGAAAACCCGATCTCTTGCTTCATGTCCAAATCATAAACCGCAGCTCTAGTCTCAACAAAGGGCCAATCGAAAAAGTCACCATTATAAGTCACAACGATATGTGGCCGAACTTCCATTAAATGATCAAAAAACTTTTGTATCAAATGCATTTCATTTTCTTCATTAAAAACAATAAAATTTCCTTCAAACTCGGGCTTGGGTGTATACTCGAAATCATCAACATCACATGAAATTATTTCACGATTTGTTATCAAATAACCCTGACCATCAATCATATAGGAGATCATCATAATTTGATCCGATTGGGCATCTGGAAATTTTAAGGGTAATTTTGTAGTCTCAATATCAAAAGCCAAAACTACTGGTTCAGGTCTTTCAAGTATATCGGGACGTGGAGTTATAATGGGCATTTCCATGCCACCGCTACGACAGCGTATATTATACCATTGACCGCAGAAAATTTTTAAATCTATTGACACGCGAACATGGTAGGGTACATCATGTTCTCTTATATCCATTATGCAATCCATATAATCTAATTGTTTTTTAGCATCTCCACCTTCGCTGGTGCTATTGGCGGCTAAGGAAGAAGCCAACATTTGCAAGTAATATGTATTTGATTTTTCTCTTTCGGTATTTTTTCGTACAGCAGCCATCATTTCGCGACGCACTTTAGTCATGGCAGTTTGATTGAGAAAGATTAATTTTAGGTATTGCTGCTTAAGGCCAGACAAATGATTGGGCAAATCTAAATCTTCCTTATAAATATGTTCGACGCTAACCAATTGTCCAGAATATTTACGACTTATGAAACGAGCTACTTCTATAGCTTGTTTTTCATCAGGTCTTATCAGCAAATAAGGTTGGTAGGCAACTGTACATTTGAAACGAGAACCATCCATTTGTATGAAAAACAAATCTAAGGCTGCCACCAATCGACGATCTTCGTCTAGCACTTCAGTCTACAATTGAAACAATTTATTCCAAGAAATATTTAAATATATCAACAAATTTTAAATTTGCTTACTGTATGCATATTGATGAGATAGCCAGTCCTCTCCACACCATCTTTAACACGATCGAAACCATATTTGGAATCTATTTTATCATTTTCCCTTGACTGCCTGTAACCGGCTTCATTAAAGTAGTCATCGCTGTTGGTGGAAACCAAGCAAAAAAATTAGTATGTGAATACAGAAACATTAATAAATGTATAATTTACCCTTCTGTTCTTGTTTCCGAGAAAAATTTTCCAGTATTTTGTAAAACTTTTTTACCACCACTTGGTTCCATTATTTAAATTTTAATATAACAGTAATTAAATAAAATAACTATAAAAACAACACTTTCTGACCCGCAGTTGCTGAAATTGCAATTTCGCAAATTTATTAAACAAAAGTTTGTTTACATTTCGCGCCAAAATCTAACAGATGATATTCGGTGTTGTCAATTTTTGATTTAAATTTTGAGATATTTAGCGGTTAAATAACAAAAAAGATTTTAAATGTGTTTCATTATGGCAAATGTATGTATATATACCCTTTACATGTTTGTCATTCCGTTTATAATTTCCATGACTGTTACAATCAACTTTCCGAAGCGCCCAAATAACTTACATACATGATTGATACATCAATATATCCGCTAAACTTAGATTTCTTGATTTATCACCATATTTGTTTTCTTCCAATTTTTTTTCTCCGAAAATTGTTTTTAATTCAGCTGAATATAACATTCTTACTTGTTTTATACCAAATTTTAAAAACGGCTCTAAAGATTTTGATTAAAAATCGAATGAACCTTGCTTGCACTTAAACAGATCAAAGAAGAACGTGAAACTTTTATTGAAAGTAGTTTAAGACTACTCATCTACAAGAACAGTTATTTTAAAATTTAGTATATTGACTAAGCCAATTACATTTACTAAGAGTAATTTCATTTGTTATTAAAGAGTAATACGAGTAATATATCGTCGCTAAGCATACAAAAATTACTATTTGTTTTTTTAACTTTTCAATGTAGCAAAAATAATTATTATTATTTTCATAACATATCGTCGCTGAGCATAAATGTAATATATTTGTTTTTTAGAACTTTTCAATGTATCAAAAATAATTATTATTATTTTCATTATTTTTTTTCCGAAATCATTTAAAAATTTGTTTTATTACTATATATCATAAGTGTCCAAAAGTTATTGCAATATTTGTAGAGAATATAATTATCAATAAGTAAATTTTTGCAAACCATTAACAGGTTTTATATTTTCCCATTTTATTCAATTTAACTACCCTCAATATAATTAAAGCGAAAATTGTACGTCTCGAAATAAAACCAACATATAATAATTGCCATTCACTAAACACCGAACCCTGCCCAGCATTATACAACTCTGTATTATTTTGGCATTTTATTGTTGTATGAAAACCGACAACTGTCAAACACCATCACAAAACAAAAATTTACAAGTCATCGGTAAAGCAGAAAAAATTTGCAAAATTTATTGAAAATTATTGTTTAAAGTTAATAAAGATAATAACAGAATTTATATTTAGCTGCTTTGAAACTAGTTAAATAAACGATTCATTAATAATGGCCGCTACATTGGAAGATAAATCAATATGGGAAGATGGTGAAGAACTGGGCGAGGAAGTGATGCGTATGTCCACGGATGAAATTGTTAGCAGGACGCGCTTGATGGACAATGAGATAAAAATAATGAAGAGTGAGGTTATGCGTATAACCCATGAAATACAGGCTCAAAATGATAAAATTAAGGATAATACTGAAAAAATAAAGGTAAAACAATTGATTGAAGGTCTTTTCATGGATAATATTGCCATTTTCCCCCATTGCAGGTTAATAAAACATTGCCCTATTTAGTGTCCAATGTTATTGAACTGTTGGATATGGAAGCCCAAGAAGACGAAGATGATGGTGCCGTACAAGTGTTGGACAATCAACGCAAGGGAAAATGTGCCGTAATTAAAACATCCACACGTCAGGCCTACTTTTTGCCAGTCATTGGTCTTGTAGATGCAGAAAAATTGAAACCTGGAGATTTGGTTGGTGTCAACAAAGATTCCTACTTGATATTAGAGACTCTGCCAGCCGAATACGATGCTCGTGTTAAGGCCATGGAAGTCGATGAACGTCCAACAGAACAGTACTCTGATATCGGTGGTTTGGATAAGCAAATCCAAGAGTTAATTGAAGCTGTCGTTCTGCCCATGACGCATAAAGAAAAATTCAAAAATTTAGGTATTCACCCACCCAAGGGTGTTTTGTTGTATGGCCCACCTGGTACGGGTAAAACTCTATTAGCTCGTGCTTGTGCCGCTCAAACAAAATCCACATTCTTAAAGTTGGCTGGTCCACAATTGGTGCAGATGTTTATTGGTGATGGTGCCAAATTGGTCAGGGATGCATTCGCCCTAGCTAAAGAAAAAGCTCCAGCAATTATATTCATTGATGAACTGGATGCTATTGGTACAAAACGTTTCGACTCCGAGAAGGCTGGTGATCGTGAAGTACAACGTACTATGTTGGAGTTGCTTAATCAGCTTGATGGATTCAGTTCGACGGCCGACATTAAAGTTATTGCTGCCACAAATCGTGTAGACATTTTGGACCCTGCCCTCTTGCGTTCAGGTCGTTTGGATAGGAAAATTGAATTTCCCCATCCTAACGAAGAGGCTCGTGCGCGCATTATGCAAATCCATTCGCGTAAAATGAATGTCAGCAGTGATGTTAATTTTGAAGAATTGGCAAGGTCCACTGATGATTTCAATGGTGCGCAATGTAAGGCTGTTTGCGTTGAAGCCGGTATGATTGCTTTGCGTCGTTCTGCAACTCAAGTGACTCATGAAGATTTCATGGATGCCATTATGGAGGTACAAGCCAAGAAGAAGGCCAATTTGAATTATTATGCTTAGAGTTTCACAACAAGCATACAAAAATCTATATTATCATTTATAAATGTAACATTAAAAATCGCGCTTAAAATTACTACTTTTATTTTTTTAATATAATTATTTTATTATAAAATTAATAAAAAAGAAAACACATAAGAAAAGTTTTCGAAATAGGTTTAATTTCCCAGTTATCATCTTAAACAGAGGGCATTTTTATTAGGACATTTAGTTCACATCTTGAAACGAATCAAGACAAACCCACAGCACTGTTTTAAATGCAATGATAAAACAAAATATATTTGGATAACTTTCCCTGAGTTTATAACATTAAACGAAGTTTTAATCAAGCTGTTGGTAAATGCATTGTGCAAAAACCATTTTAGTATAGCTCTCGTACACTTAACAGATCATTTATGATTCCAAAATTAGTCACTTAAATTGCTTGCGTATTTCGGAAATTAGTTGACATTATGGGTCCAAATTACCGCATTCGTAATCGAATGCGGTATTTTATCGAAAAATTGTTTCGATATCGAAATTATGATAAAATAATCTCAAATAAGAAAATTACGATCAATTTTACTCGATATCGATTGCGGTAATTCGGCCCCTGTTTTACCAATTTTATCAGAGTATTGGAGTAAGACTTTATCATAGGAATGCACGGACTAGTGAATGGTAAATCGATTACGATTATGGTCGAACATCAATTTTCAGGGTCTAAAATCGATTTTTTCGTGATCGATTGTATACTCCGATTTTTATGCTGAAATCGACTTTTGATGACGATTAATCGAAATAGAAATCAAATTCCGGAATTTTTAGTATTGTCTACGTTTTTGCTTTCGAAATAGAAATCAAATTCCGGAATTTTTAGTATTGTCTACGTTTTTGCTTTCATTAAATTTTACGATATATTAATCTTCAACTAACAGCGAAAAATATTCACGGAGGATCTCATTTTTTAAAGCGAAATTGTTTCAAACTTTAGAAATTTGTATAAAAACTGCTACGAAATTTTTTCCATAAAATTGTTGTCAAATGTTGCCGTTACGGTTTATAAAATGAGTTCCTCAATATACAGGTGTCATAATACTCTTCCAAAATATAATTTTAATCCGTAATTATAGTGTATGTGGGTCATTTGCTATAGTTAACAAAAATGCCGATCGATTATTAATAAATCGATTATTGGGTTCGATTAATCGACTGTAGAAATCGAAATGAAAATGGTTGATCGAAAAGTCGAAAATCGATTATTAGCTTTTCATACCATTCACTAGCACGGACGCTTCATTTGTTTATGCAGGCATACATCAAGAACGTCGAAGTAGCTTGCATTTTAATTATTGTGTTTGTGTTGATAGATCTTATAATTATAAGCAAAAAAAGGTTAAAATTTTTGCATGCTACGAATTATAGGAATTTAAAGTCAATAGCGGTATTCACAATGTAGAGTACTTGGCCTATTAAAAAAGTAGGAAAGCTATTTATTGAAAAATATTTCAATTTCTAATGTATTTTGTTTTTATTTTTTTGATATTCTGCTCTTTTACTATATTACCAGGCCAAGTACTCTACATTGTGAATACCGCTAATATATAATAGTAAATTTCTCATATACAAACATATCTAGAAAATGATCTGATTATTATGGGTATCATTGAATAGTGCTTCAAAATACCTTTTATATGATATACAATATTGTACTGTTTTTTAACATTGTGAACCAAAAATTCCTTTTTGATTTATATGACAGTATGTACCGGTGTTCGATACACCCCAGAGTTCTAAGTCCTTTCGCAATACAAAAATATGAATAGAGAAAAGAAATTATGAAAATACATATAAACTGTTACTGGAATCTTGATTTGTTTATGCATTTTCTATGGATAATGAAAATTTTTGTACTATTTTTTTTAGTAATTTTTTAGTAAAAATGTTTATAATTTACTAATAAAAGTATCAAAATCTTGAACCCACTTATGGAGGAATAGTTTCATCGAGATATTTAATTTCGATCAAATATTTTGCTTTAAAATCTAAATTCCAATTAGTTATAAATAAAAAACAATTCTTAGCTAAAAATTTCATATATTTCCATGTTTAAATGCTATTTTTAAGAATGTTAAAGTACTAACATGCAATGCAACATTAATACACATATTTTAATATGCTCCCAAATTGTAAGGGTTCTCTGTAAATAGAAAAATAAAGATAATTAAAAACTTAGTTTATCATAATTTTTTAGTAAAACTTACAAGTTAAAGGTGTAAAAACACAGAAATACAGGAAATAAGGCTGCTAAAACGTTTTGGTTTGTTACTTAAATAAGCTTAACACAATGAATGCCGAATTTCAGACATCTAATCGGTTTTGGGTACAGACAGGTCGAAGAACAATTTGCCCATGCCACCAATGCCAACTAAACTGAGGGCAACGGTAAGGCGGTACAAGACTTGATCAACAACTGAACCCTTCAAGAAGACGGGTTTGCCATCCTTCTTTTGGAAGTGTTCTTGAACTTTTTTGATTTCGAAATAACCCTTTTCGACTTCAGCTTTGGCTACACTGCGTTGAGCACCGGAGGTGGTGAAACTGCGTACAACGGCCTAAAATAGAAAATAATCTTTAGTTATCAAAAAAAATATAACCTATCTTACGTAATGTTTTAGAACTATTAAAAAAATAAGTGTTAAGCCTTTTTAAAGGGATTAATTGACAAGTATATTTAAAAAATGTATTTTCTATACTTACTCTGGATAAGTTCAACATTTTTTATGATTTTTTAATTAATTTCCAAAGAAAAAAAGACGAATCGAATTTATTCACCGTTCTATGGTCGAAAAAAAATTCACATTGGGCAATATGAAATTGACATATGTATGACATTTTCTCGTTGCTGGAAATATTCATAGTTGTAAAAATGTCGTACCTTTTGAGTGCAACTCTACTACTGGACAAAAATATGTATATTAATAACTCTATGTTTATACCTGATAAATTTTTGTCATAATCAAGATAAAATATTATCAGTTATAGTCCCATTTATTAGTTTTATTGCTTCGTTATGACAAAATTGTCATTAATTTTTATGATAAATATTTGTCAAGTATATACAGGGGATTAAAAAGCAGCTCACACAAGGTGAATTTAAATTTAAATACCCCAAAGACGAAGACTATTGAAACTAGTTAAAATCGGTCCATTGGGCTGGAAAACCTAGCTACCGTTACCTCTGAAACACCCTTTTCAGCTCAACTACCGTTACCGAAATATCATCAGTTACCGTTACTGATATAATCGTAAATAACGTTACACCCTGTCTGTACCTGATAAATTTGTATCATGAAAAACGTCAAAATGGTTGTCAAAATAAAAAAATATCAGGTATAGTTTCCATTTATTAGTATTATTGCTTCGTTATGACAAAATTGTTAGTGCTTTTGCTTAGACAACTTTGTCTTGACACCAAACGTCATGAATTGTTATGATAAATATTTGTCAAGTATAGTCAGGTGGTAACATTCCACTAGACATTTAATGGAGATGCCACTTAAATCCATAAATACAAGTACGTTTGTGGTACGAAAATTAATTTATAAACAAAAGAAACATATTTGCAGCTGCATTTTTAACTTTGAAATAAATTAAAATTAAATAATAAATTTAACACAAAATCATGGGGTTTCTTACCGTTTTAAAGAAAATGAGGCAAAAAGAAAAGGAAATGCGTATATTACTGTTGTAAGTTAAATATACAATATTTTTGATTTTATTGGCCGAAATAATGAATCATTGATTTTGTTTTGAAGGGGTTTGGACAATGCCGGCAAGACTACAATATTGAAAAGATTTAATGGTGAACCCATCGACACAATATCACCAACATTAGGTTTTAATATAAAAACACTGGAGCATAATGGTTACACCCTAAATATGTGGGATGTAGGCGGTCAACGTTCATTACGTTCATACTGGCGTAACTACTTTGAATGTACTGATGGTTTAGTGTGGGTGGTCGACTGTGCCGATCGCATGCGTTTGGAAACTTGCAAAGAAGAATTGGAAATTTTATTGCAAGAAGAAAGATTGGCTGGAGCCACTTTGCTAGTATTAGCAAATAAGCAAGATTTACCTGGTGCTTTAACGGCCAACGAAATCAAAGAGGTATGAAATTTAGCATACAACATACATGTATACATTGTAACTAATTTAAAAAAAATTGTATTTTTTAGATTCTCCAATTGGACAATATTACCACACATCATTGGTTAGTTGTAGGAGTTAGTGCAGTTACTGGAGAAAAGCTCTTAAGTGCAGTTGATTGGTTAATAGATGATATAGCTAAACGCATATTTACTTTGGACTGAAAGGAGTTGTCACTCGTTAAAAACTACTTCTATTTGTTAAACACATTTCCATTTTTTAACTTATTCCTTTATAAAAAAATCTCAATTTTTTAAATTTAATTTTTTATTTTTCCACCAAATATAATTTGTACAGACGTTTCCAATCAGCACGTTCAAATTCTGGTTTTAAATTCACCTTTACAATTTCCGCAAAACCTTCCGACAGGGTTGGAACAGTATATTTCTTTTTCATGGTATTAAAAATCATGTCATTTATTTTGGAATGTTTATTGTCGGTCAGTTGTCGAAATACTATATTGTGCTTGATCTGTGCCACGGAGACGTTCATCATAAAACAGCGACAATTGACTTTATATTTCTGAGCGAGCTCTATAAATTTTTTACGTGATTCAACATCAACATTCGTATTATCTACAACACATGATTTATTGGACACTAGAGATTTCTCACAGCTTTTTAGACAGGCTTGAGTGCTGCCTAATGTATCAGCATTTGCTACATTGTAGCCTAGAGGCGCTAAGTTGTTTTGTGTGAAATGTGATTTTCCTAACAGAGAAAAATATAAATTGTAAAATGTGTTAAAAAAGTTTCCAGCTACATAGTACATATATTAAATTCAAATAATAAACTTTGTAAATTTAAAATTATTTTGCGTTTCAGTAGTCATTTCTTACCTGATCCAGGAAGACCCATCATTATAATAATTTCACATTCATCTGATGGAATTTTAGCATCCTTAGGCTCCAGCAACGGCAAATCGTTGGTATCCACAGTCGGATCAAATTCAAGTCTTATCCATTCTTCTTGTTTTGCACCCAAAAAATGTTCTTCTGGAGTATAGAAGGGTACTCCAAGATTTTTAGCATATGATCTATCGGCTAATGAATGATCTTTTCGGCGTTTATTAACTCCCTTACCAACTTCGGGACGACCAGCAGCATCGCCCACATAAAAGCTTTGTTCACGTTTAATTTTGATATTCTGATTCTTTTCATTTTCTAAATGTTCCCACATGCCTGGTAACGGCTTACGATAATAACCATCCGAGGTAGCAACAAATACTTGTACGGGAACTTGTAGTTTAGCAATGATTTGTTTAATTTTTACCTTAAACTCATCAACATTTACTTTACCCTTTGCTATACCACCCTGATTGGTAAAAAAGCATATTTTAAAACCATCTTCTTTAAGAGATTTAAGTTTTTTAGGAATTTCTGGATAGTTTAACATCCAATCATCACTTGTTTTAGGAAACACATTACCAGATTTGGTTTTAATTATGGTACCATCTATGTCATAGGAAGCAATTTTTGATGATGCCTTTACACCTTTACTGGTGAAAATTAACATTTTCCCATTTTCCACTGAAGCCCAAGAATCTGCAATAGATTCTTCGGTTTCCGATTGGTCATCCAACATTTTTTCGGATTTTTCTAATTGTTGTTTACTATTATTTGTTTGAACTTCTGGCGCTGGCTTAAATACAACTTCAAATGGATGTCGTCCATAAACAACCTCCACTACATCGCCATGCTGTAGGTCACATTCTGTATGCTGCAGGGCCATTAAACCATTTACACCACAAGGATTAATACCTAACACTTTTAACCGTATATTGGCAGTATCTAAATCAACTTTCAATTCCAACTGTTGTTTTGAGCACTTTATATCTCTGATGCCGGTTTCTTTATTACGTCCTATTATATTTATACCAGCTTGTAGGTGAATCACTTGATGTTCAGGTTCCAAGGGTTTCAATTGACAAGCACGTTTCATAATTTCTTTGGTTGTATCTTTTAACGAACGATTTAGAAATTTGGCCACGGACATTTCAGAGGAAAACTAAATGTTAGGGTTTTATAGTTGAAAGAAAAAGGAAGAGTCGACTTTATGACTTTATAATTTTTATTAGTATTTGCTTTTAATAGTGTGATTGTTTGTATGCATACTTGCCAGATTTATTGATGAATAACGTTAATGGCTTTATATTGCAGATAAAATAAAATATAAATAAATAAATAAAAAAATCTATTCTACGTTGTTTTTCAGAAAAATGTTGATAGTTCGATTTTTTGCAAGTCGATTACATAGAACCCTACTGCAAATGTCTCCACTTAACAGCTGTCCGATTTATTATTGTTAGTTATTTTTTTTATGCCGGATTTTAGTAACAAATAATTTTTACAGCGATTTATATATAAATAAATTACTTTAATTCAAAATTTGCAACGAAAAATAAATAAATTACTTTAATTGAAGGAAAAATCCTTATCTACCATGGCTTCCTTAGAACCTTTTGTTTTAAGAATTAAACCAGCTATGGATGCATTCCTAAGAAAAGCTACCAAACAAAATGTAAAAGACTTGGAAAACGAATTGGCCCAATTCAATTGGATGCACATGAGTATATTTAATATTCAAATTCTGGTGCCTTTAGTTTTAAAATTGGAAGAGCTCTGCAAGTTAGTCAAGCATGGTAAATGATTGTTTTGAGTTTCTAACTTAACCAAATTATTTTCAGTGATAATCAGGATATACGTACCGGTTGTTTACAATGTATTACTTTGGTGACTTCAAAAGTATATTTAAAGGAATTAACAGCCTTGCGTACAATGCTGGTTGTTGTCCTAAAGCAAGTGCGTGAATGTGATAAAGCATCCACAAGGCAAAACTTAAGTGAAGAAATAAAATTGGCAAGTGTACAGTGTATAACAGAATGTTTCAAACGTTCAACATCGGATGTATTGGAACAATTTTATAACAAGGATTCAGCCATGATATTGGGACAAATTTTGTTGACTCTGGTGGAATTCATTGAAAGAGAGAAATACAAAAAATTGGTGTAAGTTTGAACTATGTATATTTTTAACATTACAATTACAAAACATCTTATATTTTTGTTCATTGTGGGTTTTAATTTAATATATACCATGATGGTTTAAAGTAACGTAATCATTTTTGAAATTTATAAAGATTTGTTAAAAAAAAAATTAGTTTAGTTTCTTTAGCTTCTAAAAATGTGACTATTTTCACAAAATCTTCTCCAGTTTCCACGTTTTTGAGCGGACGGGTAACATTTTAATGACAGATGTATCCCAAGAATTTATTTATTAAAATTTTTTAAGTAGAAATTTGTAACCGGTTATGGCCAATAGGCTAGGTTATTGAAAATAAATAAATTAAATTAAAATTAAAAAAAAAAATTAAAAATCCATGCTGCATTTTTTATTTAATGACAAACATAGAATTTTGTTAGAAAAATAAATAAATATTTCGGGCATTACCTTAAGGACGGACATCGATTCTTTAAGAAAAATTAAAAAAATAATAAGCTTCAATTTTGTCAAAAATTTATGCATTTTTTATACCCATTGAAAATTTTGAATTTGATTATTTTTCATGATTAGGCCGATTGAGATTTTAAAAAAGAAGTTGTATTTTTTTTGAAGTTTATATGTACAAAATTTCATTTTCTGAAATTTTATATTCTCTTGAACGATTTGTTTGTAGATTATTTTGCAATCGCATCAGTAATTTTTTGTTCCGATTTAAATAATTTATATCATATATCAAAAGTTTGACGTCCAGTAATTTTTCAGATATTTTTCCCGAAATTAGACAGCATAAAATAACAAATGTTTGACATCATGAAAAACTTGTGTTATTGCACATAATATGTGCACATATTATGTTTTTTGTAGAACATCATAAATACTTACATATTTATTATTATTAATACCTAGTTTATTGGTCATTTTTCATTTAGTCTATCTTCTTTGGAATGTTTAATGAGTGTATTTTATGTACACGATGAAGCTGATCGCATGGATGTCGTTTTACGCAATCAAGTTGCAAATACAATCTTTATTTTTCTACCAAAAATTGTTACAGTCTTATATCAAATTTCAATAGCTGATGATACCGTGGGAGAAAGTATTAAAATTGTAAGTCTTTTTGGAATACATAAATACTATCAATTCAACAAATTAACAAATTAACAAATCATTTTAAAAGTCTTCCATCAAAGCCTTAGGTCGTATATTATGTGTAATTTATGAACAAACTACAGAAAATTTAATACATGCTAAATATGATGTTGGAGCGTTTAAGAGATTACTTAACGAAAGTCTAACTTATACTAATGATAGCAATGATAATGATATATTGGCCATTAAAAAGAATCGGGAACAGTTAGAGCAACGCATGAAACAACTACAAGGAGATGGACGCACTCAACAGTGGATACATGCTACTTCGAAAAAATTACGTATTATCTTTACACAAACAAGCCAATTGAGATCGCATACTTCGGCAAAAATACGCAAAGAGTATGCTGAAATGTGTTGTCTTCTTATGGAAACATGTTCTCATAATCTTAAGGAAAATTTTGTCTTTATGATGGAATCGGTTGTAGCTCTCACAGAAGATGAAGATGTACACATACGTAATCGTTGCTGTAAATGTATAGATCAATTGCAGAATAATCACTCCAATGAAGGGATATTTGATGAAAATTCCGAACTACTGCTAGATGAACATCTAACGAAATTACCAAGAATTATAGCACGTTGCGATGAAACGGAACAGTACACAGAATTAACTTTCCTTAAAGGATTTTTTAAATCATTAAGTTCCAAAAAATTGCAATTATTACTCTCAATTCCTCATAATTTAGAAATATTTTGCATGTGCTTATTGTCAGCATTAGACTTGCAAACATCCTCCGATTTACTAATCGAAGAGTACTCTTTGCGGGAAATGGATGTAGAGGGCGATTACTTAGAAAGTAGCAAATTTCCTTGGCGTAAATTCAAAAATTTGAATTCAGAGAGGTGTGTTAAATGCTTACGCGAAATATGCCAAATTTTGGGTAAAACGCCCGTGTTAAATCGCATTATTATGGATTATCTTTTGGAAATGTTACAACAGCATAATGAGGCCATGAATGAAACACTTTTATTGCTATTATGGTTAGCCACATCCAAAGAAATGAATAATAAATTTCAGTGCAAGGATTTGAATTTGGTCAAACAATTACTTGATGAGTTATTAGATGATAAACATTGGCATTTGGCTTTAGAACCGGATAATGTTATGCAACTTAAAGTGAATAGGGTGAGTAGATTTCTAAAGTTATTACGATACATCAATTTATCGGATATGTTGCTATTGAAAATACGCTTTTTTGAACTTAAACTAATTTAAAAAAAAAAATAAAAATTTAAATTTGTTTTATTTAAAACCCGATTTTTCACTTATTTAGAATTTTTACTTAAAAACGTAAAAATACAAATTTCTTTTCATTTAAAACCCAATTTTTCACTTTGTCAATTCACAAGGTCTCTTATCATGTCATATTGTCATAGTGTCCTAATATTTCAAAATGGTTTTTATTGCTTTTCAAGCAAAAACTTTCCTAAAATAATACTACTTTGTATGCTCTGTTTATTGTGTTATCGTAACGAACCAGCAGATACCAACGCCGAATGCCTAAGAGTCGGTTAAGCCTAGCCACCGAGTCGTGATATATTAGGACATTATGACAATATGACTGATAAGAGACTTTGTGAATTGACAAAGTGAAAAATTGGGTTTTAAATGAAAAGAAATTTGTATTTTTACGTTTTTAAGTAAAAATTCTAAATAAGTGAAAAATCGGGTTTTAAATAAAAAAAAATTAATTTTTTTTTTTTTTTCAGTATTACTTGTTATTTGTTGTTGTATCAGACATATGATTTGTATTATTTTTATTTGACTAAACGGAGTGTCTCGTCTCTATGTATAATTCCCTATGCTTATATCCTTCACCAAAAGCATACTTAAGATATATAAACTATACTTAAAAAAACTGTAAAACTAACTTTTTTTCACAAAAAAGATTTTGATGAAAAACAAGTTAGATAAACAAAATTTTTTTGGTTTTTTTCACAAACATTCTTTTTAACAATTTTTTTACCAAAAAACTTTTTTTTAATATTTATTTAAAAGTATACTTTGGTGAAGGGGATATAAGATTCGGCACAGCTGAATATAGCGCGCTTACTTGTCTTAAATTAAATCCGATATTTCAGTAAAAAAAATATATGAGTGGTTTGTCATTCCGTTTGTAATTCCTACAGTTTGTATAAAGTATATACATAGATGTGGATCATCTGTCTGTTGAAATCAAGTTTCCGAAGTCCCAAAATAGCAATATGATACACCAAAATATATCCGCTATAGCCCTGGTTCGTTTGCTATTTAAATTCAGGAAAATTGGCCCACAAATGACTGAGGTATAAGCAAAAAACCATGACTACCTCCGTTTTTACTTGTTTTTGATTTATATATAAATTACTAGACAATATAGATATCTAATGATATATACCAAACAATTTTTTCAACAAAAGTTATTTTCAATCTTTATCTTAAAGTATACTTTGGTAAAAGGAATATAAGATTCGGAACAGCCGAATATAGCTCTCTTGTTTTACCTATACTAAGGAGAAGTGTGCATAAATATAATTTGCACCAACCGAATATATAACACTTTAACTTGATTTGATTTTTTTTTTGTTTTTTTTTTTAACATACATATTGGTTCATTGATCGTACTCCAATCAAAAACCCACTACCTTGATTTTGACCTATTTTTGATTTATATATAGTTTACTAAGTCATTTACATAGACAATATGAATATCTAATTATAGACCTTTCCAACGACGCATAGAAATTCGGACAGAAAATGGGACAAAATCAGACAAAATTATTTTTTATCTCGATTTTTTTCACCAACATTTTTATATAACAATTTTTTCAACAAAACCAGTTTTCAATATTTACCTTAGTATACTTTGTAAAGGGTATATAAGATTCGGCACAAAAAAATATAGCTCTGTTACTTGTTTAATGTTTTTTTTTTCTATACTGAGGAGAAGGGTGTATAAATATAATTTTCCACAGCCGAATATACAACATTTTAACTTGATTTGATTTTTTTTGTTTTCTTTAGCACACAGATTGGTTCATTGATCGTACTCCAGGACTTTACGAATCTGCAGTAGAAATACGAACACAAGATTGCGATTCCGATGATGAAACTGAAGGTATAATTAGCATATATGTATGATATTAGGTTCGCTTTTAAAATGCTTTGATTCAAAGTTTAGAATATTTGGGATCAGTCATACAAATTTAATAATGTAATTAGTATTTATTAGTAGATCCAAATATACCAAAATTTGTTGAATTTCCCATTTTTGAGTACAATATACATTTTAATCCCAGTGAAATTTCTTTAAAGTTTCTTCAAAATTCGGCAAAATATATATCATTCCGCTTTATTATAGTTAAAAAAACAAAAATATTGAATAAATTTTACACCGGATTATTACTTCATTTATCTTATTTTCCATGTGAATTAAATTATAAAAATATATAAACTAATGAAACCGATCATCGGCAATATGTCATAATAAAAAGAATTCTTTCATAATCACTCAAGTATACACGAGTTTGCTGTTCTTTTAGCAAATAAACATTCACTAGACTTCATATTTTTTCGTTTAACAGATTTAATGCAAAAGCAACAAAAAGTCACTATAAATGATGCTGAATTCAATGTACTACATACCTGCATTGTGCTGGACTGTTTGGGTCACTGTGCTTTATATGTGGGGGAAAGGTTTGATGGTTATATTTTTCAAACATTGCACAATGTTTTATTAAAACTTGGTAAGTACGATTGTAATTATAAACTGTTTTCTATGTAGCAATGAAATGTATACAAAATTTACATTTACACTATTTATATATTTAAAGCCCACAGTAATTCGATGGTATATAAAGCCGCTAATTTCGCATTAGTGTCCATACAAAAATCACTTAGATTTAATAAAGCAATTCAATTAATAGAGGGTCATATTGATTATATAACTTACCATTTAAATATGTCATTAAAGAAGGTTAGTTAGTATTCAAAAGTAAAGTAAGTTACAATTTAATTCTGTTTTGTTTTAATTATTTAAAGACACCAGAAAGTAAATCGGCTGTAGATATTCTGTCGGTTGTTTTACAATTTTCTTCTCGCAATAATTTGCCCCATTTGGAAATAATCTTTGAGACCATCTATAATGAATGCTCAAAACAATACGAAACTCATAATGTTATTTCTTATTTGAAAGTATTTAATGCATTTTTAAAACACATTACCTCATGGGTGTTATCGTGTAAGTTAGAAATTAAAGATGGACAAACAATGCATTTCGATGATGTCGATAATAAGGAAATTAATTTAAATGAAAATGATTTATTAAATTCCTGGCTCGATATTTTAAATACTGCTAGAACGGTCAATGATTTTGAAGAGCAAGATGTCACTATGAAATCCTCTAGTAATTCAACAACATCGCAATATTGCGATAACAATCCAAAAGAGGAAGATGTAGTGGAAAATAATCCACAACTACCACGACATATCCTAATGATTAAATCAATATTACAGCAAGTTATAAGGCTTTTAACTTCTTCCGAGGTGCAATTACAAATACTATCATTGGAATGCTTAATAAGTGGCATACCATTGTTGCATGATTATGAAAATGAATTGCTTCCTTTGATACACTCGACTTGGTCACCGCTAGTGGAGAAATTTCGCCAGAAAAATGCTTTGGTGTTAAATCGTTGTTTTTCTTTGCTGGAAATTTTGGCTACCAATGCTAAAGATTTTATTACTAAAAGAAGTTTAGAGTAAGTTGTTTGAAATTTTAATTACAGCAGATAATTTGAAAATAATGGAGTATTTGTTTCATTGTTACAGTGATGTTATACCATTCCTTAAAAATTTTCTCCTGCATGCTGCTGCACATTCAGCTAAAGAAACAATTACTGTGTAAGTATTAAATTTTAAAAATTAAATTATTGTGTGTGCCTTACTTTCTGAGGGCAACCTTGTTTGGGGACTAGAATAAATTTTGCACGATTTTGGTCATACCTTACGGTATAATTTCAGAGTACTTAGAACTAGTCTGTACAAATTTTTTTCAGGATTGCCGCATAATCAACATATTTATGACTGCTCAGTCAGTATTAATGGGGGGACATTTGTATGGTGTCTATGTGAAATCATCGACCGATATTACCTATTTTTAATACCAAACATTCTTTATCAACAAAGAGTATTTCGTCACCTAAAATGAAAAACAACGTATCATCAAAAAATTCGAAATTGATTTTATTGTTGCTTATGATTCAGTACATCATATTACATATGTGTACAAAATTTTAAACTTTCATTATCAAAAATAACTAAGTTATAACCAATATTACTAAAGTATCATCAAGTACATGATTTTCTTAAACGAAATAGCTTATACTCTTTGAGTAATTACTTAATAAATCGTGTTTACCTTATTTTATGTAGTATCCAAATTGTTTTTAATAAATTTGTTGCAATTGAATATTTTTTGCAGTCTTTATGAATTGCAAAAGTATTTAAACTTTGAACACATTAATTTCTTATCACAGTACCGAGTTTGGCTAAAAATGGACGGGATTGTATTAGTGGGCATGGCACCTATCAAACAATTTAAATACTTATTTTCGAATATCTGGAGTACTATAACTGTGAAAGTCTTCAAACTTCATATAAATCAATTTCTTATCACTGCATGAAGCTCAACGAAAATTGGGATGGATCGGAACTGGGGATGAGTCACCTCTATAATTACGATATACTTCAAACTTTGTCCGAATTTCTCTCTTATAGTTTTTTATAGTTTTAGCGCCTCCCATGCAAAGTATTTTCGAATATCTTCAAACTTTATACGAATCTTATCACTGCATACGGTTTAACCATACATGGGAGGTATCAGAACAGGTGATGAGACATCTACCAAACAAAATAAATAGTCTAAACAACTTGAGACCCATAATTACGATATTCATCAAACTTTGTCACTTTGTTCACTTATCATTTTATATAAATTGTCTGAAAATGGACGGAATTCGACCTTTTGAAAGTAAATAATTAATTTCGTATACTTGGAGAACTGTAACCGTAAAAATATTTAATCTTTGTATGAATTAATTACTCATCACTGTACGGAGTTAAGCTAAAAATGGCTGGGATAGGAACAATGGGTAAGGGGCCTTCCATACAAAGTACTTAGTCAATTTTGAATGACTGGATAACTAAAATTGCAAGATTCTTCAAACTTTGTCCGAAACATCCTTTTATAATTTTACGTAATTTGTCTGTGACCTAGAAGTGGACATATTATCGAATATCTGATGAACTGTATTAGAAAAATTCGTAGAATTTTGAATCATTTATTTCGTTACCACAATTACATAGTTGTCTGAAAATGTGCTGGATTGTATTGTGAATGTTAACAATAATTAGTACCACTGTACGAAGTTTAGCAAAAAATGGGAGAGATCGGAACAGAGGGTGTAGTACCTACATTACAAGGAAAATTTTAATTTCGAGAGTCTTTTAGCTTTGTCTGAATCACTTTCTTTAATTTTTAGGATGTTGGCTGAGACTTAGTTCATATAAAAAAATAGTTATAATTGAATATCTGGAGAATTATAATAGTTAAAGTAATGCCCCATCCCATACAAAGTAAATATTTACTATCGATTATCTGGAGAACTCTAATAATGCAATTCTCAATTTTGGTACCTTCACGCATTGCAAATGGGTAGTATCTTTTCGAATATCTAAACAGCTGTTATAGGTAGAGTCTTCTAAATTGCTTTCATATAATTTTTAGGAGTTTGACTTAAAATAGGATGGGTCGAAGCCCACTGTAAAAACATAGGAAATTATAGCGAAGCGAAAGTCTTAAGAAAAGTATCAAGATTTTTATAAAATCGCATGATATTTAATACATACATTCAAAGGCATGGTATGCAATTAATCACAAACAAGAAATTCCGGTATTAATTATATTCATTTATTTTTTATAAAATCCTTACATATTTTTTTTTACTACGACAGGTGTAGCGAAGCGCACCGGGTCATGCTAGTATAAACTATATTTCTAGTTTCATTGTAATTCAGATTTTAAATTTTTGTTTCAATATCTCAAGTAGTTTTCATTTTATAACGTATTTTGCTTCTCCTATAAACTTATGAAAAGTGATGTTACGTTATTTTTCATTTTAGGTGACGATTTGTTGGCTCCTTTCGTGTTTTAAACAGACGGACATTGTATATACATACTAATGTTGGTCTGCGACTAATATGCATTAGAAATAAAATGACAAAATCAATATACCACCCATCTTTAGTTCGTTTCAATTTTTTTTTTTAATTTTTCAACTTTATGAAACAATAACTAATAAAGATAAAGTCCTTGGAATCTGAAATTATGCAATTTTGTTGATAGTAGTGTCAAAGCAACAAAATTATTTGCTATATAAAATCATAAACATAATCATAAAATTTCATAAAGGTTTTGTTGTTTGCCCACAAAGGCTTTGTTTTTGTTATTGATTGTTGGGATGATCCATCCCAAACGGATAGCAGTCGGATATGTCATCTCTGCAAGTGTTTATCAAATCATAGACTTTATATCGGTCCAAAAATATGACGTCTTAAAAATTTAAAAAAATTTAAAAATTTCACAAAAGTGTACGAAAATAACTGCACATAACTTTTAAACCATACAATGTACATTTAATCCCAAAAAGTGACCCCTTCTATATTTGTAAAAAATTTTAAAGTGAACACTCCATTAATTTATGAGTTATGCACTAAAATAGCATATTTTGATTCATAACTTCTAAACTAAAAAGTGTACAGGTTAAAAATGTGTTATTTGCAGTGGTTTTTGTGATATTTGACTTTGAACTTTATATGCTCACATGGCTCAATTATAAGTATTTAAAGTTATAAGTATTTAAATTCTTAATTTAATAAAATTTGTTGCTTCTAAAACAAAAGTATTAAGAAACAAACGTTGATTTTAAAACAATTTCATATAGAAATATTCTTCTGCTCTCTTTTCAGCAAAACTCAAGAATACAAATTACAACTGAAACTGTTGCAAGAATTTCCAAATCTCATCGAATGTCTTGACTTGGATGGTAAGCATTTAAATGAAATTTCTGAAATAATGTCATTATATTTGTCTAAGGAACAGCCTAAAGATTTGCAAAATCAAGCCATTGAATACTTTAAGAAACTACGGCAATACAATGGTCCTTTAATTTATTTAATAATTATTAAGAAATCCCATTTAAAAATGTATACTGATAATGTACGAACAATTCTGGAATCATTTGATATTGCGCATAAACAATAAAGCTCACAAACCATAGTAATTTATAAAGTTTTTCTATTTTTATATGTATACAATCTTAAGTGTTTATAATACAACTACATATATATTTCTATTGTTATCACAGTTATCACATAAAAATAATAAAAACCAAAATAATTTTTATATATATCCTTTAGATGCATTCCTTTTCCATTGCTTCAAAATCAGCCATCATATCGTCGTAGATGTCTTGTTGATCGTACTGTTCAGCTTCTTTATCTAACTGGGACACATCAATACACACATATCCTTTGCTGCCATCCTTAACGGTCGTTTGATGAGCCGTAGGTGTTCGTAACAACTGCTTTTGCAACATTTCCATTCGCTCGGCCATATTATATTCCTTTTGATGATCTACAACTGTTGTAGGTGTTTGTAACAATTGCTTCTGCAACATTTCCATTCGCTCGGCCATATTATATTCCTCTTGGGTAGCTGATGCTTTATTTGGAGATTCCATTAGTTGCTGCTGTAGCATTTCTATTCTTCCAGCTATATCGAAATCGTTGGCTTGGGGCGCTTCTAATTCATCTATGTTATTGTTTTCATCAATTTCTGAATATGCTGCATTTGCAGCCTCAGCTTCTGCTAATTGAAACTCTAAATCATCTGCATCGCCGATTTCGAAATCATAATCATTGAAATCGTCAAATTGCATCGACATATCCTCTATATCGGGTATGCATACATTTTCCAGGTACTGATAAGGAGGAGTTGGAGGCAACACAAGGGGTTGGTATTGTGGTATATCAAGAATGTCGGGAGTTTTAACAGGACTGTAGGGATAAACTGAAGAAGTGGGTGTTTCAGTGGGAATTCTTGATTTTATCGCTCGCAGTCGTTCTCGTACTGACGGTGGTGTTGTTGGCTCAAATTCTATTGACCTATCGAAACCTTGTTGTTGTCTTAGACTTTCTAATTCCAGCAATAATCGCTTCCGTTCTTGCCTTTGTTGTCGGTTTATTATATTCTGTCTATTTGTTAGCTCTCGCGCAGTTGGACCCTGTTTAATTTTTGCCTTTGCTGCTCTCAACGCTGCAGCTCTTTCCATTATAGTGGCATAGTCTGGCGGCGGAGGTGTTACCTTAGGTAGGAGACTACCTAACGGAGCTTCAGACCTGGTAAGTGCCAACTTTTCTTGTTGTCGAGCTGCAACATTCGGATTAAGAAGAGCTGTTTTATTTTTAAGTCCTGCCAATATACGAGCTTTGGCAACTTCAGCCAAATATTCAGCTGGTAGTTCAGGTGGCTCCGGACATTCTCTGGGGGATGGAGGCGCAACATTTTTGGCTTTTGTATCATGTTGTTTCTTTTTGAGCACTAACCTACGCATCAGTTTTCCTTTGTTTGGTACTGGTTTTACTGCAACTCTTCTTGAAATTGGTACTCTAACTGTTGCGGCTTTTGCAGCAGCTGCCTTTTCTGCAGCTTCTTTTGCCTGTAATTTCTGAATTAGCTGTGCTCTTCTTATCATTGCAGCTACATCGGTTGGATCTTTAGGATGGGGTGGAATTAGGATTGGTCCCTGTGGTGTTTTCACTCTCACACCAGGGTAAACGCCTAAAAGTGGAGGGCTACTGACATTAATTTCTTCGCCCGATATATATGCTGTGGGCGATTTAGATCTCCTTGGACTAACAGATGTTGATACTGGTGTCATTACTTTGGCAGGATGTGGTGATTCTTCAAAATAACGTGGTATTGTTATGTTTGGGGACCTAATGGGCGTTTCCGATTTACTTGGAGATTTTGTAAATGATGGTGCACTGAGTTCAAAAAGTTCTTCATCTGGTAATTCTTCGGGGAATTCTAAAGCATGAGGTATTAATGGTGAACTTTCTGGACAGATTGCAGCTTGTTCATATTGTTTACGTATTCTGCTTATTATGGCTGAAGTTGCAGGTGGCGGGGTCTGAGGTGGTGTTAGTGGCATATACTGATCGTCACTATGACGATATTGACTAACGTCTAAAAAGCTTGGTTCCTCAAACTCGCCTAGTTCTTCTAGCTCATTTAGGCTTTCTAAAGCAGCCTCATCAAACTTGTATTCCTCTATTGATTCTGCTAAATCTATTTTCCTGTCACCGACGCGTGGACTTACAAAACGAACTGGAGAATATGTAATATCTTCACGGGTAGGTGTTCTTATTGGACTTTCTGCAATAGTAGTCGGTAACAATGTTCTTTCAGCCAGAATTCTATCATATCTTGTTTTCGGAGATTCATATTTAGTAACTTCAGTTATAGGCTTTTGTTGTTGTCGAATTTGCATTGCACTTTTTACGGCGTCTAAATATGCTGCTGATGCGAACGATGGTTGAGTCTGTCGAACAACACCCTTTTCTTTCAAAGCTTTCATTCTAGATAAAGCTGTAGCATAATCTCTAATTGGTGATGGCGGCGTCGCATTTAATAACGCTATTTTGGCAGCATCCGCTTCTTTTGCTTTTTTAACTGCCTCCGCTTTTGCTGCCTCTCTTGCAGCCACTCTAGGATTCAAAGCGGCTGTTCTATTTTTTAGACCGGCTATTGTTCTTGCCAAAGCAACTTCTCGTGTATAGTGTTCTGGAAGTGGTGGAAGTTCTTCAGGATATTCTACTTCTTCCTCTTCTGTTGGATGTTGTAACTTATCCAATTTATTTGGTTTTGCCGGAGTTTTTGTGGTCGTAATATCGCCACGTTTTCTCATGACCAGCTTTTTGCGTATTCCTGGTTTTTTAGGTGGTGGTGCAGTCCACCTTGAAATTGGAACTCGTTCTTTTTTCTTTGGCTTTGCAGCCTCTGCTGCAGCCATTGCAGCGGCCTCAGCTTCAGCTTCTTTAGCAGCACGTATTTCTGCTTCATTTTGATCTATCAGCTGTTGGATTTTCCTAGCTCTTCTACACATAGTTTTAAAATCTGTGGGATCTTTGGGATGAGATGGTATAACAATAGGACCTTCGGGTGACGGTATGCGATATTTAAGTGGTGAAACCGGGGGAAGAGGAGGCGTAGGCGGTGGCGGAGTAGCTGCAAATAACTGAGGTATCGAAACATCAGGTGATCTGACCGGAGATCTAGATGGTGAAGGCACAGTAGTTCGTGTTGGAGTTCTTTCAAATGCCGGACTGCTAAAATCGAGTAGTTCTTCTTCTGTAATTTCCTCTGGCAAAGGCAACATACGTGGTGGTGTTCTTAACTCTACTAGGTGACCTGTTGGAACTTCCGGTCTATAGCTTTCTTTTACTTGTCTACGAACCCTTTCTATAATGTCCCTTGGTCTAGGGCGTTCCATTGGTGTTAGTGGCGTGGTGTCCAACAAACTAGGTTCTTGAATATCTCCCAGATCTTCAGATGTTTCTAATTCTCCTGAACGGTCTCTCGCAGATATGCGTTTACTCTCATTAATTTGACATGTCACATTTCCTTGAGGATCGGTAGTCGTTGTTACGTGATTTGTAAAATGCTGTAATTCTCCCTTAACTATTTCTGACGTTTCAATTACTTGTTCCTTAATCGTGTTATTACCACTTCTTGTTATTTGAGTTGTTAATTTTTCCGCTCGTTTGTTGTTTTCTTCTTTGGAGGGACTTGAAGGAAATGTTATAGGACTGTAGCGAATTTCGGGTGTTTTTATGGGACTCATAACAGGAGTTTTAGGAGTTTTTCTTTGGGCTATTAGCTGTCTATATCTTTCTCTAGGATCTATTCTTGGTGGTGTTACTAACTGCTGCTGTTGCAAATCTGAAATAAGCTGTTTCATATCCAAAGCGGTAACATGTTGAGTAGGACATTGATCAGGAGGAGCTTCTTGAGCTTCCAAGGCTTCAAATTCTGCTAATGATACATCGTTCATTTGCGAAACACTTCCAGCTTCCAATAATTGTTCTTCCAAATCAGCAATGCGTTGTTTTAAAGCAACATCGTCTTGTATTGAGCCGGAAGAGGGACAGACCGGAGCTGCTTCAAATTGTTCTAAAGCCTCAAACTCAGCCAATTCTCTAGACTCTACGTCAGTTAATTGACTGGAAACTGCGCGAGGCGTTACTGATAATCGCATAGACATTGGTGAAGCAGATTGTTGGTACTTAGCTCGAGGCGTAACAGATAAGCGAAGTGGCGTTGTGGACTCTATCGAAGGTAATGGGGAGTATTGATATTCTCCCATCTGCTTTAAGGCTTCCAAATAAGCAATCTGTTCCATTGTCGGTTTATAACATCGTCGACGATGAGGTTTCCTTCGCAAACGTTCCATACGAACTTTAATCTTTTCATGTTCAGGTAAAGCTTCATATACTGCAGCCGCTGCTTCCTCCGCAGCTTTTTTCGCAGCAATTTTTGCTGCTATTTTTGGATTCAAAGCAGCTGTTCTATTTTTTAAACCATGTATCAATCTTGTCCTAGCTACAGCATCTCTATATTCTTGGGGTAGTGGTGGTGGTTCAGTGGGACATTCTATTTTCTCTCCCTCAAGCGACAAGCTTTGTGGAACTTCAAGCATTTTATTCTGTAGTGTTTTTGTAGGTTGTGGTACGCGTTTCTTTAACACAAGTTTTCGTTTTGGTTTAGCATCAAGTTTTTTAGGCGGTGGTCCTTGCCATCTAGAAATTGGAACACGTCCTTTCTTTGGTGGTTCAGGAGGTGAAGCTCTTGCTGCTTCTGCATCTTCTTCTTGTTTTCTTAGTTTATAAATGGCTTGGGCTCTTCTTACCATTGCAGCATAGTCCTTTGGGTCTTTTGGATGGGGAGGAATAACTATAGGACATCCTGGCGAAGGAGATTTTCCATTAATTTCAGTGGGGCGAGAGGGTGACTGTTGCTTAATTGGTGTTGATATACGAGGTTGTGGTGTTACTGGTGTAACTGGCTGTACTTCACCCCAAGCCATTGGAAGAGATACTCGTGGTGATTTGTATTTTGTAGGTGGGGTCCTAGGTGGTGTTCGAGCAAAAGATGGCGCGCTTAGCTCAAATAATTCTTCATCTGTCAGTTCTTCGGGCAATTGTAAAATATCAGGAGTTTTTTGGATTGAACGCTTTTCGCGTTCGTGTAATTGCTGCTGAATCTTAGATCTTATTCTGCTTATAATATCTGATGGTCTAGGCGGAGGGCTCATAGGCTTTTCATAAGAAATATTTGTCAAACTTGGCTCAATTTCATATTCTAATTCATCAAATGGTATATCTTCCAGGTCCCTAAATTGTTTGACTGCAGCAACTCGTCTTCCAGGAGTTTCATCGACATTTAAGAGACATTCATTTTTAACTGGCGAGAAAATGGGAGAAATTTGTTTTTGATATTGTCCAGGAACTATACACGGAGCACCACTGGGGCTGATTAGTCTAACAGGACTAAAGTCGGCGGACGGTGTAGCCGGACTAACATCATATTGTTGGGTATATTCTGGATAACTAGTTCTTTTTTCATGAGCTTCTTTTAGCCTTTGAAATCTTTCTTGTAAGTTTTTAGGTGGTGTTTGAGGCATTAATTGAGACGTTTCTAGTACAATGTCTTCGACAGGAACTTTAAAATCCTGCATTTCGTCATAGTATATAGTACCAGGCTTTGCATCTGCTCTAGGTGTAATAAAAGGACGTTTTAATGTTTCAGTTCCTAGAATTGATTCTTCATCGAACAATCCATGCTCCTGAAAAAATCCGACTTGCCCTAGCATTCGCATCGAAGGTGCCGGTACAAAAGCTGCTGGAGTTAACCCTTTAGGTCGCGAAGGAGGGCGTGCGGGAGACGGGGTAAGAAGGTTAATTATTTCCGGCGTTAGTGATGGAGTACGAGGCTCAATTTTTGGTCTATGGGATGGAGGGAACTGATGTGCTAACATTCTGCCCCAATGTCGTTCACCTCGTTTTGGAGTATCATAGTTATACAGGATTTGAGCTTCTGCTTCGAGAGCTTCAAACTCATCTAATGATAAGTCAGGCTTCAATTCAGCTTCGAGATTTTCAAATTCTTCTAGCGATAGATTTGCTGGTAAAGAAATAGGAGAAACAGCAGTTGAAGCGTCTCGGTAGTGACCAGGAGAAGGAGCATGTTGAGGTAATGTACTTTGAACTTTCTCTGGAGATGTATATGGTCGTAGCAATGATATATCTGGAATTTCAAATGACTCATCAATTTCTTGAACTGGAGCAAATACCTCTGAAGCCTCTGGCATTGCTCCCATATATTGTTCCAGAAATTCAAATTCATCCAAAGATTCATCTACAACTGGTGAAGGACTAGTAGAGCGGGGACGAGCTCGCATTGGTGCTTGAGGGATATTTACTGATGAATATGCAGTTGTTGGAGTTTGCGGTGATGTTGTTTGAGTTAAAACTGGAAGGTCTTCTACTTTTGTAGACCGATATGGGGAAGGCTGACGGAACACATCTTCTATTGGATGCATATTAGCTCTAATGGCTGCTATAGTTCCAAGTATGTCAGATGAAGGCTCGATGCGACGTTTCTGTGCAGGAATTTTCCGCAATTTTTCCATTCTTTCTTTAATTTTCTCATGTTCTGGCAAAGCATCAAATCCCGCTTGAGCAGCCTCTTCTGCTGATTTCTTGGCAGCTAGTTTCGCAGCAACTGCGGGATTGAGCGCAGCTGTTCTATTTTTTAGGCCATGTATTAACCTTGTTCGAGCTACAGCATCTCTATATTCTTGTGGTAGTGGTGGCGGTTCGGAGGGACACTCCCTGTCCTCATCGTCCTCCTCTGGTTTATGCACGTCCTCATTTTTGGGTGAAACCTTAGGAACTCGCTTTTTAAGCACCATTCTTTTCCGAGGTAGCCTTTTTGGATCTTTTGGGGGAGGAGCAACCCACCGTGATATTGGAACCCGTCCAATTGTTTCTGTAGGTTGCGTTGGAGGAGCAATTTTGGCAGCTAATTCATCTTGTTGTTTTTTAAGTTTTTGAATAGCTTGTGCGCGTTTCACCATTGTCTTATAGTCTTTTGGATCCTTGGGATGATGAGGTATACAAAATATTCCTTCCGCTGATTTTTGTTTTGGTAGAGGGCTAATATGCTTCACTGGTTCAAGAAGTGGTGGAGAAACTTTCGGCGTAGGCATTCGTGGTGGCGGAGTTTGTGGTGGAATTTCTCCCCATGCATACATTCGCTGATCTTTTTCGATTGGAGAATAACTTGTAGTCTGTGGGGATGCTTTTTCAGGTGTTCTCTCAAATTCTGGTGTTTCAATATCAAACAACTCCTCATCTGGCAAATTTTGTGGAAAGTCGATCATGCCAGGAGATGCTGGTGAAGGACTTCTTGGTGATCGCGGTATAGCCGGCAGAGAAAAGTTGAGTTTTTGTTGAACTTTAGATCGAATTCTTTCTATTATTTCAGCTGGAGTGGGAATAGATGGATCGCTTGGTGGTGGTATATCAGATGTATCCAAGAAATCTGGTGGCTCTATATCAGACAAATCTTCTTGAAATGTTTCCTCTTCTCCCGACAAACCTTTACCTTCTTGTATATGACATGTAACATTTCCAAATTCATCTGTTTTGGTTGTTACTTGTCTAGTAGAAGTATGAACTTCGCCATTTTCAATCGTGGAAGTTTCAGTAACTTCTTCTCTTATTGTCTCTGCACCTCCATTTGGACCTAGTTTTGTTGTTACCTTTTCGCGCCTAGTTTCTTCGGTTCTTGGACTACTTGGACTCTGGAGATGGATTGGACTGAATTGAGTTGTCGACAGTTGTGGAGTTCCGAAGGTAGAACTGGGACTGCCAGAACGATGGGGTGAGGGAGTTTTACATGAAATAGCAGCTTGTGCTTCTTCGGCAGCCCTAATCGTTTCAGCAGCACGTTTAACAGCTTGTTCTTTCAAATATCGTAATCTCATCTGACCTTCGTGTGGTTTTAAAGGAGAAAACTCCATAAAATCTCCATCTCGATATGTTGTCTCTTCAACAATTGGAGACATAACATCAATTTCTCTCCAACCTTTTTTGTTTTTTTGTGTTATCTTGGTAGGAATTAATACACGTCCTAAATCTCTCGTAAAAACTCTTTCACTTGGTTTTACTCGTCGATCCGCTCTTAGTCTACCAGTTGGTCGCCATTTAGGTTTGGAGGGTTTGGGTATTGGTAGGTTGGCGCGAATAGCTTCTAAAGCTCCCAATGCTTCAATTGACGGCCTAGGCAACGTAGTTCCAAGCCTTTTTCGCATACCCTCCATTTTTTTCCTCATTCGTTCCACGGGGGGTAATGCTTCAATAGCAGCCATTTCTTCTTCTCGGGCAGCCTTAAGTTCTGCCATTTTTGCAGCTCGTTCTGGGTTTAACAATGCCGATCTATTTTTAAAGCCAGCTAAAGATCTGGCTCTTGCTACTGCTCTTGCATAAGATGGCGAATATTCTCCTGCTGGATACACTTTTTCGGGTTTTTCCTCTTTCTTTTTCTTTAGTGCTGGTATTTTTTTCTTTTGTGGCGGAGCTCTTTTAGGTATAGTTGATTTAACTTCTCGTCTTCCCTTAGCACGTTCTTTAGTAGTAGGGACTGAAACCGGAGCCATTGCAGCCTCTTGTGCTTTCTTCTTCTGAATTGCCTGTGCTCGTTTTACTATGGCCATGTAGTCTTTTGGGTCTTTGGGATGAGGTGGTATCACGATGGGACCTTTAGGTGTTAAAGCTTTTTCAAGGACAGAATGTACTACTTCAGGTTCTTTCGGAGGTGGCGTTTTTGGCTTTGAAGGCGGTATTGTTTCGAACATATTAGGTAATGACGAATCTAAATTAAGCTCGTCCCCTTCGTCTTCTTTCGGTCCATCTTCCGATTTTGAGGGAGAAAATATATTTCTAAACCTGTCAACTACTGCATTTACCATTGTTGTCAACAATCCCTGCGGTTTTGGTGTTTGATCTCCCACAATGTGTTCATGGATCTCATCTTCCTCTTCTGTCGTTGTTTCTAAAGTGTAGTCAGGCTCTAAAGCCATATCTGCACCAGATATTGACAAATCGTACAGATCGGGAGAAGTAACGTCTTCTAAACCTAGTTCATCTAATGAAATATCGTCTTCAAAATTAGGCATAGAAATTTCACCCAAAGAGACTTCGTCTCCAATTACGAATCCAGCATCTGATAATGCTTCAGCAGAAAAAGCAAAATCGGGTAAGTCATTTACATTAAAATCTGGAACATCTATATTTCGTAGCACAGCGTCATCGAATCCCGAAGGACATGTTTGGAAAACTGCTACTGGAGAGCTGGAACGTTTTGGAGTAATCACTTTAGGTGTAGTTCTAGGAGATGTTATAGGTATTCCTGCTCTTGATAGAGCATGTTGCGGAGGGTTAGCTAAAAGGCCATGTTCCATTTCATAACGTGGACCAGATTCATCATAAAAGCTCAAATCACCTTCAAATTCGGATATTGTGTCCATTTGTGCCCTTTCCATTATAATAGCTTGAGCTGCAGCGGCAGCCATAGCTTCTCGACTCTTTAACAAATCTTGGTACCGAAGAATTGAAGGTACTTCGAAAATCGGACTTCGTTTAGAATCATCTGCCTTTGCAGGCGATTGAAAAAGTTTTTGCTGCAAAGTGTTTATGCGATCTTGTAAATCGGTTTCTATATTCTGTTTAACTGGACATTGATCAAGTGATGCTGCTCCATATAGCTCTTCTAAAGCTTCATACTCATCTAGTTCTTCTTCTTGTGGCATGAGATTTGCTGTTCTTTGACTTGCATCTAAAGGTGGTGGGGTCTGTAAAAGCTCTAGCTGCAAAGCATTTATGCGATTTTGTAAATTCGTCACACTTTCCTGCAATAGAGGATATTGATCTGACATTGTGGCACCATATATTTGCTCTAAGGCTTCATATTCATCTAATTCATCTTGTGGAGTAGGGGTGAAAACATTTTTCTTTCGATCCATTAAAGCTGATTTTGCTGTATCAGCCCTTGATCTAATTGTAGCTACACGTTCCATGATATTAGCAAAGGTTGGTGGTGTTGGAGTGGAAGGGTGTTGTGGCAAAGCTTGTGGTAATGGTAACTTCGACACTGGTGCCAGTGGCGTTTTAGGTTTTGGCAGTAACTTTGGATTTGTGGTCTTAAAACCGGCCAGTTTTCTGGTTCGTAATATAGCAGCAGCCCATTCATCTGGCACGTAATCCGGAGGATGCTGTGGAGTTGGGGGACATTCTTTTACCTTTTTAGTTACCGGATCGGCTTTTCGAGGTGCAGTCCTTTTTGGTACGTTAATTGCTCTACCTGTTTTGGTCGTCGCTTTTGCTTTTGTGTTATTAGGTAATTGTTTTTTAGGTGGTAATTTGGCAGGGGCTGTGACACCACTGACACTTCTTTTAGTCGCACCTTTAGGTACTTTCTTACCAACTTTCGACTCTTCAAGTGCTTTAAGTCTAGCTATAGCCTGGGCTCTTCTTATAATGGCAACTACATCTTTTGGGTCTTTTGGAGGTGGAGGAATTACACGAGGATCTTCTGGTAGGGGAGGTATCTTATACGGGCATAGTTGTGGTTCTGGTGCACTTTCGCCAATAAGTGCTGCCATGCGTCTACGAACATCATCAACCTGTACTGATTCAGTCTGTTGTTCTTGTCCAGGCGTTCCAATGTGTGCGGCCATGCGTTTACGTAAATCATCAAATCCAATTACCTCGGCAACTTCTGCCCTAAAAGAATCCAATTTCTCAGCTGCAGTGGGCGCTGATGGTTGTGGTGCACGTGGTGGTGAAGCCATTGCACACATGACCTCATCAAAGGATGCATTCGGTGGAAGGTCGTAAAATGAGGGTGCTTCGAAGTCATCTAGGAATTCTTCTGGCAAGTCTGCATCATGAAGTCGTCTTTGCGAATAATATTCAGTCAAAGGTTCATCTTCTATTTGTTCAACATTGTCATTATCTCCAGTAAAACATTGTCTTCTTCTATCCTCACCAATGTCTTCTAAACCTCCTCCATAATTTCGACGATATAGTTCCGGTAAACTGGGTACATGCTGGGGTACAGCAGTACGTGAAGCTAACGGTGTTCTGTTAGGCGATCTTTCTGGAACATAACCACTGAAACGAATTTTAGTTTCGTTTTGTTGTTTACGTTGGGCTCGATCCAATGAAAGACATCTTTCTCGACTGAAATATTATCTAATTTATTATTTTGTTTAAATGTCTTAAAACAGTACCTCATTATGCTGCGAAAAATTAAGATCCTTATTAGAGTTTCATAAAGGCAATCGTCTTTAGGATAATTTATTCAATAATATATAACGTTGGAAATATTTTACAAAAAAGGTCAAATTAAAAAAACAATTCTACGGGAAATTTTGTAAACTTTAGCGAAATAATAGTTTTGCAAAAAATTTTGAATAATTTTTTTATGAATTTTGTATTTTCGATTTGAAGTGATTTAATTTTAAAATTCGAATTATAAATATGATTTAAATTGAATAGTTTATTACGATTGGCATTTTTTTTTTTGTAGTAAAGAAATTTTTAACTACAGTTGTTTGTTTGCAATATAGGATATTTCACCTATTTGTGTGGCCATAATAAATTACAGTCCGATTTAAATGATTTTTAGGATTTTACCTTTGAAAGACACCCGTCAAATTTTTCATAAACAAAGAAGTAGTTTAAGCAGGGGTTCAGTTCAAGTAATGATGAAATGGTTCGATTTAGGTGAAACATGCATGATTTTTACATTAGCGTATCATTGGAGAGTATGTGTTTATGCTTGTATTTAAATATACGGCTCTTCGTTTAAATGATTGCATATAACCAATGAATTCGTTTTTTCATCGGAGAAACATATGCATTGCGGATAATATTTTAAGAGAATTTCTAAAAAGGCAAGTATCAGAAATAAATAATAATATAAACAAAGTTACATTTTGATAATTACAGTTTCTATTATGTTTTTACCTTCTCCTGTAAATTGAAAATTATGTGAGTTAGGGCCTTTCTGCAAGAGATTTCAATATCTTAATTATGTTTTAAGTTTGTTATTTTTTGGAAATATTTTATGTTTTTTAAATTTGTAATGTAATTATTAAAAAACATTTGTTTAAATTGATACGTTATATATCTCATATAATTTAACCGAAACGGGATTTTCCGTTTTTCGAAATTCAATTTAGTTCGAACTTTATTTGAATATTTTGAAACCTATTTTCTTCCCGAACTTTCCTAAATGGAAATTATATACATGTACCCAAATAAATAAACACTTTTCATTACATTTTCATAAAAATCTCTTTTATTCAACTTGTGGATTCATTCATACGTTCTTTTAATTTTTTTTTTTTTTTTGTTACATTTAGTAATTGCTCTATGTTTACTGGTATTTTTTTTTTCGTTTACATAATAAAATTTATTTTAGTTTTTATTATTTTTTTGGATTTTACTTACTAAAATATTTATTTTTTTCTCTCTTATAAATGTCTTTTTCCTTTTTGTTTAATATGATAAAATTAGAATATGTTTTATTGTTCATTTAATACCTAATGGTAACTGTTTAAATGAAACACAATAGCGACAGTATGAGATAGATAGAATGGCAGAAGAGATTAACCGATAAGAAAAATGTTTAAGAAACTCTGAATATAAAATATTTTACAAATCAGAAATTATCTAAAATATTTTTGTTAAAAAAAAAAACATGTGTTGATAGCTGTTTTATTAGAGGAAAACTATATTATAAAATAATTTTAAATAATCTACAAAAATGGCATTAAAATGATTTTTGAATTAAAAATAATAATAAACAAGATAAAACAAATATAATTGCATTTTTGAAAAAATAATTTCTTTCATTAAATTAAGCATTTTATAATCAAACTTTTGAAGTTGCTAATTTCTAATAAAGACCAGGATGTGAAATCTTATATGGTATAGCGTTGCCTTTGTTCTCCTTTTATGTTTTGTAATTTTACGTTTCTTTCACCTCTTTGTTTAACAAATAGATTAGGATGTTACATCCTCGTTTTTATTTGCTTGCTGTTGTGTTTTTTGTTAATTAAATGTATATTTTTCTGTAAAAAGAATTTAGCTTTTATTTTTTGCTTAAAAAAATTGTTTTGAAAACATTAGAGCCATAAGAAATATTAACAAAATGACTACGTCAATAAGCTCATAAGTCTATTTGCATAAGCCATAGGTTTAACATCAGGATGTGGCTGAAATAAAAATAAAACAGATTTATGTATTTATTAAATATTATTCACGTTAGTATTGTATATTATTTGTGGAAAAAATAGTATATCCTTCACCATGAATGGTTTCATGGAGAAAGGCCCTAACACGCACTTTTTCGAAATTGATTTTTTTAGTGATTCCAATACATTTCACACAAATACGCCTCGTCACAAAAAATGCAATAGTATCAGAAATAACGGTTTTACAAGCAAGTGTATAAAAAAGTTACATGTTGATAATACATTTCTATTGTGTTTTTACCTTCTCATGTAAATTTCAAATTATTTGAGTTATAGCCTTTCTACATGAGATCAACGGATATGTATGTAAAAGTTTGTCATTTCGTTTGAAATTTACACATTTTGCATTTGCGTCTCTGTCTGTCTGTTAAATACATGATTCATACACCAATATATCCGCTATAATCCCTGTTCGGTTGCTACTTAAATTAGTTTCAAAAGATCATATTTATTATGTTTTGAAGTTGTAACTTTAGAAATACCGTCATTTCACTACAACAAAGTGACCGAGAAAAACTATAAGTAGTTTCCGTACTCTATGAACTAAAACAAAAGAGAATTGCTACATGAGAACCCTTGCATATTTTTTCTGGTTCACTTTTCTTTCACTGTGTAATTTATGTACAATTTTTAATTTTCCCGTAAAAATAATAGTTATTTTGGGAGAAAATTTGGATTAAACTTGAAATTTACATAAAAAATAGCTCTTCTTCAAAAGACTCTGGACTTCGCAGTAGTACAAATTTTGAAATTATTTTTCTTTTATATTACACAATATGTTACATTTCAGAAAAATACAAATATATAATTTTTTCTATTTTTTGTATAACTAAAAATTAATATAAGTACCATTGGGTAGAACTAGAGGCGCAACTGAGAGTAAACTATATTACAAATATTTTCTCTCTCCCAAATTGTTTGTCTGACACAACAACAAAATTATATTAGTATAAACCTGGAGTTATTAGCCGGTCATTTCCAAAATTTGGACTTTTACATAAAATCGGGGTTACAAATAATTTTTTTTAAAGGTACCGGGCCTGATTTACCGTATTCGTGATCGAATGAGCTTGCTCAATTTCGAATGTCACATTATAAAATACGAAAATTGAATTTGGTAATTCGGACCCTGACTTGCTTCTACAGCAATTATTATTATGTACATGCTAAAATGAAGGATATAAATAATTTGACACATATGAATATACATATCGTAACCTAAAATTGAAGAGCCGTTAATAATATTTCAATACATAAGTTTAATGGAAAACAACCACAGGGGGTTACTACCTAATTCAATTTGAAAGGAAATCTTTAGTTAGCATACATTTTCGAACATTTTCGTTTTCGGATTAAGTTATCAATATTTTTAAAAATTCATTATTAACAGTAATGCAAACAAATTGAAATGTTAGCTATGGCCTTTTAAATTTCAGATGACGATCTATTTACATAACTCACACTTGTTTTGTTTTATTGAATGATATTTTTCAACTTACCACTGATTCAAATGACTTGAAATTAGGTTTTAAATCATTGCCTTTGATTGTTATAAAAGCTCCCAAATTACCCATAGTATCGCTGAAAAAAATAATGTTAAACAATAATGAAATAGGTTTTAGTATTTACTTAAAATTTTATTTGAAAACATACCAATAGTTGGGTGCCGAAAATACCGTTATACATTTTCCATCATGAGTAACATCAAAGCCCATGTCTTTAACCTCATGCGAACGTACAATATAATCCAAGTTATTATGTTTACAGAAGGTTTCAGTAACATCGGGACCGAATTGTATGCCAACACCTCGTTTCGAAGGACCACGTCCATAAGAGAGTTGTGGATCCGACCATAGAAGCTCACACATGAGACCATCCTCTGGCGGTTGGCAGTTACGTTCAATGCGTCTTAAATCATCCAAAGTAACGGTATCGCTAGAGAAAAGTCCGCCATGCATAACCAAGATTTTCTTATTAATACAATGACACAAGGGCAACCAGTTGAAAACTTGAGTAAACATGTCAGCCATAGTACTTGTGTATTTTGCAGTAACTTCACCGGTAAAACCATACATTTGATTCATGTTTATACTTTCGTGATTACCTATTTAGAAAATTCACAATACATACTGTAATAAGTAAAATTAAAGATTATAGCAATATAATACCTCTAGATAGATAGAAATGATTTGGATATAGTAGTTTAAAACCAAATAGTGTGAATATACATTCTACTGAAAATGAGCCTCTATCGACAAAATCACCATTAAACAAATACGGATTCGTTGGGGAGGGTAAACCATTGATTTCGAATATATTCATAAGATCATAAAACTGACCATGAATATCACCACAAATGGTAAATTTAGATTCATCGGGCACACTTATATCCACCATTGAAGGTTGAGTACGCATATAAGTATCAATGTCGCACAGAATCTAGAACAAGTTATTTTTTATTTTTGTTGTAACAAGAAAATAGTTTAAGTGTCACTTACTTTGTAGGCATACTTGCGATGTAATTTCTTTTGTTGTTTATAATGTTCCATAAGTTCTAACATAAATTTCAAAGTAACTTTACCATCTTCTAACGCGGGTCCCTTATAATCATCTTCAATGGCTTTAAAATATAACGAAAATAAGGTAAAATTACTAAAAATCACTATAAGTTATCATGATTAATTTGAACTTACCAATATTTTCTAAATCTCTAAACATTTCTGATAAAGTTTTTTCCGGTTTATCCACAGCAATAGCTCTTTCGAATGCTCGCATTTTAACGATTTTGTTACACTCCGTATACTTTAATTTAGCATCTTTATCATTGGGACGGCATTTTGATACCTTTAAGATACGTTTAGATTAAGTTGGAGTAATAGATAAATAAAAAAACTTGTTTTTGAAAAGAACTTACATATTCATAATCCGAAAGAGCCTGTTTGAATTTACCCAATGACATATGAGCCGCTGCTCTGCGATAGTAGCCTTTAAGATAGGTTGGATCTGCTTTAACGGCAGCAATACCATCCTGTAAAGCAAATCCAAAGCTCTCCTGTCTTAAGTGAGCCAATGATCGATTGGCATAGAAAATTGCATTAGTTGGTACTAAATCTATAGCTTTGGTGTACATTTCAATTGCTTTAGTGAAATCTTTAGCTAAAAACAGAAGTAAATATTTAATTTAAATATTATTAACATATTTTAAATTTTTATACATTATTATTGATTTTTCTATTCTAACTAACACCGGGTTTCAGTAATAATTACACTGTGCTCGAATTTGATACTTTTTTTCCGTCAAGCGGGGCACCGGGCTGGTTAACATAATTCTAATACGTTAAATCCAGTGGTACATATAACGTTATTTCGAAAATGGATATATTCGCGTAACTCAAAAACGGTTTAGCTTATTGAATAAACTAAAAAAAACGAAATTCCACAATAAAACTAAACATTGTTTTATAGTAGGACTGAGACTTTTTTTAATCTGCGGAGTCGTTTTGGAAATATAAATTTTTTTTTGCAAAAAAAATAATTTTTTGCAAAGCAAAACATACTCTAAATGATTAAAATATGTCCACAACTTTTGATTTTATACACATAAGATAAAACAACTTTACACTGTTATTGATTTCTAATACCGATTAATACTAGCTTTAATCAAGGAACAATTTTGTAATGTCAACATTATATGCGTTTATAAAAAGATTAGCATTATTAAACGTTTTTTAGCAGATTAATAGATTTACACATGAATAGTTGAAGAAAACGACAATAAAATATTTTCTAAAAATTGTGATGTAAATTTACATCTATCAGAAATTTTAGTTGAGAGTTCAAAATCGGAATAAGTTTCTAAATAAATTAAAGAAAATATTAACTATTTCTTTCTCATAATAAATATTCTAACTAACCTTTGAGATAATCATTTCCCTGAATTTTATATTTATCGGCTAAAATCACTTTTTCATCCTGAGCGTTGGTATCTTTGTTAGCTTCCAAAATTGGTGTTGCTGTGGTAGCAGCTGGTGCAGTTGAAGTACTATTTGACGTCACAGTTGATGCCGGGATGTTACTGGCAACATCACCCTCAGCACCACATGCTTTTTGTTGGCCCTCATTATTATTTTGTTCCATTTCAACTTGAACAGCTGACATTTTAATTGTTTTTAAAAAATCTATGTTTTGTCGAAAAAATCTCACTCGTTTTACGGAAAATTCGTTGTACTTTTCCTCTTTTAAAAACTTTTATCTTGATTGCTTATTTTTATTGGTTTTTTTGTATTGTTGTTGTTGATAGGACAGTCCACCACCACCTCTATTGACTTTTTTTACAAATAAAGAAAACACAAAAAAAATATTTTTTTTTCGTTTTCTTTCTAAGTTGCAGGTTTTATCGACCAAATTTTTGCTGCTCACGTTTTCAATTGGATTTTAATAAAACTGTAAAGTAATTGAAATTATTATGAAAATTGCTAAGAATTACGTTCACTTTAATTTACCTTAATTGATTTATAATTTGTATAACTTTTCCGAAAAAAAATTTCCGGACTTTCGTTCGGTTAAAATTTTTTTCAAAAGAAAAGAATGAAGAAAAATGTTTTTTGACAGCAAATTGACAGAAAAAACTCACATTGTCATTATGTCACTACAGAACAACTGAGTGCTGTAAATAACACAGGGTGACACAGAGTTAAACTCATGGATGCCAGATCAAAAACACAACTCTCCCAAACTTACATGAGCAAAACGTTTTTTTATATTGTGTTTTTCGTTGAGAAATGGTGGATCTTCAAACCAATCAACTTTTAGAACTTTCGACTTTTGGTAATTTATGAAAAGTCGAACTTTCGAATTTTTAGTAAATCGACTTTCCGACTATTTTCGACTCTTTTCAACTTTTTACCATTTCTTGTAAAAAATACATGGTTTCTACATTTATTGATGCGCCTTTTGTAATGTTTGGCAATAAAAATGTGAAGAAATGTGTGTGAAGAATGCAACATCGCTGAAGACAATTCTCATATTATTTTCCACTGTACAAATTCAACAATTAGCGAGTTAAGTATCCAACGGTTCTAAAATATGGCAACATTCACCCTTATTCTATTTGGCGTCGTCGACATCGTTGTCAATATTGAGTCAAAAAATGGTATATGTTTCGCCGATACCGATAACAAATGGTTACTATTGGCGGATTTTTATACTTTTATAAGTCGAGTTAAAGTACAAAACGCTGTCAAAAGTTACCAATTGTTATCGATATCGGAGAAACATATACCATTTTTTGACTCAATATTGACGACGATGTCGACGACGCCAAATAGAATAAGGGTGATTGTTCACTTTTTTTATTATTGTTAAGAAACTCTCTTCATATGCGGATTTAATTAATTTTATTATAAATGAAATCAAGAATATTTTACACTTTTATTAATCAAAATAATTGGCGATGGCAGTTTGTCTTATGACAGCCAAATAATTTTCTAGTACTGGTCGCTAGAACCTCCATCTGTTTTTCGTGTTATCGAAATGAGAATTGAAGTAATCGTAAACACAAAAAAAACATCTACCCAAACTCGTAATCAAAACAAGAAACCGCAATAATAGTGTATCCAAACATCCATCTGTAAGTAACATGATAAATACAAGACAAATAAAAGCAACAATAAAAAAACATAATAAGTTAGTATGCATTTAAGAGGTACATACATTTATAAAGTACATACTAATAAAAAGACAGATTAGAAAATAAAAAAGTCAAATAATTATTAACACAGAATTTCAAGTTTTTCTTAGCCATTTTGTGTATTGTTGTTAGAGCAGTTTAAAGTGCAGCTCGTTGGGGTATGAATGGATTTTATTGTTAAAAATACAGCTAAAGTTTTACTGTTTTTTTTTTTTGATATCTTACCAACCCGTGTAAGTTGTAATAAAATAAATGTAAAAAAAACTTAAAGCTACTTGACAGAGAGTATCTATTAGTATTGCAGTGAGACAACTCCGGCACAAATAAATGAAAAATAGTGCATTAGAGACAACAAATAAACAAGAAAAATCATGGTAAATATCCATGGAAAAAGGTGAAAAACAAGCAAGATAATGCCAACGACATTAGTTCATTTGATGCCGTGGAGTTAAGTCGCATTAAAATAATTAAAAAATATAAAGTTTTAACTAAGAAAATAAGTACTCAAACAAAGAAAACTGAAATTGTATTTTAAACTATTTTAATAAATAATTAATAACTTAAACTAGTAAATGAATTTTAGTAATGTGAAAATTAATGTTAATTAATTCGTTTATTTCACAATTGAACTACATATAAATATTTTAAAACAGTTGTAATAAGCCAGTGCAATACCACTCACATTCCTCAAAAATATTTCAAACGCAAGGTAGTATTAAGTATAAGTATAAAAAATGTAAATTTCTTAAAAGTGATTTGTTTTTGTTACTAAGTTTTCTAAAACTACCCAGCAGTTTTTGAAGTAGTCAATCTATCCCTTAGAGAGTAATTGTCACTAATGTCTGATCACTGGCTGACTCCATTTTTTATATTTTAAGTCATTTGACACGTATGTGCGCTTTGGTTACTTTATACATCATATGTAAGCTAACATGAAGTCAATGTATCACTTAGAGACCTTAATGTCTTATTGTAATCAGAAAGGGCCAATTCACCCCCTGTTTATGAAACTCGCGTATTAAAATAATTAGTCACGTATATATTTATGTAATTAGTGTTCATCCTAAATGGTAGGTAAAATCACTAGATCAGGACAGCCACCCAGAACTGGTGGGTATTAGTAAATATTTGTAGGTACAGAAAGAATAAATATTATTGCATGAGATAAATTTGTCTTTGTGTTTTTGGTAAAGTGAGTGCAAAGTACCTAGCAAAAAGAGAAATGTACACAGATTTATATCATATATACCATTCGAAAGGCCAAAGTTTCTTCTTTCTAAATCCGTTGAGAAACTTAAAATAAGTTGATATTCAACTAACTTACTGGCTTATATATGCATAAAGGTACGTAAAACCGGTTTTATATCCGTAACTCAAGATTTTGGAGGTGTTTGGCAAATTTCAAAAACACATTCTTGTGGCACTTTTCAACACCTGCCAGAAAAATAGTATCACTTCCCAGGTATTTCTACTTCAAGGATATATATAAGTTTTTCATTCCGATCGTAATTCCTACCTTTTTCATTTGGATCGTCTGTATGGTGAAATCAACTATTCGTAGCCCCCAAATTACTTAAAAACTCACACATCAATACATAGAGAAATCTCCCGGCTCGGTTGCTATTTAAAATCGAGACAAAGTCCCACAAATGGTATTTTTGATCTATATCTTGATTATTAATTCATTAATATAGACAATATGGGTATCTAATAATAGATATTTCAAAGGAATTTAAGGCCAAAGTTAGTCGGACCTAAAATGGGTAAAAATCAGGAAAAATATTTTTTACCCTGAATTTTTTTTCACTAATAAATTTAAATGTTTTAATGTATGTTCAAAATCTTTTTTCCTTTAAAATTCCGTAATCTATGTTTTTCCGTTATAAAAGTTTCCGTCGTACTTTGGTGAATAGTTTTTATTATCGCTATCATAATCTGTGGGTCTTTAAAATTAGTATACAAAATTTAACTTTTTGACAGTTTTCTGCAAACGTTGCGTTTCATACGGATTTTTGCAAATAATTCATACAGTAACCTTTAATAACACTTTTCAATAAAGTATAATTGGACCATGTTGAGCAGTAGAACGTTCAATATTTTGAATTTCGATTATCATAAATTTGTTTAAAGAATATAAAAAATTCGTGCAATAACCTTTAAAAACACTTTTCTATAAAGTACACCATGCATATACATTAGAAATTGTTAAAAATTTAGAATTTCGATTATTATTTTTTGAAGATCAGTAAAAGTAATGATATAATTATTTTTTTTTAAATTCCTATTCAATTCATGCATTTTTAAAATCCCCCTAATACATTTTAAAAATGTAAAGTAAACCTTTTTTTTAGTAGAATCGAATGGTAAAGTCTCATTAGAAATATATGTAGTTGCCAATTACGCAATATACACTTTTCCAAATATTCAATTAATCGTTTAATAAAATAACATACATTATCAAATTATGACCTATTATTTTAAAAATTTTACTTGTTTTTGGTTTAATTTTATGCGTTATAAATTCAATTGGGCAACTTTTGTGATTTTATTTACAAATTTCATACTTTTTAAAATAATTATAATAGTATTTCCAATTTTAGTTATCATTAAAGTTCTCTGAAACTATACTTTTTAACATAATAATAGTATTTTCAATTTTAGTTTTCATTAAAATTAGCTGAAACTATTTTTTGTCACAACTGCACAACACATTAATAACAGCAAGATGTCAATGAATAATTTAACTATTGATGGTGAATTCCGTTATATTGTGCAGTGGTTTAACGAATGGAGTGAATTGCAACGTGATGATTTTGTACCAATACTAGTAAAATATGTAACGGGCACTCACACTAACGAAGACGATGATAATGACGAACTTGCAGCTGCAGCAGCCACAACACCGGTTAATATGAATGGTTTACCAAATGATATCGAATTCAGTGGAAGACCAATGTCATTATTTCAGTGCAGGGTAAGACAAAATAAAATACATGCAATGATAAATGAAAGTGTTGATTTTTTTTTATTCATAGATGAGACAGATAATATTGTAGATGCATATCGTCGCTACGCTTCCAAAAAGAGCTGTAGCGGAGTTCAGTATTAATTGAGAATAATATAGCAACACTGAATGCAACGTTTGTAGAGATTTTAGTTATTGTATTGCTATGAATTTTCCAATATTGATATACCATTCGAACTTAAACTACGGAGAACAGAAGTGTTTATTTTTGTATGACAACCATATAAAATGAAATATAAGTATTTGAAAATAGTTTGGAAATTAGTTAGACAATTAAAATAACAGTAAATAGAAAAAAAAATGGTTTAGGCATTTTTGTTATTGTATTGCTATGAATTTTGCAATATTGCAAGACCATTCGCACATAATAATAAACACAGCTTCTCAGGATAACAAAAACTGTTTATTTTTGTATAAAAGACATATAAAATAGCATATAAATATCTTAAAGTAGTAAGGAAAGTGGTCGGACAATTAAAAAATTTTCAGATTGTCGAACAAAGCAAATTTTAAACATAGCTCTTTTTGTTAGCGCAGCGACGATATACACATATGCTAAAATAGAAATGCTAAATAATTATAATGTATATATTTTCATATTACAGATTAAACTATTTAATCAATGGAATCGTAGATGGCCGTCTGAGTTTAAAGAAAAGTTACAACAAAAAATTGGAGAAATCGATGGCATGGTTGGTGAGAAAATCAAATTGGCCTTAAACCCAAATAATATCGGAACTCTTACGAATGGTTATGTCACAAATGAACAACATCCAGACAGTTTGGAACAGTCAAAAGAAAATGGAGAAAATTTAGTTATAGTTGCTAATTACCCAGCAGAAATAGCAGCAATGGCATTAAATGATCCCATGACAGAAGTTTTAAATAATGAAACGTCTGTCGATGACATTGAAACGAATGAAGAAGTCAACAACAGTATTGAACAACCGCAATTCAATAACATTGTTACAAACACATCAGCCTCACTTCATGCTGGCATTAATAATGATGACAATAATGATGTTGCTGCTGGTAATGGCAATGATGATGAAGTTTGTAGCAATAATACAAGACAAAATCATGCTATTAATGAACGTGAAGAACCTGTTGAACAGGTTGTACAAATGCAAAATCTACAAATAAATGAAGAAAAAGTAGAGGCTGAAAAAGGCCATGAAGATGTAACAGCAACTGTAGAGCAGAAGCAGCAACCACAACCAATACCATCCATAACAGTTAATCCAGTCGTTGTTACACAAACAATTACTACAAATGCAGAAGTTCCTTTAGTAGTTTAAACATGTTTGAAATGAATTTATTTTCTTATTTTATATTTCGCTAAACAGAGCATTCATCATCATCATCATCTTTATAATTATAATTATTTGAAATAGCATAAGAAGCATAACAGATATGCCAACTATTTGTACCGTTTGCTTTAAGCACGTTACATACATTATGCATCCAACATTGATTTATACACACAATCAACAAGCATTCCAATTAAACTCAGTTTTAATATCTAATTAATTGTGGCATATAAAGTAAATACTCCTAGCTGAAGACACACAAAATACTAATAAAAACCAATGAAAATAACGTTTCTGATAAAGTTGCTGTTTTATTTTTTTCAATCTAAATATACGAGGGTCGCAATTACTTAAAACGTTTAGTTCATTCAGTTTGATTATGAAATTAATTTAACGGATTTACGTTAAAATTGTATACAATATACCTATACATATAAATAACAAATATATTTTTTATATAATTTTTGGAATACTAATATGTCAAACATTTCAACTTCCTAAGGTCAGTTTTTGAGATAAATATGTTCAAAAAGTTTTTTTACCGTACCATTTTAAAAACTTTGGACAAATTTTTTTAACATGCCAATATTATATAAAAAAGATGTTTTGCATCTTCTCCAAATTTATTTTGTATTGTAGTGTAATTTCAATTAAATTTTGGTACCGGTTATGTAAAATTCGTTCTGTTTTAAGAACTGCCAAAAATATTAAAAAACTCGACTTTCGATTTTCTCCTCGTTGAATGTATTTGTCTGTAACGAATATATACATACATACGTCTGCATAATAATATGTATTTGCAACCGACAGAGTTTATTGTCTTGTTTGGAAATTACTTTATGGTTTAATTAATTTGAAATGTTTTGTTATGCCTTTTAATTGAATTGAAATCAGGTTTTTTTTTCATGTAAACGGATTTGATCTCAACTTTTTTCAGTGATAATAATTTTGTGTTTATATTTAATGCGGACTTAAAGTATTCGCCACCAAATAATGTTCTTAAAAATTTGACTGGTTTTTGACAGAGGCTAATATTAACAATACATTTGTATGGCGCAACTGCAAATTAATCTCAAATAATTAATCAAACATACATATATTTTGTTTTGTAAGGACTGAGATCGAAAAAACCTTAACACACGTTTTTTATTAAAACTTTTAACCCAAGTATTATTTGATTTTTTTTATATCAAGGTACCTTTGTAAAGCATGTCAGTTATTATGTTTAATGTTAATTATGATCATTTGTTGTTAATCTGTTTAAAATGAGTGACGAGAAAAAGTGCGTACTAAAATTATTAAATATTTTCAACAAATCCCAACTTGGTCCTGCAAAAAGTTGGCCAAACAATCTAAAGGTCTGCCATTAAACTGATTCCAATGCTATTAAACAGTATCGCGAGAACTTGTCCGTTGATAGAAAACCTGTTTCAGGTAGAAGGAATGGTCCACATGATATTTCTAAAGCCAATAAATATAAAGCCTTTTCGAAAGACCCCCCAACACATCCGTTATGAAAGCAGTGCGGTTAGCTCAGTACTCGGACTATTTGGTACGAAAAGTTAAAGCATATCCATATGGTTTAAAAACATACACGGCTCAAAATGTTCCTGACAGGCCAAAGACAGAGCACGGAAATTAAAGTAAAATTTTATACAAAAAATATACCTGTTGCCTAATAGATGACGACATGTACGTATATACAATTTTTCGCAGCTTCCTTATGTTGCTTATGTCCACATTTTTATGTTGCTGATGCTCGAGGGAATGTTGTAGAAAAGTATAGGACACAAAAGCAGACAATTTTCCCAAAAAAGTTCTTGGCATGGCAAGGAATATGTAGTTAGGGCTCTATAAATAGCGAAATTTACATCAAGGAATGTTTACAAAAGAGGACGCTTCCATTCATAGAACTTTTTAATGTGTCCACTTATTTTTGGGCTGATTTGGCATCCTGTCACTATGGTAAGCAAGGTCTTGAGTGGTACAATAACAATAATGTGTTATTTATACCAAGAGAGGCAAATCCTCCAAACTACCTGGAGCTAAGGCCAGTGGAGAGATATTGGGATCTTGTTAAAAGAGAATTGAAGAGCACAAAAAAGGTGTCCGAAAGTGTGGTAGATTTTAAACGGAGATGGACTACATGTTCGAACAAAGTGAAAAAAAGCTCAATAAAATCCTTAATGGACGGGTTTCCGGAAAAGATTCATAAATTCATCACTTTTTGTAAGAAATCGATGTACAGTGGTCATATCTACCCAATGTAAAAATTTTGCACCATTTTCTCTATTCTTTTGCCAAAAAATACAGTCTTCAACTTTTATTGTAATGTGTTAAAAAAAAAAACGGTTTTTTGCCTCTACTGAAAATTTAGAGGAACCAGTTAAGATTTTTTCGATCTCAGTCCTTAATAGGATAAACATATTGCAAGAATTTAAAAAAAAACCGCAAGTTTTCAATAGTGTAAAACTATAAGGTAATTCACGTCGCCGTTTTTTACCCTTTCGAAAAAGAGAACATTTCACAACAACCATACGTATTATGTATGTTTGTGTTGTGATTTTGGTAACTTACGGTGACGTGAGCCAGGCAGAAACTTTTACGTACTTACAAAAAATATAACACTGATAAAGTACTAGCTTATAATGCCTTGGTAGAAACACTTTGGCAGTACAATCAAAGTACATTTAGAGTGAAATGTTCAAACACACCTGAATATGCTGTAAAGTTATTGAATTAATGGGACACAGCGGAGAAGTATGAAGTATGAAATGAGGCAACATTTTTGGGAGTAATATTTGATGGTAAATAAAAACTGATACTGAATCCAAAGAAAAGAGTTAGAGCTGAAACTAGAAAAAAACTCAAACAAAAAAATTACTCAAACAGTTACACATACGAGTGTTGTTTTTGTTTTCACATAGTTTTTTTACTAATACATTCTAACCACTTAGGTTTTTGACAACTGAGTTAGGTCTTTGACAGGAGAGTTTCCGCTCTATGTATATTTCTCTATGGCTTACGCTACTATCTATTCATGTCAGAACATATGGGGAAAACTTGGGGACTTAAACAACGTTTGATGTATAAGGCAATAATTAGGCCAATTCTGGCACATGGATCAATTATTTGGTGGCCTATAATGAACACATGTAGTTATACTTCACTTAATGAACGCGTGAATACTGTTGCAGCATTGTGTATATCATGGGACCTAAATTAATATTCAGAATTCTAGAAATGCAACCCAGTGATTAATTGTCGTTAATTGACGTTTTTACACCCTCCACCGCCAAAATCTCTTATAAATTTCTTTATGAGGTTAAAATTTGATATAAATAGTCCCCATATATACAAGGATCGATGTAGCGGGTTTTCAGAAGATTGGACCACAATTGGTCATAGCTCCCATGTCCGAAAAACTAGGTTAATCTGTATTTCGAAAGTGGTACTTATATGGATGCTATGATCAATAATATCGATATTGAACGAAACTTAACACAGAATAGTAATTAGTATCTGAAAATCATATAACTGGATTTTGTGAATATCGGTACACAGTTGACTAGTGTTTATAAAAAACCGCCTTTTAAAAAAACCGGTTTTTCGGTTAACCGACATTGAAAGAAATTATTTTAAAAGTTTAAACTATACATTTTTATATGTTAAAAATGTTAGTCAGGAATGGTTAAAATTTAATAACTATAAATATGCAAAAGTGCTAAGTCCATAAAACAAAATTTCCATACAAAATCTGTAATAAATATATATTACGTGTTTTAATTATTGGTTTATTCATTAAATTTTAACCAAAAACTGTAAATCAAAAATTTTTTATCATTTTAAAATTTATTATCAACTCGACTTTCTGATATTAAACAGAAAATGTTCCAAGGAAACATAAGATGCAAACGCACTTCCTTATTGTGATTATTTGTCATTATAAATCATACCAAATAAGTAAAGCATTAACAAATTCCAAAAATATTTAAAATTAAGAATTTCTGAAAAGGAACTTAGCACGTTTTTATACTAAGCTAACGAAATAATTAATAAAATTTTAAGAACAAAACACACTAATGAACTAAAGTTTATTGAAAGAAGATATGTACATCAAATATTTGTACATCAAATTCAATTAAAAGTTTGGTAAAATCAGCACTATGTTTTTAATGAATCATTAGTAAGATTTAGACTAAACTTCTGGAATTATGCGCAATTTAATTATACCCCTCACCTTCCTGAGAAGGGTATATAAGTTTGTTATTCCATTTGTAATTTCTATAATATAATTTTCCGACCCTATAAACTATATATATTCTTTATCCTTATAGATAGCGGAGTCGATTAAGCCATGTCCATCATTAATATAGACAATATGGATATCTAATGGTAGATATTTCAAAGTCCATTGCAACGATCTATATAAGGCTATTGTAATTTGGACCCACAATGGGTCAAAATCGGGAAAAATATTTTTTAACTCGAATTAATTTTTTTTACCAAAACAATTTTTTTGTCATCAAATTTTTTTTCACTAGTAAATTTTAAAAAAAAGTCTAAAAATTAAAAAAAAATTTGGAAAAAAATTTTTTTTTTTGAAAACAATTTTGAAAAAAAATTATTATTTTTTAAATTTTGAAAAACAATTTTGAAAAAAAAATATTTAATGTTTTTATTTTAAAGTATAATTTGGTGAAGGGTATATAAGATTCGGCACAGCAGAATATAGCTCTCTTACTTGATTTAATTTTTCATAGTTTCATTGTGTGTAATTGATTCTGACAAAAGTTTTTAAGTAAACTTGTCGTCTTCTACTATTTACAATCATTGTAATTATTAAAAACTTTTATTAAAAGAGCTTTATATTTATCAGCAGTAGGTTTCAAATCAGACCAAATTTTTTAAATAATGTAAAATTACCATATCGGCCAAGAATACAATTATTATTCTAAGACTTTTTAAATTCTACAACTCTTCACCTTAGGTCACTTGGTTTGAAAGTTTTTGGAAGTTGTATTACCTGATCAAAGAGTTCTATGGATTTTTGTAAAAAATATCAGACATCTTACGATCTCAAAATATACTTTCTATGCCACCAAGCATTTCTACAGTTGCTCACATTGTTTTAATTAAATTTTCTTAGATGTTAAAGTTAGTATTTTTGTAATTTGTTTTATTTTTGTTTAATAAGGATTCCACATTTTCACAGAATACGAGTATAATTCTGATTTGTTTTTAATAAGAAATAATTAAAAAACGTAATTGTTTTATAATTTCAAAATAATTTCTTTCCTTTGTTGCTATTAATTTATTAATATTTATTAATTATGCTAAAAATAATCGTTTTTTATATACAAACATATATAAATATGTACAAACTATTATACGTATGTAAATTAGGGTGGCACAAAACAAATATGTATGTTTCCAACTAAAAAAAGTTAAATTTATTCTAAGATACCGTTTCTTAAAATTTTTGTCCTGAGTTAAATATTTTTTCACTTTTTCTTTTACAAAGTTAAAATTTACGAAAAAAAACTAGCTTTTTCTTATAAAATTTAAATTATTGCATATTTAAGGACTGAGATCGAAAAATTCTTAACACACGTTTTTCATTAAAACTTTTAACCCAAGTATTATTTGATTTTTTTTTTGATCAAGTTACTTTTGTAAAGCATGTCAGTTATTATGTTTAATGTCATTTATGTTCATTTGTTGTTAATCTGATTAAAATGAGTGGCCAGAAAAAAGTGCGTACTAAAATTATAAATATTTTCCACAAAACCCAACTTGGTCCTACAAAAAGTTGACCAAACAATCAAAGGTCTGCCGTCAAACTGTTTCCAATGTTATTCAACAGTACCGGGAGAACTTGTCCGTTGATAGAAAACCTGGTTCAGGTGGAAGGAATGGTTCACATGATATTTGTTAAGCCAAAAAAATAGCATTTTCAAAAGAGCTGCCAACACATCCCGTAGGAAAGGAGCCCGGTTAGCTCAGTGCATGATGAAACGTATGTTCTGGAAATATTTTCGCAGCTTCCGGGCCAATATTTATACCCTACACCACCATAGTGGGGAGGGTATATTGGATTTGTGCAGATGTTTGTAAAATATTAGTCTAGCATCCATCTTAAAGTATACCGATCGACTCAGAATCACTTTCTGAGTCGATTAAACGATGTCCGTCCGTCCGTCCGTCTGGCTGGCTGGTTGTCCATGTAAACCTTGTGCGCAGAGTACAGGTCGCAATCTTGAAGGTATTTCGATAAAATTTAGTACATATCATTTTTTCTGCCCAAGGACCAAGCTTATTGAAACTGGCTGAAATCGGTTCATTATTTCACCTAGCCCCCATACAAATGTCCTCCCGAAATTGGACTTTATCGGTCATAAATGTTTAATTTATATAGGTATCTACACAAGTTTTTCTCCAAATAAGTTTTATATATACGAAATTCATGTCGCCAAATTTTATTATGATCGGTCTATAATTAGTCATAGGTCCCATATAAGGCCTGCTTCCGATAATCACTTTAACGAGCATAAATCTCTTAAAAATGTTGGTATACACATAAAATGCAACATAAACAATTTTCATATTGACATTAATCACACCACTTAATTTCATGGTGATCGGTCCATAATTGGTCATAGCTCCCATATAAGGCCTGCTTCCGATAATCACTTTAACGAGCATAAATCTCTTAAAAATGTTGGTATACACATAAAATGCAACATAAACAACTTTCATACAGATATTAATCACACCACTTAATTTCATGGTGATCAGTCCATAATTGGTCATAGCTCCCATATAAAGCCTGCTTCCGATAATCACTTTAACGAGCATAAATCCTTAAAAATGTTGGTATACACATAAAATGAAACATAAATAACTTTCATGCAGACATTAATCACACTACTTAATTTCATGGTGATCGATCCATAATTGGTCATAGCTCCCATATAAGGCCCACTTCCGAAAATCGTTCACGAATATAAATTATTGAAATTTTGAAAGAAAAATGTTTTTGCTCATTTACTTAGTGTAGGGTATTATATGGTCGGGCTTGACCGACCATACTTTCTTACTTGTTTTAAATGAGTTTGTGTCATTCTTTATGAACAGGTATCCTTGTCTAGCCTTCGAAAGGTACCTGCTACATCATCTGAAGCAATTATGTAATATAATATAAACAATTTAAAGAAATCTTAAGATATTTTTACCGATCTATTTTTAGAGATATTGGATGAAAAAGTTTGTTTCTCATTTCTAAATTTTGAATTTTTCTACTGAAAATAGTTTAAAAGTAAAAATCGAAGATTAATTGTCGGTTTCGGTTTTAGGCTTTGAAAAAACCGAACTGGAAACTCTAGTTTTATACCTTGTTATAAAGATCATTTTCTCTAGAAGATACGATTAATTAATTATAAACTTTCAAAAAATATTATTTAAGTAAGAACTTTTATTATGAAATCAAAAAGTACCATTATATACCCAACTTTACAACTATAAAACGATTTCCGGCACGGGCTCTAGTTATTCGAATAGTTAGTTTAAGCTACTAATGAACAAAAAAAGATCCAAAGCAAATCTATTTTTTAAGAGCGGGTCTACTGTACATACATATGTAAATTCACATTATAGTAATATGTATAAAAAAACACTAATGTCTACAAAATCTTTAATGAAATGTTTAGTTATTTTTTTATTTTATTTTATTTTGTTGTATGTATTTTTATAGTACCTATAGTATATTTTCAAAAACTTTGTTATTAATAAAATCATTATCATTTAAAACGTGAAACGGTGCGGTGCTTAATGGAGGACTGACTGACTGGTTTATTTGAAACGCATTTCAAAAAAAAAAAAAAAAAAACGAAAAGAAATAATATTTAAGTGAAATGTTTTAAGAAATAATGATTAAAAACCAAACCAACAAAATACTTAAACAACTATTTTATTGCAATAATTTAAATGAAACTTGCTACTTGTTTTTATAATTAAAATTAATTTAATAAATACAAAAAAAAAAAAATAAATAAATAAAAAAAGTGTTGTGGTTATTTTAAACAAAATGTTCAGCTTAAAAATTAAAATAAATTTAAATTTTTGTTTTTGTTTGCTATTGGCGAATTGTGTCAGAAAAGGTAAAATTATGATGAACCAAATATTGTGTAAACAAAAGTTGAAAACAAAAGAAACAGTTTATAATCATGAATAAATAAAGAAATGCATATGTATGTAGGTATTTAAATAAATATTTATAAGTTTAATACGAGTGTTTATATTAGAAGGTGCGCGCGATTCTTCTCATTGTTATCAATTTTATAGCACTTGTTTGAGTTTCTATAATATATAGTAAAAGTGTTTTTTTTGTTTAATTTAACATTTAAAATGTCCACCTTTAAATGACTTCCAGGAAAAAGTCACAGATTTTTTATTTAGTTTATTAAAATAAAAGTGTGTTTTTATTTAAATAGATATATGTACCTACTTATTAAGATTTCTAAATTGTAATATATTTCGTGATTTGCCAAGATTAAGAATCTGTAAAATACCGCCAAATTTGAAAATATTCCAATTTCACAAATTATTGTCAGACTGCTTTATTAAAAAGCTTACAAATATTCAATTGATGCTTTATCATTTCAAAAATATATTTTATATACTGCTAGTCATAGATGACAACTAGATAGGTAACTGAGAGCCAAAAAACCTAGTTCAAGAGAATGTATTGCATGTATTTTGTTATTGTGTGGAAAGAGGGTAATTTTTTCCATTATATTGCTCTCTCCTTCCGTTCTATGCTTTTACTCTATGCTGCTAGTGTTGAAACAACAAATAAATAAAAATTTAAAAAATACAGACGTTTGTGAAGTGTTAACAGAAATTTGAAAGTGTTAATGTTAACAGAAATTTGAAGACCAATCGATAAATAAAAGATAACAGTCCAGAATTATTATCCTGGTTCACAATATTTTACACAAACTTTGTAGTGGATAACTACTTAAATAAATGGTCAATATCCAGTTTAAACTTAAGGTTTCTAGAGCAAAGTTGTTTTGAATTCTTCGTAGAATTATTTCCCCACCTACGAGTTTTTACCTTTTTCGACCCCCCCCCCCCCCTAATGTACATAGATACTTATATACAAAATTCGTTAAAAATTTTCGCAATTCAGAAAGTTTTTAATAAATGCTTAAAAAATAAAATGTTTGCTTTATTAAGTAGAAGATTTTGACCCCTTTCACATTACGCAAATCAGTTGAACAAGTCGGGTTAAGGAGAAGAAAATTTAGCATGAGACTTGCGCAACTAAATTGCCAAATGTGACAAGAATCTTTATAAGTTCAGTTAAGTAAAAGTTAAAAAATAGTTTTAATTTAAAAATGATTGAAAACAAATTTTATGAAGAATCTTTTAATTCAATTTGGATTAGATTTGAATTAACAAAAATTTAACCATTCATAGGTTGAATGAATTTTATAATGACTTAAATTAGTAGTGAATGAATTCTATTCAAAAGCCTTTGAACGAAACTAAAGAATTTGTTAAATTGCTAAAATAAAAATATTTGTCGCAGACCCATATTAGTACAAGGGTCTGGGTCCTCATAAGATTCTAAGACGATCTAGCTATGTCCCTCTGTTTAAAACACGGTAGGGCCATAACGAAACCAGCTAGCTGGGTGATATTTTTGTAATACAAAGTTTTCATTCCGAAAATACGATAACCAAAATCGTGGAAAATATTTAAATTATTACAAGTTCTCCCGACCATTATTAAGGCAATATTATATGTAGTCTCTAAGCAAGAATTTTCAACATCTTTCGTTTCATTCAAACATTTTTATTTGAAGAATTAATTTATTGTTGGATTTTATAGAACCTTAAATTTTTGTTAATTCAAATCTAATCCAAATTCAATGAAAATATTTTTTCTTTATTCAATTTGTTTTTGTTTTGCTTTCAATCATTTACAAAATGAATTGATACAAATTGACTTAAGCCTATTTGTAATAGATTTAAATTAAAGATAAATTTAATCATTCAATCGATTTTATGAAGCTATTTTCTAATAGAATTCAATTATAGCAAACTTTCAAACCAATTAAAGCTACATTAACAGCTTTAATCAATTACAAAATTAATTGAAAAATAATTGTAAAAAACCTATTCGTAATAGTTTTGAATTGAAGCAAATTTTAATCATTCAATAAACTTTATTAAGCAAATTTGTAATGAATTTGAATTAAAAAAACTTGAATGATTCAATTAGAAATTTATTCCATAAAGAGTGAATTCTCCAAGCAATAAATTCAATACGTTTGAAGTATACTAAATAATAAGGCTTATAAATTAATTCGTAATTAATTATTAAATGGAATGGTAAGGAGAATAATTTGTAATTAATTAATTTGATTTTGAAAATTGAGTTAAGAATTTCAATTCTTTAATTACTTATTAAAAACAAGAAACTTCAATGAAATTGTTTGGGAGCAATTAAATCAGGGAAGCTTTCGATTAAATATAAATTATCAAAATTAGAATTATGTCCAGATATTTCTGATAATACAAATATAAACATAGCGGAAACTAGAAAAAAACTCAAACAAAAATTTTACTCAAAATAATCACACATATGAGTGTTGTTTTTGTTTTCATATAGTTTTTTTACTAATACATTCTCACATAGTTTTTTTTACTAATACATAGAGCGGAAACTATCCTGTCAAAGAACTCAGTTGTCGAAAACCTAAGTCGTGAGAATATATTGGTAAAAAAATATGTGAAAACAAAACATTTTTGAGTCATTTTTTAGTTTGAGTTTTTTTCTAGTTTCCGCTTTATGTATATTTTCTCTATGCCTTAAACCATAGAGAAACTAGAAAAAAAAACTCAAACAAAAAAATTACTCAAAAATGTTACACATACGAGTGTTGTTTTTGTTTTCACATAGTTTTTTTTACTAATACATTTTAAGCACTTAGGTTTTTGACAACTGAGTTAGGTCTTCGATAGGAGAGTTTCCGCTCTATGTATATTTCTCTATGGCTTACGCTAATATCTACTCATGTCAGAACATATTGGGAAAACTTGGGGACTTAAACAACGTTTGATGTATAAGGCAATAGTTAGGCCATTTCTGGCATATGGATCAATTATTTGGTGGCCTATAATGAATACATGTAGTTATACTCCACTTATTGAACGCGTGAATACTGTTGCAGCATTGTGCATATCATGGGGCCAAATATCCAGTGCTACTGAATTAATATACAGAATTCTTGAAATGCAACCCAGTGATAAATTGTCGTTTATTGGCGTTTTTATACCCTCCACCGCTGAAATCTCTTATACATTTCTTTATGATGTTAACATTTGACATAAATAGTCCCCATATATACAAAAATCGGTTTTTCTGAAGATTGGCCCATATTATAATACTCAAAAAATTACACATATGTGTGTTTTTTTGATTTCATATACATAGTTTTTTTACTAATACATTCTCACCACTTAGGTTTTTGACAACTGAGTTAGGTCTTTGACAAGAGAGTTTCTGATCTATGTGTATTTATCTATGCCTTAAACCATAGAGAAACAACAAGAGCGGAAACTATAAAAAAACTCAAACAAAAATTTTACTCAGCACTTAAGTTTTCGACAACTGAGTTAGGTCTTTGACATGAGAGTTTCCTCTCTATGTATATTTCTCTATGCCTTCAGAATTTTCTAATTATATTTCAGAAATTTCCAATTGTATTTCAGAAATTTCCAATTGTATTTCAGAAAATTCTAATGTCAAATACACGAGAAAACATGAATTTTGATGTTTACAACAAAAAAACACTCTCACGCAAAAAATGATAGACGTTTTTGAAAACTGATAAAACTATATGAAAAACTATAGAACGGCTCATATTTTGTATTACTCAGTTCCAAAAACACGGATTTTGAATTATGACGTTGTTGCAGCAAATGAGCGAAATGGAAATTTCTGAAATACAACTGGAAAATTCTGAAATACAATCAGAAATTTCTGAAATAAAATGTAAACTTCTAAAATATAATTGGAATATTCTGAAACACAATTAGAAAATTCTGAAATATAATTGGAAATTTTCTGATATTCAATTTGTAACTTCTGAAATATAATAAAAATAATGTCTAAAATTTAATTGGAATTTTCGGAAATGTAATTAGAAATTTCTGAAATTCAATTGAAAATTTCTGAAATACAATTAAAAAAAAATTCCTTGCAATTTTTGGGAAATTGAACCGTAGTATGTATGTAATATATGATTCTACATTCTATATCTTTTTAATTATTTTAAATATTAAGATTCTAAGCAAACGAACTATTGTTATACTAATAAATTAGAGAACATTTTAAGTACCACCACAGACTAAACAAATGAATATTTATACATTTAAGTCCGGTTTAACGATAAAAAACAGAAATACCCAAAATACAAAAACAGTAATCTTAACTAGGTCAGTTCCGTTAGTGAGAAAAAAAAGAGTTCATATAAACACGAGTACTTAATAGATAGATGTCATAATTGCCGTGTCATATTTATTTCTAAAAACAAATCTAAAACCAAATGAGCTACCAAAAAACGCGTATAAAATAAAAAAAACATCAAACACACATACAGCATCAAATAGTTAAAATAGTTTAAACTAAAACAATTTAAAAACCAACAAAAACAGCTTAAAAACACAGAAAAACCCCTATAAACATAGACACACAAATTGACAAAAAATGTCGTCATTAATTACCTTGATCATGAAATTGCTACTTAATAGAGCCGGTATCAAATAGTTGTGAATCATTGTTATAAATCAATTAAATTACAATCATGTGGTGTAAATTCGTGTTCAATGTAGAAAAAGTTTAGTTAAATAACCGCAAAAAAAAAACAGAAGTTCAAAAAAACATAAACATTATGAAAAGAAAAAAAGACTTAAAAAACTTGTTTGGCAGAGAGAGACAGAGAGAGAGAGAATGAACGAAAAAAAGATCATGTGAAACAAAAGACTTAAAATGCAAACATTTATGTTGATCTTTGAATTATGATTCTTTTTAATTTTTTTTTTATTTTGTCTGTTATTTCACAGTTGTCACCTATCCAGTACAAAATGTATCTTTATGTAATTGCGTGTTATTGCAGTCCTGTGAAGCTTTTAACACATTTATAGATAACACAGCGGACGATGGCCACATTAAGGCGGTCATACAAGAGGCGGTTTGCTATTTTGACGGTTTAAGCATATTCGTTTGTTGTCCCGACAAACTTAATCATAAACGAAATGCTAAGGAGAAACCCAAATTAGATTATTTGGATGATTTAACGGGACTGAATTGCCCGCCCTCATTTGGCAACGAATATAATTATGATGAATATTTAAAAACTCACGATGAAATCGAACCTAAATATTATGATAACCATAATGGCGAGGTAAACAATAATCATCATCATCATCATGATCATACTACAATGCCTGCTGTCTATACTCCTTGCGCGTATCCTGCATTTCATAATCATGATCACGATCATGATCATGATGATGATCATGAATATGATCATAATATTGGACATGATCTACCTGTGCCATTTTTTCCTCATACTCATACCAATCATCATAACCATTATTATCCCATGGAAAGAGATACACCAAAGCCTGTTATGAAAAATAACAATAGGTGTGGCATGTTACCGCAAGTTTCTAGCAGTAATATTGAAGTTTATCCTTGGATTACACGTTTGGCATATTTGAATACAAGTAAGTGAGCCAAAAATGGTTATATTAAATAGTATATTTATATTTGTGGTAACATTGATAAATCGACTTAAGTTAATTTACGAGTTTTTGTCTTTTATAAAAATAATGTTTTATATCAAAGGTTCGAAATAACTACTTCTAAATTCAGTTATCAAAATCAAATTTAATTATATCTCTTAACCATTCCATTAAAAAGTTCATTACGAATTAATTTATAACCGGATGCACTAAGTAAGGTGAAATTAAAAACACAGCTGATTTTTATTTATCTATTTTGAAATTGGTTGGGTTTTGTCAAACTGAATTTATTTTGAAAAAATAATAAATTTTATTTTCAAAGAAAAAAATTTTCAAATCAAAAAACAAAGAATAACAAGAAGTGAAACGTTGTCAAAAAAAACATAAGTCGGTTGCCATAAAAACCTAACTCTATGAATGTATTGGTAACATTTTGTTTATATGTATTGGTGTGCAAACCACTTTCACCACAAGATTTTATAAATAGGTTTTCAGCTTTTTCTTCCATAATTTCTGCAATAATTTAATTTATTTGAATTTCTTATTAATTTTCAAAACCAAATTTTACAAATGTGTTTTTTTCAGTTTTAATTTCAACCCCCAAAAATTAAAAGTCAAAAAAATTAAAAAAAAAAAAAAAATATTTTTCGTTTGTGCAAAATATACATACATATTTCGGTTATTTTAATGGTAAATAGTGTGGAAAAAGATAAAAGAATATTATGTGTCTGTGAAAGAGTGTGATAGAATTGCAATTTAATTGCAATTTTAAAGAAAAAGTTTTGAAGTCAAATCTCGCTCTTAAGTGTGTTGAATTCACATACTACTTGTATGTGAGAAGAGAGAGAATTTGTTGTTGTAAAAAATTGAGAGGCTTCCCTTCTTGTTATTCTTTGTCAAAAAACATGAATGAAAATGTGAATAAAAAGATTTCATATAATGAAATTTGGATAAAGCACTATTAAACCGTTGTTCTTTTTCAAATAAAATTTAAATTTAACGGCCGTTTTTTAGTTAATATGCAAAAATAACAGAAGCTTTGTGTTTACATTGGAAACGGTTTTGTCAAAGATTATTTACAAAACCTATGCACTTGTCAGCAAAAAAAATATTGTGTTTGTTGTGCTTGTTGTCGAAACGCTCTCACCTTACTTATTACATCATGATTTATAAGCTCAATTTAGTTAGTACGTATTGAAAGCATTGCATTGAGTATTCATTCTTTATAGAATTAATTCCTTATTGAACCATTCAAGTTCTCGTTAATTCAAATTCATTACAAAATAGCTTAATAAATTTCTAGGCTTTAGACATTTTCTTACAATTTATATTATAAATAATTAAAAGCAAAACACACACAAATTAAATAAAGAAAAAATTTTAATTTTTCTTCAATTCAAATCTATTTCAAAACTGCTTTAGACAATTTCTTGCAATTCATTTTGTAAATGATTAAAAGTATTATTTACAAAAACAAATTGAATTAAGAAAAAATTTTGTTTAGATTTGAATTAACAAAAAATTTATAATTTAAATTTTATTATGAATTACATCAGCAATGAATAAATTCTACTAAAATTCTGTTTTACAATGGTTTTATGTGGAATGACTTGTGGAAATTTGTTTAATTCTGTATTAAGATTTTAGTGAATTAAGCTTAAATTGAATTAATTAACAATTCGAATATGTCTGCAAATCATTTCGAAAAACCATTCTGATATAAAAATAATTATTTAGATGTATTGAAGGACTTTATTTTAATTTTTTTATTTGATATTGAATTTAAGTCGTTAAATTTTTGTTTATTCAAATCAAGTACAAATTTAATTTAATTAAATTATTATTTTTCAATCAAACCATTTTAAGACATCTGTATTTTTAAACCATAATTATTTTTGAAAAAAGGCTCAATAACTTAACCTAACTTCAATACATTGCTTAATTCAATGAAATCTTTATTCAGAAATAAAAATGTCAGTTATACAGTCCATAAAACCTTTCCCAACAAAACAAATTCAAAGGCTTTCATAATAAATTTCATTCAACCTTTGAGTCGTTACATTTTTGTTAATCCAAATCTTCAAATCTCGAATGAAATTATTTGTTCATCATTAAATTTTGTTTTTGTTTTGCTTTTAATAATTTTCAAAATTAATTGAAAACAATTGTCTAATGCATATAATAATAGTTTTGAATTGAAGAAAAAATGGAATCATTCAATAAATTGACACAGCTTGAATGATTTAAAATTTTTTTATGAAAAACACTCAAAAATTATTTTCAAAGGAATGAATTAAATAAATAATAAGGAATTAAGTCAATAAATTAAATTCTTTAATGTATCGGTCAAGATCAAATTTAATTTTATGTTAAGAATTAATTCAACCTTTGAATGATTCAAATAAAAACTAAATTAAATGAAAATATTTGTTCCATTCAATTTGTTTGCTTATATTTTAATAATTTATAAAATAAATGAAAACTATTTTTCTAAAGATTATTTGTTATATGCTAGATATTTTTTATTTTATTAAAATTGGTTTTAAAAAAAATGTTATTATTTAGTATGGACTTATTAATCAAATATTAAATTATTTATAGTGGTAATTTTGAATAAAGATTTTCATACATTTTGATCCAAAACTTATCACAGGATCAATCTATTTTGTTAATTTTTGGACACATATCGCACCGGTTGCTCTAAAGGGAGTCAACTTAAAATTTACAAATTTTCAGTAGAGGCTGTTTTTTTATACCCTTTACCTTCGTGAAAAGGGTATATATAAGTTTGTCATTCTGTTTGTAATTTCCACAATATAATTTTCCGACCCTATAAAGTATATATATTCCGGATCCTTATAGGTAGCGGAGTCGATTAAGCCATGCCAGTCTGTCTGTCTGTTGAAATAAATTTTCTGAAGACCCCAGATATCTTCGGGATCCAAATTTTCAATAATTCTGTGAGACAGGCTTTCGAAAAGTTTCCTATTTAAAATCAGCGAAATCCGTCCATAAATAACGGAGATATGAGCAAAAATCTGACACAACCTCTGAAAACTTCATCAAAAAAAGACAATTTATTGCATGCTTTGACAAAAAAGCAACAAAACGTATGTTTGGATGTGTGTTGGTTTCATTGCTTTGCGAATTTTGTTTTTTTTTTTTTTTGGTGATACGTTTCGTTTGGCGTTGTTGTTTTTATACCCTTCAACTTCGTGTGAAAGGTATATATAAGATTGTCATATAATCTGTTCGTCAGCAATTAAATGTAAAATTTTTAAAAGTTTTATTGATATATTTAGGATGCTATACGCTGAAAGTGGGCAATTAATGCATTCACAACAAAGGTGAAGGATATAGAAGATTCGGCATAGCCGAATATTGCACTCCTAATTGTTTTTTTTTAATATTAACATAAAAGTTAAATGTATGTCATTGTATAGAAATAAGGATATGAAATATACAACGGTAGTTGTTTTTGCAATTTGTTCAACTGTCAATAGTGAGGGATATCTGTATGTATATAAAATCTGTGATTAAAATAACACAATAATTTCATAAACATAGAAAAAAAAGGGAAATAACAGTACAATATACTTATCCAATAGAGACAACAATAAAGTAAAATATTTACATTTGGGGACAAATCAAAATATTTCTAAGTTTTTTTTTGGCGAAAGAGTAGAGAAAATGATGTACAATTGAACATTTACATCTCGCTAGGCTCTATTTTGCCTTCAACAGACAGACATACTGACAGAATTTTATGTATGTATTACAAACGGTAATCACCAATTATTTATTGATTCGAAACATGAACTATATAATGTTTACAAAAACTCATGTACTACATTACGCAATTGCAAAGTCAACACTATTCCCAAGCAAAAGATCATCGTACTACAACACAATTCCCATTTGGCTTCGGTCATTCGAAACTGACAAACACAGTTTTTAATTCTAATCGTTGCATCACTTAAATTATTCATAATCGATGAACGGCTACTTCGATTCAAAGATTCAGATTCTGCTGGTTGTTTTATATCTGTCATTATAAGGAAAATCGGAATTGAGATCTGAAAGTAGTTAGTTGTGAACAATTGTTTAGAACAAAAAATCAATTAATTTATACACAAATAGTTAGTTAATATCAACACCTTAAACATAGCGGAAATAGGAAAACAATAGTTTAGCATGTTTTTAATGATTGTTTTGTGTGGCTGTGATAGCATGAACTTTATACGCGTATGAAGAGAGTTCAAACTTATGAAGGTCGGATAATTTTATTAACGAAATACTCATGCACCAAAGCAATCAATCAATTGTTGATTTAACGTCTTATAGATAGGTTTTACAAAAATTTAATTACTATAAACAAACCAAAGAAGTAGTTTCTTGCAGCGAGCTTGTTGTATATGTGCTGCAGATTGAACTTAGAATTTTTTTAGAAATCTATAAGGGTACTCATTTAAACGTTTAAGTTTCCCATTTGTGCAAATTTGCGCGACGTGTTTCATGACCCACCTTTTAAATTGTGTGCAATTTTATACAGAAAATGTCTATTTGATAAAAATATAAATTTTTGACAGTTCATTTGTGAGAGTGTAAAAATGCACAGATTGCACAGTTTGCGAGGCATTTAAGCGTTTACATGAGGACCCTTTATGACTTTCTGAGATTGCTCAATTTATCAGCTATATTCATCATTATTTCATTATTAAAAATCATGTCTCGAATACTAAGTTTTATACATTGAAAATATGTATTTTGTATTTTAAAGACCTTTGCAAAGTATAACGATTAACATTTTTTTTGGTGAAAAAAATTCGGGGTAAAAAATATTTTTCCCGATTTTGACCAATTGTAGGTCAGACTATCTTTGGCCTTATATACGACGTTGCAAAGGTCTTTGAAGTATCTATTTTTGGATATCCATATTGTCTATATTAATGACTTAGTAATCCAGATATATGTAGATAAAAAATAGGCCAAAAATCGAGGTTGTCCTGGTTTTTTCCTTATATCTCAGCGATTTGTGGGCCGATTTTCTCGATTTCAAATAACAACCGAATTGGAAGAATTACCGATATACGTATAAAGTTATTTAGGGGATTTGGAAAGTTATTTCAACCGACAGACGGATAGACGGACAGACGGGCATGGCTATATCGACTCCGCTATCTATAACGATCCAGCATTTATATACTGGATCGGATCAAGTCGCAAAAGGAAAAATGTAGAAATTACAAGCGGAATGACAAACTTATATATACCCTTGCCTTGAATCTGTATGTAGGTATTGGCTTATTTTACACAAAATAACCATGTATATACTTGAAATTTTTGCGAATCTCACGATAAATGGTTAAAATCTGATTAAAGTTGCCTCCAAATGGAATAATAAATAACTAATCATTATAATTCCAGCTAGCCGAACGATACGTTATCGTTGTATGGGCACCATTATAAGTGAGCAACACATATTAACCGCCGCCCATTGTGTGGATCAATTAGTACGAGATTTAAGATTGTAAGTAATCAATTGAATGATATCGTAGACAAACTGAAATTAATATAAAGTTTTTTTTTTTTTTAAAGAATTTATGTAAGGATCGGTGATGATACAAACTTTAATGACTATAAAATTTTGGAGACTTTAGTGCATCCAAATTACAATGAACCCTTGTTCAATAATGATGTGGCTCTTTTAAGACTAGCAATTACCTCACAATCCAACGGTAAGTTTTGATTACATTACATACATATTTACATATCATGATTAAATCAATATTTATGCTAAACAATTGTTGTTAGTAGGTCCTTTAATACAAATTTGCTTACCTCAAAATAATAGTAATACGTTGACGGGAGACACGGGAATCGTGGCCGGTTGGAGCAATAGTGGTAATAAGAAATCAATAATTATTTATATAATTTTTGTTTTATTTCAATATTTTGTGTTTATTTTTGTTTTTTTTTTTAATCAAATAATGACTTTTTTGAAATTTTTCTTTTTTTATTTTGTCAAATTTTATTTAAAGCAGGTAGTCCAACACTTAATAGCTCTACAATACGTTACATTAATTTACCCATTATGAATAATACTGAATGTGCCATACGTTATGCCAAATATAGTGAAAATTTTGAAATCAGTATTGTTATAACACCAACTGAATTTTGTGCCAAAGCTCAAGCCATGAATGATGTATGCGAAGGTAAATCCATATTGATATTTACACTTGATTAAAAAAAATTTGTAATAGATTTAGCAGGGACAGAAAATAGGGATTATTCTTGAAATTTCAAACAAAAATAACATTAAATTTTTTTTTGTTTTTTCCAATTTTTTAAAAATTTGTTTTTTAATTTAAAATTTTATTTTTTTAAATTTATTAGTGAAAAAAATTTATGACTGTGAAAAAAATTCGGGTTAAAAAATATTTTTCCCGATTTTGACCCATTGTAGGTCCAACTTACTATAGCCTTATATACATCGTTGCAATGGACTTTGAAATATCTATCATTAGATATTGTCTATATTTATGGCTTAGTAATCGAGATATAGATAAAAAATAGGCCAAAAATAGGGGTTGTCTCGGATTTTTGCTCATATCTCCGTTATTTATGGACGGATTTTAAATAGGAAACTTCTCGAAAGCATGTCTTACAGAATTATTGAAGATTTAGATGCCGAAGATATCTGGGTTCTTCAGAAAATTAATTTCAACAGACAGACAGACAGACAGACAGACAGACAGACAGACAGACAGACAGACAGACAGACAGACAGACAGACAGACATGATTAAAAAATAAAATAATCATTATATATAAAATAATCGAAATTGTTTCCGCCATAGAGAATAGACATAGAGCGGAAACTCTCCTGTCAAAGACCTAACGCCTATCAAAGACCTAACTCAGACCTAAAACATTTTTGTACTGGTATTCTATACAAAATTAACTTTTTTACATAAACTTTTTTGATCTAAATTCCAGAATATATTGGTGAAATCGCAAGGATGTTGAAAATTAATTCTTTTCAGTTTTTTATACCCTTCACCTTCGTGAGAAGGATATATATAAGTTTGTAATTTCCACAATATAATTTTCCGACCCTATAAAGAATATATATTCTGGATCCTTATAGATAGCGGAGTCGATTTAGCCATGTCCGTCCGTCTGTCTGTCTGTTGAAATCAATTTTCTGAAGACCCCAGATATCTTCGGAATCCAAATCTTCAATAATTCTGTCAGACATGCTTTCGAGAAGTTTCCTATTTAAAATCAGCAAAATCCGTCCATAAATAACGGAGATATGAGGAAAATCCGAGACAACCTCTATTTTTGACCTATTTTTGATCTATATCTTTTTGTTATCGAAGGATTCACAAAAAACATTGTTTTGTCATAAATTTTTTTCACTAATAAATTTAAAAAAATAAATTTTTAAATTAAAAACATTTTTTTTTTTAAAATTGGAAAAAAACTTTTAAAAAACAATTTCGAAAAAAATTTTTTTTTTAGTTTTATTTTAAAGTATAATTTGGTGAAGGGTATATAAGATTCGGCACAGCCGAATATAGCTCTCTTACTTGTTTTTATTTAGATTTAATTGAAAATATTAATATTATTAATCTACGTCGTTTTGCATTTTTGGTGACGATATACAAAAAGAGATTCGAAATTTTTGCTAATCGAAGGTTTCTATCAGAATCTGTTATTCGCTCAACAAACCTACATTATTCGATTGACAATAAATTTGATTAAACTGTTTTATATGTTCAATGTTTACGTAGTATGATCCTTCATGAGGGCGTTGTCCTTCAGGAGGTCACTAGTATATACAATATTATTTATTTTTAATTTTTATTTAAATATTATTAATTTTTTTTAGGTGACAGTGGCGGCCCATTTATGGAGCGTACTAAATCTGGACGCTATACATTATTGGGCATTGTGGCTTTTGGTCCAAAAACCAATTGTGGCCAGTCCAATTTACCTGGTGTTTATATGAGAGTTAGTTCGTATGTAGATTGGATTAAAAGTTATATTAATTAAATTTATTATAAGAAATAACTTGAATGTGTTTTACATGTGTGCATTTATTTCACAAGTAAGTATAACCGACAGTATAGCTTGTTATGGTAATACAAAAATCTTGACGAACAAGTTATTGGACTTTGTATGTAAATTTATAAAACAAATAAAATCAAGCCACCTTAATATAAGTATATAACATATGGTATGGTATTAAGAATCTTCTAATATTTTGCATAGTCAAAAACAAATAAATAACATTAATAACTTGTAAAGAGTGAGAGATTAACCCTTTACTAGCTAGATACAAAATTATTAAAAGAGCAGATTTAAAGGAAATGGTTGTTATATCAAAAAAAAAAAAAAAAAAAATGGTGTTTAAAACTATATACATATATTCTGGGTCCTCGTAAAATTCTTAGACGATCAAGCAATGTTCGTCTGTCTTTTAAAGATATGCTTGGGCCTAGAGGGAGGGATGAACCTAGGGGATACAATTTTCTCATATACATACAATATATATATTATATGACTATATAGCTATGTCCATCCGTCTGTCTGTCTGATGTGATGAAATTTTTCCCAATTGCAAAAAACGATTATTTAATTAACGGATTGATCGACAACGAATTATAAAGGTACGAACACAGTTTATAAAATTTGTGACAATTTCTCTTTTACTCTATTACCAGGACAGAGCTGTACATCATGAATACCTCAATATTTATGAACAAGTTCTTATTCTGACTGAAAATAGTTTGAAAAAAGTATTTATTAATTTATAATGAGGTCATCTGTGCAAAAGTGGTGTAACCCACAATTTTTGTTGGTTGCTGTTCTGGTGTTAAATACATTCCTTACATTATCAACCATCAATACAAAATTGGAGTAAGCCACCTTTTGGTATTCAAAATCAGATGGAGCCTAAAAATCACTTTTGCACAGAGCATAATATAACAAAGTAATAGAGAAAAAGTGGTGTAAGTTGAATATACCACTTTTGTATTATGGCAACACTTTGGACTTTTTGCACAACATGGGGACAGATGATGCCTACATGTTTGTTTAGAACAACTCTGATACTTCGCGAGGACCCAAAGAAATTGGATATTGTTCGCATTACTTTTTTAAAAAAGTAGTAATATATTCTGACCAGTGTGGAGGACAGAATAGGAACGTAAAGATGTCGATGTTCTGTCAGTATATTATATCTCACCCGGACTTTACTATTTAAGAAATAGACTATACATTTTTGATTAGTGGACATTCATATTTACCCTATGTCCAAGATAATGGAATAAATAAATATTTTTTTAGAAAAACATACGTTTCAGAAAACAGGCTCGAAGTAATTAAAACGGCTCGAAAAAGGCAACCATTTAAGATAATACGAATAAGTGTCAGTAATTACATATCTTCCAAATCGCGGGAAAAAAAATATAACCAACAGAAAAATGTCGGTTAGTAACACCAAAGGTGGAGTGGTTGAAAGTTCAGTGGCTAAGATTACATAAAATCCATAAATTTTAAATTTCTTACAAGTATTCTAACAATTAAGATGTCTTCTTTAACGAAGTCAGTGTTAAAAAAGGCAGTCAGTGACAAAACACAGCTAGATGCATTGGAAAAACCAGCCATAGATGAAAAAAATAAAAATTACCATATTGAATTGTTGCACTTCATCCCACGAGTTCATCACACTTTTTATAACAACCAGAATTGCTCAAACAGTGTCAGGGATGAGGTGTATTATGATGAGACATATGATGATTAGCTCTTGTACAATGTATTTTGATTGATTTCTTGCTAAAATTGTCTTAACTTAAATCGATTAGTGAACCAATACATGTTAGCTTATACTTATTCACCTAAATTCAAAAATGCTTTCTTCCCTTCTAAAATTGCGACCCAAATTTTTAGAATGCTTTTAATATTAAAGACTAGATATTTTTATTTTAATTCCTAAAACTAACATAAATATGAATACTTTATTGTAATAGAGTTAAAAAAATGTTTACTTTATTACAATAAAGCAATACAATGTAATTCATTTTTGTTCCCGATGACATTTAAATGCATGAATATAGCATGGTTAAATTTACCACTGATATTTTCTAGTAATAGTAAATATAAAATTAAACAAACCGGTTGAACCAAATAAATGATTATTTTTTTAAACAAAATGCAGACAAATCGTTGCCCTTATTATATTGGTGCTCGTATTATATAAGATTCGACATCGACGAATACAAAACTTTTACTTGCTAAAGTTCGAAAGAATTAATTCTTAATTCCATTTTAAAAATCATATTAAATATAATCTCTTAACCATTCCGTTAATGAATTCATAGTCTTAATTATTTTGTACTTCAAATGCATTGAATTCATTCCTTTGAGAATTCATTCTTTATAGAATTAATTCCATATTTAATCATTCAAGTTTTGTAATAAAGTCAAACAAATTTTTACTCTATTACAACAAAGCAATACAATGTATGTAATTAATTTTAATAATTTCATACAAAGTTCACGTGTAGAATACTTAGGTATAAAAAAAGTATATAAAATTTTGCTAAAATGCAACTGAGAAACTACCTCAAAGGGTTAAAATATGAAAAAAATAGAGAGAAATACTTGTTTCAACAAGTAAGTGTAGCCAGATGAATGTGTTATTTGTAAAACGCGGATTTTCTTATACATATTTATTTCGTCATTTACAATATACGACAGACAGTAAAAATATTTAAGAAAAATACTAAAAGCGGTTTAAAATAAATGTTTTTATTTAATTGATCTAAAAAGTAAAAAGAAACTTTATACAATTATATGACAAAAAAGCTTGTCGATATATTTTCCTGATGCTGTGCTTGTACAATGTAATAATTACATAGTTTGATTTAAATGAAAGTTTATTTTTTTTATTTTTAGAGCATTCAAATAAAAGCTTTTTTTAAACGTTTTATTATTATTATATTTTCTTCTTTTTAGAGCTCCTTGAATATTTCGAATTTAAATTCGAATTTTCGAACATACATATTTCTAAAGCATATATTCTGATACTATTTTGAAATTACTTTAAAATTCATGAACATTTTGTTTTTTTTTTCAAATTTTTTTAGTTTGAAATTGGAAAATAAAAGAAATTGTCCTCAAAAAAAAGTTAAATAGTCTTTTAATAATCCTCATGATTTAGAGATTATTTTAACAGTTTTAAAACATTTTCAAACATATGTTTGAATTATTAAACTTGAATTCGAATATAATATTGCATTGCCATCAGGTTTATTCATGATGTAGAGATTAACAGTTTAACAAAATTTTCGAACATAACTCCGAATTTTCGAAAATTAAATGAAGATATGTAGCAATTGTAAACCAAATTCATATATAGGTTTTCGGGAAATTTATAGATTATTGTGTTTGCTTTAAACAAATAGACATTGCTACGTTTGAGATAGTTTGATTAGCTTTAAAATTAATAATACAAACAAAATTTCAGTTTAGCTGAAAGACATTTAATTCTTACATCCATTTTTGAAGAAATAGTTACATATATTTCACTTTGGCTAAATTCAGCCTTTTTGAATTTGAAAACAAAGCATTTTTCGAAACACTTAAACATAAATAATTAGCAAAAATAGTGTTTGCAAACATTTCAAATTCGAAAGCAAAAAGTAAGAAATTTTTGGAAAATATGGTACCTAATATTGTTGATAGATTGTTGACCAATTCATAATGAAAGCAAAACGAAAGCTACTATGTCCAATGGACATTGCTGATTCAATCGGTAGTTTTTAACCTTGATTTATATTGTTTAAAAGCGGACCAGCATTCATTAAATATAATTAGATCACATTATTAGATAACATCACGAAAACAATGAGTATGGCAGGGGCCGAATTACCGCATTAGATATCGAATAAAACTGTTCTTAATTTTTTTATTTGAGATTATAATAGCATTATTATTATTATAATTTCTATATCGAAATTATTTTTCGAGGCGAAAGCTCACATTTGATCACGATCTCTTCTTAAAATTCCCATATAAAAATAATAAGAGTAAGTATCTTACATATTGTTCTGGCAACACTCAAAGATGAGTATCCCACAATAATAAAATAACAGTAGTTAAAAATCTCTAAAAAAAATCATATACATATACAAAAGATCACTAGTAGGCTAAAATATAAACAAATCTTTAGCACTCTGATCAGTTTGTATTAAAAGCTTAAACGATCTGAAACACAAAAAACATCGACGGTTTGTTAAAACAGCATCATAACAAACAACAGCAATTCAAATAAAAAAAAAGTCTTAAATAGACTTATAAACGGGATATTGTAAAGAATATTAACAAAACAGTAACAAAAAAGAAATAATAACAATTTTCGGTTTCTATATTAATTTTTTTTCCTCGCATTATTAATTTATTAATCAAAAATTTAATTAATAACAAAGACACAACCACTGATCATTAATTAAGCAAATTAATGGAGAATTTTAACTTTAATACTTTCATTTATTTCACCTGAACAAAAATAAAATATATAATAAATTGTGTATTTTTTTTTTTTTTTGCAAAATCACTAATTAATAAGGCAATTTTTTTGTTTGCTAAATTCAATACACAATACATATCAATTAAATTTAATTAAGTTTATTTAAATACAATCTCCGGTCACAATGGCAAAACCAGCATTAATCAAGGAATTTTGTATGATATCCTATATTTTATTAATTTTCCAAAATGCCATTTTTGCACGTAAGTTAATGTTTTTTTGTTAGTTTTTTTTTTTTTTTTAGTTTCGTTTTTGTTTTTTGTAATTAAAAGTAACTAATTATAATTATGAGCTTTCAATAAATAATAATATTTGCTAAGAGAACAAGTTATTTCGTGATAATATTAAATGTTTTAGTGTTGAAAATCGAATCCGAAAAATATCAATTTGTGGGTTTTATTTATCGACAAAAAATTTACACGACATTTTACGATTATTAATTCACAATAAATAAAATCAGCACCAATTCTGTTTCATTTAGATTAACTTAAAACTGTTATTTATGCAAAAAATTGGGTATAAAATTCATTAATGAATAAATTATAGATCCGTGATTAAAAAAGAAAGTTTGATTTGTAATATATCGAAATATATGTAGGTCGTAAATCCACAAAAGTATAAATATTCTGATTCCATATTAAACTCTTAGTGTCCGTCCGACAGTTGCAACAAAAATAAACAAAAACAATTAGAATAAACTGTCCGTCCGACAAAATTATGTGTCCAAGAATTAACAAAATATGTTGAACCGTTTAAAAGTTTTGTATCAAAATATATGAAAAACTTGGCTCGGACTTACCACTACACATATTTTGTTCCCGATAATATTTAAATGCATGAATATAGCAAGGTGAAATTAACCACTGATATTTTCAAGTAATTTTATTATACAAAATGCACACAAATCGGTGCACGTGGTATATTCCATTTTAAAAATCAAATTAAATATCATCTCTTAACCATTCCGTTAATCAATTCATAGATAGTCTTAATTACTTTGTACTTCAAATGCATTGAATTCATTCCTTTGAGAATTCATTCTTTAAAAAATTAATTCCTTATTGAATCATTCAGGTTTTATGTAATTAAAATCTATTACAAACTAGCTGACCGCCCCGGTTTCGCTCGGTTGTTTCTCATTCCCCCTAGAGATCTGCTCTTGAATTAGATTGATTGCAACTCATTTTTCATTTCATTCATTTGAATTGCTAATTCTTTTTTCTAATTCATTTGAATTAATTCAAAATCAATTCTAGTCAAATTTTTACCAAATTCATTTGAATTAATTCAAAATCAATTCAATTCAAATGAATTGAAAACGGATTGCAACTCATTTTTACAAATTTATTTGAACTGGAAATGAATTGCAATTCATTTGAATCGATTCAAATTTCATTCAATTCCTTTTTGTTGTAAAATGAATTAGTTCAAAATTTAGCTAATTCATAATGAATTAAATTCAAAAAAGAATGATTCATTCACAGCTCTGAGAGGTGCAAATAGTTAACTCTGCTGTTTCGAAAGATATTTTTTTCAAATTGGAATGTTTATAGTTAAACAAATTTAACGATTATTGTCAGTACCCAGCAGTTCTAGGAGACAGTCCCGAACTAGTGATTTTACCCATCATTTAGGGTGGGAACTAGTTACTTCAATACCTACGTGACTAGTTATTTTAACACGTGCATGTCCTAAGCAGGGGGTCAATTAACCGTTTTTGACTACAATGATACTGTCTAATAGCTGGTCCATTGGATTCACATACTTGTTAAATAGTGTCAGTTACCTAACTCACTGGTAACTTTATCAGCTAATTGACCTCAAATAGTCAGCTAAAAAGACTACCGTAGGCAGTCCAATAAACGAAAGCTTGTAAACAAACCTTCCTTCGACAACTCTCCAATGGATTGCTTCTGGTGGGTTAAATAACTACTTTCTAAAGTGCAGTACAAAATAAACGTTTAAAGTGATTTCACTATAGGTTACTAAGAGACACTAAAGTGACTATTGAGTTCATGCTATGTTACATGGGATATCAGTATACTTAAGCAAACATAACAATTAACTGTATGAGAATTATATCAACACAATTTGTATAAAACCAGTTTGAACGAATTACTCACAAAACGTTTAAAGTGACTACACTCCAGATTACTTAGGGATACTTAAGTGACAATTGTCTTCACGCTTGATTACCTGGAATGTATAAAGTAGCCAATTGTCATCTCTCTGGGCCACATACGTGTCAAATGACCAAAATATATAAATTGGAATCAGCCAAGTGAAAAGACATTTGTGACGATTACTGTCTATAAGGGATACATTGACTACTTGCTTAACTGCTGGGTATTTACTCAAAATAATCACACATACTAGTGTTGTTTTTGTTTTCACATAGTTTTTTTTACTAATACATTCTCAGCACTTAGGTTTTTGACAAATGAGTTAGGTCTTTGACAGGCGAGTTTTCGCTCTATGTATATTCATAAGTTTCTTTAAGAACTTAAAATTTAAATTAAACAGAGGATTTTTTTTTTGGTTATGATAACCAAATTAGTTGGGGTGACAAAAAATCAGTACTTTTAACGTAATTCTTCTTTGGCAACTAACTGTCTGTTACTAGAACCGAAATTGTCTATGGATATAATGGAATCATTATATTACTAACATATTTGGTCATCATAAAAAATCTGAATATTTTAATTTTAGAAGGCATTGTTTAAAGAAATTCCCGAAATTTACCGGGATAAAAAAACGTTCCCGGTGAGGAACCCTAGCTCACTAGACATCAGTTCGACACAAACCTGAATTGACTTAATGGATAAAATCCAGCAAAACTATTGCTGAATGTTTTCAATAATCGATTAGCGAGCATTGCTTTGGTAAATACAAGTTTTTTAAAACATTTTCTGTAATAAGTAGAATAATAAAATCCTTTTCGTAATTAGTTCCAATCGTCTCTGAGATAACAGTATTAAATGCAAATCATTGATTATAGATTATAGTTTCAAAACAATTACAAGTTAAAGGCCCTGGATCCGCAACACTTCCGTGACACAATTTCAAATCAAATTTAACTAACTAGACCAAGTACTGCGTTGTTGTTGAACTAAAACTGATACTGGTTTATCCTGTTTTTTAAACAATTTCGTTTATTTTTCAAAGTTCAAATTTATTCTGCGTTTGAGACAAAATTTGTATTGAACGGACAAGGTTACTTTGTTTAGTTCAGCAATAAAAATATAATTCATAAAAAAACTTGTTTTAAAATTATTTTGGTACTTTATAAACGACGAATATTTTTATGAAAAAACAATAACACAATATAAATATAATTTGTTTGCCATCCATTACTCATATAGAAGATGTGTTTTCAGTTAGATTCTAGAATTATTAACATACAGACTACATTAAAAGGGGATTTTTGTCAAAAAAGAAAAAAACACATTCTGTGTTTGAAGTGTAAAAAGTGGCTACATTAGACGACAAAAAAATAAATTGTGAATTTAAACCTTAATTAACACTAGAGTTGTTCTTAACCCATGCAGCAGAATAATAAGTAATTGATATGATTTTTATATCCACAATCCACAAAATATAAGGGAGTTTGTTTATTGATTTTCTCAGTAGCAAATCGATACACAAAAGTGTATACAGTGGCTGACAATACACTGAAAACTTTTCCAAATACATATTTCAGTAATACTTGGGTTAGGTTAGGTTTGGTTAGGTTAGGAAGGGGTGTACACTTTGTGTACTTCCACTCGGAGACCATGAGGTCCATTGTGATTCCCTTCAATAAGTAGATTTTTGTTAAAGTTGATAAAGAAGAGTCCAAAAACCGCCTAGTGAGAGAAAAAAGAAAAAGAAAGAGAAAGAAGAAGAGTAAGATTTTTATTGCTGGTTCGGATTTGCCGTAGATCGTCCCTTAAATAGCCACCCTATAACCCAGTATGTTGCACAGTTCACAGCCAGCAACATTACTGAGTTCGTCCAAAAAACAGTTTCCTAGCCATTTAAGTCTAAGACTCTGTAACCTAGGGCAGTTGCACATGCACACATCCCACACACTCTACAAAAATCCTGTGTGTCGTTATCCCTTTTGCCTTTGAAGGCCCCAATTGCGCAATGGCCGGTTATCACTCCTACTAGAATACTTAGATAATATCTATCCAACTCTAACAGTGCTCTGGTTGCTTTAACATTCAGTTTTGGCCAAATGGCCCTGGACACTTTACAATCCGTCCTACTGCTCCAGGATTGGTCGGTATAGTTCCGGAATCTTTCATAAATTGACCTGTAGTAGTGACAAATAGGTGGTTTTACACACCATTCCCTGGTATCATGATCTAGATCAGAACCATGTCTAGCCAGTTCATCCGCTACTTCATTTCCCTGTATATCACAGTGCCCCGGCACCGAACACAATCTTATTGAGTAGTGTACCAATAACTCTTCAAGAGCTCTCCTACAGCCCTCCACTTGGGTGGAATGAATTAAATGACATTCCAGAGCCTTTAGTGCCGCCTGACTGTCCACGTATATATTCACCGTAGACCCCTCCTGTACGTGTGCCCTTATAAACTCTGTGGCTTTCCAGATCGCGAAGATCTCTGCCTGGAAGACGCTGCAGTCGTTAGAGAGTCTATATGAACGCTTGATATCAGTGTCGACCAGATAAACTCCGCCCCCCGTACCAGAGTCCATCTTGGATCCGTTAGTGAAAACTGCACGCCCATCGAACAGTCGAGCGGATCCAACCCAGTTATCCCTACTGGGGGTGATGCCCCGAAATTGAAGATCGTCAGAGATTCCAGATGGAATTCTTTCCTGATCGATAAGGCCTACCTCATACAATATCTTAGTGTGACCTACCCGCAAGGGTTTTACTAAGGAAGACTCGAGTAGTCAATACTCGGGTTAAAATCCAAACAAATTCTTGTGAAATTTTTATTTTTTTTTAGTATTTTATTGTTAAGAAAAATTAATAAGAACATAAATAAATTTTGAAAATAATAAAAGTATTCATTATTGTGGTAAATATTGACAAAACAACACAGGTTTATTATGAGCCCTTTTAGTGACTCAGTATTTTGATAGATATCCCTTGTTTCTTATTACAGCTTCACAGCGAAGCACAATTACGTTAATCGCCAAAAAGTGGTAATAAATCGGTATCGTCTAAATTACTGATCCGATTGCAAAATTATGAACGAACGAATTATAGTCTGTAATAAAATAAGGACGTAGACTTTAAGAAAATTAAATTTGTGAACACCATGCAAATATATTCGCTAATGAATCTCCGAAGATATTTGCGAAAAACTAAATTTAAACATAAATATATTTTAAGAGATAACAGGTATTCTTACAGGGTGATCACAAACTAAACTTTCTTAATGTCTATGTCCTTATATATGTTTTGTTGATAAATCATTTTGATTTATCAACAATTTATTATCACTTTTTTGCAATTGACTCCACTGTGCGTTGAGGCATTGAACCAATTAATAATTTAATCGTCTCCTTTGAAACATTTTGCCATTCAATTACAACCCAATCTGATAAAGCTTCAATCCGAATATAATTTTATGTCCGTAGTTTGGGATCTACAATGGGTTTTGAGATCTGACGAATGAGCGGGCCCTTTCATAACACGTATCTCATTGGATTATAACCACTCAGTTCCAACCCTAGAGGTGAGTTTGGATTAATTGTCGAGCTGGAATCACGTAGCGGCATATTTTTTTCAGCGTATGAATACATAACATCGTTAAAAATGGATACCTAGAGCTGAAAAACAGCCTCACACCATAATATTGGCACCGCCAAACTTGACTGGCTTATTTGTGTACTTGGATTCCAGTATCTTTCCCTTCGGCCGTCTTACAAATGTTCTCTGCCTCTTAAATTGGATTCACCGGAAAAGAGAACAGTATTCCATTTTTGTCTCGACCAGCTTTAATGTTCTTTGGCAAATTGTATACGAAGCTCTGCGGCTAACTAATTTCCAATTTTACATTATTGATAACCTCCCGAGGAGTAATTTTTGGGAATTTCTTAAACTCTCTGCTATTAAATTATCTTGTCTTGGAGTAGTACCTCGTAATCTTCCTCCAAAATGTTGAGTTTTTACATTATCTGTCTCACGAAATCGTTTTATAATTTTTGAAACAGATAGTTTTTTGCTTCAATATAGCATGGAAATCGTTTATTATTTTGGTTTTTAACTTTAAGCAAATCTTGACTCTTGGGCGAAAAAATTACAAAGGCATAGCTAATATAACACTCTTAGGGCCATTATTACAACTTGCCTTTATGTTCGAAATAGTAAAAGTTAACTTTAAGCAATATAAAAAGGGTACCTTTTTACATAAAGGCAAGTTATAATAATGGCCCTTAGGGTCATTATTACAACTTGCCTTTAAGTTCGTAATAGTAAAAGTTAACTTTAAAGCAACTTGTTTCTATTACTTAAAGTTACTTTTTACTATTACGAACTTAAGGCAAGTTGTAATAATGGCCCTTACTTGTTGTGTTAGACTTCTTTCTTGCAGAAGCTTAAAAGTTTTCATTGTTTTCTATAAATGTATTTTTGTTTAATAGAAATCCTAGTAAATCTGAAATTACGGACTATTAAAAGTTTCCATTATCACTCTGATTGTCTATTGAAGGAATGGTAGAGCCTAGAGAGTTGAAATCTTCCCCAAATATTATCTGTTGATCAGAAATGTTTGGTATTGAAGATGGGCAAAATCGGTATAACCAAAACGAAATTTAGAACAAAATGTCCGTTAAAATTTATTTTAAACAAGTTATGTTTCTTGTGATTTTATAAAGGTTAACAATAATTGCATTTCCCTTTTTAACTTAGAAGCCATTAGCAAATTCGCGTATTTTTAAAATAAAGGGTACAATACTAAGGGCTATCAGTTTAGGAACAGCCATTTTATTTTTCAATATTAAATATTTTTATATTTTTCTAACAGAAATAATATTTCCAAACGAAGAAATTGATGTACCTAATTTCGGTCGCTGTATAACACCGAACCGGGAAAGGGCGCTATGTATAATACTCGAAGATTGCAAATATCTTTATAATATCTTGGTAACTTCACCCTTAAGAGACGCCGATAGATTATATTTAAGTCGCAGTCAGTGTGGTTATCAAAATGGAAAAGTCTTGGTAAGTGCCCAACTTCCTCAAATTTCACATGGACATTATAAAAATATATATTTTTTTTCATAGATTTGTTGCCCAGACCGTTATCGTCAGGCAGCTCCGGCGACTGTGACACCTTCTCCACCTCCAAATTATGTCAACAATCTATTGCCCCAGCCCGGTCAGTGTGGTAATGTTTTGTCTAATCGTATTTATGGTGGCAATAAAACAAAAATTGATGAATTTCCATGGATGGCATTAATTGAGTATACAAAAGGTAAGTGTGAGAATTTGTTAATGTTTAAAAGAAATTACCAGAAATCAATATAATGTAAAATGTAAGTAATAATATAAGTCACAAATTATACAGATATGAATCAGCTGGTTACAGTAATATGCCAATAGAAAAAAGTGGTTGTAGAACTTCACGGAATTACTTTTTTGACAACTGTTATTTGTAATATATGTGTAACAATCTATAACAATACTCGGCAAGTTGTTAAATAAATTTTAAAGAGTATTTTTTGCAGAACATTTTTAGGGCGGGTTTTTTAACTTGAAGATCAGCGATTAAATTTAAATTTACCTTTTAATGTTGCAGTTGAGATCTCGATTAAAAAGCTGCCCGTCAAAATTATAAGGTCAGATATTTTTCGTTGTGTTTATCCAAAAATACAAATAGTTTTGATTGATACTATTGGCTAAAATACTTGTTACTCAAACGTTGTTCAGATAAGAAACCTTTGCTCTCATTTGAAATCAGAAATGTGCATTTTAAAGTGTGTCAAAATTATAAGGTAAAATAAGCTAGTAAATCTGCAAACAATTCTAGATAATTATTATCAAATTGAGATAATTGAACTTGTAGCATTTTTTGCAAATCGGTTTGGAATTACGACCAATTATACGAAAATTAGGTCGTTCATTTTGTGTGGTGGAAATTTATTTAAAAGATCGCGAAAATACGGTAAAAATAAAAGTTCTGGTCGACCAAAGTCCTTTTTGTGATTGAAATTCGCAAAGCACTAATGAAGATGGAATTGAGTATGAATGCCTCAAAATTACAGTTTTGAGAGCCATTAAAGCACAATATATAAACTAAATTAATTGCACTTAATCATTAAAAATTATATTTATATTTATTATATTAATCAATAAAAATCATATGATGAATTACTTCGAATTTGGGACAAAAGGGCATATGACAACTAAGTTTAAAAAAAAGTAAATTTTTGTTTCTAAAAATTGTTTTCTTTAGACGAAGTACAATTCAGAATCTTGTGCAAATGGTCTTGCATCATTGTAGATGCATTGCATTTTTACTTTACACTAACAAAATATACACCATTGCATGAATTTGCAATACAAATGCACAATATTGTGAATACCGCTAATATTAAATTTAACGGTGTAGATGGTTTTCTGGTATGATTTGAAAAATTGACATATGTATTGGTTTGGGTTGCGTTTAGCTCAAGTGGAACCATAAATATATGATTTCCTTTAATTAGAATGAATAGTTTGACGTTCCAAGAGTGCTCCGAATCATTTTGGAAGAGCATCTCAAAAATAATAATGATAATTCGAATAATTATCATTCGATTAATCGAACAATTTATTACGAATAATTATTCGTAGAATTTAAAAATTTCTATTGCCGAATAACGAATAATTCCAACAATTTTATAAAAATGCTCAACAATCAATGGCTGTATTATACAAGGTGGCGCAAAAGTAATCCTCCTATCAGAAAATGCTATAAATTTTGCCGATTATTGGTCAAATAAATAGTCAGCAATATTCCGCGTTCTGGAGCAGTGTAGCGTAACATTGTTTATTAACGTGTATTTCGCATGTGTTTACTACACAAATGTCAAAACAGAACTGACATTAGGGGCCTCGCAAAATTTATAGCATTTTCTGATAGGAGGATTACTTTTGCGCCACCTGTTATTGTTGGTTGGTATATAAGATTCAGTGTAGCCGAATATAACACACTTACTTGTTGATATTTTCGTTTTTTAATATAACTAATAGTAATCAAATGAGAGCAAAATATTCTTATCTATACTCAATAGTACCAATCAATACATTTTTCATATTTCGGTTTATAAATAGAACTAACAGTAATAAAATGAGAGCAAAGTATTATCATCTGAACAACGTTTGAGCAACAAGTATTTTAGCCAATCAATACTATTGGTCAATTCATAAGGTCTCTTACCGAATCTTAGGCATTCCGCGTTGGTCTCTGCTGGTTGGTTACGATAACACAATAGACATATCATAGAAAGTAGTATTATTTTAGGACATTTTTTTGCTTGAAAAGCAATATAAGCAACATGATAAGAGACCTTGTGAATTGACCATATTTGTATTTGTGATTAACAGATCGAAAAATATGTGACCTATCATTCTGACGGGCACCTTGTTGGCGGATTAATCTTTGCAACTAATCCAAAAGTACAAACAGCTTTAAAAAAAATTATGAAAACAAAGTTGATGACGAAGATTTTTGTGACTTAAAAATATATTTCAATATTTTTTTTTTTTTAATTTTTCCATAGTACGTATGCGTATTTTTAATACAACACCATTGAAAACAAGTGCTCTAACGATTTTGGCACACCTTATCTAAAGATGGAATGATGTTTCACTGATTATTCTTTTCTGCCTGGGTGCATTCAATATAAGAATTCGATATACTACATATTTTCTACAGTTTTTATTTTGAATGAAATTCTTTTCGTTTACTCAGACTCAGAGAAATATTTAAAAAAAAAAATAAATTATCATTATAATTTAAGCATTTTTTCGAATATGAAAACTTAAAATTTTTCATCAAATAATTATATTTTACTTTTATTGCAGCCAACAATGCTAAAGGCCACCATTGTGGTGGTTCTTTAATTAATACACGCTACGTTATCACTGCATCCCATTGTGTCAACGGTAGAGCTATACCCACTGATTGGCGTTTGACAGGTGTACGTTTGGGTGAATGGGACACAACAACAAATCCAGATTGTGAAATAGATGTACGTGGCGAAAAAGATTGTGCCCCCGAACATATTGATATTGGAGTAGAACGAGCCATACCTCATGCTCAATATAATCCCAGCTCTAGAAATCAAGTCAATGATATAGCTCTTTTACGTTTGGAACGTAGTATATCGTATACGGACTTTGTAAGACCCATATGTCTACCGATAAATAGTAATTTGCGTTCGGCGGCATTTAATGGTATTGTTATGGATGTTGCTGGCTGGGGTAAAACCGAAAAAGAATCGGTATCAAATTTGAAATTAAAAGCCTCCGTAGAGGGATATTCCATTGATGAATGCCGTTCGGTCTATATGCGTCAGAATATTATTTTAGAGGACACGCAAATTTGTGCCGGCGGCAAGGAGGGTATTGATTCATGTCGGGGTGACTCCGGGGGCCCTCTTATTAGTTTGGACACCACAAATAGGTTTGTTCTAACTCAATATTTATTAGATTAGATTGAATATAATTTGAATGTGTATATTTAGGATTCGTGCTTACTATTTCCTGGCTGGCGTTGTATCGTTCGGCCCTACACCCTGTGGTTTAGATGGTTGGCCAGGTGTTTATACCCGTGTTGGTAATTATATTGATTGGATTTTACAAAATATTCAGCCATAAAAAATTGCGGTGCATTTTTTCTCAAATATTGTTTCATTGTAAATAGTTTACTTTGAGATGGACTTTAAATTATTTATGTATTGTATTTTAAATTTAAATAAATGTGTGACAATTCCTTTTCACGTAGGAAGTAAATTTTAAATAAATTATATATTTGTTTTAATTTATTAACTGTTAAGGTTGGATTGAGCTGGGAAAACAATTTTTTTCCTACTGTGTAATTATTGTATTATACCCAAATTTGGAAATAGTGTTTTTGTGATTTATACAAAATATATATTTAAAATAAAGTTTAGTCGGACCTGGTTGACTAAATACTTATGTACAAGTAAATATGAATCATTTATTAAACAAAATATTTGTTAGCATTGTTGTTAGTTTTACTTATGTACACTGATTGATGATACAGTGGAAACTTTTCTAAATATTTAACTAATTGGTCAAAATTGTATGTTATTCTGCTATCTATAATTACTTATTGCATTTGGCATGCTGAACACGAATCTGGTAAAGATTTAATATACAATATACAAAAACAACAAAAAAATATAATATATGTATGTACATAACTTTTAAACTATTTATCATATTGAAGCATTATATGTATGGGTCGATTATAGTCGATGATATAAGCTTTTAAACAATAAAATTGTAAATGAACCTGTCACAATACAGCACATGTTTGTTTTTAGAAATAATTCGGTATCTCGAGGAATATTAGAGATATTGTAACGAAATTTCACAAGGGTAGAGTTTAGGTGCTTATGAATTCAAACATATATTGACTTAAAAGAAAAGTTGGTATAACACATTCAGCATGCAATATATGAAAAAACGTAAAGATTTTTCAAAGCAGACAAGGTTTGTGGAGATTCTGAAGAGTAAAAATAAGCTTTTTATATAAGTATTTGGTATTGGTGAAAACCTTTTATAAATTTCTCGGACGTCATTTACCTTAAAAACTAAAAAAATATATAATATATTGATTTTCCATGACGAATAATATAAAATTTTAATTAATGTAAAATTTTAACGGTTAAATACATCATAACAAAATTTGGAACTACTATGCTCCTTAAATCAATGCAATTTTTTATTTCAAATACCGAAATTTCTAAAACGGGGAAAATATGTTCAAAAACTGAGTTTTTTTAGAAAAGTTTTTACCATGAGATAGTAAAAAACTTTGTAAGTATGTAAGAAACATACATATATGCATAGAGAAATATACATAGAGCGGAAACTCTCCTGTCAAAGACCTAACTCAGTTGTCAAAAACCTAAGTGGTGAGAATGTATTAGTAAAAAAAACTATATAAAAACAAGAACAACACTCGTATGTGTGATTATTTTAAGCAACATTTTTTTTGAGTTTTTTTTTTCTAGTTTCCGCTCTTGTTGTTTCTCTATGCATATATGGTTGTACAAATATGGAGTTTTATTGAGGATCGGTGCTTTGGCTTTTTAGAACTTTCGAGTTTGGATAGTCTGGGGCTGTTATGTACTTTACACGCTTTTGCATTAAGTTTTCTTTTCGCATCAAATAAAAATTAAATATAGTCCCGAAGAATTTTTTTTTTTTTGCAAAACAAAAAATATATGGTTTTTTGGGAAAAAACGTAAAAAATACGGACCTTTTTACATGATCCAACTTTAGATGCGTGTAACTTTTTATAGGGACGAGATAACTATTTAGAATTTTATTGCCAATATAGCTAATATTTTAAAAATAAATTTTGAGACTCCGTAGGTAAAACCAAAAAGGATTGAACAAAATTAAAAAAAAATAAATAAATTAACCTAAATATTTTTAAACTAAAAGAGATAACCTACACATGTCGTATCGTATTTTTGTAGATCTTCTCAATGACTATTTATATATAATCGGATGATTTTTGTCGACTTTTAAAAAAAAAATTTTAGACCCGAGGTGACCCATTCCGCCTAGGAAACTGAACTGTAAATCAACTCGAAAACACTTCAGCTCCAATCTTGTGAAATATTTTAAATTCGTAAATACTCCAATTTTAGGTAAATAATAAGCTCAATCTGCGATCACTTATATTTTATAACAAACATCGATTTTAGAATAAAAAACTCCAATATCTTTAATTATATATTTTATAGAAAATCCTTCACCAAAAATCGATTTTAGAGTAAAAAAAAACTCAAATATTTGAAATCGTTTATAACTTTGTAAATACTGTGATTTTACAGAAAAGAAACTCAATCTGTGATCATTCATATTTTATTTAAAAAATAAATTTTTAGTATAAAAAATTAAAATCGTTAATAAATTCCTAAATACTGTGATTTTAGGGAAAATAAGCTCAATCTGTGATCACTCACATTTTATACTAAAAATCAATTTTTAGTATAAAATAAATATTTTAAATCGTTGATAGCTTCGTAAATACGATTTTAAGTATAAAAAACTGAAATATTTGAATTGTAATAACTTTGTAAATACTCGAATTTTGGAGAAAATAAGCTCAATATAAGATCACTCATATTTTGTATTAAAAATCAAAATTTTTCTTTAAAACTGAAAAGAGATGATTCAGAAACACGAAGGGAAAACATTTTTCAAGTTTTTGTATGAAAACACTCAAAAATTATTTAAAAATTTGAAAATTATTTTCCTCATAGAGAAAATATACATAGAGCGGACACCTGTCAACCTAAGTGGTTAGAATCATAGAGAAAATATACATAGAGCGGAAACTAGAAAATTACTCAAAATAATCACACATACGAGTGTTGTTTTTGTTTTCACATAGATTTTTTTACTAATACATTCTCACCACTTAGGTTTTTGACAACTGAGTTAGGTCTTTGACAGGAGAGTTTCCGATCTATGTGTATTTATCTATGGTTAGAATGTATTAAAAAAAACTATGTGAAAACAAAAACAACAATCGTTGGTGTAACTTTTTTGTTTGAGTTTTTTTCTAGTTTCCGCTCTATGTATATTTTTTTATGATAATAAGATCTCGTATATAATTTGAAATAGATCTGCAATATAATTTTTTCTATTATACATTAAAAAATATCAGTCTTTTTAAATTTAAAAAATTATTACAATGTATTAAACGGAGATTTATGAGCTTTCAAATCCAAAAAAGAAATATCGTTAGCTTAGAGTGCAAACGTGCTAAGATAACTTCTAATGAGAATTTACTGTTTGCGAATAACAGTCGCCGTTTCGTTATTATTATATTATGTTTCCTTTGCGAGAAATATCAAAAAATAATAAAAATCCTAATAATTATATCCTTTTTATTCTTAGATCCAGCTCACCAAATATTGACGTCAGGACAACAATTTTGAGAAACAGTATCATATGTATAATGAATTAAACTTTTATTTTAGTTGGAAAGAATTTTTTTGGGGCCACCCTAATGTACACACCACCTTTTAGTTTTCATGCAAAATTACTTATTTTAAGAAATTAAGAAAAATATTACCTGATACAATCTTGATTGATATCATTGAATTGAGTCTTGATTGATGATTTTTTCGAAACATTTAACGTTTACTTTTTTTATTAAAAACACTTTTCAACATTTCAACTTTTTTATTCTCACATTTTAAGCCGGGTTCTTTGTGTCACCTTCTCCACCAGCTAGCGGTTTTTCAACACCCATTAATGGCTCTGAGGGCATTTTCCAATGCTCAAAAACATATGGTAAACGTTCACTGGGATCGGTGCTCCAATGATGTACACGACATTTAACGCGAGCTTTTTCTAAATTGTTTATGGTTACCGTACAGTAGAATTCTTTATTTTCCTTATTTAGATCGGGACCTTCAATAGGCTCTTTAGGAATGGTAATACATTCATCTTTGCAGATATATCCGGCCTTGCGGAGAGAAGCTTTAATATGCCAAGGTTCAATGACCCAGGGGTGATCTTTATTCATAACCACGGCCAAATTTAAACGCTCCAGCATATTTACGGTCTGAGTTGATGTTGAGAAAACACATTTATTAATATCTGTGCAATAATTTTATTATATATTTGTTTAATACAACTTTCAACTTACCCTCTGTGCAAATGGTGAGCTGTGCTCCAAGTCCACTTTTTCATTTTCCTTCTTAGCATATTTGGCTACATTTTCCTCTGTTTTATATACAGCCAAACCGGGCAACAGTAGTTTGTTATAGGCAAAGTTTGACTTTAAAGAGATCACATCTCCCTTGCCTCCCACACCCTCTACAAAGGTCTTCAGAACTACTTCGATTTCCTTTTGTTTTTTGGTACTTGTGTCTTCCACCAATTCGTAAATGTGATGTCTTCCACGCATTTTCTTGGGCTTTTGATTGATTTTATGTAGTGGAGGATCATATTTACGTTTCAGTATAAAAGTTGTCTATTCGGCAGATGAAAAATAGAGCGTGTTTATTGTTTTATAATAAGTTTTTTTTTTTAATTTAATTTTCTACTTACTCGCACTTGTTGCTGCAAAGTTGCACATGCTTTCAATAAATTTAGTTGCTGTACACACAAATTTTTCAACATTTTAATTGATATTTATTGAAATAAATATATATTCGTTACTTCGGGTATTAACAAATTGCGGCTACAGAAATGGTATTTTTTCTTCTAATGTGAATTAAGGTGGACAGCTGATTTTGACATTTGTTATGCAATGACGTAGTCACGTAAAGCAAATATCGTAAATACAACAGTGGGCGAAAATGAGGTGTTCTAATAAGATAGATTTATACAAAAATATTTTCAACCAAAAATTTACCGAATTGTAATTTTTTTTATTACTAGCGGATAACCAACGTGTGCTACTAGTCTAATAATTCTTTCTCAATGGAAGGGTTTTATAATAAACATTTTTTTACGATATAAATGTACATAAAAAATAGTTTTGTAAAAAAAGTACCACTGTGAACATCCAGTGTACCACTGTCTACATTCAGTGAGACACATATGTCCCAATAGGTCCGAAAGGGTTAAATGAGTAATACATTTTTAACTGAACCGAACTTAATATTCGGCCAAATCCGAAACTTTTCAAATGTACTATTAATTTCCGAAAAATGTAGTATTAACTTATAGTTATATTGTCGGTTGAAATATTTTTTGTATGAAAATTGACAGTTTAACTTTAAGTTAAAACATAACTATAAATGTATTGTGATAATAGGGGTTAAGCCAAGAGGTTAGGTTATTAAATTTTGATAAATAAAATAAAAAGATTCAAATTTTGACCGAAACCGAATATTTCGTCGGGATCAATAAATTTTACAAATGGAACTTTCATAGAAACAAAAATTTTAAATAGTTTATAGAATAACGGTATTTGCAGTTAATTCAGTGGCAATATTTTAGCGGTTACAGCATTTGTAGTTATTTCGGTAACGGTAGTCGAACTGAAAGGGTATTTTTCTTTTTATGTATTAAATAAAGGTTTGAAATATGCATTAAGAAACAAATATTTTGGATGTTTTAAGCCAGTTATGATGATTGTACATTGTTAGATCGTAAAGAATACAATACCATTGGTAATCACATAACTTTTGTATAAGGGATGCAAATCCATAGAATATGCTTCCTTCTGTTTGTATTCATTTAAATACGTAAAGACTATTGTGTAACTGTAGTCTTTGCAGATGTCCATGTTTCAATGTCAAGTAGGTAAAATTAAATCCAACATTTATTTTCATAATCTCTTAAAAGCAGATGTTTATGTTTCCAAATTAAAAAGTAGAAGTGTGTATTTTTATTCTAAATATTTTATTTTTAAGTATGTATTTATTTAAACAATAAGTAAATAACTAGAACAGAAAATGATCTCAAAAGAAAAGAAAACAAATCCTTAAATACATAAGAATGAAAAACAAAAATATTTTAAGGATAACATGTAAAAGAAATAGAGCCAAAAGTAAAACGATTTTTTAATATGTAGCTGCAGACTATATAGAAAATTAAATTGATAATAAAACATGTTAATAAATTGAATTGTAAAATAGCTATTGTTGTGAAGGCCAAAAACAAAAGAAGACAATATTTATAAAATATAACTTTACAAATTCTTGTTTAAATCTTCGATTGGTTTTTGGAACTGCAAACAATGCTTTGAATTAAGGACTAAAGGAAGTGTTAATGCTAATTTAAAATGTATCAAAGGGCATGGTTGGTTTTATGTAAAAAAACTCACTATGGAATTACTTAAGAGATAAGAGTTTATTAAAAATATGTTTTTTTTTTTTAAAGTTTGAACAACTTTTAGTTGATACCCTTGAGTTCCACCTCAAAAACTAATGTACTGTTTGGTGGAATGGCTGGTGGAGATCCACGAGAGCCATAGGCCATATGAGGAGGACAAGTAATGCGACGTTTGCCACCAACCTTCATGCCGACTACACCGACATCCCAACCCTTAATGACTTCACCACGTCCCAAACTGAATTTAAAACCAGCTCCTGATTTAAGGCTATCGAACACTTTGTTGTTCGATAATAAACGCCCTTCGTAGAAAACTTGGGTGCGCTTGCCGGGTTTGGCTTCAGGACCGCTACCAACACGTAGATCAACAATTTTGACGCCACCAGACAATACACGTTCACCACCAGCTTTCGGTTTTTCTGGTTGTTGGGCCTTTTGTTGTTGTTGTTGCTGCTTTTCTTTTTTCAATTCCTTCTTTGATTTCTTTTCAGCTTGTTGTTCCTTTTGTTTGGCCACGCCATTTTGTTGTTTTTCTGCTTTTTCCAATTTGGCCTGTTTAGCTTTAGGTTGTTGGACTTCTTCGTCTTCGGACTCATCTTCCTCCTCATCATCATCCTCTTCTTCGTCATCATCTTCATCGTCGTCTTCATCATTTTCATCTTCCTCACCTTCTGCATCTTCTTCATCATCGTCGTTTTCCATATCGAAGTCACTATCATCTTCATCCTCATCATCTTCCTCTTCATCAGCAGCACCCTTTACAGCCTTAGCAGCAACTTTGCCCTTGTCGGCCTTCTTATTTTTTGTGGCTTTTTTAGCATTTAGTGCATTGCGTAGGTCGACTTCTTCAGTTTCAGAGCCAGATTCAACATCTTCCTCTTCTTCCTCATCACCATTCATGAAATCATCAGCCATATCTTCCATCACATAGCCGGATAAAGTAACATTGCCGCTACCTAAACATTGAACAAAAAATAAATGCACACACACATTAACAAAATAAACGTTTTCATTTTATTAATTTCATGACTTACCAATGCTTTGGAAACATATTTCATTTCCCTCGCTGAAGTTCAAATCCAACATTACTTGTTCGCAAACATCTTTACGCAAAGTACACACCAAAAACCGTTGATTTTCACTGCTAATGAAAATTTGCGTAGGACCACCTTGAGAAGATTCTGAATCTAAAGCCGCTTGGGATATGTGGAAGGATTTTTCCGTGGTTTGTGAATATTTACGGTTAGGTTTCAAATTTAGACCTATTGAAAATTACACATATATCTTCCATTAATATCTGGTAAAATTTTCTAGTGTGCTCAACACGTGGTGGGGGTTAGTGTTGGTATTAAAAAAAATTCTTATTTGTTAAAGAACAATTACTTACCCCAAAACATTTTGTTGGTTTATTTAAAAATATAAATCTCCTTAAAGTAAAATTTGTTTAAATTCAATAAATTTACAGTTTTATAGGTATTTTTCCTCGAGAGAAAAGATGCCGGCACGCTTACTGAAGAATTCCACAACTTGTGAACAGAAAATGTACGAAAAATAATGGGAAGCAAAAAAGAAAAGAAAACGCGTGTTTGACGGTTGATTTTAATTTAATTTTGACAGCGCGCGATAAAACGTGTGTGACAATAAAATACAGAGTTGTATTAGTAAAGTAACACAGTGGTAAGAAACTCTAATGAGTTTTGTTGAAAATATAGCTACATGATTTGAGGAAAATAAAAATAACTTTTTATATTTCAAAGATTCTGACAAGGTAATAAATAATATTTATAATTGTGTCCTAATGAACAATGATGATGAATACATTGTGTGTAAATAAATACAGTTTATATATAAGTACTATTACCTAACAAAGTTTCATACATTTTTTTAAAATCGCAGAAAAAAATTATAAAATCGCTTGAACAGTATTTAAAACAATTGTGTTGATAACATTTCAAGCAGCTGTTTAAATTTTGACAACTTCATTCAGCGACAAGCGCGAAATATTCAAGAAAAACTTAAAATTAAACAAAACGTATTAAATTTGTCTTTAATAAAATGAACGACGAACAATTGGTTTTATTGGTACAGGCCAATGAAAGTTTATACAACAAATATAGTTCCGGCAATAGATTTTAATGTTCTATAATCGCACTAAAGTGTTACGTTAAGTCAAAATTACGGTTACATTACATCAATGGTCGGCTAACCCAGCCTTGAAGTGGCGAATTCATATACATACAAATTAAATGTATCTATGTAATATTGAGTGTAGTCTCTTGAAACGTTGTTTTGTGTGTAATTCGTACAAACTGGTTTCATACAAATTGTAAGTATACTGACATTCCATGTAACCTAGCGTGAAGTCAATTGTCACTTTAGTGTCTCTTAGTAACCTAGAGTGTAGTCACATCAAACGTTTATTTTGTACTGCACTTTAGAAAGTAGTTATTTTACCCAAAAGAAGTAATCTATTGGAGAGTTGTCGGTAGGTTTGTTTACAAGCAATCGGTTATTGGACTCTCTATGATATGTCTTTTTATACCCTTCACTACCAAAAGTGGTGAATAAGTTTGTCATCCTTGTGAGAAATATTCATCTGAGACCCAACAAAGTATTTATATTATTGATTCTTATGAAATTCTAAATCGATTCAGCAATCTCCGTCAGTCTGTCTGTCTGCAGTTTGGTATGGAAATTTAGCAAAATCGAATTAGTAGAGTCAGAGTTATGGAACAAAATGTAAGATTTAACCAAAAATTTTAATCATTATCTAATGTTTTTTTTGTTATTTTGGGAAAATTCATTACAATAATTTTTTAACTCATTATTCATATAATAAAAGGACAAACTCTGTTGAAAATGGTAAGAATCGGTCCATGATTTCTCCTAGTCCCCATAGAATTGCTGTATTCATTCAGCACAACTAATTTTCGAGCAAAGGGATATCTCGAGACACATTTTTTTGTATCAGTCACTATTTGACCATAGCCCCCATGTAAAGTTCACTTCCGAAAATCACTTGTTTACATATAAATACCTTATATATATCATTATCAGGTTGAAATTCGACATGCATAATCCCCATATTTACGAAAATCGCTGTATCGATTTTTATGAAGATCGGACTATAATTGGTTTTGCTCTTATATAAGGACCACTTCCAAAAAACACATTAATTTTCATAAATATCTGAAAAATAACGATATCGAACTAAAATTCTACAGATATCGATCATATTTGTTCACAAATGATATCTATCACATTAATAATACCCACATATACGAAAATCGCTGAATCGAATTTTATGAAGATCGGCCCATACAAAGAAACTATACTAAACTATACTGAACCAAAATAATACACATATCAGTAATTTGTATCTAAAAATCATACTATTGGATTTTGTGAATATCGGTCCACAGCTGCCATATAAGGTCCAGCTCCTACAAGCACTATAATACCCCCTGTTCAGACAGTCTCATTTTAATCAAAAAGGTTCAATTGACCCCGTGCTTAGGACATGCACGTGCTAAAATAACTAGTCAGATAACTTCTTATGTAACTATTTGCTGGGCATTGATCGACAAAACTATTTATGTACACAGAAAAAAAATGTATGAATGGACGAAAAGTAAATGGCTGGCTGTAGTTGTATTCGGTAACATATTGGTGGTCGGTATTTTTATTAAAAATTCACTTTAAGCAAATGGTATTTCATTGATAATAAACTTTTCGATTCCAAGGGAAAAAAACTAAACAATTTATAATTTACTTACATATCGTCCCTGTTTTGAATATTAGTACTATGTGGGTTTTAACAAAGTTTTCAGAAAAGCAAAAAAACTGTTTAATTTTGCTATATTTTTTTTATATCGCGTTACTTATAAAAAATAATTCTTTCCGTGGACTCATTTGCGAATGTACTTTGTGTGTATATCAAAAAAGATACAAAATTTTAACGCGTTTTCGAGTTATTCAAAAAAGCTCCACATAGCACTTTTTGGAAAACAGTCTTTATATTTAAATATTTTTACCTACATACATAGGCTAGAATATTAAGGTTTTGGTATAAAAATTGTGGTGTATTTTGCTTGGTATAACAATGTAACAGTGTATTCAAATACAATAAACGAACATTTAATTTTTTACATAGCGATATTTATAAAAAATATTAACTAATTTTTAAGATCAGATTTTATTATAATTATTTGCAACAAAGATAATGATTAATTAAATAAAATAAGATAAATAAAATAAGCTAGTATGAAAGGTTATCATAAAGTGAATGAATCCTTATGCATACATTTTTTAAGTGATTTCAGACTATAATATTTAGCTTCATCAATTTTTAAGTGTTTACTATATATAGACTTCGGTTCAACAATTTTATATTTCTTTGCTCTCTTTTGTTGTAAATTTTCCCATTTATTTGAGTGTCGTATCTTAAACTTTACTACACTGTCTTTAAAAAGAAGAGCGCCAATTTCAGTTACTGTTGCTTCCCCAGGCTTTTTTTCCTGGTCTAATTGAATTGAAATTCCCTGGGACATCTTCATAATTTTTAAAGAATTTAAAATCTATATAATTTATTTTGTATGGTTGCGATGGCCTGGCTAGTGCCATGCGACTTACATAGTCACTCGGGGAATATATAGGGGGCTGAAAAACTTTTTCCAAAGTTAAATGTACACTATCCACTTCCATCATAGTATGGCCTTTTTCTAAAATTAATTGTTCAATTTCAAGGCGCTGCATAAAACTTTGTTTTTATTTTGGTAACTGCAACCATCAGATATAAGTATAACCTTTTTATATTTTAAACAATAATTTTTTAAAAATTGTATAATACAACAACTTGTTATATTATTTGCCGTTACGCCTCCATCTCCTTCATGCCACACATATAAAAAAACATCTTTGGTATTTTTAACATAGAAAGTAAAGTTGTGAACTGCAAGCTTTGTTTTGTAATATTGTTCCGAAACTAAAAGTTTTGGAGATAATAAAACACTTTGCATATCCATCGTTACAACGAGCACTTCTGGGGACATTTTGCTAATCATTCTTTTTGACAATATGAAGTTGATAATCTTCTTCTTTTAAATTTCCCTCGCATTTATCTTTTCGAGATTAAAAAATTTATCTCGAATATTGCAAAATTTATTTCTCATAAATGCTACTTGATTATTTTGTTTACACCACTCACAATATATTTTGTGCATTTGAACTTTTGATTTGAACTCCTCGTCTACGTAAACCCTGCAACTTTTTGCTCTGCAATAAAGGCTTGGAACTTTCGGTTTTAAATCCAACCACTTCAGAAGATTTCCGACTTTAGCAGCATTTTCTTCTTTTTGTTAATTTCTTTTTGTAAATTTCTTTTATAGTTAGATTTCATCCATCTTTGGAATGTATTTGCGTCTAAATTGAAAGTTTCTAAAAATAATTTTTTGTATACTCTATGCATGACACCATCAGCAGTAGGCAAGTAACAGTCAAAGTGAAATTGTTTTCTTATTGTAGTTGTTTCTGTTCGACGCTCTAAAGCTTTGGTTCTTAATTGAACCAATCATTTGATGAAGGCTCTTTTAGTAATCCATGATGACAACTTCCAAAAATCATCATTTTCTACAATTGCTTCAAAATCGCCAGTTTTTTCGTTTAAAATCAGCATTTCCGCGGCCAAAAGATATATTTTAAAATTTGATAAATTGGAGATGGACGGACAATATTAAATCGTTTGAGAAAATAATATTGGATCTATAATTACACTCGGAGACTCGCGTTCAATTTCTCTTTTTGACATTATAAATACCAGTATAAACTAAATGTATTTATAGTAATTAGAACAAAAAAACCTATATGATTAGAGACACATAGGACTTTTTGTTGAAGCATTTAGTATATGAAAATCACATAGGTGCTTTTGTTAAATCCTGAACCAATTAAGATACCGAAAAATGCTTTTGTGTACATATGTATGACCAGTAAAGGAACAAATTGCAACAATAAAAAAAAATTCGAAAAAATCCACATAGTACCAATATTCAAAACAGGGACGATATGTATTTCAGATAATGCATATCAAATGAATTTGGTTAATCACCGTTTCATTTGGTTAATCACCGTTGTTTTCTATAATTTCAAACAACTAAAGTAATTGAATAAACTATTTTTGTCATTGGTTAAACTTTAATAAAAAAAGTAATTGAAATTGTGATTTTCGTAATTGAATTTACATTTCAGTTTTTCTGTGTATGTGTTGATTTAAATGAGCGGCAGTGTAAATAATTAATTTTTTTGCATTTAACTTAGGTAAGTTACGTATGAGTAATATGGATCAATTATAAAAAGTATACTCAAACATAATCAACGTTATTTCGCTTAATGAAATGTTTAAGTTAATTTATTTTTGGATTGGATTGCCATATGCATTCACGTATATGAATACATATGGCAATCCAATTTAAGTATCTATCATCACTGATGCATGTGCCCTTAACAGGACAAAGCAACAGTTGTCCAATGAATTGTGTCAATATTTGACATTACTTTCTCACAAGTTAAAGCTTTTATTTTTTATTATTAAATGCAAAGCTCCATTTTTTTAAGACGCAAAGATAATAAGGACTTGAATGACATTAACTGAGTCACACGTAGATACATTATTCTAGAGTACGGTTCACAACAAAAAAAAAAAAAAAAATAAAAAAAAAAAAATAAAAAAAATATTCACACACAGTTTTCAACGTTTTTATTTTAAATAATGTGAAAGTAAATATATATTTTTATTTAAGTTTTTTTGTAAAAATTTAAATTTATACATAGTAAAATATAATGAAATATATACAAAATCAAGGAAATAAGCTACATAAAATCATAACAAATGTTACGTGCAAAAAGCAAAAGTTTTAAACACTTACAACCAGATTAATAGATATATATATGAAACATATTAAACAAAGTATTTTTATTTGCAAAACAAATATGAAAATTATTAAAATATTTATAAAAAATTGAATACCAAAATCAAAAAGTTTATAATAAAAAGCGACATTTATTTGTATGCTTAACAAGGTAATAATAATATTTGCCTACAATGAAAGTAAAAGTTTTAAGATTCATTTAAAATTCCTAGTGCAAATGTGTGAAAAATCGATTTTATTCTCCATCCTCTTTATTATCCTTTTTACTTTCACTTTCTCTTTCACGTTCATTTCCATCAAAAAAGAGCTTTCTGTTACGCATTTGTTTTTACTTTTAAATGTTTGTGTGTGTTTGTCGTTTGTTTGTTTTGATTTTTTATACGCCGCTTTGTTTGTGTTTATGTTTGAAAATGACATGAGTACAATTCAACATACATACACCCATACATGTGTATAGTAAATGTAACAAGTAAATATATATTTGCTTTTATAATATTTCTAGTGTTTAATATAAGGTGTTACTACGTATTAGCTGTATTTTAAACACAAATTCGGAAATGATAGTTACTTCAAATGTGGAAAATTACGCTTTAAATGGTGAGTAATAATTTAATTTAGATGAAAACTATAAAAAAATAAATACAAAAAATATATAAGGACTTACTAGTTTAATTTCCATTGGTTTTTTAAATATTTAGTAAAAATTTATAAATCTGCCGTTTCAAAAATACAAAAAACAACTCGAGATTTGGGGGGAATACCTCATCAGATAATTTAATAACAAGATAACTATCAATAATCTAAAATTGGAAATTAGTTCTCGAACTGTTAACCAATCTTATTTATAAAAAACATACTGCTCGCATACAATTTTCCGAAGAACATTTAAACTATATTAGACAGATATGGAATGTTGTTATCTTTTCGGATGAATTGAAATATAATTAAAGAGGCAGTAATGAGAGAACAATTGTAAAACGGCCGAAGGGAAAGGGACTGGACTCCAACTACACAATTAAGAAAATCAAAATACGGATGCAAATTATACCTGGAAGGACGTTTTATCAGATGCGCTTAAAATTGAATGACAAAATATTCCATTGCATTGTCAACCGCTGTATTTTCAAAATTTATTTTACTAAGGATAAATCAAAGTAGATATTTAGTTTTATTTACAAATTGTGTAAACATGGTTATTGCCCTAATGTACATCGACCCCTAACAGCGATAATATCCTAACCGACAAAATATTGGATTTTCGTTTTTTATTACAAATCAAATCGTTTAGATAATAATTTCATACGTATACCCAATACGGCTACAATTATATAGCAAACATAATTTTAGCTATAGTTTTTAATGAAATGAAACATTCCAACAATTACAAAAATGCTTCTCCTGTAAAGTTTGTTGTTATGGACTTAAGATTTTTTCGATGTTAGGGCTCGATATGTATGAATGTTTGAAAATGTATGGTCACACTTGTCAAATATTTATGGAAAAAGATGTAACCATGTAATAATTTATTTTAGTTCTATTATTTATTTTACTAAGTATAAATCAAAGTAGATATTTAGTTTTATTTACTGCTGTTTGGCCTTCATAGTACTTATAAGAGTAAATAGCGCCAAACTATTTTTTGCTAAAACATTTTTTTGAGTAAATATTTGCTAAGTGTGGCCGTACCTTAAATAATCAAACATTTTCATTATAAGTTAAAGTTAGCCTCTAATTGTTATATGAATTGTATACAAAAGAAATGTAAGTGTTGAAATGGAAAATCCCATTTACGGACACATGTTCCCATACCTACCATTTTTTTAACACTAAATATCATGTATTAATGTCATTAATATGACAACTACAAAGTATAACAAACTTTCAATGTCAAATATTAAATCCATAACAACAAAAACATGGCGCAGCAAGAAAGAAAACAAAACCTAAACAAAAAAAGCTACGTTTCAAGTTCATTAATAATTAACGATAAATACAATTTAACCGTTATATTAAGTTTTTCGACCAGACACATACAAACTCACATTTACACCTGTTTTTTTGTTTTTTGTCGATATGAGTCATGGAAAGCAAATGGAAAATGTCTTGTTGTCTTTAAACCATAATATTACAAACATACATATAAAAAAAGGTTAACATAGGTCATACCATGAAAGGGTTTCATCCTTTTTTTAATTTTACATAAATAATTTACAGGATAATAATATATTTATTACATCCTATGTAATTATTTTGTATCTCTTCATTTAGCTATCGCGTCATTTAACCCTTTTTATATACATATTCATTTTAAAGGTACAAACAATTTTGCTAGTTTTTCTCCTTTTCTCCCCGATACGCTTCGCTAATCCAATCGTAGTAAAGATACTAAATGTTAATTAATACAAGATTTGTTTAATAGTTTTTAATTTACTTTTGCCATTGAAAGTGTAAAAATATTATCCATATATATTACATATTACTTTTCATAAGTCGAATACTTTGAATACAATAAAAAATATGAAAACAATTTTTGTGTGAAAAACACTAAAAAATTATTTGTTTTTCGGTCGTGTTTCTGAATCAGTCAAATATTATTCATTTCGAATTCAACATACGGGTTTCGATTGATTTGGCGCAATTTAAAATGTTTTCTATCAGTACAATATGGACAAAAGCTAGTACTAATCAATATTAATATACCCTACACCACTATAGTGGGGAGGGTATAATGCATTTGTGCTGATGTTTGTAACGCCCAAAAATATTAGTCTACCACCCATCTTAAAGTATACCAATCGACTCTGAATCACTTTCTGAAAATTTGGGATATACAATTATTTCGGTCCAAGGACAAATCCTATTGAAACTGGCTGAAATCGGTTCATTATTTCTCCTAGCCCCATACAAATGTCCTGCCGAATTTGGACTTTATCAGTCATAAATTTATAATTTATATAGATAAGTTTTGTATATACGGAAATCATGTCACCTAATTTTATGATGATCGGTCCATAATCAGTCATAGCTCCCATATAAGGGCCGCTTCCGAAAATCACTTTAACGTTCATAAATCCCATAAAAATGTCGGTATAAAATTCAACACAAACAACTTTCATATAGACATAAATAACACGACTTAATTTCATGGCGATCGGTCCATAATTAGTCATAGCTCCCATATAAGGAACTCTTCTGAAAATCATTCACGAAAATAAATTCTTGAAATTTTAAAAGCAAAATTATTTTGCTCATTTACTTAGTGTAAGGTATTATATTGTCGGGCTTGACCGATCATACTGTTTTTTTTTAAATCATTGAGAAACATTTTAAAAAATGTAGCTTAATTTTTTTCAAAATGTATTTTTCATACTCATTTCAAAATTTTGTATTTGATTATTTCCACGACTAGGCGGATTGAGATTTTAGAAACAGTTTTTACGTATTAGTATGGAGTCTGGAGTTTATTAGAATTTTAACAACTAATACGAAAGATGTTTGTGAAAAACAAAAAATATAGTCAAATTAAAAATCAAAAATTTAAACTTAAATATCTTTTAAAGTATAAGAGATAAATTCGAGAAAAAAAGGAGTTTCTTTATTATCCTATTTGCTTTATAATGTAAATTCATTTAATATTTGTTTGTATTTGTACAAGTAAAGAGCTCTACTTGACAAAAAAATCAATTTAAACCCCTTTTTCTGATTCCCATTTTTTAAATAACAGCGGACACTTGTACCTTCTAACTTGCTATATGTAGTACAACTCCCACTGTTCTGATCTCATGCATTTTTATTCCGGTATCAATAAAACTTCTGTCAAGCTTTTAGACTTTAACAATTGTACAATAATTCTCCAGATATTTAATTATATATATTTACTTTATAAGCCGCTGTCCATTTTCATTCAAACTTCGTACAGTGGTAAGAAATAAATCTGTACTAAGCTTAAAGACTTTTTAAATAGTAGTTTAATTTACTATTTAATTTATATGGAAAGTGCCACGCCCACTAGTCCAATATGGCTCATTTTCAGCAAACTACGTAGAATGCTAACAAAATAAGTCCTTTAAAGTTTTACGGCTTTTTCTAATACAGTTCGGTATGAGCTATATATATTGTAGGAGAGAATGCCCAGAATTGATAAGAAAGAGATTCAGACAAAGTTTTAAGAATTCAGAAATTTCAGTTCTCCAGATACTTAAAAATTACATTGAAATACTTTTGTAGGGGAGGTGCCACGGCCACTGTTAATAAAATAATACGCCAAAGTTTGGTAACTTTCACTGAAGTTCTATTGAATATATTTTTAAATATTTGTCCCATTTGGTGCAATTGTTATTGATTTTATTGATTACGATCGAACACTTCTCTTTTATTAACATAAGTAGATAGATTTTATTACTTTGCATATTAAGCTTTATCATAATGAATTTATCATTTGCTATTACATGTTTACCGATTTTGCAGGAACCGTTGAGATTACTACAGTATTGTCAGCCCTATTTGGTGTGATAGCGTTAATGCTATTATTTTTTCTATATGTAAATCGTAAATGGTGCTTTCATACCCGACGAGGACTACATTGTTGTGATGAAAAACATTTGGCCTCAAAATGTGTACAAAAGTTATGTAAGTATTTAAGAAAAAAAAAAGAATTATATAACATTATAATTAAATGAGTTTTCTTTTAACAGCGCGAAAACGACGCTATGATAATACCAGTTCGGATTCAGAAGAGGACATTTTGAGGAGATTACGCTTACAACAGGCCCGCATAGCTTCAAATAATAGTCATGGATCCTATACAAACTATGGCATTAATCAGTTAAATCCATTATCGCAAAATTTTAACTATTTTAACAGTGACCTGCAACGTGTAACAGTAGCACCACGAGATTCCTCCAGAGATCCGTTAGCTATAGCAGAGCGGGGTAAGGTAGGCGTGCCTTCGTCACATAGTGAGTGTAGTTCTAATGATTCGGTAGAAGCTTCGATTGACAGTCATACGGGTATATTAACTGGTGAAAAGAAAGGTAGATTTAATACTGATATGTGCACTATATGCATACCTATGTATATAACTAAATATTTTATTTATTGCAGAACGACATCCCTCTATTAGCAAAACTTCCGATATTTCAAATAGTGCTTCAATAAAAGAATCTCATATAGAGGTAAATACGGATATAACTAAAACGACTAAATATCAAAAGGTTAATAACTCAGCAAATAGTATAACCACACCTCCACGTCAAGATAGTTTAGAAGATGTACCCAATATTCTTTGTAATAATAACAATGAAGATGTAAGTACTTTGATAAACTTCTCCACTAAGATAGTTCTTTTAATTTATTATTTTCGCCATTCCAGGAACCCTTATTTGATACCAGCGACTTAAGATCCATTAAATCAGATGATATTTCTATGCAAACTCAATGCTACGGTAAATCCGGCAGTGTTGAAATATCTCTTCTATACGATGCCCCCATGCGTAAGATGACAGTTCATGTGTTGCAAGCACGTGGTTTACCCTCGTTGGGTACTGGCCAGCAAACGCATACTCAAGTTCGTCTTCTAATGCTACCGAATAAGAAACAAAAACATAAGACCAAAATACGTTCAGGAGAAAATCCTCAATATATGGAGAGTTTTCTATTGCATCGTGTTACGCCGGAGGAAGTTAACAATATGGGTTTACGTGTGCGACTGTATGGTTGCGAACGTTTACGCAAAGAACGACTGATTGGCGAGGCTTATGTAAGCTTTGCTACCATAGATTTAGAATTGGAAACAAATCTATGGCTGCCATTGGAGCCAAGAAATACATCATCGGTAAGTTATGGGCATTAACTTTTAGAATATAGCTTATAATTTGCTCCCAAACGAATGATTCTGTTACTGCTACCAATTTGATGGTTCTGCTTACCAAATGTTGATTTAAGTACAACTAATTTGATCACATTAATGATATTGCGGTCTACTTGATTAATTTTTTGCTGCTACAGCATAAATAATTCAAATTATGTTATATAATTAAGAGATTTAAATTAATTAATTCAATTTAAGCTTAATTCACTAACATTTTAATTCAGAATTAAAAAAAATAGCAATTCATAAAATAAAACCATTCCAAACTAAATAAATTCTTTAGATTCTTTGAAAGTCTTTATTGAATTGCTTTATAATAAATCTTATTAGATTTATGTTAATTCAAATCTAATTCAAATTTATTTAAAATATTTTTTCCATTCAGTTATGTTTTGCTTTTAATCATTTACAAATTGAACTGAAAAAAAAATACTTAAGGTACTTAGGTACTTACAAAGTATAACAAGTAGTCCGACACTCTATTTTTCAATATTACTACATGTAAATTCGACACCCTAGTGAAAGATGTAAACAAATCAGAGGTATCAAAATTTTAAGCAAAAATTAAAGATTAAACATTGATCAAAACACGTTATATCATTTTTTAACACATTTGACACTATTTCAGGTCCGAGTCATGGCCATTTTGCACAAACTAGAAAATATTTTTTAAAATTATTTTTGACATTTCATTTTGTCAAATCGAAATTGATGCGGCCAACCAAGACAAGAGCTAGAACAAGATAAAAACACTTGCATCGGACAAATCAGAATAGAATAAATTTGTTAAGGCTCTATGCTCCTTGTAGGAACTACGGGAACTTATATAAATACATTTAAGCTTATTTGTATATAGTTTTGAATTGAAGCCATATTTAATAATTTTGTTAAACCAATGGATTTCAATTAAAAAATGAATGATTCAATATGGAATTAATTCTTTAAAGAATGAATTCAATACGTTTGAATTCTAGGACTATGAATTAATTCTTAATAAATTCTTTGATGGAATAATTAAGAGATAAAATTAAATTTTAAAATTTAAATTAAAAATAAATAATTTCGAAACTTTGATTTAATCATTCGATTGGCTGCAAATTCTCTTATGCCAACTGAAACTGTTTTCTCTGCGTAGTAATTTTGAATATAATGAAAATCGGAATATTTTTTTAATTTCTCTATTTTTTTTTTTTTTTAGATTTTGGGATCATCTAGTGATCTATTAAGTTTAGCTCGTTCCGATAGTGCCGGCTCGACCACTTCAATGCAACATGGAGGTGTACCCGAGCTACTTTTAGGTTTAGGATATAACGGTACCACTGGACGTTTAACTGTTGAAATTGTGAAAGGCAGTCATTTTCGTAGTTTAAATTTAAACAAGGCACCGGATACATATGTTAAGTTATGTTTAGTTAGTAGTATAGGACAAGAGATCTCGAGAGCTAAAACCTCAACGAGACGTGGTCAACCAAATCCTCTGTTTAAAGAGACATTTGTATTTCAGGTAAGTTTAAATAAATTCTATAATTTTGTGTTATCAATTGCACTGTAAGTTGAATTTCAACTTTTGAAATTACACAACAAAACGCCAAGATACCCAAACTTAATTTTGGGTAGTAGAATTCCCGTTTTAAAAGATCAGGTCAAAATCTGGAGATAATTAATTTTTAAGTTTTATTATCTTTCAAACGATTTTTGAATAAACTTAACTCTAACATGATTTGGGTTAATTTTGAGGTGGTTAAAATTCACTTGTTTTAAATTCATATGCTTCCAAATGTCAAAGTAATAAGCTGTGAAATATACTGCCATATTGATTTTGATCTGATCTTTTTTTGTTTATCGATGGTTTGCTGTGTCATTTCCACGCACTTTCAGTGTTATTAGGTTAAAGTTGTTTAACTAAAATATTGTAACGCACAGTGGAGTAGAATCAAAATAATGTGAACATAAATCTACTATTATTTCTAACTGAGTCTTACGATTACGCACGTGCCGTTCTATCCTATACATTCCGAAAATGTCGGTCAAGCCCAGCCATACCCTACCTAACCGTTTATATGAGCAAATTATGGATCGATAACAAAACAATGATTTCTTCGCATATAAAACTTATTTGAGTTAAATTTTATCTCGAAGTGATTTTTGGAAGTAGGCTAATTATGTACCGATCCTCTTCCGTATATATAAAACATATTTAAAGCGAAATTTGTGTATATAAAATAAAATAAAATAAACATTTATTACCGAAGTCCTATTTCGGGAGGACATTTGCATGGAGGCTAGGTGAAATAATGGACCGATTTTAACCCATTTCAATAAGATCCTTGGACCTAACAAGAGGCATATACAAAATTTTGTAGAAATATCTTCAAAATTGCGACCTGAACTTTGTGCAGGTCGCAATTCTAAGTCGATCGGTAAGGTGGACAAGAAAACTAATTTTACAAAAAATCATACTACTCCAATAAATAGATCCAAAATCAATAGTTGTTATTTGACAAGAATATAATTAATTTTGATTCACCACCACAGTGCAGTTTAAAAATAGTTTTGCTAATAAATCTAATTGTTTTCCGTAACAGGTGGCCTTGTTTCAGCTTAATGATGTTACGTTAATGGTTTCCGTTTACGCCAAGCGTAATATGAAGAAAAATGAAATGGTCGGTTGGTTTAGTCTGGGCCTAAACTCATCTGGACCAGAAGAAGTGGCGCATTGGGTGGATATGCGTGATATGGCTAAGGGGGAACTTTTGGCACGTTGGCATGTCTTGGTGGATTCCTGATTCGAACAGTTGGGCCATTCTTCACGGCGTGGCAGTGGTCTAGGCCTATTGGTCTCCTTTGCCACAACGAAAGATAAGTCCAAACTGAAAAAATCCAAAGTCGACGACATGGAGGAAGAAGAAAGTGGCACAGCAACAAAGGCTGATGTGGTTGCTGTTGATATAGAGACTGGTCTTGAATTGGATTTTGTGTAAAAGAACAATAAAACAAAAAATTTTAAGACAACAAAAACACAAAATTCTAATTCAAAATATTTTCTAATACATACAATATAAATAATACATATATATTTTTTTTGAACAACAAAATAAACAAATACCTTGTTTATTTAACAACAAACACAAAAAACTTTGGTAAGTGCAACTAATTTGTACAACAATATTGTATTTGTAATTTTTACATAAAAAATAAGAAAACCAACAGAAAAAAATTAAAACTTTGTTAAAATTCCTTAAGAAAAAAAGGGAATTTTAAAAAATATTTTTACAAAACAGAGACGCTATCATAAGGGTTTTAAACTACTTGGATATACGGGAATTTTGTAGAACGATTTGACAATCGTTTTAGCTTTATTACCACGAATTTTAGATTGTAATACAGTTGTCAATCTTTTGTCAAATCCAATTTATTTAAAAACAAATTCTCAAAACTACCAAGTCGCTTTTAAAATCCTGGTATTTTTCATACCTGAATTTGAGTATAGACGTCACTGGCTAAAACAATTTAATAAACAACCACAAAATTTAGCTTGTAATTTTTTTGTCACTTTAACTTTAAAAATTCTACGCGCACATATTTATATTTAGTATAATTAAATAAATATTTTTTTGGTAACCAAAAATTAATGATAACTTTATTAAAATAAATTAATAAATAAATAATACTAAACATAATTTTTTATATATGTATGAAACTTAAGAAAACAAATTAAAGAAAATTATAAAAAAAAAATAACAACTATTTAGATAAACAAATTAGTCCATACTGTTTTTATACTTTACACTTAAACATAACAAAAACAAGAAAAGATAATTAACAAAAATAATTTCGTGATTACTAAAGTTATTAAATTAATAAATATCTCAAAAACAAAAAAAAAAAAAAAAAAAAAGGAAAAACTGAAACCAAACATAACATTAGATATTTCTATTATATATTTTAAATTTATCTATTTAAAGAATATTAATTTATCTTGTGATATTACTTAATCAAATTGGTCCTTGGTATACATACTTACTACATAAGTAAAGTACGCTACAAAATTAATGTTGTACTAAATGTGCAAACTTATCTCTATTAAATATTATCAACTATTTTTCAAAGTTAAACTATTTAAGTATAAATGAAAATACAAGCAGGAAACTGGAAAATAACTGGCTAGGTTAGAGGATAAGGATTATTATTTTCAATACCCTTCACTACTTATATATTATATATACTATATAAATCAGAAATGCAGTTTTAATCATCCCCTTAATAATGTAGGGCAAAAGTTCGTTAAGTTCGTTTTCGCAAACGATTTAACTGAATTTTATTGTTTTCGAATAAAATGTTGATATGGGTAGGGTTATCGAAATCGATCGAATTCAAAACGATAAATTTCGACCGATTTCAACAACAATTTTTGAACTAATAAATTATTATTTGTTAGCAACATAATGAGCAGATGATAAATACCTAATTATTTTAAAGTATTTAATCAAGAAATTGTTACAAAATTAATTCAAAAGCATTAAAATTAAATACATACAAAATATGAATAGTAAACACAACACATCTTTTTTTCCCAATAAACCAGAAAACGATATGATAGTGAAAACGATATTACATTATGGGTACGATTATGTTAAATAATCTATATCTATATAAATATATAAATGTCTTTGTAAGTTTGTTTGTTTATTTGTTTGTTTGAGCATCACGCCTAAACGGCTGAATCGATTTTATTGAAATTTGGAACGTAGATAGATCCTTACTTGGAAGCGTCAATAAGCTATAACTTTTTTCAATACTTGGACCAGAAAGGGGTAAACAGGGGGAAAACTGGTAAAATTGGTACCTTTAGTTCTTAAACAATAAATAATAAACTGCCGAAACGATTTTATTGAAATTTACAACATAGACTACGACAGGGGTAGCGAAGCGCACCGGGTCAATCTAGTAAATATATAAATGTCTTTGTAAGTTTTTGTTTATTTGTTTGTTTGTTTGTTTGAGCATCACGCCTAAACGGCTGAATCGATTTTATTGAAATTTGGAACGTAGATAGATCCTTACTTGGAAGCGTCAATAGGCTATAACTTTTTTCAATACTTGGACCAGAAAGGGGTAAACAGGGGGAAAACCGGTAAAATTGGTACCTTTAGTTCTTAAACAATAAATACTAAACGGCCGAAACAATTTTATTGAAATTTCCAACATAGACTACGACAGGGGTAGCGAAGCGCACCGGGTCAAGCTAGTCTTCAATAAAATAAATAACCACAAACATTTTAAACAAACTTCAAAGAGACAAATAATTTAAATTCAAAATTTTCATACAACATACGAAAGCTAAAAACAAACCCAGCAGTTAAGCAAGTAGTCAATGTATCCCTTATAGACAGTAATCATCACAAATGTCTTATCACTTGGCTGACTCCAATTTATATATTTTGGTCATTTGACACGTATGTGCTCTTTGTAGTCCAGAGAGAAGACAATTGGTTACTTTATATATCCCAGGTAATCTAGCATGAAGACAATTGTCACTTAAGTGTCTCTAAGTAATCTGGAGTGTAGTCACTTTAAACGTGTTGTGTGATAATTCGTTCAAACTGATTTTATACAAATTGTGTTGATATAATTCTCATACAGTTAATTTTTATTTTTGCTTAAGTATACTGATATCCCATGTAACATAGCATGAACTCAATAGTCACTTCAGTGTCTCTTAGTAACCTATAGTGAAGTCACTTTTATTTTATTTTGTACTGCACTTTAGAAATTAGTTATTTAACCCACCAGAAGCAATCCATTGGAGAGTTGTCGAAGAAAGGTTGGTGTACAAGCTATCGTTTATTGGACTGCCTATGATATGTCTTTTAGCTGACAATTTGAAGTCAATTAGCACTCATTCATGTTAAAATAACTAGTTATGTAGCTGATCAAGTTACCACTTAGCTAGCTAGTAAGGTAACAAACGTTTTTTAACCAGCATGTGAATCCAATGCGTTGACTACTTTGGACCAGATATTATACAGTCTCATTGTAGTCAATAAGGGTCAATTGACTTCCTGCTTAGGACAAGCACGTGTTAAAATAACTAGTCACGTAGCTATTGAAGTAACTAGTTCCCACCCTAAATGATGGGTAAAATCACTAGTTCGGGACTGTCTTCTAGAACTGCTGGGAAATGAATATACATACATACATAAAATAATTTAAATTGTGTGTAATAAATACGCGAACCTTTGGTATGAGAACGATATCATATACGATAGTTTATATCACCTAGATGATTTTGTTTCGATATCGTTTGGTTTATTAGGTTGTTTCAAATCGTTTGGTGCAAAATTATTTGTTTTTATGGTGTAACTAACCAACAGTTTTTTGTAAATGTTTAGTTAAAAAGTAAATCTGTGGTGGAGGGTATACAAATTGTAATTCTTTTTTTATATTTTATTTAAACAATTTTATCAAGTTAATTTTTTAATTTATACTTTGAATTTATTATCCCCGTTTATAAATTAAATGTTAACTAATCAAAGGACTTAATTTTGTAAACTCTTAAAAATCTTACCCGAAGAGTATACCCTAAAAGACACGGAACTAACACAATAATACACATTTCATCAAGGCGTATTAATCAGGCGAGAGCGTCTCGGCAACAAATACAACAGACAATATTTTTTAGTTGTCAAATGACTGACAATGTCAAAATATGTTGTGGCACATGAAAAATGTAAAAAACAAAAAAAAAAAAAAAATTGCATTTCATGTTGAAATTGAGACAATACAAATTGATATTGAGTAAACAAAATAGAAATCAATAAATTTAAATTAATATTTAGAAACATAGAGAATAGACATAGAGCGGAAACTCTCCTGTCAAAGACCTAACTCAGTTGTCAGAAATCTAAGTGATGAAAAAACTATGTGAAAACAAAAACAACACTCGTACACGCAGAGAAAAAATATAGTTGTGCATGTTTACAGTAACCATTTCAAAATTTTTAAAAGTTTTTTAACAATATTATAATCACAGTAACTACTTACATGATTGTGGTAACTTACGATTCACATGATTGTATCAATCATATCTGTGGATTTGTTGACAAAACAAATTAAGTGGAATTTTAAAATTTTTCAGAATAGGGTAAGAACAATTGATAGATAATTATTTTATTATTTGTTCTTGAAGAACTTTATTATTTGTCTCAAAGAATTGTACAAGGTCTTCGAAATCATTTAAGGACAAATAATTAAATAATTATCGATTAATTCAACAGTTTTTATGCTCTCCTAAAAAATTTGAAAATTCCATATAAATTGTTTTGCCAAAAGTCCACAGATATATATGGTTACAGTAAACAAGTATATGTTTGTGACAAGCATTGTTATGATGAATCTTTATATCATAATATGTTGTTCTCAGATTATGATATCAATTAGCCGAGTGCAACATAATATGGTAAAACCTTAATCATAAAAATGGTTGTCACATACATATACTTGTTTACTGTAACCATATATATGTAAAAAACTTTTAAAAATGTGGTTATGGTTACTGTAAACATGCACAACTATATTTTTTCTCTGTGTGATTATTTTGAGTAATTTTTTGTTTGGGTTTTTTTCAAGTTTCCGCTCTATGTTTCTCTATGTTTAGAAATAACAATTGGAAACATAGAGAAATACATTTATTTCGCTATGAATAGAAATTCAGAAAAGCAAACAATATTGAGAAAAAATCAATTGAAGTCGAGAAATTTAAATTAATATTGAGAAAATACAAACTGAAGATGAGAAATTGAATTTAAAACTGAAATCTAGAAATTCACATTAATAACCATTTAGAAGATACAATTTCAATCAGAATCTAGAAAAGACTTTAAAATCTACTATTCATTAGCATTAATATGAGACCAAAAATTATAAAATCTACTTAACAGTTCTAAAGTTATTAATAGTTTTATTTTATGTATTTTGCACACATCTATTAAAATGTATGAACTTTGAACCAATATAAACAACAAAATAAAACCATTTCGAAATTTTGGAGAACAGATTTACTTTGTATGGCCATGGAAAACACTGACCCCTACCATTTGTCGCCTAGTTTTATTTATTTTACAGTACCAATTTAGGCTTTCTCAACATCAAATTATATTTTCTCAATTTCATATATCTTTTTCTGCATATTCGATTTCTAAATTTAAATTGCTTGTTTCTCAATATGAAATTGGATTTCTAAATTTTCATTTGATTTTCTAAATATTAATTTAAATTTATCAATTGATTTTTTCTCAAAATTAATTTTCTATTCGAAATTTCAATTTGTATTTTCTTAATATTAATTTGACTTTCTTAATTTCAACTTGTATGTACTCAATATAAATTTGGTTTTTTCTATTTCAACATGAAATGGTGTATTTCCCTATTTCAACATGAAATAGGGTTCGATTCTAGTTCTAACATTTTAGTAAAAAAGACCCCAGGATTTAAAAATAAACAAAAATATTGACATCTATGGAATTTAGGATTTTCTGTTGGACCAGGTCTTGACTAGCAATCAATTTGTTCACTCAGCCAACAATTTCCTGTATAGACATGAATTTGCCTTGTCAGTGTTATGTTTCTGTCCACACTATACAAATTTATGTGTGGCTCGTCAAGACGGGATGTAACGTAGGTCTATGAAGGGTAAATTGACTAATTTAGACACTCTGTGACAGGTCATTTAACCCAAACGAATTTGTTATATTTAGGAAATTATAATACCAATTGATAAAATTTTTTAAAATCAAATTTGCTTAAAATTTATTGATAACTTTCTGCCACATGAAGCAGAAAAAATTCCCACTAACTAGCTAGACAAATATTACATTTCTTATCAAAAATTTTAAAAATTAAGATCTTTGGTTATTGTTTTCATTATTAAACGGAGGTTTATAACAAAAACTAAAACAAATAATTATAAATGAAAATTATCGCAAAATATAAAGAAAATCTAGTTAATGATTTTCAGAAGCCAAAATATAATAAAATTATACTCGGGTTTAACTTCACAAAGAAACATACACATAACAAAAATAAAAAAATAGTTTGAAAGTTATCAATATTAACTAAAGGAATAGGTATAATAGAATGTAAGTGAATATAAAATTGTTAAAATGCTCGAAAGAATTATTTGTTTGTCTTGGAAAAAATCAAGGAGTCTAAGATATTAAGGCTGCAGATATTTAAGCACACTAAAAGCTTGAGATCCGAAAAATTCAAACCTGATTTAAAATGAAATTGTGGAAATTTAAATGATTAAAATAAAAAGTTTGAATTTAATTTAGGGCATAAGTATGAGTAAAATTTATATTTGTGGAATTAAATTCAGATTTGCTAATTAAACATTTAAAATCGAATTGAAAATGTTTTTTATTAAAATTCAGATTGGCAACTAAACTAACTCGTTTTATTAGTTCTTGAAGAAAGTAAGAGATTTCTGTTAGTGCTTGGCTAATTGTTATTTTTCTCTTAAATCTGTAAATAGCCTTAATAAAAGATCCTTGATTAAATATATGAAACTATAAAATAATAATGTTATTGGAACGTAGTACCTATCAAAGAAATGCAACTTCTTATACGCACAATTTATAAAAAAGTACATGAAAGTAAATTTTTGAGATACAGTTTAAATACATACATACCAAAATAAAAATATAGCATTACATATTTCTTTTTGAAGAGATTTTATAACATATGTTTAACAAATAAATGATATATTTTTATGTTTACATTATATTTTATTATATATTTACTACTTATATGGTCATAAACTATTAATACATATATCATTGAAACTTGCAACAATAGATATTCGATATATTTAGAGACAGTTTTTGACTTTTGACGATTAGCGATTAAGTGGCCAAACTTAGCGAAATAATCTTGTGCAAGATATTCCAAACTACAAAAAACAGATGAAGAAACATGAATAAAATATTTTACATATAATATTTAATAATTATTTTTTTTAATCTCTGTATTAGTTTCTGGCAAAATTACAAAGTTTAAACCATAGATAAATTAACATAGATCGGAAACTCTGTTGTCAAAGACCTAACTCAGTTGTCAAAAACTTAAGTGGTGAGAATGTATTACTAAAAAAAAGTTATGTGAAAACAAAAACAATATTCATATGAGTTTCCGCTATTTTTATATGGTTTAAACTTTAAACTATAACCGAAAAGCAAGCAGTGTGTTAACTTTAGATTATATTTATTATATTAATTAGATTAACTAATCTGATTATTAATTGGCACTTAATATTTAAGTCTTTAAACCCGCCCTTAATTATGTTGCAGGTTTTAAATAATATATGGTTTTATGAAACTTTTATAAATAAATCTATCTATTGATATTATCATTATTTTTTAATTATAATTTAAAGTAAAATAAAAATTTATAATCCGTTGCCTTAAGAAAAATTTTGTATAGAAAATCAGTAACTAAGTGCTAGTTTTTTAGTTTTAGTTAAACTAGGTTTAGCATACTAAAACGTTGCTGTCAATTTTGACAGCATTTTAAAAATTCTAAATAGAAATTAACTTTCCAATGCTGCTCGGTTTAATCTATATTTAAAACCAGATGACATTTTATTAAAAATCGACATTTGAAGTTACGTTTAATCAATGATTAAATTTAATATTTATATGCTAAAAACTAGCGGTAACAGTAATCAGAGAATCTGGTGCATCGAATAAATTACTTATATACTAAAATTGCAGAAGTTTACAATTAATTATCAAAAGTATATAAACGGTAATGAATATTAAAAGTAATATACAAGCAATTATATAAACATGCCGTGGTCAACAACAATTAGTACCTTCATTAACCCTCTAATGCTTAAGCATGCCCAAGTCACTCATCGCAAAAATGCCAATAAATGCAAATATGACATGTTTTTTTTATTTCATAAACTCTTGTAAGTAACAGTTGCTAAAAAACATTTTCAAATATTTTAAAAAGCCTCCAAAGTTTTTGAAACTAAAAATATGACTTATTTGCATTTATTGGCATTTTTGCGATGAGTGCCTTGAGGCATGCTTAAGCATTAGAGGGTTAAATATAACTTCCTAAATTTGATACATGTTGAAAATATTAGCTATTGTTCTAGAATCTAAATAATGCATAAACATTTTTTTGTTCTCTAAAATCTATCTGATTTCTATACACAATTATTTTTTTTGGCAAAGGAATAAAGGAATTCTTAAAAAATATTATAAAAGTAGTATATAAACCAGTATGTAACCAAACAGTCAGTATTTAAATGTTCAAAAAGTTGAAAAACAAAATTTAAAATTTCAAATATTTTGAAATAAAACAAAATAATGCTTTATTAGTCGATTTATTAAGAGTAGTCTATATAAAATAGAAAAATTAAGTAAAATTTGTAAAAATACTAGAAGTGAATAATGAATGAATGAATGAAGAGACCAAATTCACAATTCCATAAAGCTGCAGTGACATAATTGAATTGGTATGAAAGGCTATTTTATAATTAAACAAGTAAAAAAGTCCAGCTTGATCCTAATACCCTACACCGAGTATATGAGCAAATTATGGACCGATCATAAACAAATTTAGTAGCATGATTCCTGTGCATATAAAACTTATTTGAGTTATATTTTATCTCGATATTAATACTTGAAAATATTTGTGCATGTTAAAGTGATTTCCGAAAGTGAGTACGGTTAAAATATTATTTAGAAGGCTCCTTAATGAAGGAATCCATCCATTGAAACTTTTTCATCGATACGATTTCTGTAAAATTAAGCACAATGAAGTATCAATATTTGTTCAGATATCTGACTTGTGTCTCATATACTACTACTTGAAAATATGTCTACAAATAATCGTATTTTCACAGTTAAGTAATTAAATGCTAGAGTACATTAATAAGCCTTTGTAGGATGAATCATCATTCCTTATAAAATATTTGTTTTTCAGTTCTAAATTTTGTGTTTAACGGCTGAAATTAGTTCTAACTTGGGGGTTACACGATCAAGTTTTGCTTTTCAAGTTTTAGTACACTCACACTTTTTTACTAATACACTCACACTTTTAAGAATTGAAACAAACTTGGATTCAATTTCTCTTTCAAGTTGGTGTTTCAATTTACAATCAAGAAAACAGCTGATAACATTTTTGAGAACCATTTGTACTAAAATTGTTTTCAAGTTGCGTGCAGCCTACGTCACAGCCTTCAATTTTTGTTAATTTTGACAACCAGTATATGTAAAAGACTATCAAGAAAAACTTGAACGTGTGGGTGCAGCGTAAAGAGAAAAACCGAAGAATAATTGTAGGTTTACGAAACTCTAATCTAGATACTTACAGATTTTTTTTCTTCAAAAAGTCGGGTAAACGAAAATTTTTTAATATATACGATTTATAAAATTTTTGAAAATTGATATTAAAAACATTTTTGTTATAATTTTGTCATTGTTATAAAGTTTGAAATACTGAGAATAGTTAAAAATATTTATGTACTCACAAATATAAACTTTATTAGAGGTTAAATTTTTAAGCTTACCTGAAAATGCTCACTAGAATCCTGGCTTCCTTTTTTAGAAGAACATCAAAATCGGACAATTCAGAAAGTATTTCTGAAAAATTTGTTTTTGTTCTATAATTTATCTGGGGAGCTTTCAAAAGATAATTTTTGTATACAAATTTTGAGTAAAAAATCGAGGTATTTATCGATTTTTGGTTAGTTATTAGCAAAATACCAAAATACTTATAAATTTTGCGGGGTCACAAATACGTTAAGATTTATTCGATGTCAGTCCTTATGTACAATATTATTATGAAATTAAATGGAATTGTGAATTAGTTGAGAGCAGATATAAGTAAATTTGTTTTATTAACATTATTTATGACAAAAACTCTAAGTGGTAATAAACTTCTGTTCTGATTGCAAAATGATGTACGAACGAATAATAGAAGAGGACATATGCTTTAAGAAAATGAAATTTGTAAATACCCTGTTAGAATAAAAGGTGAGAGAGAAACACGGTGTCGACCACCTCTGGTCAGAAAATATGGACTTTCAATGGTTTCCAAATATTTTTTTAAAAATATCCACTTATTCCTAATAAATTCTAAAACAGTTTTGGTAATATTTCTATCCGCCTAGTCTTGAGAAATAATCAAAATTTTGAAATGGGTTTGGAAAACGGCTAAATTTTTACAAAAATTGTTTGATGTCTATATTTCTCAAATATTTTTTTTAACTAAAAAGCAATTCTTAAGTCGATAAAGTGATCTTTTTACAAAATTTAAGTTTATCATATATAAAATGTCATATCTAGTTTTGTTTTTTTTTTACATATACATATAATAATAAAAAAAGAAAAATTTAAACTAAAATATATTTTAAAATATAAGATATAAATAAGTGACACCTTGTATTCTAACAGGGTGGCCACAATTATAATTTTCTTAAAGTCTATGGCCTCCTCTACGATCCGTTCACACATCATTTTGCAATCGGATCAGTAGTTTAGAAGATTCAGATTTATTACCACTTTTTTCTCTATAAGAAGACCCCACTGTTCGTTGTAGGTGCTTTGCCTAGAGGGTATTCGGATATAATGCAAATTTCATCCCAATCGGAAGACATCGATTGCAAAAGTTGGTTCACTTGACATGAAATGCCCCATATATATAACTTTGATGAAACTTTCTAAAAGTATTTATTTCATAAAATTTAAAATTGATATTGAAAGTGTAAAGAGTGGAATTTGATAAAATTATCTTAATAATATATTTGGTTTAATTTTGGGCCCAAGTGCTGAGAATAGTTAACCCTTTCACGACCATAAGACTATTTGGATAAAAGTCGCTTCATCTGTATTTATGGGTGGCGTAAATATTCCGGAATCAGACGCTCTCGATGTTCTGGGCATGAGAATATAATGTGATGTCCGCTGGTTTAAACACATTTTTCAAATGTCAAAAGAAGCATTCACTTGTCTCGGTTTTCTGAAACAGTGTAGGATCTGATCTCCTCACTATTTAAACTACCTATATCCGACCGAAAATGGAATACAACTCAAAGTGTATTTTGGAGCTTCTCAACCGCGTACAGAAGAGGGCGAAGGTGATTATTGGTGACAGCAGGGTATTCAATTGTATTGATTCGCTGGATACCATGATGTCACGTGGGCTGGGTTTCACTGTTCTATCGGTACTACAATGGAACGTGTTCTGATGAAAATATGGAACTTGTTCTTGATACCGGCAGATTTTTATGTAATACATGTTTTTTTTTATCAAGAACACATCCCTTTGTGTACAATTGTCCAATGGACCGCACAACACATTACAGGGAAAATTCTTTATTTAGCCGTACTGTCCATATGTGGAACAAACTTGGTCTAGAAGAAAAAAGGCTCAATTTGACTCCATATGCATTAAAGAGATAACTAAATTAGAACAAAATATCATATTTAAGCCTCACGGAATATTTTGTTTACATTTCATTAAAATTGGTAATGCAAAAAACTCCAACTAATTTTAAATTTGAACTATGACTACTAAAGTAATTAACTAATTAATTTTGTTATAAATATAGTCTTAAAAAAACTTTTGTAAAACCATTTGGGAGTTAATAATAAAATTTATACAAACCCGAATCTAATATTAAATATTTTAACCATACCTTGTCATTGAAAAGCTTTAAATTAAAAAAAAACCTTTAAAAAAATAAATTATTAAAAAAAAAAAAAAAAAATCTCAAATGCATTAATTGATGTTTAATGTTTTATTTTCTACAAAATAATTCAAAAGAAAAATAAAAAATAGAATTCAAATTTAACATTATAATATTAAGAAATTATTTTTCTACCTTTATAAATGTATGTGTTTTTTACGTATTTTAAATACTTTAAACCAAATATAACATATTTTTTTAAATCATAATTTATTTAATAATATGTACCTAAATTTAAAGTATATAAAAATAGAACAAACAATCTAAATGTTTTTTTGTACTCAATTGTTGAAAAAACAAAGAAAATTAAATTACCTTAAAAAATTAAATAATGTGTTCTTGAACCGAAATTATAAACGTTTATTTTGATATATACGAGTAAAAAGAAAATAAATTAGTTTTATTTTTACGTAAAGCTTTATTAAACTATTAAATTAAACAATTTAAAACAATTGGTTAAACAAAATAAGTTTATTTTTTAATAATCTTAATATAAACAACATAATCATTTATTTTTCTAATTGGACTAATGAAAAGAGAGAAATAATATACATTTTATATTGAGACTGTCTTTAAAACTAAACGAGAAATAAAGCTAACGAAAAATAAACTTAAAAATTATTGAAAATGGAATTGGCACTTATCGAAAACTAAAGAAAACATATTAAAACATTATTTATTACTGATTTTTTTTTTTTAAATAAACAAGTAAGAGAGCTATATTCGGCTGTGCCGAATCTTATATACCCTTCACCAAAGTATCCGCTTTAAGATAAAAATTTGACTTTTTTTTAAAAAAAAAAAATTTAAAAAAATTTGTTTTTATGGTTAAAAATTTAGTTTAGTAAAAAAAACGGTGTAGAAATATTTTTCCCGATTTTGACCTATTGTAGATCTGAACTACTATGGCGTTATATTGTCGATATTAATGAATTAGATATAGTCCATTTGTGGGCCGATTTTCGATTTCGATTTTAAATTGCAACCGAACTGGGAATATAACGGATATATTAATGTATGAGTCATGGATGTAAGTTATTTTGGGGGCTACAAAAAGTTGATTTCAACATACGGACAGACGGACATCGATTACGATCCAGAATATATAGTATACTTTATAAATAAGGTCGCAAATGAAAAATTTAGAAATTGTCACTCATAATGAAGGGTATAAAAAAAGTAAAGAAATAGCAGGCTGAAATAACAGCTTAGAAACTGCAAATTTTTCTATTGAACAACTTTCCTGGAATCTTAAAATTTTTCTATAGAAAAAATGTCTTGAAATCGGTTTTTAATCTTAAAATTTTTCTATAGAAAAAGTTACACAACTGGAAAATAATTTCTCAAAATTACTACAAGGAAAGTGTTTTTAGAAATTCTTTTCAAAATCTCTTTTAAATTATAACATATAATTTTAAAGAGCAAACTATAGAGAATTTGATAATATTTTTGCATAAAAAAACTAAAAATTTGGAAATAAATTTCTAGTTTCTTGAAATTGGACCTGAAAACTTATTTCTCTTAAATGAAAAAAAAAACTTGTTACGCTTAAAATAAAATATTTAAGTTGTTTTTTTATAACTAACAAAATCCTAAAATCTACAATTATTTTTATTGTGTACGAAAAATAACATTTAACCTAAATAAATACAATTTTTATATAAATTTTTAACATAAGTTTATTTATCTAAATCTATCTATTTATTTATTTAATAAACAAAAATTAATGAAAGCAACCAACACTTCACAAAAAATAATTAAAAAGCACTGTTTTTATACATCATAACTCTATTTAATCAGTTTTTTTTTTTTTTTTACAAAAAATTAAATTAAAAAAAAAATCTAAATTTTTTTATACTCAACATTTCTGTGTAATTTCATTGTGAAATTGATAATTAAAAAGAAAAACACAGTTTGGTTATAAATAAATGAAAAATAAATATAAAAAAAGAAAACAAAAAAAAAATATCAACATAAATAATATTTGCCAATAATAAATAAATAATGAAATTAATACATACTTAAATAAAAGCAACAAGAAAATACTAATAAATATATCAAATTTTGTTAATAAAATCTTGATAAAAAATGTCAAATGGTTTTATTTACTCCTTAAGGTAGGGTCACACATGACAAATATTTGCTCAAAAAAGCGTAACCACTTTTTTTAGCACAAATTTGTTTGACTTGTTTACTCTTACAATTGTTTTGTAAGATCAAACAGCATCAAATAAAATAAAACTAAATTGTTTGTTTTGAATCATCCTAAGTAAAATAAGTTTTTGAAATAAATAAAAGAATACAAATATATTTTATTTAGTGGTTACGTCTTTTTCGTCAAATATTTGTCATGTGTGACCAGTGTTGCCAATTCTTCGTGAACAAAAAGAGCTAAATAGTTAGAAAAAAAAAGGCTAAAAAAGGCTAAAAAGTGGCTAAAAAAGGGCTAAAATTTTTAAATTAAAAAACAACTTAGGGCCATTATTACAACTTGCCCTTATGTTCGTAATACTAAAAGGTAACTTTAAGGCTACCTTCTTCTGTTACTTATAGTTACCTTTTACTATTAGAATGTTACATTAGGTTATGCCGAATAGACAAACAAAAATGTATGAATATAACAAACGTTCAAATGGAAGAAAATAAGAATATTTATTCTTATTCTTGGCCACACTTATATCATATGCCGATGTTTTCAAAATCTGGTATTTATCATCTGGCCCGCAAAAGCTCAAATTTTTTATATGAAAGCCAAATTTTAAAGTAATCCTTTGTGATAACTTCAAAATCGATGGAGAATATTTTGATAAGTGAATATATGGCTAATATGCTTCTCAAGTTATGCAGAAAAAAATATTCTAAAAATTATACATGTCGACGGACAGAATAGATGTTCATTGGTCAAAACATAAATTTTGCCATTAGTTAGTAAATATATCAAAACCAAGGTAGCCAAAATATTTGGTAAAAATATTGGAAATTACGGGTGTGGCATGCTGGTAATCATAAACATTTAATTTAATTTTAGAAAAAAGTTAATTTTTAATATTTGAGGATAGATGATCTAACTAACTATTATCGATAATGGACTGAAATTTTTTTCTAAATTGGTTGAATTGTATTCTTTAAAATACATGGTATACATGGACTGTGTAAGGTGTTATAAAATATTTCTTAAAGTACTATATTTACGTCAAAATTTAATTTTAGAGGAAAGTAACTTTTATGGATCAAAAAATACATCGCTCAGATAAAGTTGAAAGTGTTCTCTTGAATCCTATATATACTTTTTTAAACGACCGGACTCTCTCGTACATATTTTTTAATATTAACAATTTTTCTTCAAATAACTCTAATATTCTCTATATTATTTATGGCATTTTAATTTAAATTTTTATTTGAATCTTTGTAGTCGTTTTAATTTTACCTGCTTATATTAAGGAGTATAATATACGCGAAGCCTTAACTATGGGAGTTCAAGAAGTTTTCGGCACAGTAAAAAGATACTAAAATATATCAATCGTTTCAAAGTTACAGAGTTTTGGCCGATTAAAAACAATTCTGAGCAACTGTGCGCCCCAGGCAGGAATGCGTCCTTGATGCGAATAATAAAATACTCGAGCAAAAATTGAATGATATAATTTGAAAACTGAAGCAAGTTTAACGAATATATGGAAGGTTCTAACAATTTGTATGTGCTTAAATTGTTTACTGGTTTAACATTTTCAGTTAATTTTTGTCATAATATTCCTGCCAATTTGTTTGAACTGATTTTACTAATTTTCAACAGCAAAAAACTTAAAAATATTAGAGTAAATATATAAGTTTAATTTAGCCATACAAATGGCTAAATGAAAATAATAAAGGCTAAAAAAATGGCTAAAGGCTAAATTGATTTTTTTGAGGCTAAACAAGATTGAAAAGGGCTAAATTTAGCCAGAAAAGGGCTAAATTGGCAACACTGTGTGTGACCCTACCTTTAGATCATTAAATTATCATTTTGAGTCGCAAAGTAAGTCTGGGTTGATTAACAACTCGCGCGTCATTGTAATTATATCTTAAGTGCAATCAGGCCCGTTTTCGTTTTTTTGCCTTCGACAATTTTGCGTCTCACTCTGGCACGTGTGTGATGTAAGGCTTCGTATAACGGTTCCTGTTCTACGTCGTTTGCACCAACCGCGTGTCTTTTAATTTTATTTGAACACTGGTGGAGACCATATAAAACTCAACATCGATACTGGTGGAGTACCATTCAAAACTCAAATCGTATACTGGTGGAGTACCATTAAAAACTCAACGTATCAACTGGTGGAGTACCATTAACACTCCTGATTTTTATAACAAGGTTTAAGCTTTCCAGCTTCCTATATGAAGATATAGGTCGACTGGGGACCAACTTGAATCGACGTGGGATAACCTGGCAATTTGAGAGTCTTTACTCCGCCAACTAACTTTAAATTACAAAAAAAAAAAAAAAAATTATCATTTTTACCCCTTTCTCATATTAGGCAATTAGTTGCGCAATTTTTGTATATGTTGATGTCAGAGGTAAGGTCGGGTTAAGAAGAAGAAAAGTTTTCTAATTTGAGTACTTCGAAAACGAAAAACAGACTTGCGCAACTACTTAAATTGCCTAATGTGAAATGAAATTGCCTAATGTGAAATTTTAAAACGTTTAAATTTAAAAATTGTTTATGAATAAGGCCTTTTTGTATATGTTTCCGAAAGACCCCTTAACGCAAGTGAGTGTGAATATTCATGGGAACAGAGACACTCAAACTTGACAAATTTTTAAGAAAAAAGTCAGATTTATCTAAACATTTCTAAAAACGCAAAGACCAGTTAAAAATATAATTTTTGAAGGCCCAAATTGTTTTTTTAAATTCACCAGAAGTTAATAAGATATCACACGATAAATAGGGCAGAGCAGCATCTTTTAATGAAAAAGAATAGGTGCGTTCGTGACAATTGATTATTATATATTACTCTCTTCACTTAATTATAAATTCAACAAAATATTTCACTTTTTTTCTTTTACCAGTAAAAATCTACAACATCTATTTTGTTGTTATAAAATGCAGGAACCATTAAAGTACCTCGTTATACAAAAGGTACTAAAACTTTAAAGCTTTACTCACATACAGTTGAATTTCACAAACATACATGATACACTTTTAAACTTTCTTTAAGCAACTCGATATATATTAATTTTGTATGTCTGTAGATTACTAATTTAAAAGAAATCCAAATTGTTTTCGAAAACGTCTTTCTAAGGGATGACAAAACTGTGATGTTTAGAAAAACATTATTGAAAATAATTTGTAATTTTTATTTTCGTTTTAAAAAAAATTGTTTCATTCTTCAAAACACTAACTACCATTTTATATAAGTTCTTCTTAATTTCTTTATATTTATAACATATAAATTTTGTATACAATATATTTTGTTACCAAATACACACAGCTCTTAATAGAACTTTTTTTTAATTTTACAATTTATGCCAAATTTGTCATAGTATTCTTTGCATACATACTTAACTAGATAACAAGAAAAGTAAAATGGTATATCACTTAAAATAATTTAAACTAGCAAAACAGTAACTAGAAGAATTTATTTTCTACGTTTTCTACGCATTTTTTTATGCAGCACTGAGTCGTCGTCGTCACTGTCATTAGGAGAATTTGTTGAATCAGCTTGATTTGAGGTATTTTGATGATGTTGTTGTTGTTTCGAGGCAAAACCATGTTGTTGAGCATCCCATTCTTTGCGTAATTCACTCAACATGCCAGGCGTTAGCAGGCCTTGGGCTATAAGGCGATCTGTTAGGCGGCCGCGTGTAGTGCTGGGAATACGAGGTTCTAAAATATTGGCTTCAATTAAAAATTCTTCATGATTAAATAAATTCATGTTTATATTACCCTTATTTTGTATAATACGTCTCATATTATAGCTTGTATCGCCATCATTAGCACCTTGATTAGCCTCAGTATTTTTGAGAAGTCTAGTAATTTGGAAAACTCCCTGCTGTATGATTTCATCAAGTTCCTTTTGGGCCGCTCTCACAGAGCCAGCATCAGGAAACAGGTCCATAAAACGATAGCTTAGCCAAAGATACAAGTCCATGACATCGAACACAGATTCCAAGTGCACTAAATCTACTATTGTCTTAGGCAAACTGAAAGGCCAGCCGCAGTTTTTGGTTATGAATTCAAATGTAAGAGGCTCACCACGGCTATATTGGCGGGTAATCTAGGGGTTTTAAGTTAATTAAACATTATTGAAATATGAAATGCTTATTATACACAAATTCACCTTTAAAAACATGGAACACACAAAGGGCATTTTACGGTTAATGGGAGCACAGCAGAAAACATAACGTGCTCTCAAAGGCAAAGGAACATGCTGTATCATTTCAGCAAGAAATTTAAAGTCTTCAATATTACACATGAAATATAATGAGTCATCTACAGTGCAAAGATTCACAAAAATATCCTGTAAATAATGAATATTGTTTTATCATATTTAAATTGAAAGTTTTTAATTTTATAGAAATTTATGTTCAGGAATTCAGCCTGATTTCTCTATAGGTTAGGTTTAGGTTTCTCTATACTCACCATTAAATTACTTAATGTTGAATTGGGCAAATGATAAGCATACAATTCTATTTGATCAGCTGTTGGATGTAAACCCGCTTGCTTTAGGGGTTCTGGTGTTTGATCAAGAATTTTCTTAAGAGTTTGTAAATCTTCTGCTTTATAGGTGGTAACAAATCCATGTTCCCATTGTGTACGGTAACGTCCAGCTCTGCCAGCAATTTGCAAGGCAGATGATACCGATATTGTGTCAATTTCGCGTTCACCTTTTTCATTCATTGTGGGTTTGACCAGAGAATAGAAAATGATACGTCTTATGCTCCTGTAAATATAAAAGAATCCAAAAAATCTTCGATAAATTTGTAAAATAATGAAATTCCGGTTTCTGGCCGGAATCGCAAGATTGAATTCAATTTATTACATTGAAAATATGTTTTGGTAAACAAATTCAGTCGGACAGACGGAAATTGCTATATCGACTCGCTTGCCACTCACGGTTAAGGACAAATAATCTTAAAAATCGTTCAAATACTTACAAATTCAAACCCATACCAATAGCATCGGTGGCTACCATGACTTTACAACTATTGCCAGGATCATTAAATTTAGCTGCTTGAGCCAATTTTGTGCCCGGAGGTAAGCCGCCATAAATAACAGCAACTTCTTTGCCTCTGCGAAATAAAGGTTTGAACATAAATAAAATAAAATTGGTCCTCATTTTAAATAACAAATTTACCTTGCCTCAATCTCTCTCGAAACAGAATAAATATCGTTTTTACTGAAACAAACAATACAATCACCAGGCTGTACATTGTCCAAACTAACTAAAGCTGAATCCTCTATGGTCAGTTCTGTAAGACGTTTATAGCTATGGACTTCAACAGTTTCATTAGTAGTTTCACAGATTTTTTGCAACAACTCTAAAGAACCCGCTTCACCACACACATGTACCTCATCGGCTATAAGACCTAGAAAGGCGCGAGTCCAAGCCCAGCCTCTTTGGGGATCACGCAGTTGTTGGATTTCATCAATGACTGCTACTTCGTCTATAAGTTGAATTTATAGTTTTGTAATATTTACATTCAAAGTATTTGTTGTTATTTTCTTACAGGGTGTATTGACAGAAGTCATTTCTACGGTACAGGCCACATGAGCCGCTGGTGTATTCTCGTTAATGCCATATTTACGTTCTTCTCCAGTAACTAAATCACAGGGAGTACCCTATTTGTTACAGTTTTAATAAATGTTTCTACAATAATAAATTTCTTTATACCTTTTCATTAGCCTTATTAAACACCTCTGTAGCCAACAGCTTTAGTGGACCACAATAAACACCCGTCTTTGCTGTAAGAAATCTTTCCATAGCATGATAAGTTTTGCCCGAATTTGTTGGCCCGGCATGAAAAACTATTTTTCGTGTAATAGCACGAGCGCTGGGATACCAATTGGCTGGTGTTCTTAAATCTGAAATCTTCTTTAAATCATCCATACACTCTAAATGTGGAAATATGGTTCTGGCATGACCTATGAAATAGGGGAAAATATCGTCTACATGACCAGCACCATGTATAATATCACTAAATGTAATATGAAGATCTACAGGAAGATTTTCAGATTCTATGCAGTAACGTCTAAATGATGCAAACGCCTGCTGCTGTAAATAATCTACAAAATACGAGAAATTAATATACATTTTTATTTAAAAACCTATTCGTAATTTACTTACTGTCCAAACCATTTTCCGTACACAGAGCTTTTATTTCTCTTCTTTGGGTAAATTTATTTAAAATTTTTAATACAGCAGCCTTTTCTAATTTACCCGCTATCTCGGAGCCGACATCAATTTCATCAGCATTATGCTGCACTTGGACGGGTTTAAATAATGTCGATACATTGCCCGGCTGTTGTTTCCGATTGCGACCATTATGTATTGCTGCAACATGCAGTAGTCTTGGTGATGCATTTACAACACCTGCGATAGTTTCCAGACGTGGTAGTGCCGATTTTAACTTCAAATTTTGCGTGGCCGTACATAGTAACGTTAAACTTCTTCGAGAATTTTGCATTATTTTCTAACTCCACACACTTCTATCTTAATTTTGTAATCAATTTCATTCACTATTTTAAGGTATTTACAGTAAAAATTATTAAAGTCTCAGCATCACCACAAATTGTATTGATTGTGATGCAATGAATTTGTTAGAAAACAATGAAATGTCAAAAATGTCAAATTTAACCTCAACTTTGATTAGAGTAAAATGTCATATGGAGAGAAATTCAAAGAAAGAATAATAATGTAAGAAGAAAAGCAGTACAAAGCAGAAAATATGAGGAAAACAAAAAACGGCAATTGAAAATAAAAAACAAAACAATTTTATACTCCGGCTCATCTGGTTGACATCAAACACAGTACACACACTCACCGTGCATTTCTTATGGGATTGAATGGTTTGAAGACCCCTATTTCACACTACTCGAAAAATGTAATATGTATATAAAAAGGTTTTGCTCATAGAATAAACGGTTCATGAAATTATACATACAATCTGGCATTGTTGTCAGCATAAAACAAACAGAACTTTTTTCTACTTTCTCTCACACCAAATTTCATTTCGAGAGAAATGTCAAAACAAACTACGTAAAAAGAAAACAAATACAAAATTTAACCACTAAAATCATCAACAATATTGCAAATGAGTCATTTAATATTGTAAAAATCAGAAGAAAAACTAATAATTTTAAATTAAAACATATACATATTAAAACTTCAAAATGGGTTTATTTGGTCAAACAAAATCAAAAGATCCCAAAGAGCAGGTAATGTTAATTTTTAGTTAAATGAAAAAAGTTTCAAGGTAAACACAAGTATGACGACATCATTTTCTACAATAAAATGAAGAACCAAAACAAATGAAATTTCTAATTTATTATTATTTGTGGGCAGGTACAAGAGTGGACGCATAAAATACGCAAGGAAAGCAATCAACTTGATCGTCAGATTCGCAGCATACAAAGGGAGGAGGAAAAAGTGAAACGATCCCTAAAACAGGCAGCATCCAAAAATGATCGCGACACTTGCATCATATTGGCCAAGGAAATTGTGGGAGCACGTAAAGCGATCAATCGCATTTATACATCAAAGGCCCACCTTAATTCTGTGCAATTGCAAATGAAAAATCAATTGGGTATGTGATGAATGTTAAACATTATATGGCACAATTTGTATAAGGAAATTTATTGTAGCTACTTTGCGTGTTGCTGGTTCCCTGCAAAAATCCACCGAAGTTATGCAGGCAATGCAGAATTTGGTTCGTTATCCAGAATTGGCTGGCATAATGCGTGACATGTCCAAAGAAATGATGAAGGCTGGTATAATTGAAGAAATGCTAGAAGAAACAATGGAATCCCTGGAGGAGACTGAGGAAATGGAAGAGGAGGCTGCCAAGGAAGTCGACAAAGTTCTGTGGGAAATTACAAACGGTAAATTAGGCGAAGCTCCATTACCTCCCGACGAGTTGGCTGCCGCTGAACAACAAAAGGCACCAGCTGCTGCTGTTGCAGTGGCCGACGATGTTGGAGATGACGATGAAGAAGAGGACCTACAGGAAATGCAATCGCGCTTGGCGTCGTTACGATCATAAATCTTATCCCAAGAAGGCTAAGCAAAATCGAATCATATACTTTTAAAATCTATCATATGATTTTTTAATCCATTTTTTTTATTAAATGGCTTTGTTTAATATGATTTTTTAAAAATATATTTATTTTGCTTAAATTAATAGTATGTATTTTTTAAGTTTCCATTTAATTTGTTAACTTTATTTTTTTTTTAATTCTTGTATTAATAATTTTAAATGTGTTTAAAATTCACATTTCTTTCATATATTAAGTATTTAATATCTTTTGATAGTATTTAAAAAATGAATAAATATTTATTAAAAAAATTATGTAGAGGTTGTTATACACTAAAATTAAATATTTTTATTGTTTTTTAAGTAATAGTAATAATAGCACAACGTACTAATTACAAATACAAAAATTTAGAGCATTACATTATTTCGGAAATTGGTAGTATGTGTGTATATTAGAGTTATCCAAGATTGTATTGTCGAAAAAATACGGTACAGATCGCCTATATTTGTTTGATGCATTATAGAAACACCTTCTTTAAAATATTCGGAAGATAGGATAACGTTAACTGGTGGCGCAACGGCTCTGAATTTTGGCGATGCATTTACAAGGCTGAGGTTTTTCAAAAATGTTGACATTAAATAATTATTTTTGCATTTGAACGTGAAATAATCGACATGTGAATGTAATTGTCGCTAATGAAATATAAAAGACAAAAATTGGTTAAAAGGTTTTAAAGTTATTAAAAATTGTTTTTGTCTCAGGTCACCTGAATAACAAATGTAGAAAAAAATTTGGGATTTTTTTTATGTTAGAAGGTAAAAAATTATGGGCGGTTTAATTAAATATCTTATTAAAAAACATAAAAGCCAAATCCGTACAGCGAACCTTATTTAAGAAAAGAATATCTTTGGTTTGTGCCTTTGGATGTATTATTTTCATTAATTAATTAATTTTCAAATATTTTCATTAAATTATAAAGTTTTATTCAAAAAATATCCAACTGGAACACACAACGGACAAACAACCGAAGAAACCCGAAAGCTTGCTGTAAAGCTTTCGGGAGTGGAAAATCTCTTCGTGAAATTCCCAAAATTCTGGGAAAGTGTCATTCTACTATCCAATACATTCTAAAACGATACAGGACTTCAAAACAAATAAAAAATAAAACCAAAAAAGCACACAATAAAATATTCCGTGAAGCTGATGAGCGAAATATTGTCAGAGCGTGTAAAAGGATCTCTTTGTATGCTCTTTCAAACTTACGTCCATTGCGGAATCCTCTACGGTAAAGAAAGCTTGCACCCAAGCCATCCTGAATATACTCCATAGAGTGAATTTGAATGGTAGAATGGCTAGAAAAATGCCTTTGTTTAGCAAGAGAAATAAACTTAGCCAAACTACACAAATCAAAGGATTTTTCTTTATGGAAAGATGTGTTATTCACAGACGAGAGAAAATTTAACATATTTGGCTCTATTCGAAAACCATATTAATGGCTAAAGGCTAGTGAAGAGCTCTTACCAAAACATGTTAAATCTTCTATAAGCATGGTGGTGTATCGGTGATGGTTTAAGGGTCTTTCTTGCCAGCTGGTCCAGATTCTCTTCATTTCATCGAAGGCATAATGGACCACAAAATGTATTTCTAAATTTTAAAACTGCAATTGCCATTATCAAAGCAAAAACGGGGTCTTTCAAACAATTAGTACTTCTACCAGTATAACGACCATAAGCATAAATGCAATGTTACAATGTCAGTCGTGGTTGTTGTACAATTGTCCTCATGTAATGGAGACACCTGCCCAGAGATTTGACATCAACCTCATCGAGAATCTTTGGAGCTACCTCGATAATAAAGTGAGACAACAAAACATTTCCTCTAAATAGGAATTGAAACGAGTTCTTACTGAGAAATGGGAAAATATTGGTCACATCGTTTGCCGCAAACTAGTGGAAAGTATGTATTTCTAATAATACTTATTCAAGCAAGAGGATTCCATACAAAGTATTGATTTTTAGGGTATTGTTACTTTTTAGCACACAATGTTAAATGTACGAGTTAGGCTTTTAAAAGGTTTTTTTTTTAATTCTTATTTAAATGGTTTTGCATGTCGAAATGCTGCTTGAACGATATAAAAGAAAATAATTTTTGCACCGAATCATTACTTGCGATGATAAATTAATCCATTACGATCCGAAGCGTATATGAAGCCCGGCCAAGCAGCCGAATCGACACCAAAGCCAAATATCCATTGCGCTAATTCTCAGTATTATATGGAGAAAAAGGGTCTTATCTAATAAGAGCTGCTGAAATCTGACCAGACCATCACAGGGAACCTGTACCGAAAAACCCCTAGAATGTGCGGCCAGACATGAAACCATAATATTTCACCATGACAACGCTCGGCCACATGTTGCACTACCTGTTAAAAAGTATTTAGAACGAAGTGGTTGAAAAGTAATAAAGTATTTTTGTTTCTCACATATTTAATAACAATCATTTTGAAAACATTTTAATATAATTTTTGTGCAATTGAATAAACTGATACTAAAAATGTCATTATTTTAATAAAATCTGGTCCATTGTCCACGCGTTTGAGCTTACAGGTAATAATTATATGTCAGATCTATTCCAATAAATAGGTATATACATTTTCTATAGTTTTTGAAGAAATTTGAAAATCTCTATGTGAATTTTTTAATTTAATGATACACCTTAAAAAAAAAATCACTATGTAGTAATAATTTAAAGATTATAATAAATTATTATAGGTAGTTATTTTTGAAGCCAGTTCATATTAACATTACATTTTTTTTTAGATCTTGGAGTAACATTTAAAAAAAAGTTATATTTTTTGTCAAAATTTTCATAATTTTGAATTTGATTATTTTTTCACGACTAGGAGGATAGAGATTTTGAAAAAAAAGTTTTTACATATTAGTTTAGATTTTATTCGATACATACACACAAAAAAGTCCATAGGTTATATTTCCTAAAAATATAGTATAAATTTAACTAAGCGCAAGGGTAGAATGGCATTTACAAAGTTTCTTAGTTAATATGACTAAAATTATAGATAATTTCAATGTTCGAAAAATCTACTAAAATTTTTTGTTAAAATTCCTTATAAAATTGTTTAATTCACCTATGAAAGCAAAGTAAATTTATACTTTAATTTTTGATAATTTGACTATGGAACTATTGTAACATAAAATTAATTTATTTACAAATTATATTTAGAAAATCTTTAGCTTTTATTTAAAAAAATGTATTTACAAAATGAATTTTATATGTAAATCTTCATTATCTGTTTGTTTTTCTAAATTTTCGTCCTTTTATTTTTTTGATGAATTGAAAAGTGGGGGACTTGCCATGTAGGTGGATTTGACGGAGTTGAACTTATTGTGAGCTGCTTGATTTTTTGAGTTTTGAAAATAAAATTTATTTAAATTTTTATATTTTTTAAAGTTAATTTAATATATACATACCCTTTTGCACCAAAAATATTTTCAATTGACAATTCAATAAACAAAAAACTTCGAAGAAGAAGTTACTAATTCCAATAGTTATATTAACATAGTTTTTAGGTAAAGGGTATTGTTTGAATTACTTATTGGCATAGATAATAAAACTTAGTTTTTCATTTTCATACAAAAAGAAATCAACTATGCAAGCTTAGTTAATATAGCCTCGATTATTTTTTGTGTGTATACATATAGATTAAAAGAACTTATAATTTTTGCAAAAAATTAAAAAATGTTGAATATTTTTGGGCTTACACAAGTGTATTCCAAAGATCTTTCACATACTTATTACTAATATTTAAAATCTTTTCTTTCTTTTCTAAGCCATGGCTTCTTAGAATGTATTAAACTTTTATTGTAGATGTTAAACCACCCAAAAAATTCAAACTGCTCAAGTCAACTCTAAAACACCTCAACTCTAAAAATGCGAATTTTCATTAAGATACCACATACAAAACTTACAAAAATAAAAAAGTTCTGTAACCACTATGCAATATTTAATACATTTTACTCTTAACTGAATAAACTTGAAGATATTTTCGTTCATCACTTTAGTACAAAAATGTCCATGCGCTTCGGTTTAATGTTTTAGTATAAATAGCTGATGCACACGCGTTAAATTTCTACAAACAGATACACACACTTGTATTCCTTTTAAATAGTAGAACTTTAGTCATTACTGCGCATGTCTAAGCAAAAATGAATTTTAAACAACAACAACTGTCTTGTGTGTGCTTAAATACTGCTTTGTCAACGAAATACTCACCTAATTTTTGGACATGCGCATTCATTTTCATGTTTATATTACAAATTTCGTTTACAGTTTTAGTATAAATACAAGCTGTATGCATACAGCGATATTTATATTGGTTTAGTGCACCAAACAGTCAACAGAACAAATGGAATTTTAACCACTATGCAATATTTAATATATTTTACTCTTAACTGAATAAACTTGAAGATATTTTCGTTCATCACTTTAGTACAAAAATTTCCATGCGCTTCGGTTTAAAGTTTTAGTATAAATAGCTGATGCACACGCGTTAAATTTCTACAAACAGATACACACACTTGCATTCCTTTTAAATAATAGAACTTTAGTCATTACTGCGTATGTCTAAGCAAAAATGAATTTTAAACAACAACAACTGTCTTGTGTGTGCTTAAGTACTGCTTTGTTAACGAAAAAGTCACCTCATTTTTGGACATGAGCATTCAGTTTCAAGTTTCGTTTACTGTTTTAGTATAAATACAAGCTGTATGCATACAGCGATATTTATATAGGTTTTGTATGTGCATAAGCACATACAAGACACTTCTTGTTGCTGATGCGCACACGTAAAATTTCTACAAACAGATACACAAGTTTCAAGTTTATTGTCCCATTTCAATTCATTAAACAGATACACACATTTGCGTTCCTTTTAAATAGTAGAATTCTATTCATTACTGCGCATGTCTAAACAAAAATTAATTTTAATCAACAACAACTGTCTTGTATGTGCTGAAGCACATACAAAACCTATATAAATATCGCCGTATGCATACAGCTTGTATTTATACTAAATTTCGTTTATTGTTTTAGTAACTAAAACAATAAACGAAACTTGAAACTGAATGCGAATGTCTAAAAATGAGGTGACTTTCGTTGACAAAGCAATACTTAAGCACACACCAGACAGTTGTTGTTGATTAAAATTAATTTTTGCTTAGACATGCGCAGTAATGAATAGAATTCTACTATTTAAAAGGAACGCAAGTGTGTGTATCTGCTTTTAGAAATTTTACGTGTGTGCATCAGCTATTTATAATAAAAATCCACCAACAAAAAATTTTTCAAATTTTTTTTTTTTTTAATTTGCAAATTCCATTTATGTTGTTGACATTTTGGTGCACTAAACCAATATAAATACAGCTTGTATTTATAGTAAAACTGTAAACGAAATTTGTAATAAAACTTGAAACTGAATGCGCATGTCCAAAAATGAGGTGGCTTTTTCGTTGACAAAGCAATACTTAAACACACACAAGACAGTTGTTGTTGTTTATTTTTTTTTTTTAGACATGCAAGTGTGTGTATCTCTTTGCAGAAATTATAATCGTGTGGGCATTAGCTATTTATACTAAAACTTTAAACCGAAGCGCATGGGAATTTTTGTTCTAAAGTGATGAACAAAAATATTTTCAAGTTTATTCAGTTAGATAAATATTGCATACTGGTTAAAGAACTTTTTATTTTTGTAAGTTTTGTAACTTGCGAATCGTATGAGGTATCTTAATGAAATTTCGCATTTTAAGAGCTGAGGTGTTTTAGAATTGACTTGAGCAGTTTGAATTTTGTGGGTGGTTTAACATCTAAAATAAAAGTTTAATACATTCTAAGAAGCTGTGGCTTAGAAAAGAAAGAAAACATTTGAAATATTAGTATGTATTATGTGCAAGATCTTTGAAATAAATACGCTTGTGTAAGCCCAAAAATAGTCAAAATTTTGTAATTTTTTGCAAAAATGTTATGTCCTTTTAATTTATATGTATTTGTATGGAATAAAATCTTAACTAATATGTAAAAACTTTTTTTTTCCAAAATCTCTATCCGCCTAGTCGTTAAAAAATAATTAAATTCAAAATCATGAAATGATTATGAAAATTTTAACAAAATATAAACTTTTTTGTTAAATGTTACTCCAAGATTTTTTAAAAAAGGTAATATTAATAAGAACTGGCTTCAAAAATAACTTATAATAAATCTTTAAATTGTTAATATAGTGATTTTATTTAAACCAACATTTTAAGTGTATTATTAAATTAATAAATTCACATCGAGGTTTTCAAATTTCTTCACAAACCATAGAAAATATATATATTTATTGGAATAGATCTGGGATATAATTAATACCTGTACGCTCAAAAACGTAGACAATGGAGCAGATTTTGTTAAAATAGTTAAATTTTTAGTATCAGTTTATTTAATTGCACAAAAATTATACTAAAATTAATGTTTTCAAAATTATTTTTATCAAATATTTGGGAAACAAAAATACTTTATCAACTACCGCACCACGGGTAGAATGGTCTGAATTTAAAGGCGGGCGAGGAAAAACTTTTCAAGCACTTCATTCCAAATTATTTTTTAACATTTACTGCAACATGGGGCCGAGTTGTCATGATGTTATATTACAGTTTCATATCTGGCAGCATATTCTGGGTGTTTTTCGCCACTCTCTTCAAACGAATCAGTTGTGATCTGGCCAGATTTCAGCAGCTACAGAGTATCCCTCCAAATACAGAGCATTACCTTCAAAAATATTGCTCTTTTTCATACTTAATAAAACATTTTTATAAATTTTCTTAGTATTTTATTCACAAACAACTCAGTGGTTCTGACATTTTATACTAAAATATGAAAAAGTGCAATATTTTTGAAAGACAAAGTTTTAAAGTGGCATATTTTTGAATCTAATTGAGATATTGACTTGATATATTTTTTTTGGAAGACCAAACATTAACATGTCTAAACAAAAAAGAAAATATCATGGAGTTTTGCCAATAAATAAAGGGTTTCTGAAACTAAAATTTGTATCATTAGGACCAATTTGATCCACATTTATTAGGAACTCATTTTTTTTGTTTAGAAACGATAAGTTTTGGTATTACAAAAAAAATTTCAAGTCAATATCTCAATTAGATTAAAAAATATGCCACTTTAAAACTCCGTATTTTAAAAATATTTCACTTTTTCATGTTTTAGTATAAAATGTCAGAACCATTGACTTGTTGTTGAATAATATACTAAGAAAACTTATACAAATTTTTTATTAAGTATGAAAATGAGCTATATTTTTGAAGGTAATGCTCTGTATTTGGTGGGATGCTCAGTAGCTGCTGATATCTGGCCAGACCATCATAGGGAACCAGTACCGAACACAAGAAGAATATGCTGCCAGACATGAAACTGTAATATTCCATCATGACAACATTCGGCCGCATGTTGCAATACCTGTTAAATAGTATTTAGAATGAAGTGGTGAAAAGTTTTCAAGACCGTGCTACCCGTGGTGCGGTAGTTGTTTCCCACATATTTAATAAAAGTAATTTTGAATTAATTCATTTTTATAATTTTTGTGCAATTGAATAAACCGATACCAAAAATTTCAAAATTTCAGGTTAGATGTTACTCGATACATATACATACATATAGATTAAAAGAACATAAAATGTTTGCAAAAAATTACAAAATTTTTAATATTTTTAGGCTTACACATGCGTCTTTCAAAGATCTTTCACATAATACTAATATTTCAAATGTTTTCTTTCTTTTCTAAGACACAGTTTCTTAGAATCTATAAAACTTTTACTTTAGATGTGTAACCACCAACTTTGGAGATCCAACCACAAGCTTCCAGATGTATTCAAATTTAAACTACACAAGTCATCTCTAAAACACGTCAGCTCTTAAAATGCGAAATTTCATTAAGATACCTCATACGATTCACAAGTTACAGAACTTACAAAAATAAAATTAAATAAATTTCCTCTTTTTCAATAATTTTTTTTCTTTTCTAATTTGCAAATTCCATTTGTTCTGTTGACTGTTTGGTGCACTAAACCAATATAAATATCGCTGTATGCATACAGCTTGTATTTATACTAAAACTGTAAACGAAATTTGTAATATAAACATGAAAATGAATGCGCATGTCCAAAAATTAGGTGAGTATTTCGTTGACAAAGCAGTATTTAAGCACACACAAGACAGTTGTTGTTGTTTAAAATTCATTTTTGCTTAGACATGCGCAGTAATGACTAAAGTTCTACTATTTAAAAGGAATACAAGTGTGTGTATCTGTTTGTAGAAATTTAACGCGTGTGCATCAGCTATTTATACTAAAACATTAAACCGAAGCGCATGGACATTTTTGTACTAAAGTGATGAACGAAAATATCTTCAAGTTTATTCAGTTAAGAGTAAAATGTATTAAATATTGCATAGTGGTTAAAATTCCATTTGTACTGTTGACAGTTTGGTGCACTAAACCAATATAAATATCGTTGTATGCATACAGCTTGTATTTATACTAAAACTGTAAACTAAATTTGTAATAGAACTTGAAAATGAATGCGCATGTCCAAAAATTAGGTGAGTATGTATTTCGTTGAGAGAGCAGTTCTTAAGCACACACAAGACAGTTGTTGTTGATTAAAATTCTTTTTTGCTCAGGGATGCGCAGTAATGACTAAAGTTCTACTATTTAAAAGGAATGCAAGTGTATGTATCTGTTTGTAGAAATTTAACGCGTGTGCATTAGCTATTTATACTAAAACTTTAAACCGAAGCGCATGGGAATTTTTGTACAAAAGTGATGAACTTCAAGTTGGTTCAGTTAGGAGTAAAATATATTAAATATTGCATAGTGGTTACAGAACTTTTTTATTTTTGTAAGTTTTGTAACTTGCGAATCGTATGAGGTATCTTAATGAAATTTCGCATTTTTAGAGTTGAGGTGTTTTAGAGTTGACTTGAGCAGTGTGAATATTGGCACATCTGGGAAGTTGTGGGTGAATCTCCAAAGTGGGTGGTTTACATCTAAAATAATAGTTTAATACATTCTAAGAAACTGTGTTTTAGAAAAGAAAGAAAACATTTTAAATATTAGTATTATGTGAAAGATCTTTGAAATAAGCTTGTGTAAGCCCAAAAATATTAAAAATTTTGTAATTTTTTGCAAAAATTTTAAGATCTTTTAATCTATATATGTATCGAATAAAATCTAGGCTAATATATTAAAACTTTTTTTTTCCAAAATCTCTATCCGCCTAGTCGTGAAAAAATAATCAATTTCAAAATTATGAAATGATTATGGAAATTTTAAATGTTACTCCAAAAGAAAAATGTAATATTAATAAGAACTGGCTTCAAAAATAACTTATAACTTATATATGTGATCATTGAAATGTATCATGCATATAATTATTACCTGTATGCTCAAGAACGTGGACAATGCAGCAGATTTTTTTAAAATAGTAAAATTTTTAGTAGCAGTTTATTCAATTCAAATTCAAAATTACTAAACCCGGTCCGCGTTGCTGGTCCTTAGAAAACATCTCTTTTATATTGCATCTCGATCACGGTTTTAATATACATTGTCGGACAAAGTTGGTGATCCAACCTTCAATGTAGAGGCTGGCCGGCTGGTCCCAATGAATTCAAAAATTTAGTAGTATAATCGACGGTATGTTCTTCTTACTTTACTGTCTCATTTGTGTTTTATTGTTTCGCCGGGCAGTTTCAATTGTATTTGCTTATTGATCTTGTTATCATAATATGTTGCAGCCAAAATTGCATGTTCTCACAGCCAATCCGAATTTTTTTAGTTGGTTGTAAGCCTTGGGAGTACCTTGTCGACAACGGTTTGATTATTCATTTGCATTTGACAGAAGTTCGGGAATGAATTGAAATTTTTCCATTTCCGATGTCCAACCATTATTTTGAGAATGTTTCGGCAGAAGGGTATTGCAGCAAATGCACACGCATGTTCGTTGATAGCGATCGGATCTGTAGCTTATTTTCCAGTAAAATAAATTTGAAGGAACTTCGAATTATCATTGGGAAGCGGGAACAATGATCCAATTTTGTGTTACATTTGAACTTTAAAGGTGGGCATGAAGCCGACGTCATTTAAAAGCATGAGTTACACTTTTGGATATTTTGAAAGAAGCGCTGGGAAATAGGATTGGCGCCGGAAATGTCACTTAGAAGCAGCTCTGACGGCTCAATAGCTGGTGGCAGAATAACTTTACCGTTTAAACAGCACATTCCCGGGGAATGAGGTAAAATTGTTCTGGTTACACTGCTGTACATATTTTCCAGTATGTAAAATTAAATATTTTTAAAATTTTGTTAAACAAATTTTTGATTTTTTAGATCGTAACATTGGGATTTATTGAGTAAATATATATGGGGCATTTCATGTCAAGTGAATCATCTTTTGAAATCGATGTCTTCCGATTCGGATGAAATTTGCACCATAGTTTGTTCTATTGGATAGTACTTCACAATTTTTCAACAAGATCGGTAGAGAACTTTCTGAGTTAGAGGGGGGTCAAAATTTGAAATTTTGGCCAATCAGGTGTTTTTTCTCATCCATGTAACTTATTACATATTGTTCTTAGGAAAATGTGTCCCAAATAGTTTAGATAGCTATTTCTTCAATCTTTCGAAAAATTAAATTAGAAAAAAAAAATTGTAATTTTTTTCCAAAATCAAAAACTTTTTTGACTTTTTTTTTCAAAATGGGCCGTTTTTTTCTCAAAAGAAGACCTAGAAATTTTCCTTATCTATCAAAATAAATGTTTTTTAACTCAAAACATAAAATGTTTGACTTTTTTTGCAAAATCAAAAACTTTGTTTACTTTTTTTTTCAAAATGGGCCCCTTTTTTTAATTTTTTTTGCTCAAAAGACAGCTTAGGTTCATTCCTTTAAGAGGTTTTTGGTCCCTTAGTGGGCCAAAAATTGTAATTTTTTTTCCAAAATCAAAAACTTTTTTGACTTTTTTTTTTCAAAATGGGCCGTTTTTTTCTCAAAAGAAGACCTAGAAATTTTCCTTATCTATCAAAATAAATGTTTTTTAACTCAAAACATAAAATGTTTGACTTTTTTTGCAAAATCAAAAACTTTGTTTACTTTTTTTTCAAAATGGGCCCCTTTTTTTAATTTTTTTTGCTCAAAAGACAGCTTAGGTTCATTCCTTTAAGAGGTTTTTGGTCCCTTAGTGGGCTGTGAGTGGGATATCTATTAAAATAAATATTTTTTAACCCAAGTCATACAATTTTTGAGTTTTTTTTTTTGCAAAATCTAACTTTTTGTCCTAAATGGGTCCTTTTATAAAAAATTTGTTTTTGCTCAAAAGAAAGCTTATCTCTATTCCTTTAAGAGCTTTGTGGTCCCTGCTTGGCCAAAATGTCAAATTTTGACCCCCCTCTAACCCAGAAAGTTCTCGACCGATCCCAAACGGAAGACATCGATTTCATAAGTTTGTTCACTTGACATGAAATGCCCCATATATAAAAATGAAATGGTCCATGTATGTATGTAATGGCATCACGCGAGAACGGCTGGAGCGATTTCGCTGATTTTTGTTTTTTTCGATTCGAAATTTTCAGGAAATGGTTTGTAAAGAAAAAAAGTTCGGAAATTAAAATTTTTAATATATTGCCTCCATTTCACTTCTAAATTTTCTTAATAAGAAACCAGGATGCACTAAGTACGGTGAAATCAACAACACAGCTGATTTTTATTTATCTATTTTGAAAGTGCTTGAGTTTTCTCAAACTGAATTGATTTTGAAAAAATAATAAATTTTATTTTCAAAGAAAAAAATTTTAAATCAAAAATCATGAATGAAAATGTGAATAAAAATATTTCATAAATTGAAATTTGGATAAAGCACTATTAAACCGTTGTTCTTTTTCAAATAGAATTTAAATTTAACCGCCGTTTTTTAGTTAACATGCAAAAATAACAAAAGCTTTGTGTTTACATTGGTAACGGTTTTGTCAAACATTATTTACAAAACCTATGCACTTGTCAGCAAGAAATATTGTGTTTGTTGTATTTGTTGTCAAAACGCTCTCACCTTACTTATTACATCATGATAAGAGACATTGAATAATAATAATAATATCAATAAGAGAAACTTCAAGAACTAACATTAGTAAAAAGCTACCGAGCTCTGCCGGGGCGGTCAACTAGTATGAAATAAATTTGTGAAACCTTAACTTTCTGCATTATTTTTTAGAATTATATATAGATTTATTTATTTTAATGATTAACCATTATATATCCTTTAGATCAAACTGACTCACAAACTAAATGTGGGTTAAATTTGGAAAAAATTGAAATTTTTCCGTTTTTGTAAAAATTTTGCTACTAAATAATTACTTTTGTAATTGAACACAAAATAATCGAAATGTGTACGTAATAGTCGTTTTAATGAGATGTGAAAGACAAAAATTGGTTAAAAATTTTAAAGTTATAAAAAATTCCCCAGACCATTAACGTGCCTCAGGCCACTTGAACAAGAAATGTAGGAATAAAATTAACATATTTTGAGAAATACTAAAATAAAAGCTTATTTTTACTTAAAATATATCCAGTGCAAAACATGAACCTCAACACAATCAAATTGAGAGTCATTTTGACTCCAAGAGCTCTAAAGGGTTTATTTCGATTTTTGCACTGTTATTGTAAATGTTAGACCTTAAGGTATATTTTTTTTGCCCTAAATAACATTCATACATGATTGATATATCAATATATCTGATATAGTCCTACTTATGTTTCTATTTTAAATCGAGAAAATCGCCCTACAAATGGCTGAGATATAAACAAAAGTACTTCTATTATTTTTACAAAATTTATTTTTTATTGAAATTTGTTTCACCAAATTTGTATACCCTTCACCATGAGTGGCAAGGGTATATATAAGTTTGTCATTTCGTATGTAATTTCTACATTTTTCATTTGCAACTCCACAAAGTATATATATTATGAATCGTTATAGATAGCGAAATCGATATAGCCATGTCCGTCTGTATCAACTTTACGTAGCCCCCAAATAACTTACAAACATAATTGATACATCAATATATCGGGAATTCTTCCGGCTCGGTCGCTATTTAAAATCGAGAAAATCGGCTCACAAAACCGGTACAACATCGATTTTTGACATATTTTTGATCTATATATGGATTACTAAGAGCTAGTTTCTGGGATAAAGATAATCTACATTCTTCGTTTAAACCTAGATTAAACTAAAAATTGTGTTTCTCACTTATTGTTTATTTAGTATATAATCTAGGTTTAACTGAGCATCATTGGTGAGTTAAACCTAAATATAAAATGCCAATGCACAAACAGCTGAAAAATAAAATAAACAATTCAGCACAGCAGCTCTGTTTTGATTTGCTTTATTAACATCACTATAATTTGTATTATACGTAAATGTCACTTTTTCGTTTACAAAGTTAAAATTTACAAAAAAAGTTATGTACGCGGTTACTTTTACTTATAAAATTTAAAGTATTGCCATATTTATATGAAAAATATTGAGGAATGCACATGTGATTTGACTGAAAAGTATGGCAATGCTAACAAAATTGACAGACGGTAATCAAGTAGTGATAAACACAATCATTGGTTAAATCCCGGCTAAATATATTTCAGGTTTAATATAACAGCGTGTTAAGCTGAATTTAACTGACAAGTAAGAAACTAGCTCTAAGTGTTTTATATAGACAATATGGATATCTAAAGATAAATATTTCAAAGTCCATTGCAACAATATATGTAAGGCTATAGTAATTTGGACCTACAATGGGTCAAAATCAGGAAAAATATTTTTTAACCCGAATTTTTTTTTTACCGAAAAAATTTTTTTCACTAATAAATTAAAAAAAAAAAATTTTTAAAAATTAAAAAAAAAATTTGGAAAAAAATTAAAATTTTTTTTTTAAATTTTGAAAAAAAATTTAGAAAAAAAAATTAATTTTGTTTGACTAAAAATATTTAAAATTTTTATTTTAAAGTATAATTTGGTGAAGGGTATAGAAGATTCGACACAGCCGAATATAGCTCTCTTACTTGTTATTTCTTATTTTTGGTCACCATTTTTTTTTTTTTTCAATTTTGCCCCCAACAATTTTTTTCACTCATTTTTATCACCGAAATAGTTTTTAATATTTGTCTCAAAGTATACATATTCTTGGGAAGCACACTTACTTGTTAATTTTGTCACCTTCCAATGCTATCAAACATAAACTCAAGTTTTGACAGTTGGGGTGAAAAGTGGAAATATCTCGAAAATTGCCCATACGATTAAAAAGTGTTTGCCATGTTTGTATGTATTTGTATAAACAAATTAAAGTAAACAAATAACAGGTGGCGCAAAAGTAATCCTCCTATCAGAAAATGCTATAAATTTTGCCGATTATTGGTCAAATAAATAGTCAGCAATATTCCGCGTTCTGGAGCAGTGAAGCGTAACATTGTTTATTAACGTGTATTTCGCATGTGTTTACTACACAAATGTCAAAACAGAACTGACATTAGGGGCCTCGCAAAATTTATAGCATTTTCTGATAGGAGGATTACTTTTGCGCCACCTTGTATGTATGTATTAATTCCACTTAGAAAACTGAAAGTCGTTTTATTGCTATGAAAAATGTTTGTATGTAATCATTTTTCTGAATAAGCCAAATACTAAATTAATTATTGTATAATTTCGATTGAAATGCAATATGTAAATATATCTAATGCTTTATACATAACATTTAATATTTCATGGAGATATTATTTTATTTATAAATTATTTTGCGAACTAAAACGTGGTAAGTATATTTGGACGATCAACGAAAGCTAATAATAACCATCTACTTAAACGACTTAAACGATACGAATATTAACAAATGTTATTCAAATTGTGATAAAAACATTGAAGGAATCAATATTGTATCTCATCTGTTACCGAGATATCGCATAAAAACTCAATATTTAGACTTAGCATAGTTTATTTTGTAGTCGTCGAAATATGGACAAAACTAAATTTTTTATAAATTTGAGGAAACTATAACTAATAAAGAGATAGACCTTCTGAAATTTTGCAATTTTTATTGTTACACAAAATTATTTGCTATTATGGCAAAATCATAAGCACTTAAAAAATAATGAACACTAAAGGTCGGTTTCATAGATTTTAAAAGATAACACTTCTTGCCCATACACTTTTGTGGATCTACGACTAATATTTCGATGTGTTACAAACGGAATGACAAAATCAATATATCCTCCATTGGTGGTGGGTATAAAAATGACATCTATTAATTAATAATTTATAAACACTTGTATTTTTGGTGTCATATATATCCCGTATAGACTTTTGAACCTGGTATTTTCAATAATTTTTTGGGAGCATAAATTTCTACATCTTCCTATAACCTCAAGCAATATATTAATAAGATTTATCACAACTCTTATTTTTTTTGAGCAATACAAACTAAATTTGTTCAAAATTGTAATGACAGTTATAAAATACAGCTACGTATAATTTGTACTGAAAAAATCGTATATTCAATGCCCGCATATTAAAGTACAACAAATTGTTTTTTAAGGACATTGTAATTTTGTCCTAAATGAATAGCGATAAAGGATTTTTTTTTTTTTTTTTTGTTAACAATAATACATTTATGATTAAGGTTTCACTTGAATACGTCAAATGCACATAATATTACTTGAAAAGACCAATTTTAAATATTAAATACGAAAATATGTAGAAAAAAAAAAAAAACTGAAAAGATAAAAATATCAACCACAAAATTTTAATAATTTTTGGACAAAAGAATCATTAAACCATAAGAAAATTTTTGATATTAGAACAAATATTAAAAAAAAAAATATGTATATGAATGAGGGAGAAAAAGAAGAAAAACCAACAAGAAATTCATAGATATTAAAGATTAATGCATAGAGGGAGAGAGAGAGAGAGAGAGGAAGAAAATAAGCATAAAAAATACGAACAAAAAGGTCACATTAAAAAATGTTTATTAAAAATATGTCTATCATTTGAATCTAGATACAACGGCAGGACGAAAAGAACTTTATATTTAAACTTGATCTATAATATAGAAAATCTAAAACGCCTAACAATATACATTAGGGTGGGTCAATTTGTTCGGGTGAGAAAAAACGTGACAAAAGTACAAAAAGAAAGTATGGGTCTTTAAGATTTGTTTTTAAAAATTTTTTATTGTCTGAAAATAGTTATTTCATATAAATGAAATCATTCTTAATATGACTGTACTCTACAGCAACGCAACTTAATACATTTTGAATACACTTTTCAGATTTTCCTTATAAATATACACACAAATGCTGATTCCACAAACATAAAACATTTGAGATAAAAAAAACCAAACTTGATGACAAGGTTTTCTTTAAAGTCAAGAAAAATACCCACAAAATTTAAATATGAAAACCAACCTAAAAATGGCACATAAATATGTAGAACATAAAGCTAATTTGTATTTTTTTCCCAGACATTTAATTCATACTTGTAAGCATTATGAAACCTTCGCTATAGCTGGCAGGCTGCTAAAAAAAAAACAAAAATAATAAAAGTAATAAAAAAAGATGAAGGGACTAACAAGCCAAATTATGGCAATTAAGTGACAGTGTTGCATGCCACAAAATAACGGAAATACGTAATGCTGATGCCTGTTTATTGTACTATATACACAAACACACTCTTCTATACTTAATTCAAACAACAACAATTTCCCTCACACACACACACAAACACATACAAAAGTTTTTAAGTAAAAAAAAAAGGAAAATAACATTGTAAAAACGCGTAATTTAGAGGAAAAATTAAATTAACTTGACGCAACATAATTTAAAAAGGACCTTTTTTCGTCTTACTTTCTCTTTCTATTATAAAAATATAAATTGCCATTTGCCGCTTTTAAAAATTATTTGAGGGGCTGCGGGGCCTTATGTTTTCAAAAATTTTACAATATATTAAAATTTTTGATTAGAATAGATATGTATTGATAAGATATGCTAAAATTTGCTTCGTATTTCAATCACAATAAGCAATCCTGCCTCAATTCCTTCTTTTTACTTTGGTTTTGATGTAATTTTAATAATTTTTTTCTTCAAAAGCAAATTAATTTTTTCTATAACTTTAAAATCGTTTGAAAATTATAAAATTTATTCAACTTTTTTCTAATTAAGGATTTTTTCAATATGCACTTAAAACGAAATATTGTATTTTGTTGCTTTATTTCATAATATACTTTTAGGCGCCCAAATAATAAATCGGGTTTTTCATATATTCTGGTAGACAAAACTCAAATACATCTCTCCTAAAAAATCGGTTTCCTATGTTGTCGAATAACAGATTTACAGTAATTAAAAAAAACTTTATCTCATTTCAATAATAGTTTGAAAGAAAAAACGTTAACTCATTTAATGTTGAATGTATATTTTTTGGTTTATATTAAAACAAACAACTTTTCTAAAAGTAAATTTCGATATACAGTGAAGCCTCGATTATCCGTGATTCGATTAACCGGCAACAGCAATTATCCGGGAAAGAAAGAGAAAATGCTTTTGGATCGATTTAAATTTGTTTGCATCGATTAACCGTAATTACCTCTATTATCCGGGATTATTATTTTTGAACAATCTAACACAATGTGAATAAAACAAAAAAGGGGAATTCCCTCGATATATTTGTAAGGCCAAAATTTTTTGATATTGTGCCATCGATTCGATAGCTTTTGGCATGAGAAGTGTTAGACATTATAAAAAACAAAGTGATTCTGTTATTGGCTTTGGAAACCGAAAAACTTTAAAAACTGCTGAAGAACCAAAAGAAGATTATGAATGGTTCCAGAAGAAACGATTAATGGAACTCCAATTTCTGGATTATCAGTGAAGGAAAATCTAAAATATTCCACTCAAAATTTAAGAAAAAAACGACATGGTATTCACAAACTTAATGCTGCAAGAGAAAAATATTCAGCTGATTAGCTGCCACAATTTTTGTGGAAAAATTAAATGAATTCAAATCAATAAAAAAAACTCACCAATGAGAATGGAAAGTGTTTACTTGAGAGAAGTTTAGTTTGCCATAATGAAAATTTCAAAAAATGACACAAGGTCTCAAAGGAGAGACTAACCTCATTAGTTTGCGAAAATGTCCATGAGAATGGTTTAACAATAACTTAGTACCAGAAGTGAGAGAGAATTTGAAGAAAATCGGTCTAAAATATGATAGTAAAATCTTTCTGCCATTGGACAACATCCAGGCGTGCAGGATTTCAATGCTGAAAACGTTGTTGTGAAATTTTTTCCACCAAATTGGACGACTTTGATCCAACCGATGGATCAGTGAGAAATATGGAGCTTTAAATGTCATTATGGAAAAACTGTCATTATTAAAAAACTACTAAAAATTAGTACTCAATTAACCGGGATTACAAATTTTTAATTGTTTATTTTTCACTTTCACTTTCACTTTCAGATTTTATTCAGTTTTTTCCTTCTCCTGTAAAGTAACTAAAAGTTGAGATACGACCTTTATATATTAAGTCATCGATATTGAAATTTAACTCACCAACCGGTAAGACCTCAAGGCGGTCTTCGATTTTTGGGCCCCAGTGCTGTATTAAACAATTTTTCCCAATATATTCAGCTATGATCAATCAAGTGAATTTAACTATTAAAAAAAACAATATTTAGAACAAAATGATAGACTTCAAAATTTTACGGTAAGTAGATAACATTTTATATTTGAGTTTTATAATGTTTTGTAATGAAGGTGTTTCCGGTTTGTGTGTACAAAAATGTCCTCCTCTCTTATATTGTTGTTTTCACCTTTTGTTCATAAAACACTATTGTTTGCTTATGGTTATATTATTTGCATCCGTTTATTTTACAATTTACTAAACGTTCTTATTAGAAAAATATCAATTTGGAGCAAATGTCTGATTAACAATTTCTCGAGTTCATCGATTCTGTAGAGTTCAGCACAGATGAAGGTATTGATAGCGATGACAGTGTTGCTGATTCCACTTATGTTCCAAAGACGAAACATGCCCAATAAGCCACATAAAAGGGGAATGAAATTGTTCGTGTCTTCCCTTCACCTTCGTGAGAAGGGTATATATAAATTTGTCATTCCGTTTGTAATTTCCACAATATAATTTTCCGACCCTATAAATTATATATATTCTGAATGCTTATAGATAGCGGAGTCGATTAAACCATGTCTGTCTGTCTGTCTGTTGAAATCAATTTTCTGGAGACCCCAGATTTCTTCGGGATCCAAATCGTCAATAATTCTGTCAGACATGCTTTCGAGAAGTTTGCTATTTAAAGTCAGCAAAATCCGTCCATAAATAACGGAGATATGAGCAAAAATCCGAGACAGCCTCTGAAAATTTCATCAAAAAAAGACAATTTATTGCATGCTTTGACAAAAAAGCAACAAAACGTATGTGTGTTGAATTCATGCTTTACGTATTTTGTTTGTTTTTTTTTGGTGTTTGACAAAAAGCAACAAAACGTATATATGTTTGGATGTGTGTTGGCTTCATTGCTTTGCGTATTTTGTTTTTTTTTTTTTGGTGTTTGACAAAAAAGCAACAAAACGTATATAGTATGTATGTTTGGATGTGAGTTGGTTTCATTGCTTTGCGTATTTTGTTTTTTTTTTTTTGTGTTTCGTTTCGCTTGGCGTTGTTGTTTTTATACTCTTCACCTTCGTGAGAAGGGTATAGTATATAAGATTGTTGTTTCGTTTGTAACTTCTACAATATAATCTGTTCGCCAGCAATTAAATGTAAAATTTTTAAAAGTTTTCTTGATATATTTAGGATGATATACGCTGAAAATGGGCAAGTAATGCATCCACAACAAAGGTGAAGGTATATAAGATTTTGCATAGCCGAATATAGTACTCTTACTTGTTAAAACTACAATGGGTCCGGAGATAATATCATTTTACCTGTTACAGCGGACATAGGAGCTACCTTAAATGTTTGGAGATTCCTAATTTCGTGCATCGCATCCTGTATTTTGATAACTTTTACAAATCGAAGCCGCTGTTAGTCTATTTATGAGCCAGAGGAATTTATGCTTTGGGCACAATGAGAGGTACTAATTTTTTTTCATATTTATTGTTGATCAAAATTTGCTTTTGTAAAGGCTGCGAAATGAACAAAGAGCAGAGATAATTTTGCGTAAAATACATGACCTCAATCCATGGAATCGATGAGATGGTCATATGTAGGTATTGAACGTTTCAGAAGAACCAATCCTGGTGAACAACAAAGAAGAAAGCTAAAGAAATTCATCGAGTATACATCAAGAATACAATGATCGCATGGGTGGAGTAGATCTCATGGATGTTATCCCGGATCAATACCATATTTTAGCTAAGACTCGCAATAGTATGATTAGGTTGTTCTACTCATTTTGTGGACATGGTCTCTACAAATGCATTCATTTTATACAAAGATCTGCACGCCGATGAGGCTAATGGTTCCAACAATGTGTCCGAATAAAGAACTGCTTTTACAGCATCCAGCTTTGCGTGAGGAAATAGCTGCTGGAATTGTTTCCTTCAAAAATATACGGTCTGTAGGACGACCATCTGTTCCAAATCTCGATGAGCCTTGGAACATATGAGGAAAAGAGCTGCTCATCAAGTTGCTGATGTTCGTTTCGATGCTGACGATCTTTTTCTTGTGTGGGTGGAGAGAAAGGCCAAAAAAAATGTAAACATTGCAAGAAATGTGTTTGTTTCAAATGCAACCTAGCTTTATGAGGTCAATTCGATCGAACTACCATCATCGAAAATAATGTGTATTTTAACATTGTTTGTTCCCTTCTCTCAATAAAATTAGTTTATATATAAAATTCACCTGTGGTATTATATTAAATGCAAACCGGGAAGACCGCTTTCACAATATTTTACCCGGTATAAAATCAATAAATTCTATTGTTTAATTAAAAAACTAAAAAAAGTTCAAATATGTACAACAAGCATAGTTAGATTCAAAAGATAAATTTTTCAAGCCATATTTGCCTAATTCACAATTGGTGTCATAGCGTTGCACAGTGGGGCAGAATCAAATTTTTTTGGAAATAAATCTGGCATTTCTAAACGGCTAGTCCGATCGGGATAAAATTTTACTTTAGCGTAGCCAAGGAGTAATCGAGTTTAAGTTATTAAAATGGACCCTACAAATGCTCCAGGCGCGGCGCTATGGGGGCTCAAATTAGGGTACCTTTGACATGTAAAATTTTTAAACATCTGCTTGCAAAGATTTTTATATTTTTGGAAAGCGCTTGACTAGTTCTTGAAAAAACAGAAAAATATAAAATTGTTATATGTCCTTAAAGAAAGTTTTTTTTAAATAAAAAAAGAGTTACTCACCTTTTCTCCCAAAAAACAGCACAAATTTTCTCGAATACTCCTTGGCTACACTAGTGTAAAATTTTATCCTGATCGGACCAGCCGTTTAGAAATGCCAGATTTATTTCCAAAAAAATTTTGATTCTGCCCCATTGTGCGTTGTAATTTGTATGTCATAAATATTTTTCCAAAAAAATTAAATATAAATACCCTTCTATAATATAAAATTTTAATTTGATTCATTCTTAATGACTGAATTTTTCTGCTGTGACTGTGACTTGAGCTAAGTGCAAATTCGGTTATTTCAAAAGTAATGATTTTTTGCCAACTGTCCATCTTTTGCTAGAACCGACAAAATATATGTATATAATGGAATCATTCAATTAGCAACAAATTTGGCCATCGAATCGAATCAGAATATTGTAACTTTTAGAGGAAAACTTGTAAAGAAATTCCCAAAAATTTCCTGCAAAAATTTCCAAAAACAAAAATAAAACAAATTTCCGGGAAAATTTTCTTGCGTAGGAACCCTAGTCCTGATCTAGAATTTGAAAACTACATATTTCTAAAAATGATATTTTATTAGATTTCTTTAAAAATGTTCGTATGTATATACAAACATTCATAGAAAAATTGTTAAAGAAAAAAAGTGAAATTGGAAAAAAATTATTACCAATTTTTTATTTAGACATCATGAGACAAGCTTTTAGTTGAAAGAAATTAGAAATTTTAAGAAACAAAACTTCCATCAAGTTGTGCCACCAAAAGGCTATACTTTTTGAATAATCTATTTAATATAATTGCAATCTTACAGGAACAGAAACAAATATTTAATTTTTTATAATTTGTTTATACTCTATGAAAATTGTGTGATCAAGATGCATATTTATGTAATTTCATACAATTTTGGAAGCATGTTGTTGATGTTACCTATCACTATTATTCTAATTCACTCTTATACATGAGAAATATGTTGCTATCAAAATGAAATTCAACACAAAAAGGTTTTATATAAACAAACATCATAATTATGTGAGCGTTACAGACATATTTGTAAAAAACACATTTTTTTTTCGAATAAATAGGCCCTTAACAAATTGTTCATTAAGGGCCAACCTACTACCGAGTACACAAGTTAATTGTCATTAAAAAAAGTGTAAAAACAACGGTCAATAATAATAAATAATATCTTATATACTTTTATTAAGCCCAGCAAATATTTCGTTGTTAAAAAATGCTGATTTTCTTATTTTGTTTTATTTTTTGGCTCTTATTTTAGAATAGAATCTTGATAGTAAGAATAGATTGGCAAGCAATAATGAATAAATGTGTTTATATTTAAAAAAATTATATAAAATTAATCACTTATCGGAATGAACAATTATATATTGTTGTTGTAATATCTTAAGCTACCATGGTGGCTACCGTTACCACTTTCAGCTCAATTACCGTTACCGCTAAAATATCGTTACCGAAATAATCGAACATATCGTTATCTCTAAAATACCTTTTCCGTTATTTTATAAATAATTCTAAAATATAATAAGGAGTGAGATAGTAAAATTTTTAACACACGTTTTTCATTAAAACTTTTAACCCAAGTATTATTTGATTTTTTTTTATCAAGTTACCTTTGTAAAACATGATGTCAGTTATTATGTTTAATGTCAATTATATTCATTTGTTGTTAATCTGACCAGAAAAAGGTGCGTACTAAAATTATTAAATATTTTCAACAAAACCCAACTTGGTCCTACAAAAAGTTGGGCAAGTATTCAAAGGTCTGCCGTCAAACTGTTTCCAATGTTATTAAACAGTACCGAGAGAACTTGTCCGTTGATAGAAACCCTGGATCAGGTAGAAGGAATGGTCCACATGATGTTTATAAAGCCAAAAAAACAGAAAGCATTTTCAAAAGAGCTCCCAACACATCCGGTAGGAAAGCAGCCCGGTTAGCTCAGTGCTCGGACTATTTATTACGAAAAGTTAAAGCCAATGAAGGATTAAAAACATACAAGACTCAAAAAGTTTATGACAGGAACGCTGCTAAAAATTTAGAGGCCAAAAACAGAGAACGGAAATTGAAGTCAAATTTTATACAGAAAATATATCTGCTACATAATGGATGACGAAATGTACGTATGGACATTTTTTCGCAGCTTCTGGGTAAATTTTTTTATGTTGCAGATGCTCGAGGGAATGTTGAAGAAAAGTTTAGGATCCAAAAGCAGACAAAATTTCCCAAAAAGTTCTTAGTATGGGAAGTAATATGTAGTTGCGGCAAAATAGCCAAACATTTGTTACTAAGGGCTCTATAAATACCGAAATTTACATCAAGGAATGTTTACAAAAAAGGATGCTTACATTTATCAGACTTCTTAATGTGTCCACTTATTTTTGGCCTGATTTGGCATCCTGTCACTATGGTAAGAAATGTCTTGAGTGGTAAAAGAACAATAATGTGGTATTTGTACCAAGAGAGGCAAATTCTCCAAACTTCCCGGAGCTAAAACCAGTGAAGAGATATAGAGCTCTTGTTAAAAGAGAATTGAAGAGCACAAAAAAGGTGTCCAAAAGTGTGGTAGATTTTATACGAAGATGGACAACTTGTTCGAACAAAGTGACATAAAGCACTATAAAAAACATAATTAAAGGGTTTTTGAAAAGGTTTTGAAAAAAAAGTTTGAAAACTGTAAGTTTAGTGGTTTTATTTTTATTAACATATATGTATGTTAACAATTTTTCGATCTCAGTCCTTACTTGTATTACAGAATTTTAAATGTGTATAGAGGTCATGTCCATAAATATTCTATGAATGATCAGAACACTTAAAAGACCGTTCAGAATATACTATGGTGGGTCAAATCGAGAAAAAGTTATCTATACTGCATGGTCCGAGCAAAAAACAGTTCAGTCTTGGATACAGTGGAAATAATGATAGTAATACTACAGATTACTTTATAGCTACTCAAAGTAAAAGCTTACGAAAATTTAGCAAAAAACAGCTTTACTTTAGATTTCCGTAAGCTTTTATCGCCAATAGCAATAATAGAATTACATATCTGATAATTCCATTTGATTCTCATTACTTTCCACATGAAATTCTTCTTGAATCCAGTTGTTTATGTCAGCATTCTTGAAAAGATGTTCCGTATCAATTTGAGCTACAAGTGTACCAATAGTAGAAAGATCTTCATTTTCTTCCTGAATTATATTATGTAAAAAATGTTATCCTCTTCACTCCATTCAGTACCGAATTCGAGCAAGGCGTTCCAGGATTTTCGGATATTGAACACTGATATTTTATCCCAGGACGTAGCTAGAATCTGAACTGCATTTTTGAGATTGAAGTTTTTTAGTTTGAACACCAAATTTGTTCACTCCTGGTCAAGCAAGTGGGAGAGCAGTTGTTTTTTTATAATTTAATTTGACCAAGTTGATAACGTTTTGATCTAACGGTTGAATAAGCGCAGCGCAATTGGGTGGTAGATTCATTGCTATAATTAAACCATCATCACTGTTTAGTTCCTCAATTGGGTGACACGTCGCGTTATCTAAAAGCAAAACTGCTTTTTGCGGCAGACCTTTTGAAGCCAAAAATTCTCGGACCTAAAAAATGTTTACTTATGAACAACTTACTTTTACTAATTGGTGAAAATTAACTTACGTGGATAACAAATTCGTGATGGAACAAGTACTTGAATATAAATGATGTCATCCAAGCGTTATTACTGGAGTTGTATATTATAGGATTATTGAAAAAGCCTTTAAGGCGCGTGGGTTTTTCGATTTTCCAACAACCAATAATTTCAGTTTGTCTGTGCCATTCGCATTTGAACAGGGGAAGAAAAAGTTATTCGCTCTTTACATATTTTTCTTACGGGCGCTGTTTTCTCATTACATGTGACAAGAGTGAGATTTGGAAGCATCTTATAATATAAGAGTCAACCCATGCTCATCAACGAAATCCTTAAACTCTTTAACAAATAGATCAATAAGTTGAGGTTTCGAAGACAATTTCTCGCCCGTAATTTTTAAAAATCTAAAATCTAATTTTTTGAAAACATGAATGACTGGCTTTTGTTTGGAAAATCGCTGCTGATATTGAAACATTTCTTTCTCTTTGTTTTAAAAACCACTTATAAAGCATTTTTTTCCATTCTCAGCTTTCTGTTGTACGTATGAACTTTTTTATTAAATTTTCTTGCTTTATAATGCGGTAAGCCGAAGACTTATGTAACTTGAAATTCACGCAAATTGAATTTATGGTATCTCCACTTTTACATTTTTTTTAAATCTCTAATTTTTGAGAAATCGTTGGTTTTACCAACATATTGTTACGTTTTTACCTTTAAAAACGGGGTTTATTTCCTATAAATAAACCGGATACTTTTGATTGCAAATAAAAGCAGTTTAAGTAGTTTAAAATTGTAACAACTCTTTATTTACTTAGAATGTACAACAACAACAGATTTAAATAGTCACTCAGTGTCTTTATACACGTATATCAATTCGCAGAAATACACACACACACTTTATAATGTACAAGTATAAGACTGTTAACTCTAATAGCGCCTATTATCAACTCAACTCACGACTGCCAGCTCTGCCACTATTTATACACGCGCCATCTATCGGGAATCTTCTACAATGCTCTTAACGGACATACTAGTACATTCGAATTTCAGAGCCTTCGATGTCATTGCCAGCAGCCCAAACATTTAATGTTGCCATACTTACAAACAATGCCAATAAACATGATGAATGCTGCCGGCAATCGTTACAGACCGTTGAATTCAAATCGTCATTGCACATTCGTAACAATATTGTAAAACCAACGATTTCTCAAATGACACGAATAAACTGACCAATGACTCGAATAAACTGACAAAATTGAAGATCAAAATCAACCAAAAAGGTTAATATGCCAAAAGACAGGGATTTCCCTTTTTTTGGTTATAGACATTGTAATCAAATTTAAAACAAACAGATAACAGTCGCGAAAATAGAACCTGCTTTTCGTAAACTGTTGCGTTTATAGAACCTGCAATGTTAAAAAATAAGCCGTCGCGATAATCGGGTCGTCGCGATAATGGGTAGTCACGAATACCGAGCTTGCGCTGTATAGCGTTGCTTCTGTTTATTTGTATTCCATACTAATGAGATTTTCATTTGCTCGCGTATTGCACTGCTGTTGAATATGAATTTAAACAATAAACCATTTTTAGAACTTGTTCTAAAATAACTAGTTCTGAACACTTCAGATTCTGTAATGGAAGAATTCAAACCAGTTCTGTTCAATGATACTGTGATTCTAAAGCATTTCTATATGGCTTTTATAGAACCAGTTCACTGGCACTAGTTATACATTAGAGGCCTTATTCATAATCAATTTGTAAATTTATCAAAGGTTTATAAAACAAATTGTGTATAGAAATTCTGTTTTATAAACCTTTTATAAATTAATTACGAATCATCAACTTTTTTAAATCGGTTTAAAAACTTTTTTTGAAATTTTTTTTGAAAAACATTAAAGTTTCTGTCAAAAAATTGTACAAACGTATTGACAATATTGGAAATAATATGATATTGCATTCTGTATAAAAATATTTTTGCAATACCTTTTCAAAAATCAAATATGCTTATTTTTATACTCTTCACCTTCGTGAGAAGGGTATATATAAATTTGTCATTCCGTTTGTAATTTCCACAATATAATTTTCCGACCCTATAAAGTATATATGTATATTCTGAATCCTTATAGATAGCGGAGTCGATTTAGCCATATCCGTCTGTCTGTCTGTTGAAATCAATTTTCTGAAGACCTCAGATATCTTCGGGATCCAAATCTTCAATAATTCTGTCAGACAAGCTTTCGAGAAGTTTGCTATTTAAAATCAGCAAAATCGGTCCACAAATGGCTGAGATATAAGGAAAAAACCAGGACAACCTCGATTTTTTACCTATTTTTTTACGTATATCTGGATTACTAAGTCATTAATATAGACAATATGGATATCTAATGATAGATATTTCAAAGACCTTTGCAACGACGTATATAAGACCATAGTAAGTTGGGACAATTTTTAACCAGATTTTTTTTTTTCACCAAAAGTTTTTTTCGCTAAATATTAAAAAAAAGAAATTAAAAAAAAAAAATTTTAAATTTAAAAAAAATTCGAAAAATATTCGAAAAATATTTTTTTCCAAAAAATTAAAAAAGAAACAACTGGAAAAAAAATAAATTTTGTTTACCTAAAATTACCTAAAAATTTTTATTTTGAAGTATAGTTTGGTGAAGAGTATATAAGATTCGGCCCAGCCGAATATATCTCTCTTACTTGTTGATAAATATATTTCTTCTAAGGCATTCTACAAATGAAACAATACAAATTTCTCATCTGCTGCCTGAAACTAGTTTCATAGCACCAACTTCAAACAAAATTGACTGATGAAGGAACTAGTTCTAGAACTGTTTCATGTTGCTAGGGTGACAATTTCGAATAAAAATCATAATTTAGAGAACTGGTTCCTGGAGCATTCAAAATTAAGTGTTTATGAAAGAACTGTTCCAATGAATGTGTGTTTGTATGGTAACGCTTTTCTACAACAAGTTCCGAGGGTGAAAATTTTACGAAAGTGAAAATAAACGTATGTTCCAATTCGTAACGTTCTTGTTTTTCTTCTTCAGCTTTCGTAGAAACGTTCTGCTACAAAAACTTCACATGCCTTAAGGCGCAATTTAAAATGTTTTAAAACACAAAATAAATACATGTATACATGAAATATTTTAAAATTCTTCTTTTATTTACACATTTCTAACCATTAACTTATACTTTTTCTTTTGAAAGTGTAATTTTTGGTTTTTCTATAGTTCTCACACTCATATGAATTCGATGTCTATGACATACCTGACTGTTTTAAAACTGAAATGAAAATAAAATAGTTTAAAAAAAACTAACTAAAATTGAATTTAATAATTTTTAAATTTATTCTTTTCATACACACGACAACATTTATAATCATTATAGAAAAAAAAAGTAATGATAGTAGTTTGATTTTTATTCTTATTGAACTTTTATTTTGTATTAAGGGATTTTGTGCAATAATAAATTGTAATACAATTTGAAAATGAAGAGAAAATAAGACAAATCAAATCTATTTGTTGAAAATTGATTGTTTTTGTGACTTTTACAGCTTATTGGAATGTAAAAGAAATAAAAGGTCGAATTTTAAGTACGCTATCAAGCAGATAAACTTTGGGAAGTATAGAGCAAAAAAGTAGAGAAAAACTCAAACAAAAAATTAATCAAATACGAGAGTTGTTTTTGTTTGCACATAGTTTTTTTTTATTAATACATTCTCAGCACTTAGGTTTTTGACAACTGAGTTAGGTCTTTGACAGGAGAGTTTTCGCTCTATTTGTATTTCTCTATGTCAAACACATCCATGCTAATTTTCACTCAAGCGAGTGCTTTGAGTGAAAAGAAACTGCTAGAAAGTTCTAATACATGTTTGAGTGATAAAATGTTTGTTTTGTCAAAAAATTAGCTTGTTTTTTTTTTTTTTTACAAATTATTACAAATCTAAGATATCTATTGTAGGGCTTTTCGAAGACAAACACATTTTCATTTTGGCTGTTAAAAAAGCTTTCAAAATGTTGTAAATTTTCCATTACATTTGCCAATTTCATTTTGTTTGTGTTTCTTTTTCTGGAATTATTTTTCCTACTAAAAGTTTTGTAATCGCAACTGTGATTTATTTATTTTTAGGACAAACAGGCGAATGCTTTTCCTTCAGGCATGTGTATATGTGATGGCGATTTTATTAGAGGATGTTTTTTGCTTCTTTTGCTTGTTTTTGGCGTTGATTTCTTAAGATGACAATAAAAATAATTTGTATTACCAATAGTCGTTAATACGAATAAATAGACTGGCTTTTATTTGATATGGTTCATAAAATAAACGAATGATTTAAGCTTCAAATATGGAATTGATATTTAATGGAAGATTAAATTTGCCATATTGGATACAACGAAAAATATTACATGAGTTTTTCTTTAATGATTTTAAAATTTTGTTTTATGAAATTTTTTAGAAATGTATAATTGGTGTTTTTGAATAAAAAAGGTAAAAAAATATCTGAGAATAAAATTAATTGCTAATAAGATTTTTGATTTTTACTGCTAATTTTTTCTTTATAATATCCCATATTATAACATGCTTATTTTTAAAACTCTACACACAAAAAACTAAATTATCTGAACGCAATATTTAGAAATAGTCAAACTGAATGGTAATAGGCCCATTTACTACGCCCCTTTAAAGTTGCATTCAAATATCTAAGATCTGAACGCTTATTTTGATGTTTATAACGCTACGTTCAGCTGGTAATAGACCAAGCAAAAGTTTTTCTGAACGCAACATGTTAAAACCCAATCCTTTCTACTAGCAACCTGAACGTTTTGTTCAGATTTTTAGAATCAATCAAATAATTCTTCGCTGAACACACATTTAGCATAACTGAATACAAAATACAGTACAGTTCTTCATAGATACCGTAAAACGTGCCGTTCAGCATAGGTGGGATAGTAAAAAAAAAACTAAACGCATCATTCAAAATCTGAAAGAGACGTGGTAAAAATATTTTTAGAAAATTTTTTTAAAACTTTAATATTATTTCAATTGCCGGCCACGGGAAAAAAAACAACAAGTGTTAAGTTTTGACCGAATCTCATTTGTGTGTTGATTATTATAGTAAGTAGTTCATATTTTATATAGTGACATCCATACATTAACATTGAGCTTTGTTAGAGCAATTAAATTTCTATTGCCGGAGTTAGAAAGTACATATACCTACGTAGTCAATATTTAATAATTGTTTAACATAGAAGCAGGAATCGAGAATGAATTTCGTAAGAAGCCTTTTAAGAAGAGGAACAAGACAGACAAATGTATTGTTGCAAAAACCGAAATTATTGACATTTCAGTGCTTTAGTTTTCCTAAATGAAATTTTCAATTAAGATTTTAACATTTTAAAAGCGGCCACAATATTTTCTCTGTGTATTTTAGAATTCCTAGCAAATGTCATTGGTTGACTTTTGCACATAATGTTTTAATATTTTCTTGTTATGAAAGTAATATTTGAACATATTCATTCATACCTTTGTGGACATTTGTTCCTTTTTTTTGGCAATGATCCAAAAACTTGAAATGTAATTGTGTTACTGAAGGCAGTATAACTTTTTTTGTCATCTGAGTACAGAGACAAATCAATAAATATAATCCTGGAAAATGCCATCATTGACGGAAGAATGTTAACACCATCTAATTCTAAGATAATTGTCGATGACATATAAAGGGAATTTCCTCAAGAAGAGCAGGTTTCGATGAGTTTATAGAAATAGTTGTTTATGTAAAGATTTATGTATGAATAATGCTTGTAGAATATATTGAATAAATTTTTTCAATATTAAAAAAACATTCAACAATCGTTTATTTAATTTTCTGAACGCAACTGGTAAAATAATAAGCTTACGTTCAGTAATGAAGAAATTGAACGCATCGGATAAAATACTAAACTCTCGTTCAGTATTGCGAAAAATAAACGAATATAGTTAAAACCTGAACGCTCGTTTACTTTTGCACAAGCTGAACTCTATATAGTAAAAAGCTGAACGCACGTTCAACGTAAAGCTGAATGTTTATTCGGTTTTCTACTACAGGCATTCAGGATGCAAAAAACCTAATAAATATTCCGAAAAACTAAACGTTTGTTCAGTTTTTTACTATTCAATTTTTTCTGTGTAGCCATATTTAATAATAAACTTCTATTTCTATTCAAATTTGATAGACCTAATCATAGATAAATACACATAGATCGGAAACTCTCCTGTCAAAGACCTAACTCAGTTGTCAAAAACCTAAGTGGTGAGAATGTATTAGTAAAAAAACTATGTGAACACTCGTATGTGTGATTATTTTGAGTAATTTTTTTGTTTGAGTTTTTTTCTAGTTTCCGCTCTATGTATATTTTCTCTATGGACCTAATATCAAATTGTTTTAAAACTGCATAATTTCTTAAAAAATTTATAATAACACTGTGCATGAAATTGACACTTTTTTTCTGTCAAGAGGGGCACCCAGCGGGTTAAACTAATTCGACCACGCTGAATTCAGTGGTGCTAACCGTTTTTTTAGGTTAGCTCGTATTTTCGAGATATACCGTTATTTCGAAAATGGAGGAGGTTGCACAACATATATTCGCGTAACTCAAAAACGGTTTAGTTTATTGAATAAACTAAAAAAATCGAAAATCCACAATAAAATTACCTTTAAGCAAGACTCAACATTTTTTTAATCTGCGCATTCGTTTTAGAAATATAATTTTTTTTAGCAAAAAAAAAATATTTTTTTAGAAAAATTTTGAAATTTTTGTTTTTTAAAACGGCATAAATAATTGGAAAATGCAGCTACGCTCTTAATTTTTTCCGTTCACATAGAAAGCAAAGTTCCAAACAAAACAAGCCCTAAATGATTAAAATCTGTCCACAACTTTTGATTTTATTCTCAAAAGATGAAAAATTTTAGTTTTTATAATAACCACACATAATAATAAACTATGAATTATAATATATATGTATGTACAGAATGTTTTATTATTTGAAGTGAAGGAGAAAAATTTGCAAAAACCTATTTAAAATGTATATTAGGGTGACAGCCGATTTTTTTTTAGATTTCAAAGAGTGCCGGGTGGAATATTGTGACACTAGGTCTAAAAGATAAATACTGAAAATTTGAGCCAAATCGGGCAACGATTTCGGGACGCGCATCGAGGTCAAAGGTCAGATAACATATTTTAAGAAATATTAAAATTAAAGCTAATTTTTACTTAAAATATATCCGTATTTATATTCGTATGAGTTTTTGTCTTTGTAGAATTTGACCCAAAGGAGATATAGGTTTAATCTGAAAAATATTTTTTTGACTGTAATTTTCACTAATATAAATAAATCTACATATTTATGTAACATAATGAAGAATGTTAAGGAGTTTTACAAATTTATTTCATATAAATAGTAAAATTTTACATAAATCTGACCTTTGACTTCGATGCGCGTCCCGAAATCGTAGTCCGATTTAGCTCAAATTTTCAGTACTTATCTTTTAGACCTAGTGTCACAATATTCCACCCGGCACTCTTCAAAAATCGAACTCAAATTTTTTTCCAAAAAAAGAAAACTATACTTGTTGTTAATTAAAGTTTAAGTTTTTATTTAGAAACTTATTCTTCTTCCTCCTGCAGATTCCAGCAAATATCCCCTAAAAGCGAATCAAGTTTTTGCCACTATACCAGTGTTCGAGTCTGGCTGTTACTTGGTGAAACCTCTCGCCATGTTCATCAGACTCGGCTGGTGTTGTTCATTAATTTTTTCTGCATGACAAAATATGGCCTCTATGATTCTACGTGTTCAAGGTATAAAAACAGAATACGTTACGTAAGTTTTTTACAAGACCGATTTGTCCGCACAATAAAATACATATATAATAAAATATATATATAATTAACAATCACCAGCCGAATCTGATGAACATGGCGAGGGGTTTCACCAAGTAACAGCCATTCTCGAACACTGGTATAGTGGCAAAAAATAAAATAAATTATTCAAATGAATAAAATCAAAAATTGTGGACAGCTTTTAATTATTTAGGGCTTGTTTTGTTTGGAACTTTGCTTTCTATGTGAATGGAAAAAATTAAGAGCGTAGCTGCATTTTCCAATTTTTTATGCCGTTTTAAAAAACAAAAATTTCGAAATTTTTCTAAAAAAATATATTTTTTTTTGCTAAAAAAATTATATTTCTAAAACGACTGTGCAGATTAAAAAAATGCTAAGTCTTACTTAAAGGTAATTTTATTGCGGATTTTCGATTTTTTCAGTTTATTCAATAAACTAAACCGTTTTTGAGTTACGCGAATATATGTTGTGCAACCTCCTCCATTTTCGAAATAACGGTATATCTCGAAAATACGAGCTAACCTAAAAAAACGGTTAGCACCACTGAATTCAGCGTAGTCGAATTAGTTTAACCCACCGGGTGCCCCGCTTGACAGTTTTTTCAACTAGCATAGTGTAATTAATTGCAATCAAAATTCAAGCAAAATTAATTTCATTTAAAAATTCTCTTTAACAACGTACAAAATTGAAGCAATTGAAAAAAAATAAATAAAAAAGTACAAAACAATAAAATGCTCAATCATGCTAAAAATCATGTATAATTGAATGAAACATTCAATTTGTAAGTTAAATTGAAAGAAGAAACAAATAACAAAAATTATTTAACACAATAGAATTGAAATGGAAAGAAACGAAATGAAACATAAGAAAATCACATTTCATTTTGTTATGTTGTTGAAAAATCCACAAAATTAGACATACACAGCAATTTTTTAAAATAACAAACCTAATAAACCTGAAATTGTATCCAAAATGGGACATGAAAATAAATAAAAGAGAAACAACTGCAAATGACAAACGATAAGCTGCGACTATATGAGGCTGTACATTAAGAATATTCAAACATATTGAATAAGGCTAAGTTTTTTTCTTCATAAATCTTGTGCTTCTTTGATTGCTAAGCAACTAGGAACATCAAAACATAAAGAGCTGAGCTGTTTTATATATAGATGATAAGTCACAGTGAGCCGAGGAATTAAATTAATCTGTCTTAAAACTTTATATACAAAAATATTGGTTTTATAACAATTATAAAATAAGGAAACAATATGTTTAATTATGACACATGTAGTAGGGTATTAAGAAATATGTGCTTTCAACTTTTTCATTTTATTTTAAACAGGATTTTTGGTCTCGTATACGGACACTGGCACAAAAGTACCAACATCTATACATACAAACATACTTTTATACGAGTATTTAACCAATTATGAAAGTAAAAATCATACACATACTAACATATACACAGAGCCAAATGTATTGTTGCAAAAACCGAAATTATTGACATTTCAGTGCTTTAGTTTTCCTAAATGAAATTTTCAATTAAGATTTTAACATTTTAAAAGCGGCCACAATGTTTTCTCTGTGTATTTTAGAATTCCTAGCAAATGTCATTGGTGCAAAAGTCAACATAATGTTTTAATATTTTCTTGTTATGAAAGTAATACATATTTGAACATATTCATTCATACCTTTGTGGACATTTGTTCCTTTTTTTTTGGCAATGGTCCAAAAACTTGAAATGTATAAAAATTTGTTGTGTGATTTTAGAAGTAATTTTCATTGGTAAATTTTAGGAGTATAGAAGCCAAAAATATACAAGGTGGCGCAAAAGTAATCCTCCTATCAGAAAATGCTATAAATTTTGGCCCCTAATGTCAGTTCTGTTTTGACATTTGTGTAGTAAACACATGCGAAATACACGTTAATAAACAATGCTATGCTACACTGCTCCAGAACGCGGAATATTGCTGACTATTTATTTGACCAATAATCGGCAAAATTTATAGCATTTTCTGATAGGAGGATTACTTTTGCGCCACCTTGTATAAATTGAAAAATATTTTTGACATTCATACATATGTACATAAATTCGTTGTAATTGTGAAACATGTTGTAATTTAATAAATAAAAATGTTAGTGCTGAAAAGTTCATCAAGTAGTCCATTATATGAAAGATTATTCGAAGGAATTTCTTTTAAATAAACCAAAATATTTTTTTCAAAAAATAAATTTTTTATAGTGCATTTTTACATTTATAAAGAACTTTTTCAAAAATCCCTATTCTTATTTTTTTCTTTCTTTTTTTTTTAAATTTCATTTATTTTTTATCGAGAAATTTAATTTAAAAAATTACTTGAATTTTTTTAAACCCATAAAAATTTTAATCCACTGTAACGTATAAGCGATATTAATACAAACACAATAATAATACTCCTAATTATAAAGTGTTATATAAATGTTGCATACTTTTGGGCATAAAATAATTTCTGTTTGCAACTAATTCACAGTATCGTATTCATATAATGAAAATATTAATCATACGTACAGTAAACAATTCATATAAGGGGTTTTTTCAAAAAGAACTTTGTTTTCAATTGTTGCAGCAACAACAACATGATAGTTTTGAAATTTAGTTTTTTGACGTATTCGTAGTAGATGCGTTGGCAATTGTTATAATGAATTCAATTTCGTTCGGAAATCACATTAAAATAATTAAAGTCCACTATGAAAATTGTGGTTCTGTTAAAGTTACATTTCGTAAAATTCGCCTCATGGCAAATTTTGCGTAAGGATTTGGCTTTGAAGCCTTAAAATGTTCAACTGGTGCAGAAATTGAAGCCGACCGACCATTCACATCGCCGTAGATTCGCTTAATTCATGTAGGAACAACCCGCTGGTTTTTCTGAAAAAATCAAACGAATTCAAACGAATCCCATTTTCATTTGTCAGGGTATGTCAACAAGCAAAATTGCCGCATTTGGGATTCTTTCAGCGTGGTCGTGGTGGACATTTGCCAGATATCACTGTCGAACTTTTCTCTTCGTAATACAATAACAATTTTAATCATCTTCATCTAAATGTTTTGTTTTATTTTGTTCTTGTTGAAATACCCTTTACAATTTTTACAGGAAATATTCACAAAAATGTTCTTAAACAAATAATTTTTCGAAATATCTAAATATTTTTTATAATTTTATGTATTTAAAAAAACTGAAAATATATTTCTTCTTGCTCTTAGGTGCTTTTAATAACATTTGATCTTTAGTATTTATGACTGTACTCATCTTACAAAATCTTTCTATCAACAACAAATTAAAATAAAAATTAAAGAGGCCGAACAAAGCTCGATTAATGATAAAATTTTCATTTGATTTGGTTCATATTCCAATAAGTCGTGTGGAAATTAATCCAAATCAAAGCTGTTTTAACTAAAAAAGCAAGACCGACCATTCACATCGCCGTAGATTCGCTTAATTCATGTAGGAACAACCCGCTGGTTTTTCTGAAAAAATCAAACGAATTCAAACGAAACCCATTTTCATTTGTCAGGGTACTGCATAATAATAAGTTACTGCATAATCACACTAAACATTTAGAGGAAGTCATTAAAAGAGATTCACAAAAGTATAAATAATATTTCGATAAAGTGGCTGAGAATACTTATAACGTGAAGAGCAACTGAAAGTTCCAAAATAAAAAAAAAAAATATATATATATTGTGTAGGGCAGTAAAAGATGTGCGAAACAAAGATAAATAACGTGAAAGAAAAAAATAAGTTTGAGCGTTGCACCTCCAAGCAAATATAGGTAAAGGAGACGGAAATTGCAGAGAACTTCACGAAAAAAGTTAAAGTTATTGAATGACTATTTAAAAAATGTATCGAACCAGCAAATGCTACATAAATGACCCCTGGAATGACTTTGGGATTAGATACAGTTGTTGAAGAGATAAAAACCTAACGTACAAGCTGCCAATTTAAAAACAAATTAATAAATTTATTATGGTTTGCAAAACAATTAAATTGTACTATTTCGTAACTTCTCATGAAAAAGATGCAGTCGATGGACTGGAGACTTGCTGTAGTTGGATAATAATTTCTTTCTTTATTTGACTAATCGGTATTTCGAACTTGATGAAAATTTTAACAAGAACACTCTCAATTTATTCTATTTTAATATAAAACAAAATTTCTTTAATGTATTAAGTTCCAATTCATAACGAATTATATTTTTCATCTCGTTCGTGATACCATGTTTATTGCTAATATATGTATAGGAAACAACTAATCAGCACAAAACATTGTGCTACAAATATTGTATAAAAAATTGTAAATAAGAAACAATTTTTTATTTGTTCACTACAAAGGCGTGAGAATGTCGCGTTCGGAACAGAGGAATGTTCTATATGTTTATAAAACTAGTTTTTCCAAAATAGATTTTGTATGCACATCTGTTCATAATAAAAGTAATTAAAAAAATCAAAGTTTTCACTAAAATAATTCGCATGATATCATAATTTCATAAAAAATAGTATGAATAATTACACTGTCCAACAAATGAGACTTTTTCATTGGAACAGAACAGTGACCCTATAATTCTGTAAGGGCATGTTAAGTAGATTAGTTTTGTAGAATAAACTTATAGTTCAGCTGGTCTGAATATTTTTTTACAGTCGGTCAAAGTTTTCATTTTTTGATCGAAGGGAGCATTGTACTTATTAACTGAAAAAAATGTTGTAAGTTAATGTCTGAGAGAATTCTTATTGCCAGAGTTATATTACGGAATTTGTGGAAGATCTTAACTCTCTATCTCCTCTCTTTTGGGGTAAATTTGACCCTTATTTCGAGAAAATCCAAAAACCTGTTTTCATAAAAGACATTTAAGGATTAAAATATTCTACGAAAATGTTTACCGGAAATTTTCAGTGGGGATTACCAAACATACAAAAGTTGTAAATAAAGCCCTTTACAATTAATTAACAAAAATACACGCAACATCGGGTTTCACATTTAAAAAAAAAAACGCTAAAAATCAAATTATGATCCGAATGAGCTGAAATTTAAAATATAAATAGTCCTTAAGGAGATCTAGAAAAAATGTATACATATATAAGTTATTTATTTAATTCTGCTCGTTCTTTTTTTTGGTTTTTTAGATATGGCGGGCCTATAGAGGGTCGACATTTTTGTTGAAAATATCAGCTATTTATACCCTACACCACCATAGTGGGGAGGGTATACTGTATTTGTGCAGATGTTTGTAACGCACAAAAATATTAGTCTAACACCCACCTTAAAGTATACCGATCACTTTCTGAGTCGATTAAACGATGTCCGTCCGTCCGTCCGTCCGTCTGGCTGGCTGGCTGGCTGGTTGTCCATGTAAACCTTGTGCGCAGAGTACAGGTCGCAATCTTAAAGATATTTCGACAAAATTTGGTACATGTCATTTGTTCTGCCCAAGGACCAAGCCTATTGAAAATGGCTGAAATCGGTTCATTATTTCACCTAGCCCCCATACAAATGTCCTCCCGAAATTGGACTTTATCGGTCATAAATGTTTAATTTATATATGTATCTACACAAGTTTTTCACCAAATAAGTTTTATATATACAAAATTCATGTCACCAAATTCTATTATTATCGGTCCCGTACAAGGCCTGCTTCCGATAATCACTTTAACGATCATAAATCTCCTAAAAATGTTGGTATACACATAAAATGCAACATAAATAACTTTCATATAGACATTAATTGCACCACCTAATTTCATGGTGATCGGTTCATAATTGGTCATAGCTCCCATATAAGGCCCACTTCCAAAAATCTCTCACGAATATAAATTATTAAAATTTTGAAAGAAAAATTTTTTTGCTCATTTACTTAGTGTAGGGTATTATATGGTCGGGCTTGACCGACCATACTTTCTTACTTGTTTTGATATGAAATTCTGAATAAAATCAAAATAACTTGCCAATAGTTATCTTGTACCTATATAAAGTTACATGCATCAAAAGTTGGAACAAAAAGCCGTAGTTTTTACGTTTTTTCACAAAAAAGTCCCTATATTTTTTCTTTTGTAGAAACAAATTTTCTTCGGGACTATATAAAACCTGTATATGATCCAAAAAGAGAACCTAATGTAAAAGAGTATAAAGTAAAACTTGGCTAACTAAACCGGACCCAGTTGCCCCAACACCTATCCAAACTTTGCCAATTAAAAAAAAAAAAAAAAATTAGGTTTGAGTAAAAAGTTCCAAAAAGGAAAATCACTGATCCTCGAAAAAACTCCATGCTTGTATAGCCCTGCATCCTATTTAAATGCGTACAAAGTTATTTTATTATCACACGGTAAATGACATCACAGTGGGCACTTTTCTAAAAAACTCAGTTTTTGGCGCACATTTTCCCCGTTTTAGGAATTTTGGTATTTGAAAATAAAAAATTTCAAAAACTATAATTCCGTTGATTTAAGAATATTTAGATCTGCATTATTTCCAAATATTATTAAAATATCTTTAATCGTTAAAATGGTATATTAATTCAAATTTTATATTTTTGTTCATGGAAAGTCCCTATATTATATTTTTTAGTTTCTAAGGTAAATGACATCTTAAAAATTCATAAAATTATTTAATTCCACTAAACTGTTAATCTTTAAGTCCTAAGGTTTTCACTAATACTAACTACTTATACAAAAACTTTACGTTTATTCATCAGGAGCTCCACAAACCTTGCTGCCTTTTGAATAATTTCAACGTTTTTTTTATACATTACTATTTAATATTGAGAAAAACCCAATTGAAATTCAGAAATCGATATTAATATTGTAGATATTGCAAGTGCTATCGAAAAATAAAATTTCTTGACATTACTTAGGATAATTGATTTTTTTTTTTTAAATTTTGAAGACCCGAGGCATAGGGTAACATAGAGACGAGACGTAATTGTCAAAAACCTATCTCTTGCAATAACAAAATACATGCTATTCTATGTATTTTGTTGTTGTATGAGGCATAGGATTTGTTGTATTTTTGTTTGACTAATCGGAGTGTCTCGTCTCTATGTATAATTCTCTATGACCCGAGGTGAGAAACATAGGGAAAACGTCCACTAGCCCCCATTCGAATCCCATGTAAATACCAATAAACTCAAAAGAACTCACCAATGACTATGTGAAATTTCATTAACATATCTCTAATAGTTCACAAGCTACTGTATTATTTTCAAAATAAAATGATTTGACTAAATTTTTGCAGTTTAAGAATTTATGCTTTTTTAATAACAAGAAGCATAAAAAGCCCTGCTTTTCTTAATAACTCACATTTGCCATTTAGTTCAAAATTAATGAAACAAATGACTTATACATTTTGTTAATTTTCTACACGTTTTGCCTAAAATCAATTTTGATTGTACAATTTCTCTATGATGCTTTGTGGATTTTGAGTATGGTGTGCGTAAGTGAGTTTTAAAATCGGAAACGGAAATAATTGTAAAACAAATTGTTATGTTTGAATTTTGTGAGTGTGTAACTCTATGTGGCATACAATCACAATAAAGAGTAATAGCTAAGGAGTTTTTAACTGCAGCCAAGCTTAAATATTGTACTATATTCCTACATTTCTGACATTTCTCTAAAAAATAATAATAATTGTAAAATACTTTTACCTACATGCATTAGTATTTTTGTATATGTATGAGTAAGTTTATGTATTTGTGTTAGTTCTACCATTTACAAAATGTTTTATTCTGGTTTTAGAGAAAAAAAAAAAACAGTTTTTGTTTTTTTTTTGACAAAAATCTTCTTATAGTTAGAATTTTATTATGCAAGTCAGGTTTCATGCTTGTGCATGATTATTTTCTTTATGTGCATAGAGGTTTGTGTACGAAGGTGAAAAACAAAATACAAACTGAAAATTTCACTTCTCTCTTATTGGCAGTTTAGTTGTCAAATAAAAATGCTTTTGATTCTTTCATGATTTTTTTTCTTACAAAAATTATTGTTCTCGTGAGGTTTTTTGGGTTATTACGCTTATTTTTTTTTATTTGTTCCATATGTAATATAATTTTATGTTAGTTTAGTTGAGAGAAGGTTTTTTTTTTTTGGGGGAATTTTACAGTTATTTTAAATTGAAATTTACTTTTAGAAAATTCATAAATTTTGGCTTTTATGTGTTATGCGTATTGGGAATATAACGATGTACTTATCATAAGTTATAAGCCATTTTGGTAGACGAGTAATTGCTAATGATTGTATGTAGAATGCGGACTATTACAAAAATTTTGTAAATATATACAGTGAGTGACAATACAATGGGAACTTTTTTGAAAACTCTATGCCCTAAAATCAGTTTTCATAAATATTGTTACGTTTTTACCTTTTAAGAATGGGGTTTATTTCCTTTAAATAAACCGGATACTTTTGATTGCAAAGAAAAAGCAGTTTCAGTAGTTTAAAATTTGTAACAATTCTTTATTTATTTAAAATGTACCACAACAGTAGCACAAATAGTCACTCAGTGTATATTTACACGTTTATCAAGCAGTTGATGTTAACTCTAACAGCGCCTATGATAAACTCACTCACGACTGCCACCTCTGCCACTATTTATACACACGCCATCTTTCGTTGATCTTCTTAACGGACAAACTAGAACATTCGTATTCTAGAGCTTTCGATGTTAATTATAGCAACTTAACCTTTTAGTGTTGCCATACTTACAAACAATGATAATAACCGCATGATATCAACATTGTTGATAAGTAGAAGCTTCTACTGATGGACGTGTTTATAAACATGATGAATGTTGTAGGCAGTCGTTATAGATTATTAAATTCAAATCCCTATTGCACATTCGTAACAATATATATAAACTTCTAAGATATATTCAAATTTATTGGGTTTTCTATTAACATATGGGCAATTCCACGAGAATGACTACCACGACTGAAAAAACAAAAACACTTGAAACTTTTTTTCAAGATGATTTAAATAGGAGAAAACACTAAAATGTTACTATGTGAAAGTATTTAGAGCTCATTACAACATATTAAGTGCAAAAATAATAGTTTAAACTGTCTATATTTAATTTTTTTATTTAATTCGTATGTTTAGGCTAAAATTGCGGCGAAAACTAAGCCATCAATTAGCATGTAGTATGAAATTAATTTGAATCTGATTGTTCTTTTGCTATTATCAAATTATTTATTGAAACCGAATGTATATTTTCTATTTACAGAATATACATTGTTTTACTATATGAGAAAAATCTGTCAAGTCAGTATGTCACGTACGATATTAAATTTTATTTATTATAAAATCATCCAAAGATTATTTTTATTTGAATATGACGGATTGTAAAGGAAAAATATTTGGTTTAGTGTAAGAAATTAATAGAAAACATAACGCATCTCACGATTCGCAAATTTTCACATATTTCTACATGTACCTCAAAACTACTTCCGTTTTATGTCACGTACGATATGCCTTTATTTCGCTCTATATTTTGGACAACAGTGTTTCGAAAGAACTTATTATTTTTTTAAAATATAGTACACTCTGAATGGAACATAAAGACCAAATTATTTTTCAGATTCTCTTATTTTTGCAAAATCTATTCCACTCTATAGACGTACAAATGTCACGTACGATGATATGGAATTGCCCATATATGTCCAATTCTATTAATATATATGTCCAAAAACGCATTTTTCCTAAACTTTAATGCTCATAAACGCTGAAATTTACTATTGTCCAATTCACAAGCGGTGTCCAATTTTTCTCTCTTATAGCTATACTGATATGGCCGCACAACTAAGGCGTCTCACCTAGATACCAGAGACAGCCGGGCTGAAAATCAATATAAGAAAGACCATAATGATGTGAATAAATTCTGTAAACTTGAATCCCTTTCTAATAAATAATGAAATATTAGTAGAATTTGAAACACTCTGTTACCTTGGAGCTGTTATAAACCGAAATTGTATGCCGAAAAACAATCTTTGGCCAGCTCAGTAAAGTATGGAAATCGTATTCAATATCACGCCGTGTTAAAATCAACATTTTCAACACCAACGTAAAATCAACTCTGTTATATGGTTGTGAAACTTGGAACGTTGCGTTCCGAGAAATTAAAGGATGGGTTAGCCGACCGTAGTGTAATGTATCCTTAACGGAACAGCTGATCGTTTTTATTGTGTGTGAAATAGTTAGAGCAGTTATAGTGATAAAATGTAACGTAACTGTAACGTCTGAACCTGTTAAAAACGTAATTTCATTACGTTTCTACTTGACATCTGCTAACAGAGTTGATTTTCAAAAGCAATTAAATTAAAAAATACTTATTTTTTTAAAAATAGCACACAATATTGCTTTTATATTTTATTATTTTATATAAAATCATGGTAAAAAATTATTATTTTTTAATTTTTATGTCAAATTCGTGTTGCGAATTTTTAAAGTTCTATAATCGCACTACAGTGTTACGTTATGTCAACATTACGGTTACATTCCATCAACCGTCGGCTAACCCAGCCTTAACACTTTGCAAGTTTTCTTAAATAAATGTCTCCAAAGAGTTGTACGAATCTTCTGGCCACGAACCATCTCAAACAACAATCTGGGGGCAGAAACACGTCAAATACCATTGTGTGTGAAACTGGATTGGATACACACAATATATGTGCCGACCAGCACATATATTGTGAAAGCAAACTGATAGCAAGGCTAGAAAAATCCATAAAAGCTGGAGTGAAGTAAATACTATTGCGATGCACAGATGGAAGAAGTTTGTTGTGGCCCTATGTTTCTTATTGGATCGAGGAAAATATATATTTATACAAAGATTCTTTTTTTTATAACAAATTTTATTTTTGTCAAAAAAATCGAATTTTTTCAAGGGTCACCTCGATTTTAGGATATAGTTTGTTAAAACCTTTTTAACAACAGACTTACGTTTTTGATTCTCAGTTAGCTATCTAGTTATCATCCATGATTAAAGCGATCATACTCTTTTGTTAATGACATATATAAGTATGTAGTAAACGAAGCATACTTATATCAGTTACGTTTAAATTTGAAATCATTCAACCGATGAGCTTCAAACCGGTTTTATTAGAAAGGAAATTTTGTGAAGATGATGTTAGACACCTAAAATACTGCATTAGATCCATTCTTGAAATTTTGTATGTACACGCAGAAAACAATATAGTTGTGCATGTTTACTGTAACCATTTCAACAATTTTAACAGTATTATAGTCACAGTAACTATATATATGATTGTGGTGACAATAATACGATTCACATGATTGTATATGTTTGTGACAACCATTTATATGATGAAGGACTTACCATATTATGTTGCTCTCGGCTTATGGATATCATAATCTGAGACAACATATTATGATAAAATAATTCATCATATAAATGGTTGTCACAAACATAAACTTGTTTACTGTAACCATATATATGGTTGATGCAATCATGTGAATCGTAAACTAACCATATTATTGTTACCACAATCATATATATAGTTACTGTGACTATAATATTGTTAAAATTGTTGAAATGGTTACAGTAAACATGCACAAATGTTTTTTCTGTGTGTAGTCACCTCTCCTGATGTGTAGATTATCTAACAAGGGAGGGAATTTAAAGGTTAAAATCAGTATATCTACATCTCCGGAACTAATATAGCTAGCATTAAAACTCCCACTTAGTCTGAATTACTGCAAAAACTATTAAGAGGATAAAACGGGCGAAAACAGAGATTTGGTACTTTTTTGTATCACATATACAAGAAATAAAGTTTAAATAGAATTGTAGTCCTTCTAAAAAAACTCAAATCGACTTTGGAACTATTTTGAAATTTAAAATTGATCCCTTATTTTGGTACTTTTTTTGACAAACTCCTCCATTAATAAAGAATTTTTGGATTCCGAAATTTTGCAATGACGTTACTCTCAAGAAAATTGCAAATTTGTGTCTTCTTTACATAAATGTAAAACAAAAAAAAATTTTGATTTGTTATTGAAAATTCCCAAAAATATTTTTCAAAAATTCCAAAATTTAAATTGTTTGAAATTTTGCATAAATTTGAAATTGAAAAAAATTTTGATTTGTTTTTGAGAATCCCACACTTCCCAAAATTTTTTTTCAAAAATCCCAAAATTTTAATTTTTTGATATTTGAAACTACAACTTAGTTTATAAATTCTCTTTGCAAAATATTTAAGAACATATTGGGGCATACAACTGAGGTTTTAATTATTTGAAAACAGCTATGCGATTAGAGAAAATTTTGCATAAATTTGAAATTTACATAAAAAATAAGTCCACTTCGTTAGGCTCTCATCCTAGTGCTTTGATTTCGTTTTACTTTTTTCGAAAAAAATTACTTTTGTAATATTTGTTTTTTTTTTTCAATTTAAATGCACATAATTTTTGGCTCAGTGTTGATTTTAAAATAATTATTTTTTGCGAAAGAATACTTATGAATTTGCTGTATATTAAGAAATATATATTTTAAAAAATTTGCGAGAGATTTGGATCCGCTAATAGCAAAAATCCACACTAAGGTAATTAAAACAAGTAAGAGAGCTATATTCGGCTATACCGATCGACTCAGCATCACTTTCTGAGTCGATTAAACGATGTCCATCCGTCCGTCCGGCTGGCTGGCTGGCTGGCTGGCTGGCTGGTTGTCCATGTAAACCTTGTGCTCAGAGTACAGGTCGCAATCCTTAAGATATTTCGACAAAATTTGGTACATATCATTTTTTCTACTCAAGGGCCAAGCCTATTGAAACTGGTTGAAATCGGTCGATTATTTCACCTAGCCCCCATACAAATGTCCTCCCGAAATTGGACTTTATCGGTCATTAATGTTTAATTTATATATATATCTACACAAGTTTTTCTCCAAATAAGTTTTATATATACAGAATTTATGTCACCAAATTTTATTATGATCCGTCCATAATTAATCATAGCTCCCATATAAGGCCTGCTTCCGATAATCACTTTAACGAGCATAAATCTCCTAAAAATGTTGGTATACACATAAAATGCAACATAAATAACTTTCATATAGACATTAATCACACCACCTAATTTCATAGTGATCGGTCCATAATTGGTCATAGCTCCCATATAAGGCCCACTTCCGAAAATCGCTCACGAATATAAATTTTTGAAAGAAAAATGTTTTTGCTCATTTACTTAGTGTAGGGTATTATATGGTCGGGCTTGACCGACCATACTTTCTTACTTGTTTTTTTTTTAATTGTTTTTCAATATTTTTTTTTTTAATTTTAAAAATAATTTTTTGTTTTAATTTATTAGTAAAAAAAAAAAATTATTTTTCCCGATTTTGACCCATTGTAGATCCAAATTTATGAACATCGTTGCAATGGACTTTGAAATATCTGTCATTTGATATCCATACTGTCTATAATAATGATTTAGTAATCCAGATATTGATAAAAAAAAATAGGCCAAAAATCGAGGTTGTCCCGGTTTTTTCCTTATATCTCAGCCATTTATATTTTCTCGATTTTAAATAGCAACCGAGCCGGGAGAATTCCCGATAAATTTATGTATCAATCATGTTTATAAGTTATTTGGGGTCTACGGAAAGTTGGTTTCAACATACAGACGGACATTGCTATATCGTCTTCGGTATCTATAACGATCTAGGATATATATACTTAGTGGGGTCGCAAATGAAAAATTTAGAAATTTCCAACGGAACGAAAAACTTATATTTACCCTTGCCACTCATGGTGAAGGGTGTAAAAACAGAAATTTTAATTGCGAGTATCTCGTAAACTATTAGAGATTCTAGCAGATTCTACAAAAATTTTGGCATAATTTTTAATTTTTAATATACCCGAGATACCCAACTTTGGGGTGTTGAGGCTCTGACCCCTCCTCCTTAGTTCTTAAACTCCAAATTCAAAACTTAAACTCATCTACTCATCCTCTATAGTCGAGGTAAATTTGGGACATTTAAAATCGGACTAGTTGAAGATTTATTTCCACTTTTTTTCATTTCCTAAAAATTTGATGCAAAATTATTAGCTATTTTGCCAAAAACACATAAGAAATAATGAAGATTAAATATCAGTTTCATAGATTTTAAAAGAATACACAATTCTTAAATTTTATTCTATTTTTATCTATTAATTGCATATTTGAATAGGTCTCCATTATATTATCAACCACGGCATATACATAAAATTTTACATTAAACATTATTTCCTTGTAAAACTTAGTAACTTTTTAACTTTTATTTTATTTGTTTTACAACGATTAATAGCTAACTATAGTTTAGAAATTTAATTTTACAAACATCAGAGAATTTTGTATTCTCAACTTAAACTATAAAATTCTTTAACATTGTTTAGCTTATGTTTGCAGCTGTTAATAGTTGTTTATAAAATTCTATTAAACAAAAGACAATCTTAACTTTAAATTAAATTTGGTTGCGAAATTGACTATTTTTGCTCTGTAAGACAAGGAAAATAAGAGACCAAAAACAACCAAAAAAAATATTATAGCTAGTAAGTATAAACTTTCAACTTTAACCCAAAACACCAAAACCGCATATATATATACACTCATAAAACTCAATTGAACTTTATAACGTACGTAAACTATATACAAAAAACTAAAGTACAAATAAGTGTCTGTAGGGGGTCATGTAACAGTGTTGAAGAAGGAAATGTGAGTACAAGTTATTTACAAGATATGTACGAATTTGTGGTACTTTTAATGGTATTTTTTTTCAAAGGATTATGAACATTTAAAAAAAAAATTAGCTTGAAAAGGACTTAATAATATATTTTGGATAAAACAAGTACTTACAAAAGCTAGTTAGAATTTTTCAATCGTGAAAAAAATCACACACAAAAACAGAAGGTAGAAGGTAGAAAATTTAGTTTTAAATCACTCTTAGTCCCTTTGATCGAAGAAGACAATATTCACTGTAATTTATGTGAAATAATAGCTGAATTTTATTTTGATATCAACATTTAAAGTGGATTCTTAAAGTTTCGCTGATTTTTAAAAATTTTTAAACTTATTTTTACCTATTTCTCAATTACTAGGTGACGCACATATGCAAAATGCATATCAATTCAATTAAATTTTACTATGACGTATATAACGCCTTAGAATTTCCGACAGCCAATGGGTGAGTTTCGGGAAAAATATTGTATAATCCGAAATTTTACTAAGTCATGTATATTTTATACTTTTTGGATTTTCGATGCTCTCAAGATCTAAAAGCCAAATGCTGAAAACTTGAGCAAAACCGAATAACTTTTAGAGATTGTAGAGTTGGGGTTATACCGCTCTTTTCAGCTCAGCTTATTCAAATGAACTATGTCGCTCTTTTAGCTCATTAGTTCAGTATGTTGCATAATGACCATCTCTTTTTGTGAGTAGCATACGATCATATACATAACAAACTCACATTAGATTTATTTTTGTTGAGCTCAACACTCAATCTTCAATGTTTAAGGACTGAGATCGTAAAATTCTTAACACACGTTTTTCATTAAAACTTTTAACCCAAGTATTATTTGATTTTCTTTTTTTTATCAATTTACCTTTGTAAAGCATGTCAGTTATTATGTTTAATGTCAATTATGTTCATTTGTTGTTAATCTGATTGAAATGAGTGACCAGAAAAAAAGTGCGTATTAAAATTATTAAATATTTTCAACAAAACCCTACTTGGTCCTACAAAAAGTTGGCCAAACATTCAAAGGTCTGCCGTCAAACTGTTTCCAATGTTATTAAACAGTACCGGGAGAACTTGTCCGTTGATAGAAAACTTGGTTCAGGTAGAAGGAATGGTCCACATGATGCTTCTAAAGCCAAACAAATAGAAAGCATTTTCAAACAACACCTCCGGTAGGAAACCAGCGCGGTTAGGTCAGTACTCGGATTATTTGGTACGAAAAGTTAAAGCCAATGAAGTTTTAAAAACATACTAGGCTCAAAAAGTTTATAACAGGAATGCTGCTAAAAATTTAGAGGCCAAAAACAGAGTACGGAAATTGAAGTCAAATTTTATACAAAAAATATACCTGCTACATAATGGATGACGAAATGTACTTATGGACATTTTTTCGCAGCTTCTGGGTAAATTTTTTTATGTTGCAGATGCTCGAGGGAATGTTGAAGAAAAGTTTAGGATCCAAAAGCAGACAAAATTTCCCAAAAAGTTCTTGGCATGGCAAGCAATATGCAGTTGCGTCAAAAAAGCCAAACATTTGTTACATAGGGCTCTATAAATACCGAAATTTACATCAAAGAATGTTTACAAAAAAGGATGTTTCCATTCATAAGAGTTCTTAATGTGTCCACTTATTTTTGGCCTGATTTGGCATCTGTCACTATGGTAAGCGATGTCTTGAGTGTTACAAAACCAATAATGTGGTATTTGTACCAAGAGAGGCAATTCCCCCAAACTGCCTGGAGCTGAGTCCAGTGGATAGATATTGGGATCTTGTTAAAGGAGAATGGAAGAGCACAAAAAAGGTGTCCAAAAGTGTGGTAGATTTTAAACAGAGATGGACTATCTGTTCGAACAAAGTGACTTAAAGCACTATAAAAACCATAATGGAAGAGTTTTCGAAAATGGTTCAAAATTTCATCATTAGTGATTAGTACTATAAAAATATATATATATATATTTTTTTTTGTAAATTGTAACAATAATTTCAATCAAATAAAAAAAGATTCAAAACTGTAAGTTTAGTGGTTTCATTTTTATTAACATGTATGTATGTTAAACATTTTTCGATCTCAGTCCTTATATGATATAGAGTATAAGCGAAGGAATTTTACAGCATTGACAAGTGAAGTGAAGCATGAGATTTATTGAAGACGACAAAATCAATGTGCTTGTGCAGCCTTTTAATGAATACTGAAAGAAATATGTGCATAATACAAAACCGCTCAGAATGATGAATGATTCACTTCGCTCAGTTGAGTGTAAAGTTCAATTGAACTAGGTCATTCATAAACTACATAACTCTAAGAGGTTGAGCATTTTATTTGATGTTTCGAGTTTTGTGTTAAAGTAGCAATATTTTCCAAAATAATATTGAACGAGTCGGATTTCGTTTTAAATAACTTATATGTATGTTTTGAAGGGTGCATATCTGTCATGTATTCTCACTTAGTTATTAAACATTATAGTGTAAACAACAAAGGTTTTTTTTTGCTTCGAAAATGTCGAATTTTATACCAACGAATCGTCATAGGCGAGAAGTTTAGCTTTACTTTTTTAATTAGAAAAAAGGTGTAGCTGATACTCACCAAAGCTTATATTGAATGTGTTCCATCAGTTTCATCGTGCGAGATATGGTTTGTGCATAACAGAAGTGGTGATTTTGACAAGGAAGACGAAGATCGCAAAAAAGTAAGAGGCCTTATTGCATGAAGATTGCTGTCCAGCTCAATTGGGAGCTACTCAAGCAGCAATTTAAAAACGTTTGCGAGCAGCAGGATTCATACAAAAGCAGGGAAATTAGGTACCATACGAATTGATGCCGAGATACATTGAATGACGATTTTCATGTCCGAAATGATGCTTGAAAGACTGATCCATTACGATAATCCGATGCGTAAAGAATCGTATGTGAATTTCGGCCAACCAGCTGATATCTGGCCAGACTATGGAAACTCTACCGAACGCATCTGATTAGTTTGAAACGGGAATTGTCGAAAAATTACAGAATATGCGGCCAGATATAAAACCGTAATACTCCATCATGACAACACTTGGCCACATGTTGCAATACCTGCTAAAAACTATTTATAATGAAGTGATTTGGAAGTTTAAACTCACCCGCAATGTAGATCAGACCTTGCCCCGTCCAACTACTGTTTGTTTTGATCGATCTTGGCCTCAAAAGATGAGCAGTTATTTTGGCTTGGAATCCATATGTTTCCAGAAAGATGGGAAAAAGTAATAGCTAACAATGCTCACTACTTTGAATAAATTTATATTGTACAAATGTTTCAAAATATAAAAAAAAAATAATATTGAACAAAATCCAATTAATAATAGATTTTTATTTAATTTACCCATGAAATAAATATTAAGCGATGCTCACAAAAGTTGATAGAAAGATTTAGGTTCATATAAAACTAGCTTATGTCCAATTTAATCACGATATTAATTATTAGAAGACAATTATAAATGTTCAAGTCTTGTATGACCTTGTATGAGTACTAGGGACAATTGTTGGCGGATTTTCACTTTACAGTATAATTCCAGAGAACTAATTTCTGCAACATTTTTCAGGATTACCGCATAATCAAAATATTTATGAATGTTCCCTGTGGTTATAAGGGGCTTGATGAAATCGTGGACCTATATTGCCTTTATTTAAAACCAAACAAACCTTATCAACAGAGAGTATTTTTGGAAAATTTCAGCTAACCAGCTCCTTTTGTTTGGGCCCTATAGTGTGTTTAATAGGCAGGCAGACGGACATAGCTAAATGGTCTTATAATGTTTTCACACTGAGTGGTTTTAATGCAAATGTTGGTTTTATCGTTAAAACCGTTATTAAAACCATCTTAAAACCTTTTTTGAATTGGTTTTAAGTAGGTTTTATGAAATACAACCTTGTTTTCGATGTACTAAATTCAGTGCTACCAACATTAAAATGTTAAAAACAGCTGATAAAAAAAAAACAAAACAAATATAAAAACGAAGAAAGCCGTTGACAAAGTGTAAAAGTTAAAAAAATTAAATAATGACAATAAAAAATACAAGAGAAAAATAAGCTTTTGACCAGAACATAACGAAAATGTTTTATTGAAATGTGGGAGGATAAAATAGAGTTTGCCCAATAAAAGTTAAAACCAGATTTATGAAAACTTACAGTGTGAATGCAAAATCAGCTGATTAAGGTTTTAATGGTAAAACCAGGTTTTAACTTTAGGTGGGAAAACACTATTACCACCATTAACACGATGTCTGGTTACGTGTTAACTAATAGTTATAGTGACAATTTTCATACAAAACTAATTTTAACCGACAGTATAACTATTAGTTAACATATAACCAGACTTCGTGTTAATAGGGGTTAGAATCTTATGAGGATCCAGAATATACTTACATAGTAATGTAGTTCTGCGACAAATATTTTGATGTGTTATAAACGGTATGACAACATCAATATACCCGGCAACTTTTTTGATTGTTGGTATAAAAACTAAATAAAAAATGCATAAGATGATGGGGTCACAATAAACTGGTTTAAAAAAAAAACAAACTTTCATCACCACATTCACACACCCACATATCGATGAATATAAACTTAAACTAAAAGAGTTTTTCAATTTTCAATATAAGAAAAAAAAAAAAAACAAAAAAAAAAAAATAAAGAAGGATGTTCAATATAAACGGACATTGCTAACAGAAATGAACTTTAATACACAAAGCATGTTAAAACTTGCTTGTGGTTTCTTAACGATAAAACAAAGTTTATTTTTATACCCAACATCAAAAAGATATTTTGAAAGACATATTGATTTTGTCATTCAGTTTGTAACATATCGTAATTAGTCGTAGAACTTAAAGGAATTTATAATTCTTATTAAATTCTATAACGATCTAGCTAGGTTCGTCCTTTTGTCTCCAAATATTGTTTGTTGATCAGAAATGTTTGTTTGATCCAGAGTTATGGACCAAAATGTGACACATGTTCAAAAATGTTTTGCTATTTTCTTTAAATATATTAAAGACTTGTTGACCACCTCCCCGGCGTGCTCGGTAGCTATTTAATAATTTTAGTTCTTCAAGTTTCTCCAAAAAATGTTTCTTATTAAGAAAACTGAGAAGTGAAAAGGAGGCAATATAGTAGAAATTTAAATTTCCGAATTTTTTAATTGTTTTTCTTTACACGCCATCAGCAAAATCGCTTCAGCCGTTCTCACGTGATGCCATTACATACATGGACCATTTTATTTTTGTATACAGATAATGCCATGAAATTTTGCACACGTTATTCCTACACAGAGACAACTGATTCGTAATAGCAACCGAATTTGTTGCCAATCGAATGATTCTGCCTTAGTGACCGAATTTTACAGTAGTGGCTACAAAATTTTAGATGTGGTAACAAAAGTTTGGTTGCTTTAACCAAAATTCTACTTTATGCACTGATTTTCTGTTGCTAGAATCGAAAAATTTGTTGTGTGCAACCGAATCATTCTATTGGCTACAAATTCGGTTGCTATTACGAATCTGTTTTGTCTGTGTATGATAAAGGAACAAACCAGTTGAAAATTGTATAAATTTAAATATAAAGTCCATAAATTTTGATATTGATAAAATATTTAAAACAAATTTATATATCTTATCACACAATACCCACAACTACTCTTGCGAGTTAAGGCCTAAAGGATAGTACTGAAGGGGATGAAAATTTGCATAAAAAATCGGTCAAACCTAAAATTTTAGAATGCTAGAGCCTAAACGTATTTGGCAAAAATTCACAAATATTCGCTAATATAATAAGTGGTGGGTATATAAGATTCGGCACATGCTCTTGTTTTTATTATACTTTTCTTACACACTCTTTTTCCCCGCCAGACTCTTACACAATGAAGATTTCCTTTTGGAATACTTTGGAGGAAAGCGTTAAAGAAAATGGGAAAAAAAATTTCACATAAACTTTTTATATTGTGTCAAAATAGAGAGTAGAAACCATTTCCAGCACTATCATCCACCGACCGAATAGTATGAAGAACATGACCAGGCGGTTAAGTTAAAACAAAAGGTATCCTCGTATTTGTGTAATGAGTAGCAGCAGTTGTACGACCAAATATCTAAGTAGTTAAATCGCTGGGGAAAACTTAAACATGCATTTAACTTGAATTTCTCTAGAGGCCAAAACAACAACAACAAGAACTCCTTTAGTAGTGTTTGAGGCAGTTTAAAAGCAATACAACAATGAACGGAAATAAGTTTCAGCTCTACAACTTTTACTTACTCAGCAGCAGTCGCAAGTAGCATCATCTAAGGAATTTAACTTTTTTATTTCAGTTGATTTCTTTTCGGTTTCTTTGTTTTACGTTGTCAATTTATTACCAGATGAAGGGGTGTTACTCCTGTGTACAATATCTGAAAGTGCGTTTACATACAAACAAACGCACTTTTAATGTAGTGTGGAGGCATGCTGTAAGTAATGGAGGGATAAAAATGAGGAAAATTATGTGAAATTAATTCTGAAGAGTTGTCAGTTTTACTAATTAATTGCAACTTACATATTAAAAGCATACAATATTTGTACAGTGGGGCAGTTAGTAGAGATCATAAATAGTTTTGAATTTCTTAGTTCATTTATTTGAATTAGAAAACACTATTAGCGTTTTTTTAAATTTTGGCTTTAGGACTACTTTATATAGATATTGTTACGTTTTAACCTTTTTAAAACGTTGATTTATTTCCTTTAAATAAACATAATTCTTTTGATTGCAAATAAAAGCCGTTTAGTAGTATAAAATTTGTAACAACTCTTTAATTATTTAAAATGTACAGCAACAACAGTTCAAATAGTCACTCAGTGTCTTTATATACGTTTATCAATTCGCAGAAATGCACACACACTTTATAATGTACAAACTTAAATGTACAAGACAGTTGATGTTAACTCTAACAGTGCCTATGATAAACTCAACTCACGACTGCAACCTCTGCCACTATTTATACAGGAAACTTCTACAATGCTCTTAACGGACAAACTAGTACATTAAAATTCTAGAGCTTTCGATGTTAATGTTAGCAGCTTAAACATTTAGTGTTGCCATACTTACAAACAATGCTAATAACCGCATGCTATCAACATTGTTGATAAGTAGAAGCTTCTACTCATGGAAATGCTTATATGATAATATTAAATCACATTTCACATGTCAATTTGTGTGCTATCTATATTTCTGAAGAATTTCAAAAAGTTTTACAATTTAGATCATTGTTTTAAAAATACTTATTAGGAAATGCAAACATTTTGGAGAATAGTCAAAACTGAATTCATGTAGCTTGTATTTCTTTTATGTTTCCAAATCAAATAAAACAAGTAAGAGTGCTATATTTATACGGCTGTTCGAATTTTATATACCCCTCACCAAATAATACTTTAATTATACCGATCGACTCAGAACCACTTTCTTCGCAATTTTTAAGATATTTCGATAACATTTTTTACATGTATTATTTTCAAGAACGAAGCTTATTGGAACTAGTAAAAATGGAATACTATTTCACTTAACTTCCATACAGACGTCCACCCGAAGTATGACTTTATTGGTCATAACTGTTTGATTTGTTTATATATCCACATACATTTTTTCACAAATAAATCACACCTAAACATTTCCTGAAAGCTTATGTCATCTTATTAGATTCGCTTTTACATAATTTTGCAATTGGATTAGTAGTTTATAAGACTGCATTATGTCGTATTTAAACGGAATTATGAAGGTTTTTGGGATCAGCATATGTTAGGAAGCTTTTATTGGAGTATAGTGAGGGCAAGAAATTAAAATATTTATGTTTTGTTTCAGTTATAATGATTTTTCTAGTATATTCTTTCTTCATAAATATTTCAAAAGTTTGACGCCCTGGATTTCAATATTTTTTCCAAAGCCCTAAATTAACAATAGCATATACAAAAGCGCAAAAGTAAACTTCCGATGTTTTTTGGCTGTAATTAAAAAAAAAAACAAATGAAAAACTTTGATTCTTCTTGTGGATTATTTTTATTTGGTCTTTTATTTTTTTTACATCAAGTCGAGAATATGTTGTCATGTAAATGGCCGCCGCCACAGTTGATTGTCATTTAGCCCATACTCGGCTACAGCAGCAATATTCTCTGCAGAACGACTACTCCGGGGTCTGCCACGCCTGGCAGCATCTCGTGTTGTGCCAGTCTCTTCGAGACGAGCGGCTAAACGTCGCAGTGTTTCACCAGTAGGCGTTGGACGGCCAGGAAATCTGCTACGAAATTCACGTTGTGCCAAAGTCACCACCGATTATTGGTCAAATAAATAGTCAGCAATGTTCTGTGTTCTGGAGCAGTGTAGCGTAACATTGTTTATTAACGTGTATTTCGCATGTGTTTACTACACAAATGTCAAAACAGAATTGACATTAGGGGCCAATCGCAAAATTTATAGCATTTTCTGACAGGAGGATTACTTTTGCGCCACCTTGTACATATGTTTCACAACATAAACAAAAACCTTGTAAACTAGTGTTATTAATGCTAATAGTTTCACGAGGGCGGGCCAATAAGTCATTGAATTGTAGAATTTCTCGCTTCTTAACTGAAAGGGCAAAACTGCTCTTATCAACAGTCATCTATCAGTTTATTCCTGTCAAAATTTTAACAAGCAGCTTCATTTAGATAGCAGAAAAGTAAATTGTGTGAGCTTGGCGTTGTTCAACCACAATATGGACGAGTTTTGCGAGGTTTCCGTGGATGAAACGTGGATCCACCACAACACATGAGATACCAATCCGCAGTCTAAACAATTATTTTCTCCGGATAAATCAGCGCCAACGAAGACCAAAAACCTATGTTTCATTCGCATACCCACTGTACCATAAATCTTACTCCTTCCACTATAAACATTTTCTTAGCATTCCTTCCGTCGTCGTTCATTCTCACTTACTGGCAACTAAAATTAATTGATTAAACTTATATTACTTGTCTTGTTTTAAGATGGATGTGAGGTGAATGTATGAAAAATCCACATTTCAATGTTCGAATTCATATTGTGCTCGTATTGCCACAAAGAATTGATTGTTGATTTATTCTTTTCTTTTACTATTGCTCTGCCAAATACACATAACTATACTCTTTAACATCCTTTCTTACGATTTCAATACATGATATTTCTGTCCTGTACGTTTTTTTTTTCGATTTTTCCATTTTACTTTGCTGATACTTTTCTATGTTGGTCTTAATAGATGTTGAAATTTTCTTGACACATAATAAGTGGAAGCAATCGAAGCAGCGTATGTACACATTTATCTAAAAGGGAGGAAAAAAAAAGAAGTGTCTGCCTACATTAGCAATTATGTTGAAATAGTTGTGGTAATTACAGAGATACCAAGTGTTTGAAATGTTTGAAAATAGGCAGGATTAAAAAGATATTGCATCTAATAGAAGCATATACTTACATGCTTCTCTAAAGAAATTTGTTAAGGCCACTGAATTTTTCTATTGAATTTCCTAATGCCCATAAACACAGTGTCATAAAATCCATTAGTTACCATTAATCGTGTTATCCACAAAATTTCAATAATAAGAAAATACTTAAAATATGAAATTTAAAACCCCTGCGACCAGCAGAACACAGAACACACGGTATAAAAGTAGAGCAACATCTTAATTTTTGTGGGCTATAAAAAGGTTAAAAACCAGCTAATATTTTTGATTCTTCAATAAGGAAACCAATCAGGTTTTTATTTTATATTTTAATTTAAACAAAACTTTGTACTTTATTTATGTGAGAATCTGGCAATTTTCTAGTAAGCACTGCACTAAATTAGATAAACAGTTATTACTAAGAAAATGTTTGATGGAAATTTTTCCATATGAGTAATAAAATAAATTCTTGTTGGCAATAATGTGTAATGTTCTCATTTTAGCCACCTCTTTTTGTGTGTAAATAATGATTTTGAAAATAGCTTATATTGCTGTGGTCTTTAGCATACATCTTGATGGAATATGGGTGATTGCATACATAACAAGTTAAAAGTTCTTTCGACATTTGAAAAATGTGTTTAGTCCAGCGGATATCACTGTGAATAACGCATGAGAAGCACATCAAGAGCTTCATAATCCTAAATATTTACACCTCTCACAAAAAAGAAAAAAAAAAAAAACGACAACAATGAGTACAACGGATATTATTCACACAAACCCATTCAGAAATTATTACTGAATCTCCGGCAAGCTTGACCTAACTATAGTTTAATGAATATGAATAGTACATGTCTTCATCTTCTGCAAATAATTGGTTAAGGTGGCAAATTGTACGTAGAAGGTAATTTGAACAAGTATTTTGTACAAAAACATTTAAATGGTTCATCCGAATTTGTTAAATTCATATTTTATATTCTTAGATTGGATCTGTAAATGATCAAAGATCGAGCTTTTTCTTTCGACAAATATTTTTAAAGAATTTTTAAGTTTTTCACATAAAAATTTATTAGACACTACTAAGTTCTTTGTTAGATTTAATAAAAATTTAACCATGAGCTTTATTATTAGCATGGAGAGCTCTATACTTTCTATTGTATATCTTATGTCCTATTTTAATGATGCTGCTTTTATTGATGACTTTGCTTAACCATTCAACTGTTATGCATGTAAACTTACATACTTGTAAACATATTTTGTATATATCCATCGGGAAAAAGATGCAATAAAGAGGCCTTCTTAAAGGCCGCATTGTCAAATCGTTTTAAATTTACACTGCATATCTTTGAGAGCGTGTGAAGTTTTATATATAAAAACTAAGTAAGAATGTATAGTTGGTCAAACCCGATCAAATAATATTCCACAAATGAGCAAATTATGGACCGATCGCAACAAATGTAGTAGTAGGGATATAACTATTGACATTTTTTGCAAATATGCAAATTGGCATAGCAAGTCGAATAGAGCATTAAAAAATATGAAAAACCTCTGTATTATTTTTTCGCAGTTGTTAAAAAAGTTCACGCACCAAACGCAATAACGTTTTTCATTAAATATTTTCAATTATTTTGCAATACAATATATTTTGTTTTAATAATAACTGCGGACATACTTCAAAAGATAATTTTTAAATACGGGAAGTATCCCTCACAATTGCAAAAAAAAAAAATGAAATTATTAATGTAATTTTTCAGAGAAAAAAAAATTTGGTTTATCTTAGAAATTGGTGTTGGTGCGTGATGTTTTTGATTCCAGATGATCTAAAAAATGATTTTTATTACTTATACAACATTGGCCATCATGTGGTGGTATGCCAAAAATTTCGCCAAAATTAGTTATATACCTAATGTAGTAGCAAGATATCTATGTATAAGAGCGACTAACTTCATATGAAGAGGAAACAAAATTTTGTTACCCTTCCTCAAAATAAACATTGGATGGATTAAGATGGTTCCTAAAATATTTTGGGTTTAGTTATAACCGCACTTTATATTCGTTTTTTGGGGTATTATTTGAAAAGACTCTTCCAGTTGTATACAGGGCTATATTTGTTTATACTTACTTGATATATAGATATGTTTAAAAAATGCGAACTAGTGTTATATGCGGCTGAAAGAGTCCCTCCAAATGATACTTGTTATTACTTATATGCGTTGTTTTAGGAGAAATTACAAACACTTTCAAAAAACTAAAATTAGTTTTTTTTTTGAAAATGGTCCAGCTCACAAACGGTGATCACTAGAACCAAAATATTTAAGGAAAAGTGCTAAAACAAACCAAGGTTTAATTTAAGGGGGTAACAACATCACTTTTTTTCTATCTGTGAGTCTGCTTACTGTAGAGTTGTGTAGTTCATGAATGCCCTACACGCAGAAAAAAAATATAGTTGTGCATTGTTACTGTAACCATGCACAAATGTTTACTGTAACCATTTCAAAATTTTTAAAAATATTATAGTCACAGTAACTATATATATTATTGTGGTAACAATAATATGGTTAATTTACGATTCACATGATTGTATCAACCATATATATGGTTAGAGTAAACAAGTATATGTTTGTCTGAGAACAACATCTGAGAACAACATATTATGATAAAATTATTCATCATATAAATGGTTGTTACAATCATATACATGTTTATTGTAACCATATATATGATTGATACAATCATGTGAATCGTAAATTAACCATATTATTGTTACCACAATAATATATATAGGTACTGTGACTATAATATTTTTAAAAATTTTGAAATGGTTACAGTAACAATGGTCAACTATATTTTTTTTCTGCATGTAGTTCAATTGAACTATTCACTCAACTGCGAAGTGAATCATTCATCGTACTGAGCGTTTTCAGCTCAGCACTGAGCGGCTCATATTTCTTTCAGTATTCATTAAAGGGCTGCACAAGCACATTAATTTTGTCGTCTTCACTAAACCACATACTTCAATTCACTCGTCAATGGTGTAAAATTCCTTCGCTTCTACTCTATATCATATACACATTGAAAAGTGAGTACTCATCAAAAATAAAACGAATGTGAGTTTGTTATGTACATGATCGTATGCTATTCACAAAACGAGATAGTCATTATACAACATACTGAACTAATCAGCTAAATTAACGACCTAGTTCATTTGAGTGAGTTGAGCTAATAAACCCAACTCTAGCTTACTGTGAATATATTATTTGAGTTAAATTATATATCGATATTAATACTTGTAAAATATTTTAGCATTTAAAGTGATTTCCGGAAGTGGAATGAATGAAACGCATGCAGAAAATTTTCGCTCCAAAGTTTACATGGACAACCTGCCAGACGGACTAATGGACATCCTTAAATCGACTCACTTTAAGGACGGTGTGATACCAATATTTTTGGGAGTTACAAAGATTAGTGCAAACGCATAATACCCTACCCATAGTGGTTTAGGGTATAACTACTTCACGCGAACTTCACAACGTATAATTTTATAAAAGACTAAATTTTTTTTAGAAGATTTTGTACCTTCTTCTGGTTTCATGTGAGGGTTTATAATAAAGAGAGCAAACTAAATTTTAATATAGAGTGAGAACGGATGAAAGGAATTCCAAAACCAATGAAGTTTCAATTTTAAATAAAGATTTGTTTTACTTTATTTTGCAATACAAAATATGAAATTTTCTAGAAGGAGAATCAAAATCCTTCTAGAACATCTTCTGCGGGAATGAGTATCTTTAGTGCAGTGTTTATAAAAACCTAATTTGTTGGTTAACCGAAAATTGGCCTTTTATAGAAAACCGGTTTTTCGTTTAACCGACTTTAAAAAACCGGTTTAACCGGTTAACCGACATTGAAAGGAATTATTTTAAAAGTTTAAACAATACATTTATATAAATACATACAGAGAAAATATTAAATAGTAATAAACTGAACAAACGTTTAGTTTTTCGGAATATTTATTAGGTTTTTTGCAGCCTGAATACCTGTAGTAGAAAACCGAATAAAACGTTCAGCTTTACATTGAACGTGCGTTCAGCTTTTTACTATATAGAGTTCAACTTGTGCAAAAGTAAACGGGCGTTCAGGTTTTAACTATATTCGTTTAATTTTCGCAATACTGAACGAGAGTTTAGTTTTTTATCCAATGCGTTCAATTTCTTCATTACTGAACATAAGCTTATTATTTTACCAGCTGCGTTCAGAAAATTAAATAAACGATTTTGAAATGTTTTTTAATATTAACAAAAATTATTCATACATAAAGGTTGTCACAAACTTATACTTGTTTACTGTAACCATATATATGATTAATACAATCATGTGAATCACAATCATGTAAATAGTTACTGTGACTATAATATTGTTAAAAAACTTTTAAAAATGTTGAAATGGTTACTGTAAACATGCACAACTATATTTTTTCTCTGCGTGTACGTGATCTTATAAAATGAATATTTTGACGTTACTTATTATCTTACATTTTTTAAAAAGTTTTAATTATTCGAATTATTTGATTAATTTTAACGATGTACTCGAATTATTCGAACAAATGAAAAATCGAATAATTTGGATGTCTTTTAGAAGGCCTACGAAGTGAGGCACTAGTATTTTTTTCCGCTGAGTACATATGTATGTATCTATGAATGTGTGCACTAAATAAATATATGTGCGTTAACTAGAAAATAAAGAGTACATAAGGAACTTGCACTCGTACTCATTCTTTTACTAGACTCTTTTGCTCATGTAGATGTAACTAATGTTCTTTCTATTGCCTGTTATAGACATACAAGTTGATTGAGTTTCTAGTCAATTGGCTAGAAAAAATAAATAAATTGCGGAAACATTCGATTCACACTTGAACACATCAAGTTTTATAGACATAAACAAGTACTGCGTAGGAATAACCCATAATAGCAACCCAACTTTACCCCCATCATTTTCTAATATCTAAGTAACAAGTACAAATGGCTGAGTAAACTAAAGATATTGTGCTGTTGTTTTGTTGCCACTGCATTTTAGAGTTAAGTACATGTTGTTGTATTAAATAACCAACTGACTACTACATCGAACTAGTACTTATGTGATTCGAGTTGTACCTCTACTAAATAGGGCTCGTGTACTCGTACTGCCTAGAAACATAAAATCTATGTAGAGTGATGAAAAAGAAAATAAAGAACACAAAAATCACAATTCTTTTTTCCTCTTGGTTTAATTTTAACTTGGCTTATTTGCCATTTGAAGCATTAATTTAACATGACATTTTATTGCTGATTTTATTTATAAATGATTTTCAAGAACATTTATTTTGAATTTGAACTGATTGAAAAAGCCTGTCGTTTACTGCTGAGCTGTGGTGTGCTTTGCTGTTCATTATTATTATTTTTTTGTTTGGTTTTGACTTTTGAACAAGTGGTAAATAGTAGATAACAAGACATAAGTGTTTATTCTATTTGATTTATATTTTTTTTATACTTTTATTTTATAAAGTTCAATATTTTTTTCCATACGAATGATTTCAAATCAATTAATGGCAATAAGTGTATAATAAATTAAAGGTAAATGTTATCTCTTGTATGTAAATTATGCAAATTATTTTTATCTATCTTATGTGGTTATTGATTGTGTGTAATTCGATCCCTAAGAAGGTTTTCATTAAAACTTTTTTTTATGTTTTATGTGTGTTTACATACAATCTTATAACAAAAAACTTCTAATTACTTTTGATGAATGCGTTAATTTATTATTTCTTTAATGATTTTGTTTTTATTTCTCTTTGCATACATCAAGCTTCAGTTGTGCTCAGTACATGTGGGGTAGACTTTACATTTATGGCAGCCAACAAAAAGTTGATTAATGTATAAACTTTTTTTTGGCTTTTAAACGAAAAGTAGGTATATACATACACTGTGAAATATATATTTGGTCAATTCACAAGGTCTCTTATCAGTCATATTGTTATAATGTCCTAATATATTACGACTCGGAGGCTCGATTTAACCGACTCTTAGGCATTCGGCGTTGGTCTCTGCTGGTTCGTTACGATAACCCAATAAACATAACATAGAAAGTAGTATTATTTTGGGACAATTTTTGCTTGAAAAGCAATAAAAACCATTGTGAAATAATAGGACATTATGACAATATGACATGATAAGAGACCTTGTGAATTGACCAATTATATATGGTACAAACAAAACAGCTTGATGAAAAATTTATATTTTGTATCTTTTGTTATAAATATTTTAAGTTAAAAAACCTCACCTAGTAATGTACTCACCAGGGTGAAGGATTATTGATTTCTAAAGAATACATTTCGTAACCAATTTTTTAATAATTAATTTTAGATTATTTCGTAAACTAAATTCTATTAAAAATAAAGAGTGAGCCAGAAAAACACTTATATTTGCGTTAAGTTAAATAAAACTTAAACCGATCAATATACAAGGTGGCGCAAAAGTGAACTTCCGATGTTTTTGGCTGTAATTAAAAAAAAAAAAAAATGAAAAACTTTGATTCTTCTTGTGGATTATTTTTATTTGGTCTTTTAATTTTTTTTACATCAAGTCGAGAATATGATGTCATGTAAATGGCCGCCGCCACAGTTGATTGTCATTTGAACCCTTTTTATGGCATTTTCCATCACTTTGGCCAAAACTTCCGGCGATAGGTCCTCACATTCTTGATGGATATTGTCTTTAAGAGCTGCAAGAGTCTGAGGCTTGTTGACATAAACCCGCGACTTCAAAAAGCCCCACAAAAAGAAGTCTGGAGCGGTCAAATCAGGCGATCTTGCTGGCCAGTGCAAATCGCCAAAACGGGAGATTAGGCGCCAGGGAAATGCATCCTTCAGCATATCTGTTATGGCACGTGCAGTGTGTGCCGTTGCACCGTCCTGTTGGAAGCACATGTTTTTCAATCCCAATTCATCAAGTTGCGGCAAAAAGAACTCGTTGATCATTGCTCTGTAGCGCTCACCATTCACAGTAACCGTTTGGCCCGCGACATCTTCGAAGAAAAAAGGTCCGATGACTCCTCCAGCGAAAACAGTACACCATACATTGCCCTTGAGCGGGTGTAATGGCTCTTCGTGAGGTACACGCGGATTTTCAGTGCCCCAGAAACGTAAATTTTGCTTATTTACGTACCCGCTAAGATGGAAATGGGCTTCATCACTCATGATTATTTTTGATGAAAAATCATCTTCCTCTTGGTGGTGTTTAAGGATGGCTTGAGCGTATGTTAGACGCGATTGGCGGTCAGCAGCTAACAGCTGATGCACCGTCTGGACTTTGTACGGAAACATTTTCAAATCTTGTACCAAAATTCGCTGTAAAGACTGATACCCATTTGCGTGGCACTGTCGACGGCGCTTCCATGACATCCTCGGCTACAGCAGCAATATTCTCTGCAGAACGGCTACTCCGGGGTCTTGCACGCCTGGCAGCATCTCGTGTTGTGCCAGTATCTTCGAGGCGAGCGGCTAAACGTCGCAGTGTTTCACCAGTAGGCTTTGGACGGCCAGGAAATCTGCGACGAAATTCACGTTGCGCCAAAGTCACCGATCGATTATTGGTCAAATAAATAGTCAGCAATATTTACTAGAGCACAATACTTTTCCTCCCGTGGTACAAAATCGACATTATTGTTTGAATACCACTCAAGGGCCTTTTTTCCATAGTGGCATGACGTCAAATAGGACCAGAAATATGAAAGCACTCTGTGCTATTTTAAGAAAGGTAAAATCCGTTTTTGTAGACACTCCGTAATATGTATTTATGTGTTTATCGTGCCTGATATCACAAATGATTGTCTTCTTTTGCCACAACTGCAAATGGCTTGTCACACAAGAAACTTCTTGTTGAATTTTGTTTGTTTATTTTTTTTGCCCGGTATTCTTCTTGAACATTACCTCGTTCATCAGCTATATTAAAATCTTGACCCAGAAGTTGTGAAAAATCTGCCAGTACATATGTCTCATCAACCATCACACAACAGGTGTATTTTTTTTTAATAAAATTTTACCTTTTACCGCATAGCGATCTGGAACATTCTGAACTTTATGCTACTTCAATCCAGCATTATCTTTGGTTCTGTGCATAGAAAAGTCAGAGAATTTAACTTTACGAGCTGCTTTTCTGATATAAGTGTTCGGTGCTCCTCGAAAGAGTTGTTTGACTTTTTTTGCCTTACCAATATCAGTTAGACATTTTTTTCTTCCTGATTCCTTTCAATGGTCAAGTTTTCCATATTGGATTTGTTTTAATTATTTTTTCAAATCCTTTTTTTCGCTATCCATTTTGATCGAAAAAACAGTTAAAAATATGAAATATTTTTAGTTAAAATCTTTAAAAACAAAGTGTGTGTGTGATATCATAGACATTTTGTATTCGTATATAAAATCGTGCAAATGTCCGAAGCGACTTCTGTGTGGGGTCACAAATGATTGGCTATTTTTTAATGTGACATAAGCCGTGTGGCATATAGCGCCTTCAGTATAATAAATAAAACTTTTAAGGAAATACAAATTATTTATATGTATAAACAGAAACCTTAAAACATCTATATAAGAACTGAGATCGAAAAATTCTTGACATAAAAATTAAACCACTAAACTTACAGTTTTGCTTTTTTTTATTTTATTGAAATTATTATTACAATTTACAAAAAAGAAATATTTTTATAGTTTAAATCACTAGTCATGAAATTTTGAACCTTTTTCGGAAACCCTTCCATTATGGTTTTTATAGTGATTTCTGTCACTTTGTTCGAACAGGTTGTCGATCTCCGTTTAAAATCTACCACACTTTTGGTCACCTTTTTTGTGCTCTTCAATTCTCTTCTAACAAGAGCCCAATATCTCTCCACTGGCCCTAGCTCCAGTCAGTTTGGAGAATTTGCCTCTCTTGGTACAAATACCACATTATTGTTCTTTTACCACTCAATACTTTTCTTACCATAGTGACAGGGTGCCAAATCAGGCCAAAAAAGTGGACACATTCCTTGATGTAAATTTCGGTATTTATAGAGCCTTTTGTAACAAATGTTTGTCTTTTTTGTTGCAACTGAATATTGGTTGCCATACCAAGAACTTTTTGGGAAATTTTGTCTGCTTTTGGGTCCTAAACTTTTCTTCAACATTCCCTCGAGCATCAGCAACATCAACATATTGACCCGGAAGCTGCGAGAAATCTGCCAGAACATACGTTTCGTCATCCATTATGCAGCAAGAATATTTTTTTTTTTTAAAATTTGACTTCAATTTCCGTGCTCTGTTTTTGGCCTCTAACTTTTTAGCAGCGTTCCTGTCAGGAACTTTTTGAGCTTTGTATGTTTTTAGACCTGCATTGGCTTTAACTTTGCGTATCAAATAGTCCGAGTACTGACCTAACCGGGCAGATTTCCTACCGGATGTGTTGGGAGCTCTTTTGAAAATGCTTTCTATTTTTTTGGCTTAATAAACATCATGTGAACCATTCCTTCTACCTGAGTCAGGTTTTCTATCAACGGAAAAGTTCTCTCGGAACTGTTGAATAACATTGGAAACAGTTTGACGGCAGACCTTTGATTGTTTGGCCAACTTTTTGTAGGACCAAATTGGATTTTGTTGAAAATATTTAATAATTTTAGTATGCACTTTTTTCTCGTCACTTATTTTAATTTTTCTCGTCACTTATTTAATTGACATTAAATATAATAACTGACATGCTTTACGATTGTAACTTGATCAAAAAAATAATAAAAAAAAAAAAATAATTCTTGGGTTAAAAGTTTTAATGAAAAATGTGTGTTAAGAATTTTTTGATCTCAGTCCTTATAAAATGAATGATCCATGTATATAATGGCATCACGTGAGAACGGCTGGAGCGATTTGGCTGATTTTTTTTTATTCGATTCAAATTTTCCAGGAGATGTTTTGTAAAAAAAAAAAAATCCAAAATCAGTAAATTTAAATTTTTAATATATTGCCTCCTTTTCACTTCTCATTTTTATACCCTTCACCTTCGTGAGAAGGGTATATATAAATTTGCCATTTCGTTTGTTATTTCCACAATATAATTTTCCGACCCTATAAAGTATATATATTCTGAATCCTTATAGATAGCGGAGTCGATTTAGCCATGTCCGTTTGTCTGTCTGTCCGTCTCAATCTGTTGAAATCAATTTTCTGAAGACCCCAGATATCTTTGGAATCCAAATCCTCAATAATTCTGTCAGACATGCTTTCGAAAAGTTTCTTATTTAAAATCAGCAAAATCCGTCCATAAATAACGGAGATATGAGCAAAAATCCGAGACAACCTCTATTTTTGGCCTATTTTTTATCTATATCTCGATTACTAAGTCATAAATATAGGCAATATGGATATCTAATGATAGATATTTCAAAGTCCATTGCATTGTTTTTTAAAACGAATTTTTTTCACAAAAAACATTCTTTTGTCATAAATTTTTTTCACTAATAAATTAAAAATTTTTTTTTTTTAAAAATTGGAAAAAACTTTTAAAAAACTATTTAAAACAAAAAAATTAAATTTTTTTTTTTTTTTATTTTATTTTAAAGTATAATTTGGTGAAGGGTATATAAGATTCGGCACAACCGAATATAGCTCTCTTACTTGTTCTTAATAAGAGATTTTTTTTGGAGAAAATTAAAGAACTAACATTAGTAAATAGCTACCGAGCGAAGCCGAGCGGTCAACTAGTACTTTATAAAATGAATATTTAATTTCTAGTAATGAATGAAATTTTTAGCCATAGAAAAACATACATATAGCGGAAGGAGAGAGAAATATCAATCAACTCTCTAATCACACATACGGGTGATACAATAACAAAATATATGGCAATACATTCTCATGAATTAGCTTTTTGACAACAGACTTGGGTTTTTGCCTCTCAGTTACCTATCGAGTTGTCATCTATGTTTTTAGCCTTATTTTTCTTCTACACAAAATTAAATGGTATGCGATTACACTATGGTACACAAAAAATATGCATGGGTTCTCACATATCAATGATTTTGTATTGGAGTCCATAGAGTTCTTAAATACTTATAGTTTTTCTGGATTACTTCGTTTGGTTCTTTTTTCGTTAACAAATATAAGTATGTTGTTTTGAAATTAATTTGTTTGTTTTATTTAAACGATATACGTTTTCTAACAGAGGAGACTTTTTGAAAATCGGTCATTTATGTATGAAAAAATGGTCTCATTATACAAGTACTTGTGTGTTCTGTTTATTTTAAAACATACAGTATCGGTCATAACTAAAGCACCCCCTCCATGAATTTTTTCATATCATAATTTTTTTGATATAAAAAGGTTTCTTGGGAAGTATTTTTTATATATTTTATTAACTTATATTGTTAATATTCGTATAATGTTCGTTTAGTACAGGATCATTTTAGGAACAGTTGATTAAAAATGATAAAAGATAGAAAAATACAAAACGGGACGGTCAAAACAAAAGCAACCCCTTATAAGATGTTTAAACATTTTACTATTTTTCTGCATATTTGCAATGTCAGTTAAAGGGACTCACAACGGATGCATTTAAAAATTCCAGAAGATAGACATAAAGGAAGGCGTAGTCTGTATAATTTAGATTTTATACAGTTTATTGTGAAAAACCTATGGATGGCAAGAAACAAGTACTCCAGTGAATTTAAAATTAAATTTATTGAAAACTGGAAGCCGGGCTTATCACGGCATGAATTGATTAAAAAATATTCAATTAACAGATCAGTTATTTCAAGGCTGATTCCAAAGTTTTTGCAGAATGGTTATATTTCACCGGGACATTCTGGAGGCGCCCGCGTAAAGTCACACGATATAATAATTCCTTGATCAAATGAGCTATACAAAAAGATCATACAGCATCAGCTAGTCAAGTAAGAACAAGTTTAAGATTATGCGTTAATGAAAGAACAATCCGTAGAAGAGCAGTAGAAGTAGGATTATTCAGCCGACTACCAGGAAAAAAACCGTTTATATCAGCTAAGAACAAGAAAGCTAGACTGGAGTTTGCCAAAGCCCACATTAACTGAAGTGTCCAAAAACGGAAGACAGTTCTGTTCTCTGAACGAATCCAAATACAAATTAAAAAGTTCCGATGGAATAAGACGTGTACGCAGACGAAATGGAGAAAGACTTAAGCCTAAGTATAGCAAAAGAACAATTAAACATGGAGGTGGGCAATACAACAGGATAACGATCCTAAGCACACCTCCAAAGTTTGTAAGACTTGGCTACAGAGAAATAAGATTCAAGTTCTTCATTGGCCTGCTCAATCTCCCGATTTCAATCCTATTGCGAACTTGTGGGAGATTGTTAATATGAAAATAAATCGTTAAAATTGCCGAAATAAGGATCAGCAGTTTTCACGATTTATTTCAATATCGCAAGACACCATAAAAAACTTAATATATTCTATGCCTAAGAGATGTGCTTGTGTCATCCAAACCAAAGGATTTGCAACAAAATATAAATTAAAAAAGTTTTATATTATATCCATGAAGAGGTGCTTTAGTTTTGTCTGTTTTATTTTCTAGCTTTAAATATTTTTTGATTTAAAGTTACCTCTTATAGAAAGATTAACTTTAAAAGTATTTGTTTATCAATAGTAAATATATTAACAATTTAAAATAATACATAATAGAAATTTAAAACTTTATTTTTATAAAAAATATAGTATGAAAAAAATTAACTGTAGCTTATAGTATTTTGCTTTAGTTGGGTTAGGTTTTTACAAATCTTTTGAATTTGAAATTTTAAGAATATCGCTATTTCAATAAAATGATGTAAACTAGAATCTTATTGAAATTTTAAAAGAAAAAAGTTTTTGTTCATTTACTTACTTAGTGTAGGGTATTATATGACGGGCCTTCTTACTTGTTTTTTGTTCACTTTTTATCACTGCGTTATTTTCCCATATTTTATCTCCTTTAATTTTCTGATTTTTTTACAAACATTTTACATCAAATTTGTATTCTAAATTATACTGAATAATCTCACCAGAACTGGTTTTTAAAATTTTCCAAAATTCGTTGCAGTTTTTGGAATAATAAATTATCATTTAACCAAAATGTTTAAATGCCTTTTAACAGTTTAAATTTATTCGAGTTTAAACGAATTTTTATTACAAAATCTCTCAATATCATTCAAAGAATTTATGTAGTATAATTGTGAAATTGTTTTCTCAATTTTCTGTAATTAATTAATTAAAAAAAAATATATATATATAATAAAGAACTAAAGCAAAATTTAAAATTGAATTTTCCAGAATAATTATTTTCGTTTGCAGCTCACAAACTCCAACACAAACTGAACAAATATTTATTCTACACCATTTCCTAATGTATTTGAGATGTTTCTAATTGTATTTCAGAATTTTCCAAATTAATTTTAGAAACAGCTAATTATATTTGAGAAACTTTCAATATTATATTTTAGAATTTTTCATTTGGATTTCCGAAATTTCTAATTGAATTTCAAAAACTTAAATTTGTATTTCAGAATTTTTAAATTATACTTAAAAAGTTCCTTATTGTATTTTAGAATTTTCCAAATGTATTTCAGAAATTTCCATTAGTATTTCATAATTTTCTTCTTGTATTTATAAAGGGTTTTCCAACAAGATGTGTTATTTCGAATCACCCGTTATTTCGGTAGCTGTCACTTTTGAAGATTTTTTTTTTTGACATTTGACAAGCAGAATCTACGCCATTACAAAAAATGGAACGATGCACACTTCAAAAACACATTGAAATTATTAAATTTGACTACAAAAATGGTGTAAATCTTGCAGTCACAGTTCGCAAAACTAAAACATTTTTTGGTCATCGTGAAGCACCTTGTCGGACCGCAATACAGAAATTGATGGAAAAATTCGAGCTGTTGGGACAAGTTAGTGATGTGAAGCATAAAACCCGTGCACGTCGCTCAAGAACAACTGAGAATATTGCTGCTGTAGCCCAAAGTGTTGAAGAAAATCCAGGTTTGTCCATTCCTCGTCGTTCTTTGAATTGGGCATTCCACAAACGTCATTACACCGTATGTTGGTCGGAGTTGGATGATATTGATCTGGACAACGTTTACTTTAAACAAGACGACGCTACGTGCCACACAAGTATCGAAACAGTTGCTCTTTTACGGGAAACGTTTCCGGACCGTATTATCTCTTGAAGAGCTGATCACAATTGGCCACCGAGATCTTGTGATTTAACACCTTGCGACTTCATCCTTTGGGGCCACGTGAAAGATAAGGTCTACGCCAAAAGCCCAGCGTCGATTCAAGAGCTCAAAGATAGAATTCATGAGGCTATCGAGGACATAGGGCAGCCACTTTGCGATTTGGTTATGGAAAATTTCATGAAAAGGATAACGATAGCTTCACGAATTCTATCTTTGAGCTCTTGAATCGACGCTGGGCTATTGGCGTAAACCTTATCTTTCACGTGGCCCCAAAGGAAGAAGTCGCAAGGTGTTAAATCACAAGATCTCGGTGGCCAATTGTGATCAGTTCTTCGAGAGATAACACGGTCCGGAAATGGTCCTGTAAGCGTGGTCGTGGTGGTCATTTGGCTGATGTTTTTTTTCATTATTAACGGCATACCTTCCTCTTTATTATGAAATAAACATCCGATCATTTATCTCAAAAAATTCCATTTTTCTTTGAATACCAAAATAACACCGCTTGTTGGAAAACACTGTATAATTACCATGTGTATTTCCATTATAAAATTTCTGAAATACAATTGAAATTAGACATTTTTTAAATATAATTGTAAATTTCTGAAATATTATTATTATTATAGTAATATTTCTGAAGTACAATTGGAAATAATGTAGAAAAAAGAAAAGTATATAAAAAATTGCTCAAATAAATAAGTGGGTATGCAGTAAAGAATAGGAAACTGTAGTTGAACATTAAATTGTGCAAGGAATAAAAAAAGAGCAAAATAAATAATAATATAAAATCACTTAAAGAACGTCAATAGTACATGTACTATATGTATTGAAAAAAAAAAACATCTAAAGAGCATGAGAGAAAATACGTTGTTATTGAAAGTTCTTGATTTGCAGTTCCTTTTCATTTTGCATGCTTCAGCATACAAATGAAAATCTTAAAAAAAAAACTGTATGTAAAATGTACATACATAAGTAGAAAGGAAATGCAAAGTGAAATGAAATGAGAAGTGCTCTGGAAAACTACAGTACAAAACATGGTTGAGTTTATACTGTTGACGACACTGGCGTATTTATTCCTTTCTACACTAATGCTGTCAGTTTGTAGGAAGAAAAAAATGCATAAAATACTCAGTTAGTATTAAAGTTGTTCTTAAAATAAATAAAGCAAGTACAAAAAACCTAACAACAACAAGGACAAATGTTAATCAAATATATAGCAAGATTTAATAAGATTTGTAAATAATTATATTTTATTTTTGTTTTTATCAGCAGATTAATTTGAATGAAAAATAAATATTTGTCTATTTCTTTAATTTTAAATGAAATTGGGCACGCATGATTAATATATATTTTTATTTATTTAGGAAATAAATAATAATCATACGCTAAGATGTCTAATACTTAATCTGCAGGGAATGCACAGTGTAAGATTTAGCCCTTCTAGGGAGACAAAATTAAATATCTTGGAAACAAATGAAGCTAGGCTTATGAATTTTGGTATATGGTGTTACTAGGCCAATGTGTACCACTACCTCGCCCATTTCCCATACAACTGCAAAAATTTATATTTGCTATTATTCGCGTTGGAAAATCAAAAAAATATCTGCATGTATGCGAATGTTTAAAATAAATAATAAATAGGTAGAAATAACAATAAGTGTTTAATTTTTCTTCATTAATTTTTATTATAAAATCACGTTTACCGCTTTCCACCTTAGCTTAAATACACAGAAAAAATTAAATAGTAAAAAACTGAACAAACGTTTAGTTTTTCGGAATATTTATTAGGTTTATTGCACCCTGAATGCCTGTAGTAGAAATCCGAATAAAACGTTCAGATTTACGTTGAACGTGCGTTCAGGTTTTTACTATATAGAGTTCAGTTGTTCAAAAGTAAACGGCCGTTCAGGTTTTAACTATATTCGTTTAATTTTCGCAATACTAAACGAGTGTTTAGTTTTTTATCCGATGCGTTCAATTTTTTCACTGCATATGTCATCGACTATTACCTTAAAATCAGATGGTGTTAACATTTTTCCGTTAATGATGGCGTTTTCCAGGATTATATTTATTAATTTGTCTCTGTACTCAGATGACAAAAAAGTTATACTGCCTTCAGTTCCTCTTCTTAAAAGGCTTCTACGAAATTCATACTCGATTCCTGCTTCTATATAAAACAATTATTAAATATTGAATACATAGGTATATGCACACATATACAACTTACCTTCTAACTCCAGCAATAGAAATTTAATTGCTCTAACAAAGCTCAATATTAATGTATGGATGTCACTCACTTTAATAATCAACACACAAATGAGATTCGGTTAAACTTAACACTTGTTTTTTTTTTTAGAATCCCGTTACTTCTGTTGATATAAAAGTTTTCTGAAATAATATAAAAGTTTTAAAAAAATTTTCTAAAAATATTTTTACCACGTCTCGTTCAGATTTACTGAACGATGCGTTTAGTTTTTTTTACTATCCCACTATGATGAACGGCACGTTTTACGGTATCTATGAAGAACTGTACTGTATTTTGTATTCAGTTATGCTAAATGTGTGTTCAGCGAAGAATTATTTGGTTGATTCTAAAAATCTGAACAAAACGTTCAGGTCTCTAGTAGAAAGGATTGGGTTTTAATATGTTGCGTTCAGAAAACGTTTGCTTGGTCTATTACGAGCTGAACGTAGCGTAGTAAACAACAAAATAAGCGTTCAGATCTTGGGTATTTGAATGCAACTTTAAAGGGACGTAGTAAATGCGCCTAGTAGCATTCAGTTTGACTATTTCTAAATATTGCGTTCAGATAAATTAGTTTTTTGTGTGTATAATATACAAATTTTTTACAAAACTTTGTAATAGCTCATAATCGATATCAGAATTAGAACTTCTGCTTATGATACCCTTCACCTTCGTAAGAAGGGTATACAGTATCGACCCCCTCACTGGATTTTTTCATATCATAATTTTTTTTGATAAAAAAGGTTTTTTGAGATGTATTTTGTATATATTTTATTAACTTATATTGTTAATGTACATATAATGTTCATTTAGTAAAGGATAATTTTATGAACAATTAATTTAAAGTGATAAAACATATGAAAACACAAAACGCGACGGACAAAACAAAAGCACCCCTTTATAAGATGTTTAAAAATTTGACTATGCTACTTCATATTTGCAATGTCAGTTAACGGGACTTACAACGGATGCATTTCAAAATTCCAGAAGTTCAAAATAAAGAAAGGCGTAGTCTGTATAATTTAAGTTTTATACAGTTTATTGTGAAAAAAGCAATGGATGGCAAGGAACAAGTACTCCAGTGAATTTAAGATTAAAGTTATTGAAGACTGGAAGGCGGGCTTATCATGGCATGAATTGAGTAAAAAATATTCAATTAACATTTTTGCAGACTGGTTGTATATCACCGGGGCATTCTAGAGGACATCTGCGTAAAACCACACGATATGATGATTCATTGATTAAAGGAGCAACGCAAAAAGAGCCTACAGCATCAATTAAGAATAAGTCAATTAAGAACAAGTTTAAGATTATGCGTTAGCGAAAGAACAATTCGTAGAAGAGCTGTAGAAGCACGATTATTCAGCCGACGACCAGCAAAAGAACCGTTTATATCAGTTAAGAATAAGAAAGCTAGACTGGAGTATGCCAAAGCCCACATCGACTGAAGTATTCAAAAATGGAAGACAGTACTGTTCTCTGAGGAATCCAAATACAAATTGAAAAGTTCCGATGGAATAAGGCGTGTACGCAGATGAAAGGGAGAAAGACTGAATCCTAAGTATTGCAAAGGAACAACTAAACATGGAGGAGGCAATATAATGGTTTGGGGTTGCTTTTCTGGTCAAGGAATTGGGCCAATTCATAAAGTTAATGGGATTATGGACCGATTCATGTACCGTGATATATTGAAATATGTAATGTTGCCTTATGCCAGTGAAGACATTCCACTTATAGGGAGGTTCTAACAGGATAACGATCCTAAGCACACTTCCAAAGTTTGTAATACTTGGCTACAGAGCAATAAGATTCAAGTTCTTTATTGGCCTGCTTAATCGCCTGATTTCAATCCTATTGAGAACTTGAGAGAGATTGTTATATGAAAATAAATCGTGAAAATTGCAGAAATAAGGATCGGCAGTTTTCATAACTAATTTCAAGGCGTTACTATATCCTGGGAAGGAATATCGCAAGACACCATAAAAAACTTAATATCTTCTATGCCTAAGAGATGTACTTGTGTCATCCAAAACAAAGGGTTTGCAATAAAATATAAATTAACAAAACTTTTATATTATATTCATGAAGGGGTGCTTTAGTTTTGTCCGTTTTATTTTCTAGCTTTAAATATTGTTTGATTTAAAGTTACCTCTTGTAGAAAGATTGATTAACTTTAAAAGTATTTATTTATCAATAGTAAATATATTAACAATTGAAAATAATACATAATAGAAATTTAAAACTTTGTTCTTATAAAAAAATATAATATTAGAAAAATTCACTGAGGGAATGCTTTAGTTATGGCCGATACTGTATATAAGTTTGTCATTCCGTTAGTAATTTCCACAATATAATTTTCCGACTATATAAAGTATATATATTCTGTATCCTTATATATAACGGAGTCGATTAAGCCATGTCCATCTGTCTGTTGAAATTAATTTTCTGAAGACCCCAAGTAACTTACAAACTTGATTCATACATAAATATATCGGAAATTCTTCCGGCTCGGTTGCTATTTAAAATCGAGAAAATCGGCCTACAAATGGCTGAGATATAAGGAAAAAACTGGGCCAACCTCAATTTTTTGCCTATTTTTGATCTATATCTGGATTACTAAGTCATTAATATAGACAATATGGAAATCTAATGATAGATATTTCAAAGTTCATTGCAACGATCTATATAAGGCTATAGTAGTTTGGACCTACAATGGGTCAAAATCGGGAAAATATTTTTTAACCGAATTTTTTTTTACCGAAACATTTTTTTTTCGCTAGTATATTTAAAAAAACTTTAAAAATTAAAAAAAAACTATTTCGAAATAAAAATTTTTTGAAAATAATTTGGAAAACATTTTTTTTTTTTTTTAAATTTTGAAAAACAATTTTGAAAAAAAAAATTATTTTGTTTACCTAAAAATATTTTAAAATAAACATAAAGTATAATTTGGTGAAGGGTATATAAATATAGCTGAAATATATAAATATAGCCGAATATAGCTCTCTTACTTGCTTTTCCTCAGATATGGTTTACGGAACGGTCATTTTTGGGTGTTTTAAGCCATATGTCAAAAAGTTCATGGTATGTGGTCTTATCACTCATTATTTGTTTTTATTTTTTTAACGGCAAATCACAAAGGTCCTTCAGACGTTCGTTTAAAACTAATTTGGTGTTGAAGCGTTATGAAAATTATGAAAATTTAATAAAATAAAATTGTATTTCTAAGGAAATCAATTTAATGAACTTGAGCCTGAATAATTAATAATATAATAATCAGCATAAAACGTTCGACAAATAACTACTAATATTAATTTAAAAACACCGGGCACGGTGATACATGCTTCATGATCTTCTGTCGAGTTGTGACAGAAACAGAATCAACATAGAAGAAACAACAAATAAACATAAACAACAATTGCTTCATTATTAGCTGACAGCAGACTAAGGCAAAACAAAACAAGTAACAATTGCTAAAGAATACAACGCTGAAAAAGCTCGTAAACTTCGTCTAACTCAGTCAAAGTAAAAACAGAAATAAGATTAAAGAAAGCTTTCATAATAAGTCCTTTATTCTATTTCAGTAAAACTGGTGAGTAAAAAGATGATGTTTACTGTGGTGGCTAACCCCGAAAATGCATTCCATTCTGCCGTGTGTCTAAATATAACTTTTTCAGTATTCTTTAAAATTAAGGAAATTTAATAAAATAAAATTGTATTTCTAAGGAAATCAATTTAATGAACTTGAGCCTGAATAATTAGTAATATAATAATCAGCATAAAACGTTCGACAAATAACCACGATCTATTATAGAATTTAGTTTTTTCATAACTTAACGAAAAGTGTAATTGTTTAAATGAAATAGCACGAAAGGAATTCTTCAGGTTCTAAAAATAAATTCTCATTATATTAACAGCGAATAAGCTTCAAAACAAAAAAAGAATCGTTGAAAATTTCCATTCCAATAAAAATTTACGCGCAATTTTAACTACATGAAAAGTGTTTTTAACCCACCGGCGGGTGAGAAGGTCCCTGGGGACCTTTTTCATTTTCAAAGTGAAATTACTCCTTGATGGTCCATGGGAAGTATACCCGCCCCCACATGTATTCCAAGGAAATTTTATCTAAAATCGTTTAAAAAGAAATGTACCCCAGCCAATGTATTCTGCTGTTGATATTTAACATCAGATTGTCATTGAAAATTCACCAGTAGACTGTAGCTCTACTGACTAGGTTAGTTATTTTCTATACCCGCACAGCATAATAAAAAAAACCAAACAATCGACTCGTTCGTTGACAATATCACCAGAAATACACTAGAACTGTTGTATCTACCGTATCTCTACTGACGATTAAAGGAAAGTTGTCGACATTTTAACTAGTACAATTGTCGATAGAGAAAAAGTGTTGACATTGAGACATATGGTTCTAGGCTGACTATAGGGTATGCATTCCATGCAATTGTCTTTTTTTTGCACATATGAGTGATATTTAATTATAATATTTTTATTAACTATAAGCACAATTTTGAGTACACAATATTATTTAAATTGATTTAAGAAATTTAAATTAATAAAAACTCAAGTGCATACTTATAAGTGCTGCTATTTAATACACTTTTGAAAAAAAAAGACACACACACACATTTTTATCTGTGCTTGTTCATTTGTCAGTTCTGAAGTACTATAGTATGTGTTGTAAGTATTTTCTACATCCAAAAAGCCTCTGATAGATATAATTAATTGCCTATCATTCAAATGTCAGTGAACAATACTCAAAACAACAGCAATAACATCAAAATCATATCATATTAAACATACATATGTATATTAAGCCGCCTCACAGAATAAAGTGATTTTGTTAGGATGTCTTCTAAAATATTTGTTGTTATCACAAAAATTTATTTAAAATTTTGTGATAACATATTAATTTCTTAATTAATTTACTTTAAATGATGTATATAGTCAAGCTATATAATATTCTTAGAAAAAAATATATATCAGTATATTTGAGACCCAAGTTTAATGGACTATAACAGGAAAATGGAGAGGCTCATAAATATAAGATATACTCTTAATAAAAAACCTATATCAATGTTTATCTATATTTTGAAGTATGAATTTCTATATGGTAAAACAATTGAGATATATGTAATTTAGTAAAGCAGTAAAATATTAAAAAAAAATTAACGAAAATATGATTCAAAATTTTTTGAACTTCTGGCGCTTCTGTCTATAAAACGAAATGTTCAATTGAAAAAATCATTTGTATTGGAGGAGAGCAGATTGACAGATTCCGAAAAAACTTCGTTTTTCCAAATTCTGAAGATACCGATTTTTATAATTTTGTTCACCTAGATTTTGATTTGGAACCACAGTGCTATTGTGTGAATTTCATAACAAACTTATTTTTTTAATGTTTTATTTGCATTTTGGTTATTTCTCTATCTTATACAATTAATTTTTTACGAATGCAAAATAAATAATTTCAAATAATTAATTTTCAAATATTTTTTTGGAATACTTTCTTCTTGCAATGTTACATTTTTCAATCATTAATCAAATAGCGAATGCCGATTCTGAATTAAATTACCATGAAAATATTTTACCTTTTTGTTTTTGGAAAATATAATGTGGCATTTATGGCATAAAAATAAATTTTTAAATTTGGAGTTTGCTTGAATTGACTTGAAATTTTGTAATATCACAAATTAACTTATCTAAACAAAAAAAATTAGTTCGGAAAAAATGTGGACCAAATTGTTCCTAATATTTGCAATCCTATCAAAATTTTGATAAAAATGTTAGTTTTAGAGCTCAATAAATATGTAATATGTAATAAAATCTTTATTTATTAACAAAACTAAACGAAATTTGCAGGGTTTTTTAAAATTCTCATTCCAAATAACAAAGTGTAAAAAAACTTGTCAATAGGTCAAAGGGAATCCCGCAATTCCTAAAAATTGGAGCGAAAATCCCAAAAATGGTATTTTTTACAATTTTGCCCATAACGTCCACATTTCCTTTGGGGCTGGGAAAATGCTTTAAAAATAAATAGGAATTACATCAGGGTTTGCAAAACTGCTTTCCTTTTTCTGATCCCAGCTTTGGGATTTTAGAACATGTGGACCAAAGTTAAAATTTTGATAAAAAATAAATCAAATTACGAAGGGCGTAGGGGCAACATATTCGAAACATATGACATGTTTTTTATATCAAAATATTCTCCGTAAAGATATCTTACAGAAAAACATAAAACTGTTATATGTTCTTAAAGAAAGTTTTATTTTAATAAAAAAGGAGTAAAGTCACCTTTTCGCCCAAAAAACAGCAAAAATCTAAACATTTTTGAATTTTTAAATTGAAAATCGTTTATTTTCGGATCCGTAATTGATATTGCTCTGAAATATTATTGGTAATTTAGTTATCTAACTAATGAAAAAAATTCGAGTCCATGCCGTTCAAAAGTACGCCCTATATTTTTAAAAAAGGCAAAATTTTAAAATTTCAATTTGAAATGCTTATAACTCGGAAATTATAAGAGATAAATAGCACACGCAAGCATGTTTGTGCAAGAACTAGCCGAGCGCTTCCCAAAAATTTAAAAATCTTTGAAATCGGATGGGAAATAAAAAAATGGCACTTGTTTAAACATTTTACATGTCGAAGGTACCCTACTTTGAGCCCCCATAGCGCCGCGCTTAGAGCATTTGTAGAGTCCATTTTAATAACTTAAACTTGAATACTCTTTGGCTATGCCCATGTCAAATTTCATGACGATCAGACCAGCCGTTTAGAAATGCCAGATTTATTTCCAAAAAATTTTGATTCTGCCCCACTGTGTACTCGAGACTCGATTTGTTCAGGAGTTATAAAGAAAAATGTTAGTAAAAGTACGTTTTTTTATATAAAACAAAATACAGTGATTTATATATTTTTTCTATTTAATTACTAAAGATAAATTTTCGCAATAGAAAAAGCTTCATCATTCGAGAAAATTTTAACTTTTATTTTATTGGTGTCTATTGGTATAAAAAAATCGGTGATTTAGAAAACTTTTTATTCTTCTTTGTAATCATCTTCAGTAAGGTATATAAAATTAAAATTTTTGAGTTTTTTTTGACACTAATTAAATACTTAATAGTAATAGCGTTGTAATTTGATTTTCAAGAGGCATTTGGAGGCTCTTCGAGCCTCTCTTCTCATGGTACCTTCTATAACGTCACTAGGATTTTTGCTATGACTGATTGTAAAAAAATGCCACTCAGCTTCATATCCAAAATCTTTTTGATGATAGCACAAATTCACAAAAAAATTTTTTATTTTTTTATTTTTGAATTTATTAGGAGCGGATCCAAATTTGTTGTTAAAAAAATAGTTCATATGTCTGTGGAATAAATAGTTCATATAGTGTTATGTACTAAGCTGCTGGATATTATTATAAAATTTGTATTCATTAATACGCCATTACATTTGTAGTATATAACAATTGTATACAATGTCGCCTGTATTCATATTCGTCATCCATTTCTGAGCGTTTCTTAGACCTGTCAACTTATAATGTTATTCTTTTAACAATATTGATGACATATTTATTGTATGTTTATGTACAATTATATGTGAGATTCAGTATTTGCTTTTATTGTAGAATACCAAATTTTAATATCTCAAGTACTACGCAAAAAAAACAGTTTTTTGGCCCTCCTGAAAGGTTGTGTTTTTTAAGATAATGGGTTTTGAATATAGGCCCTTGATATATAAGTTTTTTTTTTTTCTTCCAGAAAACTCTTTTTAAATTTTACAGGGTTTACAAAAATCTTTTTTTCTGAGAAGCCGGTTGAAGCGCTTTTAGCTCCGGGGAATATCGCAATATAATATTTCTCTTATGTCCGTAGTTTCTACAACTAGATAAAAAAACATTTTTTTGGCCCTCCTGAAAGGTTGTGTTTTTTAAGATAATGGGTTTTGAATATAGACCCTTGATATATAAGTTTTTTTTTTTTCTTCCAGAAAACTCTTTTTAAATTTTACAGGGTTTACAAAAATCTTTTTTTCTGAGAAGCCGGTTGAAGCGCTTTTAGCTCCGGGGAATATCGCAATATAATATTTCTCTTATGTCCGTAGTTTCTACAACTAGATATCTTAGTTACTTATGGAGTAAAAATATTTCGTAATTTTTACACGTAGATATTGAATTGAAATGAATGTAAAGTTACCTTTTAGGTAAATTTATCTGCTAGGTATTAACCGTTAAACGGTTAACCGATTAATTTTGGTCGGTTAACTGTTCGAATAATTTAAAATTGCCGATTTTCAAAAACAAATTAAACTGATTAATATGTGTCGCTTAACCGATTAAACCAGAAACCCGATTAATTGAATACCCTAATATATATTCAGGGTCCTCATAAGATTCTAAGACGATAGGTCTGTCTGCCTATCGGTTTGTTTAATATTGAAAATGGACAATACCGGTCCAAGATTTCACCTAGCCCTCATACAAATGTCCCCCTGGAATACGGTTTGAGCAGTCATAAATATATTAGCGGAGTTTACAATTTTGTGCAAATGCTCTTGCATCATTTTATATGCATTGTATTTTAACTTTACACTAACAAAATATACAGAAATACACCATTGCATAAATTTACAATACAATGCACTAGATTGTGAATACCGCTATTCCTGATAAAATGTTGCACAAATTATCTCTAAATACCCTGAAACTATACGGTAAAATATATCGAAAATCTGGCAACATTTGTCCCTAGTCCCCATATAAGGACATTTGTATCTTTCTACAGTTCACCAATGTCTAACGCCGAAGCAAACATTATTAGAAATTCCATCTCAAAACGAACGTTGCTTTCATTTGGTCAACTTTATTGGGGCCACCCTAATTTACAATATATATATGTATGAAAGAATGTTAAGTGACATACCAACAGGAAAACATTATTATTATTAATAATAAAACAAAGTTCCTCTACAATGAACACAGGCATTTACATTATTACATGCATCACATATGTATATGTGTGTATTAATATTTATATGTATAGAATCTATGAAAATAAATATAAATTTCAAATAAAATGGCTTAGCTGAAATGAAATATTCTAAATTTACCAAAGTATATATATAGTGAGTAATAAAATTCACAAACAACATTAAAACAGTAGCTGCTTAATGCCACACAGTGGGGTCAAACAAAAACGAAACAAAAGCAGTTGTAATAAGTCTGGATCTTTTAAACTAATCGTCCGATTAGAAAAAAATCTATGATTGAATCGTAGAAGAGGATAAAGGCATTGAGAAAATTGAATTTGTGAACACTCTATTAGAATATATGTTCAGATACAAGGTGTCAAAGTCGACCAAATGGTTAGAAAAACTACACAGAAAAAACTAAATTATATGAACGCAATATTTAGAAGTAGTCAAACTGAATGATACTAGGCGCATTTACCACGCCCCTTTGAAGTTGCATTCAAATATCCAAGATCTGAACTCTTATTTTGTTGTTTATTACGTGACGTTCAGCTCGTAATAGACCAAGCAAACATTTTTCTGAACGCAACATATTAAAACCCAATCCTTTCTACTAGCAACCTGAACGTTTTGTTCAGATTTTTAGAATTAACCAAATAATTTTTCGCTAAACACACATTTAGCATAACTGAATGCAAAATTCAGTAAAATCTGAACGAGACGTGGTAAAAATATTTTTAGCAAATTTTTGTAAAACTTATTTATTTCATTTGCCGGCTACAGAAGTAACGGGATTCTAAAAAAAACAACAAGTGTTAAGTTTGACCGAATCTCATTTGTGTGTTGATTATTAAAGTGAGTAGTTCATATTTTATATACTGACATCCATACATTAACTTTGAGATTTGTTAGAGCAATTAAATTTCTATTGCCGGAGTTAGAAGGTAAGTTATATACTTATATGTACATATACCTATGCAATCAATCTATATCTATATAAATATATAAATGTCTTTGTAAGTTTGTTTGTTTGTTTATTTGTTTGTTTATTTGTTTATTTGTTTGTTTGTTTGTTTGTTTGTTTGAGCATCACGCCTAAACGGCTGAATCGATTTTATTGAAATTTGGAACGTAGATAGATCCTTACTTGGAAGCGTCAATAGGCTATAACTTCAATACTTGGACCAGAAAGGAAAAACTAAACGTTTCTTCAGTTTTTTACTATTTAATTTTTTCTGTGTACTAATATTTTTGACTCTTTCTGAAATTTGGGTGCCTCAAAAATGATTTCTTTGAAAAGTTGAGCAAATTGTAAATTGTTCAATTGTCGTTGTAAAGTAAAACTATTTTTCAAACATACTTTATGAAAACAAAAATAACACAGGGGAACAAAATTGACATTTTGGTTGGAGGCAGCGAAAATTGTGTTTTATACAACATATATGAGACATTTCATTTTCAAAACTATTTTTAGGTTTTTTTTTTAGCAGCTCTTATTTTTAATATATCGCGGTTTTAATTTTGTTGGTTATTCTGTATTTTTTTATCTTATTGGTTGAATATTGCATAAATGGAAAAAAAAAATTTGAAAAAACTTTAAAAAAAAAAATTTCGAAAACAATTTTTTTTTTAAAAAATAAGAATTTTTTAAATTTTATTTTAAAGTATAATTTGGAGAAGGGCATACAAGATTCGGCACAGCCGAATATAGCTCTCTTACTTGTTTTTAACTAATTTTTCTTTTTAATTAAAAACTATGTTCGCTGAAATGTCTTGAATGTGCAGTGTTAAATTTTTATTTAGAATTTTCAGAATTTAACATTTTATTAAGGATACAGCTAAAAGAGTCAAATTTCAACATTCTTGAAAGATCAGACAAACATGCCAAAACATGCACCAGAATTATTATACTCAAAATAAACTTTCAAAATAAATTTGAAGAAAAACACCAAAAAATAGGGTATTCAATGAAAATATAAAAACCGCGATATTTCTAAAACAAGTATAGCATAGTAATGAGTGTTCATCAACTTATAAAAAACGTAGTTCAAATATCGGGCACCAAAATGTCTGTTCCGCAGTGTAATCATTAAAAAAGTTTTACAACATACGTCGATAGAACGATACAACACCGGTTGTGAATTAGGCAAATATACATACATACAATATAAAATAATATAATAATTGGGGGATTCAAACGGTTTGCTATTAAGTCATATTTTCATAATGGCCAAATATATTATGATAGTTTAAACAAATTGTTGTTGTGTTTCAAACGAAAAAAGTGTTATTTTATGACAAAACAATAAACATAGTTCAAAAAGTCTTATTAGTTTAGAATTGTTTTGTTTAAAATACATCAAAAATTTGTTTAAACTATCATAATATATTAGGACATTATGACAATATGACCTAATAGCAGAGCATTTGATTCCCCCAAATATTTTACAAAAACTAACATTTTTTTTCAAAAGTTATAAAACAAATTACTTAGTTATTTATAGCTTTTTGTTTTTCCAAAATGGTTGTGGTAATTAATACTTGTCATATTTTAATATTAATTTCTTTAAAACAAAACCAAAGTTTAATATTTTGAAAATAACTTGTGTCCTATTATACTTCATAGCATAATCTAATTATAAAATCCATTTACACATGTGTACTTATGTGATACTTTTCAACACAATCTTACACGTACATAAATGTAAATGTGAGAATATGCAAAACTTAATCATACCAGTATAATGACACATGTACATACATACTTATGTATACATATACATGTATGGTATTTATGTATTTATGTTTGTGTAGTGGTTCTTAAAATACGAGGAAAAACAATTTTCTAATTGAAATTTGTAATCAATCAAATTGTAACTTTTGTTGCCCAGTTCCCATAAAATAATGACTACAGGAGTTTTATTTATTGTAGCACATGTGTTAGTATCTTAGTAAGGAAATGTATTTGTATATGCATATGTATGTGTGTAGGTATTAATAAATACCTTGATGAATATAAAGATACTTTTGATATATTGTATTTGTGTGTAAGTTTATATGTCGGTATATTAGAGTGGCCCTTATTTTGCACGTTTGCGATTTTTGATGATTCTTAGGTGTAAAATTGTTCCGTCATCTAAAAATCAAATGCTGAAAATTTTAGCACAATCGGATTACGTTTTGTTTGAAGTTTTATATTTTGTAGCAAAGTAGCAATATTTTTAAAGAATTTTTAAAAATTTAATGTTTTGGTAATACACTTTATCATTATATATAAAACTTAAGAAATATCTCACATCGATAGCCCACAGTTCATTCCATATTTGTGGGCACGGTCATCTCACGTGAAGATGATGTGAACTGCGATTTGACCCCGTTAGACTATTTCTTATGGGGTTTTCTTAAGTCTTGATTCTGACAACGTTGTAAGATTTGACAACCGTGTAAACGTAGCTTAATGAACAATTAAAGTCGGTTTCACAGATGTGAAAAAAATGGTTTTGCCCATATATTCCGGGTCCTTATAAAATTTTAAGACGACAGACATAACTAGCAATTTCCGTTCGGCTGTATATTGATAAACATAGGGGGATGAAAATTTTCCAAATGTTGAACAGAAATATTTGGTAAAAATAGCCAAAATGAGTCTAACGAAAAAAAAGAAGGAATGTGCATCCGCCTGATGTTCAAGTAACATTAAAGCATTATAGAATTTTTTATAGAAAACTAGCTGAACCCGGTCCGCGTTGCTGGCCCTTAGAAAACATCTGTTTTATATTGCATCTCGATCTAGATTTTAATATACAGTGTCGGACAAAGTCGGTGATCCAACCGGTGGCAGTCCGGCTGGTTCCAATGAATTCAAAAATTCAGTAGGATAATCGACCGCTTGTTCTTCGTTCATTACTGTGTCAATCGATTTGCAATTTATTTTATTTGTTTATTGAGCTTGTTAACATCATAATCCGAATTTTTGTAGTTGGTTGTAAGACTTGGGAATACCTTGTCAACAACGAAATCTCATTTGTGGCAGGATCAATTGAAATTTTTCCATTTCTGATGTCCAACAATTGTTTTGAGAATGTTTCGGCAGAAGGGTATTGCAGCAAATGCACAAGCATGTTCGTTGATAGCGTTCGGCTTCTGTAGCTTCATTTCCAGTGAAATAAATTTGAAGGAACTTCGCATCATCATTGGGAAGTGGAAGCAATGATCCAATTCTGTGGTACATTTGGCCTTGAACTTTAAAGGTGGGAGTGAAGCCGACGTCATTTGAAATCATGAGTTGCACTTTTGGATATTTTGAAGGAAGTGCTTGGAAATAAGATTGGCGCCGGAAATGCGACGTAGAAGCAGCTTAGGCGGCTCAATAACTGGTGACAGAATAACTTTACCGTTCGAACAGCACATTCCCGGGGATTCCTTAGGGAACTTCGAAACGCGGCAATGTAAGCAATGTTTGTCCATTTCGGCAATCAGTACGTCCTTGTGATTCCTGTAGTCATCATACTTATTGTAATAAAATGCCGGCAACTTTAAATCGATTCTTTCTCTTGATCGAGCCATTCGGGAGCGATTGGATTCTAGTCTTTCGATATGCTGTTGAGGTGTCTCTGCAGCACTCGATGAAGATGCAATGGGACGCATTTGTTGAAGCCGTGATTCTCGTTCTCTTCCCGTTTATGCAGCTCTAGACGTAGATGCCCTTTCTAAAACAAATTTTATTATGCGGAGAGTTATTCAAAATATTATTTTTTTTTTTTTTCATAGATTTCATATGGAAATTTTATTCATGCACCTAATATGGAAGAGTAAACAAATTTGTTTATCATCGATTGATAATATAAAATAACTTTTATAGTACCGGACATGTGTTGAAATGTATTCCTTTCTTCGCTTACACCAAATCATTCGCTTCAGAGTACACCACTGTGAATTAAATTTTTTAGAATGATGTTAAGCAACGAAATGAAAATTGTCATTGTTTGAACGTTGGGAATAAAAAAAGGATTTATGTATTTCTCCATAGACCGAAAATCAAAAATCTGACTTTACAGTGTTACCCGCTAGGCTTTTCTGAAGATTCCGTAAACATTTTATCAAAATCGGTCCAGCCGTTTTTGAGTCCATGCGGAACATACATACACAAATCAGTTTTTTTATATATATGGCATTAACGGTATAATGTAAAAATTTGATTTTTGCACACCCCTCCGACCACAGACCAAATATCAAAAATCTGACTTTACAGTGTTAACCGCTGGGCTATTCTGAAGATTCCCTGAAAATTTCATCACAATCGGTCCAGCCGTTTTTTATATACATATATAGATGGCATTAGCGGTATAATGTAAAAATTTGATTTTGCCACGCCCCTCCGCCCATAGACCGAATATCAAAAATCTGACTTTACAGTGTTACCCGCTAGGCTATTCTGAAGATTCCCTGAAAATTTCATCAAAATCGGTCCAGCCGTTTTTGAGTTCATTCGGAACATACATACATACCCACATACATACAAACATCCATTTTTATACCCTACACCACCAAAGTGGGGAGGGTATATTGGATTTGTGCAGATGTTTGTAACGCCCAAAAATATAAGTCTAACACCCACCTTAAAGTATACCGATCGACTTAGAATCACTTTCTGAGTCGATTAAACGATGTCCGTCCGTCCGTCCGTCCGTCTGGCTGGCTGGTTGTCCATGTAAACCTTGTGCGCAGAGTACAGGTCGCAATCTTGAAGATATTTCGATAAAATTTGCTACATATCATTTTTTCTGCCCAAGGACCAAGCCTATTGAAACTGGCTGAAATCGGTCCATTATTTCACCTAGCCCCCATACAAATTACCTCCCGAAATTGGACTTTATCGGTCATAAATGTTTAATTTATATATGTATCTACACAAGTTTTTCTCCAAATAAGTTTTATATAAACAGAATTCATGTCACCAAATTTTTTTAGGATCGGTCCATAATTAGTCATAGCTCCCATAGAAGCCCTACTTCCGATAATCACTTTAACGAGCATATATCTCTTAAAAATGTTGGTATACGCATAAAATGCAACATAAATAACTTTCATATAGACATTAATTACACCACCTAATTTCATGATGATCGGTCCATAATTGGTCATAGCTCCCATATAAGGCCCACTTCCGAAAATCGCTCACGAATATAAATTATTGAAATTTTGAAAGAAAAATGGTTTTGCTCATTTACTTAGTGTAGGGTATTATATGGTCGGGACTTGACCGACCATACTTTCTTACTTGTTATGTATATAGATTTAAAGTTATCGATAAATGTTCAATAGAAAACTAAATTTAATGATCAATAGCGGTATTCACAATGTACTTGGTACTTGGCTTGGTAATGTAGAAAAAGAGCAGAATATCAAAAAACTAAAAACAAAATACATTAGAAATTGAAATGTTTGTCAATAAATAGCTTTTCTGCTTTTTTACTAGGCCAACTACTCTACATTGTGAATACCGCTAATTTTCTAAAGAAAATTGAGTTATTGAAAATTTTTTATTAGAAAATTAAAGTTATCGAACAATTTTTTATGGAAATTTAAAGTTATTAAAAACAAGTAAGAAAGTATGGTCGGTCAAGCCCGACCATATAATACCCTACACTAAATAAATGAGCAAAACCATTTTTCTTTCAAAATTTCAATAATTTATATTCGTGAGTGATTTTCGGAAGAGGGCCTTATATGGGAGCTATGACCAATTATGGACCGATCACCATGAAATTAGGTCGTGTGATTTATGTCTGTATGAAAATTATTTATGTTGAATTGTATGTGTATACCAACATTTTCAGGAGATTTATACACGTTAAAGTGATTTTCGGAAGCGGGTTTATATGAGAGCTATGACAAATTATGAACCGATCATAATGAAATTTGGTGACATGACTTCTGTGTATATAAGACTTATTTGAAGCGAAATTTGTGTAGATACCTATATAAATTAAACATATATGACCGATAAAGTGCAATTTCGGGACGACGTTTGTATGGGGGCTGGGTGAAATAATGGACCGATTACAGCCAGTTTCAATAGGCATGGTTCTTGGGTCGAAAAAATTATAAGTACTAAATTTTATTGAAATATCTTCAAAATTGCTACCTGTACTTTGGGCACAAGGTTTACATGTCTAGCCAGCCAGACGGACGGACGGATGGACATCGTTTAATCGACTCAAAAAGTGATTATAAGTCGATCGGGTGGGTGTTAGACTAATATTTTTGTGCGTTACAAACATCTGCACAAATCCAATATACACTCCCCACTATGGTGCTGTTGGAGTATATAAAAGTTATGGACTTTTTTTATAGAATATTTCAGTTATCGATAAACTTAAGATATCAATATAAAGAAAATTCCTGTTATTGATAAATTTTCTATAGAAAGTTCTAGTTATCGATACATTTTCTATAGAAAATTTAAGTTAACGATATATTTTCTAAAGAAAATTAAATTTGTCGATAAATTTTCTTGAGGTCTTTAGAACATACAATCAGATCTATAGAATTTTTTGATACTTTCATACAACCTCAATCAAGATTTATGAAAACTACATGATTTTCTTATTTATTCTTATACATTCTTATAAACTTATTTGTAATAAGAAATATCCCAAAGCTAACAAATTATATACGAAATTTGATAATTGAGTGGGGTTTCAGGCAAAATAAAAGCAATTTAACTTGACTTAACTTTATTTGCTATCAAATACCCTATTTTGTGGTTTTGGACAGTTAAGAAACTATAAGAATTTGTTGTTTGTAACTACATACACTTACATACATCTACATATACATTTATTTACATTCATGTTCTCTACATATTTAAAGATTTCGTGCTGAATATCATAATGACGATGGGGATGATGATGTATTGATGCCAACTAACACATTAATAATGGGCTTAAGTTAGAAATTTGCTTCTGGCTAAGATTTATTATTATACTAATGCTACCTTCTTAAGTGTTTACACACGCAACTCTAACGCACTCACACTCGCTCGTGTACATGAAACCATTTCAAACACAACACATACACACAAAACGTATGCATATGTATATTAAATTAAAAAGGATATTTTATAGAACATTTTAATATTTTCCATGCATGTTTAAGTTTCCTTTTCTAAATTTAGTTTAGAACAAGAGAGAAATAGAAAAAAACTTAAATAAACAAAATAAAACAAGTAAGAAAGTCAAGCCCGCCCATAAAATACCCTACACTGAGTAAATGTGGTAAAACAGTTTTCGTGTAAAATTTAAATAATTTGTTATACGTTAGTGACCTAATATTGGAGCTATGACGAAATATGGACCGCTCACCACGAAATTAAGTCGCGTGATTTCCTTCGATATGAATCTTATTTTGATTGAATTTTATGTGGATACCAATATTTTAATAGATTTATGATCGTTAAAGTGAAATGGAAATTAGGCCGCATGATTTCTTATTTGTATTGAATTAGCACAAACCCAACATACCCTCCACAATATGGTGGTATAGGGTATTTTTTTTTTATAATAATGTGACGTGTAGGAAGTGTTAAAATTTCTTAAACATACAACAACATATCAAAAATTAAATAAACTAGAATTTGTAGAAGAAGCCATGCAAATAATTTCTGTTTCAAACTTTAAAGGTTCATTATTTCAAGTGGGCAAGAGGGTGGTTTCAGCTGTTAGGGAAGTCAAATGTTGAAATTTGACATGAAATATGTTTCGAAAGAATAATTATGTATGAATTTGAATAAATGCATATTAAGTGTGCTAGTGAAAGTGTGGCAAATATTTATCTTAGTTAAGTAAATTAAATAAATTGAAATATATAACTGTATAAGGGGTGGGATCAATTAAGCTAGTGGGTTAATTAAATTTTGTTTTAAAGGAATTTATTTAAAATGTTACCATATTTTACGTAAATATTTTATATTGATCGGAAATCGGTAAATTTTCCATTGGAAACTGAAATTATCGATAAATTTTCTATAGAAAGTAAAATTTATCGATAAATATAAAATTAACGTTAACGATAAATTCTTTTTAGACAATTCTAAATCTTAATCCCATATTGAGCCGATTGATTCATTAATTGGTTCAATGCATTGTCATTATGAATAATAAATGGCCAGACATTTTTTGTAAAAATAAAACATAATTTTCCATTGTTTTATCAATAAAAAATATAATAATGAATAGCTGTTGTTGTCTGTTTTCAAAATTTAATTAATTACACAGAGAAATATTTCTGAAAATCGGTTGGAAAATGGATGAGTTACGGTAGTTTAAAGTCAGGATGCTCTCTAACTAAAAAAAACTGTCATCATTAAAAAATAAGACAACAGAAACATTTGTATGAAAAGAAAACCGAAAATCATATTGTCATAAAAATTAGAATAACTCATTATACCCTACACCACCATAGTGGGTATAATGGATTTGTGCAGATGTTTGTAACGCCCAAAATATTAGTCTAACACCCACCTTAAAGTATACCGATCGATTCAGAATCACTTTCTGAGTCGTCCGTTTACATGTTGTCCATGTAAACCTTGTGCGCAGAGTACAGGTCGCAATTTTGAAGATATTTCGATAAAATTTAGTACATATTATTTTTTCTGCCCAAGGACTAATCCTATTGAAATTGGCTGAAATCGGTTCATTATTTCACCTAGCCCCCATACAAATGTCCTCCCGAAATTGGACTTTATCGGTCATAAATGTTAAATTTATATAGTTATCTACACAAGTTCTTCTCCAAATAAATTTTATATATACTAAATTCATGTCACTAAATTCTATTATGATCGATCCATAACTAGTCATAGCTCCCATATAATGCCTGCTTCCGATAATCACTTTAACGAGCATAAATCTCCTTAAAATGTTGGTATACACATAAAATGCAACATAAATAACTTTCATATAGACAGTTATCACGTGACCAAATTTCATGGTGATCGGTCCATAATTTTTCATAGCTCCTATATAAGGCCCACTTCCGAAAATCGCTCACGAATATAAATTATTGAAATTTTGAAAGAATAATGATTTTGCTCATTTACTTAGTGTAGGGTATTATATTGTCGGGCTTGACCGACCATACTTTCTTACTTGTTTATAATTCAATTTGACCAAGTTGATATTGTTCTGATCTAACGGTTGAATAAGCGCAGTGAAAATGGGTGGTAGATTCATTGCTATCATTAAACCGTCATCACTTTTTAGTTCCTCAACTGGGTGACTCGTCGCGTTATCTAAAAGCAAAATTGATTTTTGCGGCAGACCTTTTGAAGCCAAAAATTCTCGGACCTACGTGGGTAACAAATTCGTGATGAAACCAGTCCTTGAATATATATGATGTCATCCAGGCGTTATTACTGGAGTTGTATATTACAGGATTATTGAAAAAGCTTTAAAGGCTCGTGGGTTTTTTTTGATTTTCCAACAACCAACAATTTCAGTTTGTCTGTGCCATTCGCATTTGAACAGGGGACAAAAAAGTTATTCGTTCTTTACATATTTTTCTTCCGGGCGCTGTTTTCTTATTACATGTGACAAGAGTGTGATTTGGAAGCATCCTATAATATAAACCAGATTCGTTGGCATTGTAGATTTGGTGAAGAGTCAACCCATGCTCATCAACATAATCCTTAAACTCTTTCACAAATGAATCAATAAGTTAAGGTTTCGAAGACAATTTCTCGCCCGTAATTTTTCCATGTCGACGCTTAAATTTCTTCAATCATCCTTCACTGGCATTTAAACCTGAATTGGTTTGATAAATTTTTGAAAACAAATGACTGGCTTTTGTTCGTAAAATCGCTGCTGATATTGGAACATTTTTTTCTCTTTGTTTTAGAAACCACTTCTAAATAATTTTTTCCATTCTTGGGTACTCAGCTTTCTTTAAGGTGCAACGTTTGCCAGGGCCACTTTCTATTGTACGTATGAACTTTTTTATTGAATTTTCTTGCTTTATAATTATATTCAAATCTATAATGGTGTTGTTTCTTGTATATGATTTTTTTTGTTTTAAGTTTCATTAATATTATTATTATAGTAATCATAATTTTCTGTCCCTGGTTTAAATTTAAAAATTGTTTATGAATAAGGCTTTAAAAATAATTGAATATTTGGAAAAGATTAAAATGTATTGGCAAACACTGTTTATTAAAAATAATTACTTACTTTTCCTCATATCATATGTCTGATATAACAACAAAATACCTTTACTAAAATTAATTATGTTATTGCCAGACTTATGTTTTTCCCACTCAGTATGTACATATATTTTTCTATGATCTCAAAACTTTTTTTAAAATAACCTAAAAACACTTTTATTTATTCATTAAAATGAAACTAAATAAGTAGAACGAATGCCTCTGATGTACTTATATTTCCTTTTCCTTTTAGCTGTGTTTTGTGTTTAGCAATTTTAACATCGCTATAGAGAATATTTCATTTGTAAAGTGTTAAAATGTCACTCGATATCAAATCAATTGTAGAAATCAACAAAACAACATAAAAAAAAGTTTTTTAATTAAAAATAAATAGAACAAAGAAATTTATGCAGAAAAAACACATAAAACTTTTCCTCTGTGTTAAATTACAGAATGCGAATAATAAAAATGAAAAAAAAAAACAAAAATACACTCGTACATAAATTAAATAACATGGCAGTAAAAGCAACAACAACTACAACAATGTTATAAATAAGTAAATTCTACCCAAGATATTTGCGCTGGTATTGGTTTGAGGTATCGTCATTACATGGGAAAAAAAGCACAAACAAATATAAAACTTTTATTTCGTTGCTTCGTTTTTATTCTCTTAATATCAAGTGGCTAGAGCCGGAAAAGGAAATGTGAATTTTACAGATTTCACCATTAGAACAAACACGGTGGCATAATGGAACAAATGCTTTAAATAAATAAAAACTAATTACAATAAACACGCTGTAATGGAGCCAACTGTGGGATGTTTTAACACAATACGTGGAGCATAGATCAATAGCTAAGTAGTAAGTCTTGCCCAGCTATGGGTATTTGTATGTGTGTCCATGTTATTTGAAATGACAACAACATTTTGCAAATACAATAGGGAGAATCCATGCCAAACGCATCAGTTTTTGGATTTCTCATCTCCGATTTTAACGAAATTTACAACAGTTATTATGTATTGCAAATGTTTATCAGATCGTAAGAATTTAAAAATTTCACAAAAGTGTACACAAAGGGTTTTCCAATAGGAAAAAACTTTGAAAGTTTATTTGTGGAATTGGCTGTCAACAACACGTGCAAATGATAAAATTGTTAAAAAAAAAAATTGTTTTATGTTCGGGAAACGTTTCGCGCTTCGCCCATTTTAGGGTGAAGCACATTTGTGGATTAATGGGTACGTCTACAAACAACATTTTGGATTCTGCGACGATGCCAATCCACATGAGATACAAGACCGTCCAATGCTTATCACTGTTTGTGCGGCGTCATCGGTCCAAATGTATTTGAGGACGATGTTGGCCATCATCGTCAACGGCGAGCGTTTTATGTCGATGATTACCAACTTATTTTGGCCTGAATTGGATGATATGGACACCAACAACATGTGGTGTAGCGTGACTAATATCGTAGTGTAAAACATATTCCATCTAGCCAAAACAAGTCAATAAAAGGGGTGTCAAGTATTGAATGCACACAATCTACTGCCGTTAAGTGCAATGACCACTGGCACACACTCCTGGCTGTATTGTCTCGAGAATAGTGATCAAATATCACACACCGCCTAAAGTACTAGAGAGCAATACATATACACACACTCACAGTTCCCATAATTCCCACATGTCAAATGTTTACTTAAAAAAGCGTAAACAATTATTTTTAGCACAAATTTGTTTGACATTGCACAGTGGTTTAGAAAAGTTTGTTTTTGGATATAATTCGGTATATCGGGAACTATTGGAGATATTGGGGTAGGAGCTAAGGAGTTTTCGAGTTGATTTGCTGTTGTTCAGCTTCCTAGCGCTAATGGGGGCCAGTGCGTTGCCCCTCAAAGTTGATCAACTCATGTCGAACATTTTTTAAAAAAATCGGCAAAAATCCAAAAAAATATAAATACAGCTTAAGAAGATCTACAAAAAATATGAAAAAAGTAATTTATCTCTAGTAGTTGAAGAGATATTTACGGATGTTCGAATTTTTTTTTCTAAAATTTCAACTATATTGGTGATAAAGTTCTAAATAAACTAAAAGCAACTTGCTAACAGTTATCTTGTTTCTATAAATAGTTAAACGCATCCAAAGTTGGAACATGTAAAAAGTGCCGTATTTTTTTAGTTTTTTTTTTTCCCAAAAAGGCCCATATATTTTTTCATTTGTAGAAAAAATTTTCTTCGGGACTATATACAATTTTTATATGATCCGGAAAGAGAATTTAATGCAAAAGCGTGTAAAGTAAATTTTGGCTCAATTAAGCGGACACAACATCCCCCAGACCTATCAAAACTCGGCCAATTTTTAAAAAAATTAAGATTTGAGTAAAAAATTCTAAAAGGCAAAGCACCGATCTTCGAAAAAGCTTCATATTTGTATAACCCTATAAGCTTCTTAAATATCTACAAAGTTTTTTTACTATCACACAGTAAATAACGTCACAGTAGGCACTTTTCTAAAAAAAAACTCAGTTTTTGGAACACATTTTCCCCGGTTTAGGAATTTCGGTATTTGAAAACAAAAAATTTAAAAAACTATAAAATACCTTAGCTCCAAACATGTAAAATTTCGTTAGGTTAGGTTAGGTTCCATAGGCAGCCGCTCCTCAAGCAGCTCACTTGGGTTCATTCAAATCTAATCCCATTGTAATACCCAAGGGGTAGTCATCAGGGTATTTGCAGTACTTCCGTTGACTTCAAATTAAACCAACCAGATTCCAGGATGAAGGAATATATTCGTTTCAGATTCATCCTTGATAGCTCGTCCAAACATGATAGGAATGAAGATCCGAGGATATGTTCCCTCAGGTTTGTCAGGGCCGGACATTGGCAGAAAAGGTGACACACAGTCTCTTCCTTTTCTTCATTATGGCAGCTTCTACAGTTATCATTGTACCGTCCACCTGTTTTGTGCAGTCTCATATAGTTTCTGCTGAACAGCCATCTTGCATTTAACAAGGGAAATACCAGAAAAGGGGTCGATCGCCTCCTCACTCATCATCACACACCTTTTGGCCAAATCATCTGCTATACAATTACCCTGATTTCCATCGTGTCCAGGGACCCATATTAGCGTTATCCTAGAATGTCTCGCTATCTCATTTAGGGATATCCGGCATTCCTCGGTTAACCTAGATGTCGTAAAGACACCCGCTATTCCGTTAACAGCAGCCTTGCTGTCAGTAAATATACATATATCACCAGATATTCGATAATACCTCAGCCAGTGGGATGCACGTTTAATGGCAGGAATTTCCGCCTGAAGAACAGTGCAGAAGTTAGATAGCCTAAAGAAGGATTTTATCCCAAAGTTTTCAATGTAGAAACCTCAACCCTGTTACCCCTGTTAGAGCCATTAGTGTATATCTGTATGACGTCAGCAGGGGGGAAGAGTCCGCGTTGCCATAAATCCCTATTCGGGATCATAATATGGAAATGCCTATCGAAAAAAGGCTTTGCGATGCAGTAATCGACATTACCATGTATGTGCCCATAGTAATTTAGTATCCTAGAGTGTCCAAGGTCCTTACCAGAACACGAACAACCAGGATTTAGTCTCACGACAGGGTTGAGAGCCATTTGTATCACCATCAAATCAACTGGTAACCAGTTAAGAATATTAAAAAGTGTCTTATAGCGCCTGTAATCAGTATAGCGATAGTCCTTAGAACTCGTTCGACGACCTTCCGGTGAGAAGCATTATCCAGAGCCTTCGTTACAATATCTCCAATAGTTCCCGAGATACCGAATTATTTCCAAAACAAAAAAAAAAAAAAAAAACAACGTTTCTAAACCACTGTGCGTTGTTTACTCTTACAACTGTTTTGTAAGATAAAACAGCATCAAATAAAAAAAATCAAACTATTTGCTTTGAATCATCCTAAGTCAAATAAGTTATTGAAATCATTAAAGAATTCAAATGTATTTAAATTAGAGGTTATGTCTTTTTCGTCAAATATTTGCCAAGTGTGAACCTTGCGTGCTTTTTTTAAGCCACAATCCAAAGCTAAAATAACACACTTTGCATATAAATTCGTTAAGGGATCAAGAACGTTGGCTTCAAAATTCACCTTGCTATTTTCTATCGGATGGTGATTGAGTAATAACTCATATAAAAATATTGTGATTGAATAGTAACGAATACAATAATATTGCTCCTTCGTATCTGCTGAGCAATTCATTCATACAACTCGAAATCCAAAAGATTAAATTTGTAGTTAATAAATTAAAAAAAAAAATCCCTTTCGTTTAAATACCATTAACATATTACTGAGCCTAAATTTAGAAAATTATTTTCTATGGAAAATTTATCTTTAATTGGAATTTTCTATAGAAAATTTAAAGTAATCCATAAATTTTCAATGGAAAACTAAAGTTATAGAATAATATTCTATAGAAGATAACGTTTCAAGTTGCATCATGTTTCTCAACATTTCTATTTCTGGAAACTTCTAATTGTGGACAATGTTATTTACCGGCCTATTAACAGCAGTTAACATAACTGTGGACATTATTAACATATCTGTGGATATTGTTAACATAGCTGTTAACAATATCCACTCAACGTGAAGAAACACGTTGAGTGGATCATTGTAGAAATATTACTTCGATAGATGGTGCTGGAAAGATCTGGATGGTAATGCAGTGTATATAATGTGGCCGTGAGAACATAAACCAGTCAGTCTAATTTGAAGCATTCGTTAAGTAAAGATAAATTAACTGCCTGATAGTACGCTGTATAAGTTGAGACTTATAAACATGTATTTGCTTAAAAACACATAGTGACTATTTAAACCAGAGTTTGTTTTTGCTTCACTGTGTTTCAGTTTTACTTATTTGCTTAACTACAACTACGAGAAAATAAACAAGCAAAGTCAAACAGCAAAGTCAAAAAATAAAAAAATGCTTATTAACTTATAGTTGTACAGTGAGATGATATCTGCTTGCGCAGCCAGTCACAGCGATTAAATTCACAAATGCTGAAATGCTGTGAGCAGCTCAGTATTTTTGTTTTTTCCTATGCTTTGGCTGTGCTTTTTGCTGCGCTCTTTCACTTACAAACAACTGCTTAAGGTTTGTTTAATGTTCAGAAATTAACTGTGTGTTTGCACCATTCTCTTTGAAATGTTACATACATACACACATACATACATTATTTATGAACATTAAGAAAAACATTAAGCAGTTGTTTGTAAGTGAAAGAGCGCAGCAAAAAGCACAGCAAAAGCATAGGAAAAAACAAAAATACTGAGCTGCTCACAGCATTTCAGCATTTGTGAATTTAATCGCTGCGACTGGCTGCGCAGGCAGAAAACATCTCACTGTTCCACTATAAGCTAATAAGCATTTTTTTATTTTTTGACTTTTACTGTTTGTTATAGCTTGGACGCAATTGCTGAAAAACTGTAAGCAAAGCATTTTTTTAGGTGCTTTTGCTAATTTCAAGCAAGCAATACAAACACTGATTTAAACTGATGTTGTGTAAATTTTGAATAAATAAAGAGTTGTTACAATTTTAAACTACTAAACTGATTTTATTTGCAATCAAAAGAATTATGTGTCAACCGATTGATTGACTGATTAAATACTTCTCGATACGATTTTATTTTAATTAAAACAAAACATTTATTATTCAAACAAAACTTAAATTAATTACCCAATCCTTAAATATACTTTGCGTTCAACAATATATATTATTTCTCCGTTGTCGACAAGCTTGCTACAAGCACCAATTATCTCTGACGGTTTTATTGAAATGACAGAGTTGTATATTTCATATTTGTCAGATTTGCCTATTGGCGTAGTGGTTCCAGGGTTGACAGCTCGGCCAATCCTGATTATAAGTCGTCCTCGACTTCCTCCTTATCAATATCATCAAGCTCGGGAGATCCATCACACCATTTTCGCATCTTATCTGAGCTAAACACGGAACAAAACTTACGTGAACTTGTTTGTAAACCAGGAATATCTTCTATAAGGTAGCGATCGCTCCCAAGAACTCGCGACACCTGGTACGGGTCCTTATATTTAGGTTCGAGTTTCCTGGATTCACCTGTTGCTGGCGGCTTATGTCGTATAAGAATCAAATCACCTTCGTCATAAATATAAGGCGGCTATGTTTGGTATCAAATCTCTTTTTCCGCCTTTCACGTTCACGCTCGATATTATGTACAGCTAAATTTCAGTTTTCATGAATCGATGATGTCGATTCATTAGTTGTATCATCCTGTAATCGAAGATTAGTTCATTAGGGCTGAATCCAGAGGTCGCGTAACTCTGCGAATTAATTGACCACTGCAATATGTGTAATGATTCATCATTAAAAAGTCTATGATTTGATAAAATGTTCTTAAAATCAAAAATGACAAATCCGATTGCTGTTCGCATTCGTATGGATCATCCCAATACTGTGCTTTTAACTAAGTAAAGCAGATTTTGCTGCTATTGAACTTTTTATTTAAGCTCCATTAACAAAGTGTAGTTAAAATACTTCTTCAACTTTTTTTTTGTTGGTTTTGTTACATTTTTCATTCACATTTGAGCGGAAATTTTATACCCATAACGGGGGCGGTAAATGTCATTACAGCCATTAAATTGAAGCTGCATAAATATTTGTATTATGGACGGATGGCTGACTAGTTACTTGGCTCGTTGGAGGGATAAATGCTACACATGTTAGTTAGATGGTGTGTTTCTCTGAGAATAATTTTTACATAAAAGAATCATATAAATTTCTTTTTTTTATGCGTGTATTGGTGGTTATTTTATCTTTTGGTCTCTAACTTTAATAAAGTGCGTGTCAAAATGATAAGGTCACATACTTTTCATTTCGTTTATCCAAATATATATGGACTGTAGTGCAGCAACATTATTTTTTACAATTTTTAATGATAAAGCTAAGAACATAAGAAAATTTTTAACTCAAATTTCTAGTTATCCTTTCGATCCTCATGCACCACATATTTTCTTACTCCTTAAGTATTTTAAGACAAAACCTAGAATTTTTTTATTTAAAATCTTAAAAACTTTATTTAGCACTTTAAATGTTAAAAAATCTCAGAGAGTTATCATATAAAACTAGTTTATGTCCAACTTTATCACAATATTAATTATTATAAGAAAATTTTGAAAGATGAAGTCATTTTCTGAGGGGGACCTTGTATGAGGACTAGGGACAAATGTTGACTGATTTATGCCATACATTACAGTATAACTTCAGAGTACTTAGAATTAATTTGTGCTAAATTTTATCATCATTGCAGCATAATCAACTTATTTATGGGACATTTGTATGGGGACTAGGTGAAAACCTTATTAACAGAGAGTATTTGTGGAAATACTCGTGTATTCAACAGACAGACGGACGGGTTTGCGATGAATATTTTATTGTGTTACAAACGGAATGATAAAATCAATATACCCCCATCTTTTCTAATGGTGGGTATAAAAATAATTGTAGAATTGCAATTTAAATGCCGTTATGGTAACACTGCTATAGAAAAGCGGTATTCTACTCCTGCATGTTTCTTGTAAACGGTTTTGTAATATTCCCTCAGCATTTCCTTCCAATTGTAGTTTGTTCATAATATTGTTCCTCATCGGCTGGTTGTTTGCTTGTATGCTTAGTTAAATTGTTTTTTTATTTTTGTTGTTGTTGCTTTTGCTTTTGTTGCTGTTATTATTTGCTGCTTCTTAGCTGTACATAATCGTGTTGTTCATTTGTTTATTTCTTTTACGATTGTGTCATCGACATCCTTGTCATTTACTTTAAGTGTAAATTACACTGTATCTGTAAGTAGGTATGCAAGTATGTGTGTGTCTGTATCTGTATCTGTGTTTGTGTATATTGTAGTTTGGAGTACGTCTGAATGGAGTATAAGTACCCATTGAAAAACATCTAATCATTATGGAGTATTCGGCACAACAACTTTACCACTTCCATCAATAATAGAGTAAAGTATTTCAAGTATTTATTGTCTATATAATCGTATATAATATATAATAGGATGGCCCTTATTTTGCACGTTTTTTAATTTTTAGTGATACAAGATCTAAACTTAAGTATTATCTGTCTAAATGAATTTAGCAAAATCGGATAACATTTTGAGGTTGCATATTTTATTTGAAGTTTCAAATTAGCAATATATTTGACATCAATAATTTGATACCAAATAAAAACAAAAAATGTTTTGCATATTTCAACTACCAAATTGGACATTTTCAAAATTTTGTCGATTCTAAAAATAATTCTAAATAAGATTTTAAAAATGCACATTTTAACGGTTGTACGTATTTTGGATTATCGCGACAGTGTCAGATTTCATTGTTTTAATTTAAAAAAAACTCCTTTAAAAAAAAAAAAAAAAATTATTGAATATAATAAACAACAACCCTGGTATTTACAAAAACAAGTTTTAAAACAAAAAATGTAGACAACAAAAATATAATGGTATCAAAGAGTGAGATGTTTAATTGACATTAAAATGTATTAATAGTTCTTGCTAAAAGTAATCAATGTTTGGATGCGTTGAATTTTTTTGTTTTTTAATATTTTTTTAAAATTCTTTTTGAATACAATATTTATATACAATATTTAAACTAAACAAAAGTTTCATTACATTTCAAAATAAGGCCTGCTAAATTTGTTTATGAGTGATATTCAAGACATCCATTTTAGATAAGATTTTTTCTTAATTTTAAAATTTTCAATAGAAAAAAAATTACAGAGTTCAGTTGAGTTCAGTGAAATTTTTTTTACTATACCGTTTACCAACCTTACTATTTAAAGAAACCAAAAAGAAAATCCACCCCAATTGACCCCCGGAAATTTTTGACCTATAAAAGCATCATGGCCAAACAAATGTTTGGTAGTGAAATTTTCGAAATTTGGCTTTCAACAAAGCAAAATGAAAGGCATGAACGTGTTTTTGATTTTATATGTGGAAATATTAGTACTTGAAGTGACAAAATTATAGACTTTTCCATGTTAAGCAATTTTGTAAAAAAGTTTTGTTATGAAACAAACTTGAAGTGGAAGAAAGCAATCGTTTGGGGGCTAGGAGAAATAATGGACCGATTCTAACCAAATTCAATAGGCATCGACCTTGGGGCAATGGACAAGCTTGTACCTAATTTTGTTGATTTATCTTTGAAATTGCAATCTGTAGTTTGATTACAAAGTTTACATGGACAGACAGACGGACGGACGGACATCGCTTAGCTGACTCAGAAAGTGATCCTGAGCAGATTGATATACTTTAAGGTGGGTGTAGGAACAATATTTTTGCACATTATAAACATCAGCAAACATAACCCACTATACCCTTCTCACTTTGGTGGTGTAGGGTATAAATATTAAAATTTTGATTTTAACATTTGTATGGGAGATAGGCGAAATATTGCCACAACCACCTCAGTTTTTTCCCCAAAAATGTATCTAACCATAGGAAAACTGTGTTTCGAAAATCATTGAATTATCTTTACCCGTTTTGAAAATTAAGACTTTAGTTCCTCTAGATTACACAAATCTGACACTGTGCAGTGGCGCCATTTGAATTTTTTTCGTTGCAAAAATCATAATTTATGAACCAAATGAGATAATCAAACAATTTAAAAAGCATATGATAGATAACACCACGGAACAGACATTTTGGTGGCCGCAATTTGTGAACCCTAATTACTATGTTATACTTAGTTTTTTCCAGTCAGCTTACGTTTTCGAAATATAGTAATAACTTAAAGCTAATTTTTATTTTTGATGAGTTTTCTGCCATTTGCAGAAAAACAGACCCATACCCAACCGAAATATTGATTGTTTAAGAACAAGTAGTTTTTTCTTATCATTTAAAAAACTTCGAGTTATTTGCCAAATAATTTAGCATATTGTTACGTTTTAATCTTTCTAAAATGTTGGTTTATTCGCTTTAAATAAACCGGATACTTTTGATTGCAAATAAAAGCCGTTTAGTAGTTTAAAATTGGAACAACTCTTTATTTATAGTCACTCAGTGTCTTTATACACGTTTATCAATTCGCAGAAATGCACACACACTTTATAATATACAAATGTACAAAGCAGTTGATGTTAACTCTAACAGTGCCTATGATCAACTCACGACTACAACATCTGCCACGCACCATCTTTCGTGAATCTTCTGCAATGCCCTTAACGGACAAACTAGTATGTTTGAATTCTAGAGCTTTCGATGTGAATGTTAGCAGCTTAAACATTTAGTGTTGCCATACTTATAAACAATGATAATAACCGCATGCTATCAACTTTGTTGATAAGTAGAAGCTTCTACTGATGAACGTGTTTGTAAACATGATGAATGCTGCAGGCAGTCGTTACAGACTGTTAAATTCAAATCGCTATTGCATATATTGTTCTCAGCGAATTTTTAATATTTGCCTATAAATTAGTTTATTGATATGTCTTTATTGTATATCACGAAAAAAAAAAAAAATTAACCTTTTTACCATACAGGATGAAACTGAAAACTGCTAACATTAACATTGAGTCTGCTAAAAGCTCTAGAAATAGAACATTCTAGTTTTATTGTACATTATCAGTGTGTTTCTAAAGTGTTTAATTTAAGTGTGTGTATTAACAGAGAGTGACTTTATAAATTTAAATAAATAAAGAGTTGTTACAAATTTTAAACTGGTTTTATTTTCAATCAAAAGAATTAGGTTTATTTAAAGGAAATAAACTATAGTTTTTAAAAGGTGAAAACGTAACAATATTCTGGGCTGTCATATGATTTTAAAATAAATGTCCGTCCGTCTGCCTGTCTGTTGAAAACACGATAATGCCCAAACTAAAGGAGCTTGTTGGCTGACATTTTCCACAAATAATCTCTGTTGATAAGGTTTGTTTGGTATTGATTTGGTTCATAATTTCACCAAGCCCCCATACAAATGTTCCCCCGAAATACTAGTTGAGGAGTTAATGTGTTTATTATGTTGTAATCCTGATCAATTTTTTGCACAAATTAGTTCTAAGTAATCTGAAATTATACTATAACTATCATTCCAAATAGAAAGATCGAATGACTTTTCAAGTGACAATAAAAAATCATAATATGGAAAATGGAGGACATTTTGTTGATATTTGTATGGGAATATATAGGAAAATCGAAATGCCATATCTACGGAACCACTGGGCCGATTTCGTGCAAACTTCACATAATCCATCTACATACCATCGTACCCTGAAATTTTAGTTGAAATCCATTTTCGAAGTTAGTGGTGACATCAAAGTGTACACTTAGATGTATGGTAAATATCGGGCAACATTTGTCCCTAGTCCACATACAAGGTCCCCCTCAGAAAATTACTTGAACATTTATAATTGTCTTATAATCCTCTAAATATTGCCCAATTTATTTGGTTCAGCATTTGGTTTTAGAATTTGGTAGCATCGAAAGTTGGAAAATTGTAAAATAGAGGCTACCCTAATATATAATATATATATAGACATATATATATATATATATATATATTGTACATATTTATGTATGTTTGTAAATGACGACTTGTATTAATAACGCCATAACTTCAACTATAGACTAAAAATTCATTTTGTTCTTGGTTGTTTTAAAAGTATGCGTGTCTTTGAGTACTTCAATACTAGAGATAGATACAGATTGATTCATAAAAATGGCAGTGTTTAGAATATTCATTAACTGAGGAAGGAATGTAAGTATGTACTTATATTAAAACTCTAAATTGGCCTTTATTTGAGTTCCTTCAATCAAAGATTTTTCCAGTATTCAGTTGTCTTTTAACAACAGTCTAATATCTTCACTTGTCCAGAGTTTCTAGCAGTTTGGTGATTTGACAACTCTTGGTAGGAAAAACTTATTTTTATTATTATACAGCACAAGTTTGACAGCAAACTACTTTTCCTTTGGAAATTGTTTGTGTGACTCAGACGATTTTTTATTGAGAATAAAGTCATAAAGATAAACGAAAAACTATTAGCCCCGTAAACAATTCATTATGAATAAATTTTATGTTAACAGAAATGATGCCATCAAACTTTGTGACGATAGTCTGAAAAAAGGACCAAAGCTCCATTAGCAATGAATGTCCGTAAAGATATTGGTATCAAAATAAAACTCAACATGCATTTTTATCGAAATTTATTGTTTTTGCTGAGTTTTCTCTTGGAACCTAAAATACGAGTTATCGTGGATAAATCTCATCTTAGGTGTTTCAGGCTAATTTAGTGCAATGAAAGGTTTCGTTCTTTCTTCTAGTGTATTTCGTATCTTTCAACATTTGGCATTCGTATTCATTTCAAAAACAAATGATACGATCAATCCTGATCTTTTGGCAATCTTTGAAAGTGGTTGTGCGATAAAGTTTGATTTTAAAGCTCGCGATCAGTAATTTATCTTAATTTATTTATGGTACATATATCAAACCATCAGAAGCTATTGATGTTCTGGGTATGAATTCAATATGATATGTCATAAGGTAGCATTCAAGTGTGTTGGTTTCTTTAAACTGACTGACATGCGATAATGAAATAAAATTCTCTGTATGGTTTGATAATTTTAAGACTATTTTGGATAGTGTAAAAGGGAGAGATATCATAGAGTAGGATAACAAATTATATTGAGTACTATAGAAATGTGGATTGTGTTTTAATATTCTGTGGATACTAGAATATAATGTATTTTTATGAGTTTATGGTTAAGTTTTACAGTGATATTTTTGAACTTAACTGTTTGATGTATTTTATAAACATACATTTATTATATATATATGTTTATACAAATATGTATGTATATTAAACAATCCATATCCATTTCCGCAAAACCCTGGCCACAGTTTTGTTGTACAACAACATAACTCCATGATTATGACTATGATTGTGGTTGTTTCGTAACGATCTACTCGTTATCATTCTTGTATATGAATAGTTTTATATCTATGAATATAACCTGCAGTTTTATTACATTCAACACACAATACAATTGTTTTCTTTGGTAGCTCAAGCAGTTACTGCCAACATAAGTATGTAAAATATTAATTAGAATAGAAAGTTTCGTTTTCGTAAGATAACATTGGTCGGAAAATATATTTGACTGAACGTCTACTTTGTGATCGGCCTACTGTGACTAGTTTTGTATACAAATTGATTTTTTTAGCTCATATCTCCTTAATTAAATGAGTGTATACCTTGAATCTTAGCCAGGGATAAGCAAGTTGATAGAATCGTACCTCTTTATACTATTTCATATTCAAGAGTACGGTAGTACTCCTGCGATTCATTTAATACTTTCTGACAATTTTCTGTATTTGCATTTAACAAACAGTATTTTCTATTTAAAATCTTGTGTATAACAATATTTTATATAGAAAATCTTATTTATAACAGTATTTGTTAAAGAAAATCTTGTATTGAAAACCTTCTGTATACACGCAGGAAAAAAAATATAGTCGCGCATGTTTACTGTAACCATTTCAGTATTTTTACCATTTTCTAATCCCAGCTTTTGGATTTTAGAACATGTGGCTCAAAGTTGAAGTCCTTTGTATATTATGGGTAATTTAGTTGTCGAATTAACAAAAGTAACTTGAGTGCATTTGGTTTATGGACAAATTTTAAAATTTATATTATGAAATGCCTATAACTCGAAAATTATAAGAGATAAATAGCACACGTGCGCATGTTTTTTCAAGACCTAGCCGAACGATTTCTAAAAATATAAAAATCTTTAAAATTGGATGGGAAACAAATAAATGGCACGTGTTTACATGTCGAACGTACCCTACTTTGAGCCCCAATAGTGCCGCCCCTGGAGCACTTGTAGGGTCCATTTAAATAACATAATCCATGTCTTCGCACACGTCAAATTTTATTATTAAGAAAGGGGTGGCTTTTTGAGAACTTTGAACTTCATACCCCATGAATTGAATTTAAAGTTGTTGGACCAGGAATTGCTTTCAGTCAAAAAGCTAATAATTTTATGAAAATTTTGATTCATAGATGGATTTTCCCTACATGATTAAATAGTAAGTAAGAGGAAGATACCAAGTATTGAACAGTCTCTTCTAGCTACTTAATACGTACATTGTCAGAGAATAAGTTAACCACAGGGTCTTCCAATAGGAACTTCCGAACTTTGACAATTGATAGAGGCAATATTGTTGAAGCTACAAGGTGGCGTAAAAGTAAACTTCCTATGTTTTTTGGCTGCAATTAAAAAAAAATATTAAAAACTTTGATTCTTCTTGTGGATTATTTTTATTTGGTCTTTTAATTTTTTTTACATCAAGTCGAGAATATGATGTCATGTAAATGGCCGCCGCCACAGTTGATTGTCATTTGAGCCCTTTTTATGGCATTTTCCATCACTTTGGCCAAAACTTCCGGCGATAGGTCCTCACATTCTTGACGGATATTGTCTTTAAGAGCTGCAAGAGTCTGAGGCTTGTTGACATAAACCCGCGACTTCAAAAAGCCCCACAAAAAGAAGTCTGAAGCGGTCAAATCAGGCGATCTTGCTGGCCAGTGCAAATCGCCAAAACGGGAGATTAGGCGCCCGGGAAATGCATCTTTCAGCATATCGGTTGTGGCACGTGCAGTGTGTTTTCCAATCCCAATTCATCAAGTTGCGGCAAAAAGAACTCGTTGATCATTGCTCTGTAGCGCTCACCATTCACAGTAACCGCGACGTCTTCGAAGACTCCTCCAGGGAAAACAGCACACCATACAGTGACTTTGAGCGGGTGTAATGGCTCTTCGTGGATTACACGCGGATTTTCAGTGCCCCAGAAGCGTAAATTTTTCTTATTTACGTACCCGCTAAGATGGAAATGGGTCTCATCACTCATGATTATTTTTGATGAAAAATCATCTTCCTCTTGGTGGTGATTAAGGATGGCTTGAGCGTATGTTAGGCGCGATTGGCGGTCAGCATCTAACAGCTGATGCACCGTCTGGACTTTGCACGGAAACATCTTCAAATCTTGTACCAAAATTCGCTGTAAAGACCGTCGACTGATACCCATTTGCGTGGCACGTCGTCTGATCGATGTCGACGGCGCTTCCATGACATCCTCGGCTACAGCAGCAATATTCTCTGCAGAACGGCTACTCCGGGGTCTGCCACGTCTGGACGGCCAGGAAATCTGCGACGAAATTCACGTTGTGCCAAAGTCACCGACCGATTATTGGTCAAATAAATAGTCAGCAATATTCCGCGTTCTGGAGCAGTGTAGCGTAACATTGTTTATTAACGTGTATTTCGCATGTGTTTACTACACAAATGTCAAAACAGAACTGTCATTAGGGACCAATCGCAAAATTTATAGCATTTTCTGATAGGAGGATTACTTTTGCGCCACCTGTACATCTATCGAATTGGTTGCCATTTATTTGGTTTGTTTTGGCATTGCTAAAATTGTTTTATCAATATGGGTGGTCTGTTCGGGCAGCGTTCCCATTTCTAGATGTATGGGTACGTGAACAAATAAAATTGTCGTATTTTGGATGATACCAATCCACATGGGATCGAAGAGCGTCCAATGATGTGGATTCGGTTAATATTTCTTTGAGAATGACATTGACCAGGCCATCACCGACAACACGGCGAGTGCTATAGATCGATGTTTACCAATTTCTTTTGGCCTGTATTGGATGATATGGACACCAACGACATGTGGTTTCAACAGGACGGCACTACGTGCCATACGGATTATTAATGATATTATGATACTTAATTAGTTTGCAGTGGTATACTACCGCAATATCACATACGAAAAATCTATTATCATCTAGTAATAGAAAATACAAAACCAAATCGATTGCACCAGATAAATGTGTTTATACAAAACAACGATCAGTGTACCTTTTATATACTTGTTATATTTGGTAACCAATTGGGTTGAATAAAATGAAAGGACTGGCTGTTATGTGTCAATTATTTAAATAGCTAGTCTAGTAATTAGTTACCTCGTGATAGATTTTTGTTATGATATACTTCAAGGTGGTTGTCCAAAGAAAGGGACAAATTGTCAGAGCTTCTCTTCATAGAAATTTGTCTTGAAAATAAACATCATTAAATGTTATGATAAATATTTGTCAAGTATAGACAACTTTCTCCTTGAACATGCACATGTTAAACTAACTAATCCTAGTAAATAGTGGTGACCCTAAATGGTGAGAAAAATCACTAGTACACCAACAGTCATCAGAACTGTTGGGTGCACAAATATATTTAAATGTTCTGGTGTGTACAAGTAAATTTATTTGTTTATTTGTATTTGTGTGTGACTGTTTGAATGTTACCGTCGATTATTCAATTTACTGCATTTGGTATTGGCAGCATTAATTCTTGGTATTTTTGTTACCGGAATGTATGCCATTCGGAAATTTCATAAAATATTGGTATTGAGTTCTATCATTATCAACCACTACCGTTTGCACTGCTACAAGTACGACAACAACAACAACAGCAACGACGACTATAACTACTACTCTATACCACCACTATTGCCACTGCCTCTATCCAGGATGAGTGTTATTACGACCTTTTGCCGTTTGCTTTGAGGTGGGATTCATGTTCATATGTTCTTCATGCTAGGTCCAATAACAACAGCAATAACTGAATAAAAATTCCATACGATGATCCGTTTTGTTTGAGTTTGTGTATGTGTGTATGTGTGTGTGATGCATTGTATGTATGAGTAGTAGTATTGGTATGGAATATTTCATGTTAGGCATTTTTATGTTTAAATGTGATAACGAAATATTTTTATTATTTTATTATTTTTTGTTGTGCATATAGTTTTTTTTGTTAATTTATTGTATACGTAAACAGAATATGGAAATTCAATATAAAACTTTGTGTGTATTTGTATGCGCATATTTTTTTTTTTTAATATTGAATATTGTAAACTAAAAGTATTTCTTGCTTACATGGGAGTAGTTGTTTTTTAAAAATTCAATTTAAATATTTTAAGGATTTATACGAATTAAATATACAAATTCCACAATAATTAAATAATTTTCAGAAAACAACGTTTAATATCAAATAAAACTAATTTGTTGAGAATTTACACACAAAATCACTTACACAAATTGCCAAAACAAATATTTTATCAAATGATACAAAAATTAGGAGGAGAACAATAATTGAAATAAACAAATCAACTGAAGGGCTTAAAGCTATAACGAAATAAGCTGCAAAACAAAAATCATCTACAATTGAATATAGATTTATATCTTTTAAATTATTCAGTTCATTAGATTTTTATTTCTTAGAAAGAAATTCTTTATAAAATTTTCATAATTTCAAAGAATACAGAAAAGCGTTATTATTTAGATACACAGCAAAATGAAATGCATTTTCGGGGTTAGCTACCATCCTCTCTTCAGTACTCTTTTGTGACGATTTAGTGTCTTTTGTAAACTACATCTTAACTAGTTTATCATTTTCTAACCAGAGTTGTTATTTTGAATGTCACTTTTGAAGCTTTTATTCTTTGACATTTGACGCCATTACTAAAAATGCAACGATACACGCTTCAACAACGTATTGAAATTATTAAAATTCACTACAAAAATGGTGAAAATCTTGCAGTCACAGTTCGCAAAACTAATGCAGTTTTGGGTCATCATGAAGCACCTTGTCGGACCGCAATACAGAAATTGATGGAAAAATCCGATCTGTTGGGACAAGTTAATGATGTGAAGAATAAAACCCGTGCACGTCGCTCAAGAACAACTAAGAATATTGCTGTTGTAGCCCAAAGTGATGAAGAAAACCCATGTTGGGCCATTCCTCGTCGATCTTTGGATTTGGGCATTCCACAAAAGTCATTACACCGTATTTTGGTCGGAGTTGGATGATATTGATCTGGACAACGTTTACTTTCAACAAGACGGCGCTACGTGCCACACAAGCAACGAAACAATTGCTCTTTTACGGAAAAAGTTTCCGGGCCGTGTTATCTCTCGAAGAGGTTATCACAATTGGCCACCGAGATCTTGTGATTTAACACCTTGCGACTTCTTCCTTTGGAGCCATGTGAAAGATAAGGTCTACGCCAACAGCCCAGCGTCGATTCAAGACCTCAAAGATAGAATTCGTGAGGCTATCGAGGACATAGGGCAGGATATGGTCCTGTAAGCATGGTCGTGGTGGCCATTTGGCTGATGTTGTTTTTCATTATTATGAAATAAACATCCGATCATTTATCTCAAAAAAATTCCATTTTTCTTTGAATATCAAAATAACACCTCTTGTTGGAAAACCCTGTATAACAAAGGTCTTCACAAAAGTGTTTATTTAATGTTATCTCGGTTTTACTTTGATTGATGGTCTAAAATTTTTAATAAATATTAAAAAAATTTATGAAATTTATGAATTTCTGCAAAACCACAAATTTCGGAGAATCTTAGAAACTGAATTCAGTTGGCTTGTATTCGAAATACATTTTTAAATACATATTAAGTAGAAATGGCTACAGGCAAGATTTGCGAAATTTAAAATCTAAAATAATAAACGATTTTAATGCTGGATTGAAGCAACAAACTATCTGTGAAAAATATTCAGTTTCAGTTTCAAAAATTATAAAAAAAATTCGTGAGTCAGGTACTGTAAAAACTCAATATTTCAAGACAAGTTAATTTAATAGCAAGAAATTTTACGAAATGAAGCTGGTCGTTGTCAAAAAAATTTAAACTTGTCGAGACAGAAATAAAAAAAATACTGTTCTATTTTCTGATGAATCCAAAAACATTTAAGAGGCAGTGATGGGAGAACTTTTGTAAGACGGTCGAAAGGAAAGATGCTGAACCCCAAGTACAAAAATAAAACAGTGAAGTTTATAATATTAACATAAACTTAGACATAAGTCATTTATAGTTTTAAGAAATTAATCACTCTATAAAATTCTGTACAGCTTGCATCATAACTGATACAAGTCCCCAAAGAAAGCCAAAACTACATATTGATGGAGGGTATACAAAATTAGCCACCATAAGTAACCATTAAAATACTGTTACTGAAGTAGAACCAACTAACGATACAGCTAAAATACCGATACCGAAGTAACTGCATTTACAGTTACCATTAAAATACAGTTACCGAAATAATCCAAATTAGAAAGTGTTTATAAGTAATTCAAATAAAATACAAAACACATGGTTTTCAATGTTCACCCCTAAATCGTTAAACTATGTGTTTAATCACTTAATTATTTTCTAATTTGTTACTGCGTTATTTTATAAATTTTTAAAGTTTTAATTGATTTTATTACATTAAAATTCAATTATTTTTTTACACATTCCCTTTTTAATATTCTTTTTTTTATATTGTTTTGTTTGGCCATCATAATATTCATAAATACCAATATACATATTTACATTAAAATAAGTAAGAAAGTATGATCGATCAAGCCCAACCAAGCATGCTTGAATAAAGTTTTGAAAACAAAAGAAATATGAAAAAACTCATACTACATATTTTTACAAATATATGAGATATTTGCATTTGAAAATAAAAATTTCAGTTCTTTTACCTCCCTTAGTCTGGATTTTTACTACATACACTGAATCAATTAAGTCTCCGTACAGACATACTCATAATATAAACTAGCAATTTATGGTCACTCTTCAATACATATTTAAACATTTTTATAACCTCACCTTCGTGAGAAGGGTATATATAAGTTTGTCATTCCGTTTGTAATTTCCACAATATAATTTTCAGACCCTATAAAGTATATATGTTCTGGATCCTTATAGATAGCGGAGTCAATTAAACACGTGCGTCTGTCTGTTGTAATAAATTCATACATCAATATATCGGGAATTCTTCCGGCTCTGTTGCTATTTAAAATCGAGAAAATCGGCCCACAAATGGCTGAGATATAAAGAAAAAACTGGGCCAACCTCGATTTTTGGCCTATTTTTGATCTATATCTGGATAACTAAGTCATTAATATAGAAAATATGGATATCTAATGATAGATATTTCAAAGTCCGTTGCAACGATCTATATAAGGCTATAGTAATTTGGGTCAAAATCGGGAAAAATATTTTTTAACCCGAATTTTTTTTTTAACTAAATTTTTTTTCACTAGTTAATTTCAAAATAAAAAATTTTAAAAAATAAAAAAAATAATTTTGAAAAAAAAAAATTTTTAAAACAATTTTGGAAAAAAATTATTATTTTTTAAATTTTGAAAAACAATTTAAAAATTTTTTTTTTTAAATTTTGAAAAACAAAAAAATAATTTTGTTTACCTAAAAATATTTAAAACTTTTATTTTGAAGTATAATTTGGTGAAGGGCACAGCCAAATATAGCTCTCTTACTTGTTTTTATAAACTAAAAGTCAACATAAAAAAATACAAACATTTTCATTAAAAACATAAAAATTTACATAACTTCATTAATTGTACGAAAAGTATAACATTTAAATGGCTGTGCATGAAATGGACCAGCTTTGGTGTTAGGGAACCTATTTTATACCACTCTTCCATTATAGCGGATTTTAGCTGATCTTTACTCGTTCTATTGTGCTGCCGAATCTTTATTTCTAAGTGATCCTATAGATGCTCAAGAGATCAGGTGACTGAGCTGGGCGATTTAATTGCTTAGAAACATTATAAATAAGACATTCCTTTACTAATCTAGAGGTGTGTTTGAATTCGTTGTCTTGTTGGTAGCAATACAAATGTCCCAATCCTAAATTTTCACCACTTTGTTTTAAGTGTTCTATTAACATATTAAGTTATGCATATTTATTCATCGTGTTTTCAACAAAAATAAGGTTTCCCACCTCAGAAGAAGCCATGCTACCCCAAACAATAACGTTACCTTCTCCATGCTCTACGGTTAGCATCAAATGCTTCGGATTCAATTCAGTATTTGGCTTTCTCCATACCATTTTTCTTCCATCAGAACAAAAAACATTAAATTTACTTTCGTCGCTCAAAATAATTCGATCCCAAAATAAAAAAATCCTTATCAATATGTTCGATAGCGTAATCCAATCTCTTTTTCATTTTCACTTTTTGAACAAGGAACTGCTTACGTTTTATCCGATCATTGTATCCATTTAGTTTAAAAGCGTTTCTTACAGGAAGACCTACCACATAGTAAATGCAACGGTTAACTGTACGTAGACTTTTTTGGCGATAATTTTCGTACAATTAATGAATTTATGGAAATTTTTATGTTTTCAATGAAAATGTTTGTATTTTTTATGTTGATTTCTAGTTTAAACGTTTTTTTTTATAAAATTAATTAAAAAAGTGTTTAAATATGTATTGAAAAGTGACCATAAATTGCTAGTTTATATTATATGTATGTCTGTACGTAGTTAATTAATTGATTCAACAAGTAAGAGTGCTATATTCGACTATGTCGAATCTTATATACTCTTCACCTTTGTTGTGGATGCATTAATTGCCCACTTTCGGCGTATAGCATCCTAAATATATCAAGAAAACTTTTAACAATTTTACATTTAATTGCTGACGAACAGATTATATTGTAGAAGTTACAAACGAAATGACAATCTTAGGGTAAAGGTCATATCTTTTCACGAATGTGAAGGGTATAAAAACAACAACGTCAAACGAAACACCAAAAAACAAAATACGCAAAGCAATGAAACCAACACACATCCAAACATACGTTTTGTAGCTTTTTTGTCAAAGCATGCAATAAATTGTCTTTTTTTGATGAAATTTTCAGAGGTTGTATCGGATTTTTGCTCATATCTCCGTTATTTATGGACGGATTTTTCAACAAACAGACAGACGGACATGGCTTAATCGACTCCGCTATCTATAACGATCCAGACTATATATTTTTTATAGGGTATACCCTTTACCTTCTTACGAATTTGCCATAATTTTTAATTTTTTATATATTCGATGTGCCGTATTTTGGTGCTCTGAAGTTACGTTACACCTTGCTGTTAAAAGTAAAAATTGATATTTTTCACTCAGCTACTGCTCCTCTATAGCCATGGGAAATTTTATTAAAATCCGACCATCTGTTTAGAAGTTACAGATTTATTTCCATTTTTTTTAATTTCCTCCACTGTGCATTATTGCAAATATTCAATATTACTCATACGCTCAGTTTAAAACAAAATAGACATTTTAATTAAAATTTACAATTTGTTAGAAAGGAAAAAAAACCGACAAAATATTTACATCAAATAACATTTAAGATATATGAATTGTCATTATTCATCCACAATGCATAAAATACATAAAAAAGGCAACAGAAACAATAAAAATAAGTATTTATACAATATTTTCTAATGGTTAGAAAAGTGAAAGGGAGAAAAAAAAAAAAATTCAATTTATTGTCAAGCGAACAATTGATAAATGCGTGGAGCAGTTACACAAATAAATTAATGTAAAAATGAAATACATAATCAGACGAATTTAAACAATATATACATAAAAACTCCTATATATAGACAACATGCAAACGTACTACATACATACATAAGTATATTTTAATAAAAACCCAGCAATTCTAGGTGACTGTCCCGAACTAGTGATTTTACCTATCATTTAGGAAGATAACTACACGCAGAAAAAAAATATAGTTGTGCATTGTTACTGTAACCAATTCAACATTTGTGCATGTTTACTGTAACCATTTCAAAATTTTTAACAATATTATAGTCACAGTAACTATATATATGATTGTGGTAACAATAATATGGTTAATTTACGATTCACATGATTGTATCAACCATATATATGGTTACAGTAAACATGTATATGTTTGTGACAACCATTTATATGATGAATAGTTTTATCATAATATGTTGTTCTTAGATTATGATATCCATAAGCCGAGAGCAACATAATATGGTAAGTTCTTCATCATATAAATGGTTATCACAAACATATACATGTTTACTGTAATGTTGAAATGGTTACAGTAACAATGCACAACTATATTTTTTTTCTGCGTGTAGTTACGTGACTAGTCTACTTATTTCAATACGTAAATGTTCTTAGCCTTTTGAATTACAATGAGACTGTCTGATAGCTGGTTCAAAGTAGTCAACGTATTAAATTCATATACCGGTTACATTGAGTCAGTCACCTTACTAGCTAACTTGCTACTTGATTAGCTAAATAATTGACCACAAATAGACAGTACAATAATCGATTAATTGTTAACAAACTTTCCTACATCAACTCATCAATATATTAATTCTGGTGGGTAAAATAACTACTTTTTATAGAGCAGTACATAATAAATGTTTAAAGTGACTACACTCTAGATTACTACGATACAATTCACTTCACGCTAGATTACCTGGGATGTATAAAACAACCAATTGACTTCTCTCTGCACTACAAAGAGGACATACGTGTCAAATCACTCAAAATATATAAATTGTAGTCAGCCAAGTGGTCAGACATTAGTACTACTGTCTATAAGGGATACATTAACTACTTGCTGAACTGCTGGGAATAGAAATTTGCGAAATTGAAATAAACATACAAACGAACGAGCGAATGAATGAATGAATAAATGCTTTATTTGATGATAATGCTGCTGAGAGACAAAAGCAGTTGGAGTGCAAAAGCGACATGAAATGTAACAAGATTGAATGAAACCCCATTGCAATTATAGATAATTGTTAAAAACAGCTGCTGCTGCTGCTACTGCTACTGGAAGATGGCTTGCCAAATAACAAAATGAAATAATAAAAGAAAAGAATCATGAAAATATGTTTGATTTGAATTATTAAAATGAATAAAATTCTAAAAATAACAGCTGAGACCAAAATACAACATCAAATAAACGAACACAAAATTTAAATAAAATGCAATTTTCCAAAAAAAAATAAAGATAAAAAAGGAAAATAATCCCAACCTCATACAACTGCTAACAGTTTCAAAAAGTAAAAAAAAGCATAAGCCAATTTTGTAACCATGACAATTTAGATTTTATATAAACGACTATGAATAAAAAAAAAATTCACAAAAATGTTTTATTAAGTAAAAACTTGGTTACTAAACTCAAGCAACACTTTACTAAAATATTATTCTTTTATGTTAAGAGTTTTATATATTTTTTGCAAAAGGGATGAACATTAAACTGATAAAATTTTAAATCTTTTAAGGAAATTATGCTTTAAACAAATACTTTGTTGTATATTTGGTGTATACCATACGGCAAGAAAATAAGTATGTACATGAATTTGGGCTACAGTAATTTTGTAACAAATTCAAGCTATGATTTAAACTTCATTCACATATATAAAAAGCTGTGCATGCTATGACTACAAAACACTGTGGGAGGTTAAGCCGTAAATATGTATTTTTTTTACATTACTTCATTGTTTTACTAAATCAGTGTTATTAGCTTATATAATTTAGAAATATTTCATGCCTCCAATGACTGACAAGAGTTTTAAGTTTTTGTAAAGTTAATAATGAAACTATAAGTTTACTTTAATATTTATACTAGCTGAACCCGGTCCGCGTTGTTGGCCCTGTTTTATATTGCATCTCGATATCGATTTTAATATACAGAAACGGATTCCCCCGACCAGACTTCGCACACAAATTATTATTATCTGATGAGGTGGTCATATGACAAAGTTTTAGCAGATATCTATAAGTACAGTGCCATGCTATGCCCTTAAAAAAAAGAAACGAATGTAATTAAGGCTAATGGGTTAATATATTTATGAATTCATCTTAAGGCCAGGGGATATACAAAGTTTCTTGTTTTTTTATTTAGAGTAAAAATATTGACCGTGTGAAAAACATGAATTTTCCAAATGTAAGCGAGCAATAGTCAAAGATTGGCCTTGTGCTTAGGGTTTTTAATTTCCCGACCTTTTTTGATTCCCGCGAATCGGGAAATTTTTGTCTACATTCCCGGATACCCGGCTATTACCGAAATATATATAAGATACTGAATATTATAGCCAAATTTCATATAAAAACTTAGTGTTATAATCATTATATATCAGAATTACTTCGAATTAATTAATGCAATTTGAGCTTAATTCACTAAAATCTTAATCCATAATTAAAAAATGTCAGCCTTTCGTTTAATAAATCCATTCCCAATATCAAATTCTTTAGCTTAATTCAAAAACGTTTGTTTAAATTGAATTAATTTTAAAGTTAATTAATAAGGAGTGAGATCGTAAAATTCTTAACACATGTTTTTCATTAAAACTTTTAACCCAAGTATTATTTGATTTTTTTTTGTCAATTATTTGTTGTTAATCTGATTAAAATGAGTGACCAGAAAAAAGTGCGTACTAAAATTATTAAATATTTTCAACAAAACCCAACTTGGTTCTACAAAAAGTTGACCAAGCATTTAAAGGTCTGCCGTCAAACTGTTTCCAATGTTATTAAACAGTACCGGGAGAACTTGTCCGTTGATAGAAAACCTGGTTCAGGTAGAAGCAATGGTCCACATGAAGTTTCTTAAGCCAAAAAATAGAAAACAATGTCAAAAGAGCTCCCAACACATCCAGTAGGAAAGCAGCCCGGCTAGCTCAGTGCTCGGACTATTTGGTACGAAAAGTTGAAGCTAATGCAGGTTTAAAAACATACAAGGCTCAAAAAGTTCCTGACCGGAACGCTGCTAAAAATTTAGAGGCCAAAAACAGACATTGAAGTCAAGTTTTATAAAAAAATATTCTTGCTGCATAATGGATACGAAACGTATGTTCTGGCAGATTTTTCGCAACTTCCTGGTCAAAAATTTTGAAGAAAAGTTTAGGACCCAAAAGCAGACAAAATTTCCCAAAAAGTTCTTGGTATGGCAAGCAAAAAGCAGTTGCGGCAAAAGAAGCCAATCATTTGTTACAAAGGGCTCTATAAATACCGAAATTTACATCAAGGAATGTTTACAAAAAAGGATGTTTCCATTCGTAAGACTTGTGTCCACTTATTTTTGGCCTGATTTGACCTAACGGTCATGTTCATTTCTATAATATTCATGTGGACCCCATAAAGAATATAAATATGTATATACTCCGAAGTCGTATAGATGCGAAGTCGATAAGGTGATGTCCGTTGTCATGAATGATGTCATCATTTATTCATTCAAAAATCCCAAATAAATACGTTTTTTTTTGGAGAAAAAGCTCTTTTTTTCTTCTTTGTATTTTTTTTTTGTATTTTCGTCACTTTTTAATTCCCGGGATTTTTAGTCGGGAATCTCGGGTAGTAAAAAATTTGCAAAATTCCGAGGAAATTTGTCCCGGATATTCCGGGGATAAAAACCCTATTTGTGCTTTGTTAATGAACAAGAGCTGCATGAATTTAAATAGTAAGTCGTTGGAATTCATCGGTATGCGTGGAATCAGTACGTATTCGCTTTTAACTCTGCTACCGATGATTGTTGCCTCAATTAAATTTGGTGAAAATTTTTTGATGTTCCGTTGCATAATTTTGGTTGCAAAGAAGCATTATCGGTGATATAACCTTCAATGATAATTCCAATGAATTCAAAAATTCAGTTGGATAATTGACGGCTTGATCTTCGTTCATTACTGTGTCAATCGGTTTCGCCAGGCAGATTCAATTGAATTCAATTTGTAGCCAAAATTACATGTTCCCACAATTCCACGTTCCCGAATTTTTGTAGTTGGTTCTAAGACTTGGGAATACCTTGTCGACAATGGCTTGAATATTCATTTGCATTTGGCAGAAGTTTGGCGGCAACGAACGAAATCTCAATTGGAATGTTTCCATTTCCGATGTCCAACAATTGTTTTGAGAATACTTCGGCAGAAGGGTCTTGCAGCAAATGCACACGCATGTTCGTCGATAGCGTTCGGCCAGTGAAATAAATTTGAAGGAGCAATGATCCAATTCTATGGTACATTTGGCCTTGAACTTTAAAGGTGGGCATGCAACTGATTTATTTACGATATTAGTTGCCCCGCTTTTAAAGCAAGTGCTTAGAAATCAGAGTGGCGGCGAAATGTAACTTAGAAGTGGCTCAGGCGGCTTAATAATTGATGGCAGAACAACTTAACCATTCGAACAGCACATTCCCGGGGATTTCTTAGGGAACTTCAAAATATCTGGAGAACTATTGGGCGTGACCCCTTTAATATAAAACAAATAGTTATTATTAAATATCTAAAGACAAGTGTGATACTCAATACTTTGCATCGGAAAATCGGAAATCTAATATTTATAATCGAATATTTGAATAAATGTTATAAAATTGATGTGATATTAATTTAGAATGAAAAAAAAAAATACACAGGATACTGGATATCTGCAATACCTCCGCTCCATCAATATCGAATAATTTTCCATATGAGGTTAATATACAGTTTTTATTCACTTGAAAGGCATATCGATGACATTATGTCCGCCCCGGCATAGCTGGGTGGCGCGCATCTGAAATATTAATTCTTCCATGACTCTGGCGCATAAATCAGGCTGAATTTGGCCAATGCCATGGGTTACATTGGCTTTGAGGGCCCCTTTTGCCAAAAGAAGTTGGTAATCATCGACCAATAGCGCTGGCTGTTGATGGTGATGTCCAATCTAATCTATGATGTCATGTGTATTGTTGACGTACCCATTCATCCACAAATGGGTCTCATCACGTAAGATGGAAGAGGCGCGGGGAACGTTATTTCCGACCATGGTGAAATACATGATAGCCAATTCAACAGATTTAGATTCAACAGTGTGGGCGCTTTCAACGGCCAAAGTTCTGAAGTCCCCATTGGAAGACCCATTATATAAAAATATTGAATCTGTGATACGTTTTTTGTACTAGTTTTAAAAGGTAATCATGTTGAGTTATGCCTGTGTTACCAAAAAAAAAAAAAAAAAAAATACGTTTGGAATGAGTATTTGTAAATAAACACCCTAATGCGGGTCACACTTGTTTTCTTTTTCTCCATAATAAAATGAACTATATTTGGGGTATATGAAAACGCAATATTAAATGTAACTTTAACAAAAAAGATATATTTTTATGATAATTTGATTATCTTTTTCTGCCTTTAAGCAACATATCGTACGCATTTTATTCTATCAAAAACAACTACAGCCATAACAGATTATGTTAAAAAAGGCCAGCTAAAAAATAACACAATAAGAAAACCATAACACTAATAACACTAACGCTCAATATTCTTGGGCTGCCAGCAACCCTTACCGCTTGAAACTCGCGCCATCACCTTCAGCTGCTTTTTCCAGTCAGCCACTACCAGTAACATCATAATTATTTTTGTCAGTGAGGAACAGTATTGTGCAAACTTTTAAGTTGTTGGTAAAGTATTTCATGCTTTGTTTTACACAATGTTGGCGATTTCTTTGTGAAATTTACAGAAAGTGCTACAAATATTTACATCCCTTGGGAGTTTTGTTTTAATATATTTTAATATCCGCATTTAAGGTCAGTAATTAAATAAAAGTTTAGTTCTTTAACTTGGAGCAAAACATCTTGTGACATGTAATTAAAAGTAATAGAAATTAAGAGATATAGTAAAAAGAAATATGTATTTAAGTAACATAACATCCCCAGCATTAAAAGAAGTTTCAAATACAATAGCTAAAAGAAATCATACAAAACATTGCCACAAATGTATCCTACTGTTTTCATAGTGCCTCAGGTTGTACATTTAGTCTACGAAGCGACAGTTATTATTTAAACACAACCTCTTTTAGTTTTGCTTAATTTTTTTTTGTATCTGTTTTTTTTTATATTTTGAAATTTCTAACAATAACAAAGTTAGCAAAATCAAAATGAGGCTACATCATAATAGTGGATTGCAAGATTAGCTGAATGTGAGTGAATTTTATGTAAAGGCCACGGAAGTGCACTGTTAACAACGGAAGTAAGAGCACAAATGGGTTTCAAAACAAAGCAAAAAAAAAAAAAAAAGAATAAACTGAAATGTTTGAAGAAAAGTTAAGCATTCTATTTTATTTTTTTTTTACGTAAATAATTTAGCAAATGTTGCTTTGATATTCCGTTTTTTCCCATATTTAATGTTTATTTTTCCTGTCATTGTTTAGGAATTTAATTTCTTTAGAAAATTTATTCAGAAAAAAAAAACCAAAATTAAAACTTTCTGAAGTAGAAAAGAAAAATGCTTTAAACATTCTTAATTTAGCAAAGTGTAAGAGATATTTAGTAGGAAAGACTGATAAACAGAAAAAGAGATGAAAAGTGTTTTAATATCCTTCATCTTATGCCTCCAGGCGGCCGTGAAATAAAGGAATTTGCGTTTACTTAGTACACGACCTAAATATTTGGTTTACGAAAAAAAAAATCTGAATAAAGAAACAAGAAACAAGAAAACTTTTAAGAAAGTGCTTTCTGCATTTTGGTTGAATTTTATGTATATTTCAGTGCTTTGGTGAATTTAAAGACGTCATTGTCAGAGTTTTAATTAGTGGTAGTGCACAAGAAAAATGTTATAGAAATATAGAGAAGTACCATTGAGTGCATTTTATTTTGTCCTTTTTCATATAAGAATTAAGTATACTCTACACCACCATATTAGTCTAATCATCACCAAAGTATACTAATCGACTCAGCATCACTTTTTGAGTCGATTGAAACTGGTAAAAATCGGTCCATCATTTCATCCTCACACACATGTCTTCCCGAAATAGGCCATAAATGCTTGATTTATATATAGGGTTTTATCAAATAAGTTTTATATATAAAAAAATCACACCTACAAATTTTGTGCGCATCGATACATAATTTATCATAGCTCCCTCCCATGTAAGGCTCTCTTCCGAAAATTACTCTAACGAACATAAATCTAATAAAAATGCTGATATCTACATAAAATTTAACAGAAAGAAGTTTCATATAGAAAAAAATCACGAGAACTTTTATGGCTATCATCCATAATTGGTCATAACACTTCCAAAGATCACTCACGAAAATAAATTTGAAAGGAAAATGTTTTTACTATTTACTCAGGGTAGGATATTATATGGTTGGTCTTGATCGACTATACTTATATACTTTTTCTTACTTGTTTTGTTGTAACAGCTATCCTGTGAATCTTCCGGTTGTCATAGCTGTCTCTAACTTGAAAATATTTTACCGATTGTCATAGCTGTCTCTAAGTTGAAAATATTTTACCGATTGAGGCTCTAGTCATACCGTAGCGAAGATCCATTTGCCTTGGTAAACTTTTTTTTAACATACCCATAGCATCGATTTGCAAAAGTATCTTTCAAACACAAGAAAGCGGTAATGGACAGAAAAGAATTCGACGACAGTATCCAAGTTGGTCATTGGTATTTTGGTATTTTTAAATTCTCTCTTGTCGCTTAATATGTCTATAACGAGCATGTTAACGATAAATACTACATAGTATTGAATGCTGTTTTCTGATGATAAGATGAGCGACATTTCGATAACCATATGAGCGACAGTGAATTATTGATGATAAGATGATCGGCAATATTAAAGGTTGTCTTCTCTTTGACTCTGTTAATGACAAGATAAGCGATATAGTCTACAATGTGTCATTTGACGAATAGATAATTTATTTATTTTTTAATTCTTCTCTTATCGCTTAATGTGTCTTTAACGACTAGATGAGCGACAATAAGGTGAGTATTGTCTTTGGTAAACACTTTTGATATCAGCAAAACGACAAAATCTTAGACATTAGCTTTAACATTGTTGATGATGACAAGATGTGCGGCGTTGCTCAGTGGGTCGATTGAAAAAAAATGGTATAAAATCTTCTAAAATACTAGGCCGATTTAAAAATTATGTACAGACGAATCATTGATTATGGGGGTTGATTTTGTCATTCCGTTTGTAACAAATCAAAATATTTGTCGCAGACCCACATTAGTATATATGTATGTATATTCTGAATCATCATAAGATTCTAATACGATCTGGCTATGTCCGTCTGTCTGTCTGTTGAAAACACGAAACGAAAGTAGCACATTTCCACAAATATTCTCTGTTGATAAGGTTTGTTTAGTATTAAAAACGGGTATTATCGGACCATGATTTCACATAGCCACCATACAAATGTCGCTCCGGAATACTGTTTTTTTTTCTTCTTGGACCAGCACTCAGGTGATGACCCCTATTCATGCAAAGCATTGTGTTGGAACTAAGAAAATAGGTTATGGGAGGGAGGAAAGAGGGAGTAGTGTTTGTGGACATTCGATTTGAACTTTCCCACATTGGAAATGGCAGGAAACACTTCGGAGGGAAGTTTGTTCCACATACGTACAGTACGGCTAAAGAACGAATTTTCCCAGTAATGTGTTGTGCGATCCACTGGCCAATCGACCACAAAGGGATGTGTTCTTGACGAAAAACGTGTATTACGTAAAAATCTGCGGGTAGCAGGAACAAGTTCCCTAATTTCATCAGAACACATTCCATTGTAGTACCGATAGAACAGTGAAACGCAGCCCTTGGGACGGTGCTCCAGCGAATCAATAAAGTTGGACACTCTACTGTCATCAATAGAGTTGGACACCCTACTGTCACCAATAATCATCATCGCCCTCTCCTGTACACGGTCGAGCAGCTCCAAAATATACTTTGAAGCAGCGGCCCATACATGGGAGTTGTATTCCATTTTCGGTCGGATATAGGTGGTGTAAATAGTGAGGAGATCAGATTGAGTGAAGTAATAATGCTTCTTTCGACACTTGAAAAATGTGTTTAGATCAGCGGACATCACATTGTATTTTCATGCCCAGAACATCAAGAGCGTCTGATTCCACAATATTTACACCATCCATAAATACAGATGAAGCAACATTGTTTGTCTTGCGGGCGTTGAAAGCGACTCTATCGCACGACCCCATTCAGAGATTGTCACAAGGTCCCGATTAAGGGAATCATTCATGTTTTGCCTCATTGCCCCAATCTCCGACAGGCTTGGTCTATAACTGAATGAATATGAATGGCAAATGTTGCTGTCATCTGCAAAGGAATACATAGGGTTGGAAGTTTGGCGTAGAAGGTCATTTAGAAAAATAAGGAATAGAGTAGGAAAAAGAACGGAGTCTTGCGGTATCCCTGAATTTATCTTGAACTCGTTTGATGAAATCCCATCTATAACAATTCGTATAGTGCAATTTCTGAGAAAGCACGATATAAATCGAGAGAAGTTATTACCGACACCAAAAGCAATAAGTTTCGATAAAAGTGCACCGTGCCACACTCTATCGAACGCCTTGGAAATATCTAGAGCCACCACTTAACTTTCGCCAAAACGGTGAATGGAACGACACCAATTTTCCGATAGGAAGTCTAGCAAGTCTTCATACTGGCGGTCGTTAAGTAAATTGTTGGATTCTAAATATTTAACCAAATGCTAGTTTACCATACTTTCCATAACTTTGGAAAGGGCAGAACAAATTGCTATTGGACGGTAATTTTCAGGGTTATTAGCCTGTCCCTTTTTAGGAATTGGCGAGATATTAGCAACCTTCCAACATACAGGAAATACGCCGGCACGGTATGAAATGCTGAAAGGATTGGCTAATGGACGAGCTAACGTCGAAGAGCACTGCTTCAAGACCAGCCCTGGTATGCCATCTGGCCCAGGTGACTTATTTACGTTGAGATCCGATAAAGCCCTTTTTACAGCACGAGCTCGAAAGAATATATTTGGCATAGTCACTAATACTCTTTCGAGTTCGGGCAGTGGTTGATCACTTTCCGGCAAGTGAGAATTACTTGCGAATAATTCAACAAAGAGGTTAGCTTTATCAACCGGGTCAGTGAATGTTTGGTCATCCTTTTAAAGAGTCGGAATTGAAGAACTAGCATTATCCTTTACTCTTTAACTAATGACCAAAAGCTTTTACTACCCCGGGGAGCAGTAAGAACTTTAGTACGAAGACTTTGCTCGTATAGAGCTTAGTATTTTGGTACACGAAGATCTTGGGAAACGGAGGCGAAAATGGTGCAATGCTCCGAATTACCGAGAGGTGCAAGAACATCCACTTCATACTTTTCAGAGTGTGAAGTGAGAAAAAGGTCATGAGTGTTATTTTGGTGCCTTTCAACACATGAAATGTGTGTTGGTTCATTCACTAATTGCGCAAGGTGATTGTGCACGGCGAATAGCTCAACATATTGGCCTTCTGTAGTCGTATGGCCAGAGTGGCGAAGCCAAGAAGAATTGTGAACATTGAAATCACCAGAAACTACAATTTTACTGTTCGGAAAACTCTAAAAAATCTTCAATATGGAAGCTTGATAGTGTAATATCCCTTCCCACATTTGGACTTCTATAAAGAAACCCGAAGTGCAAAAAGTGTGCCCTGATTTTGAATTTAACCCAGAGACAGTTTAATTCTGCATCATATGTGCAGTTTAATTCTGCATCGTATGTACATTGCTATGCCCCATAGAAAAAAATCCTGTGGATCAGCATTCTCATATACCTGGGTTCCACATAAGGCGGAAACATTAGACCGATGGAGACAAACGTGAGCATACACTGAGAAGAAATTAGTATGTTACAAAAATGGCAGTGTTGGCACGAATTACTTTACAAATTATAATAAACATCTATCTATATATATAAAAATGGATGTTTGTATGTATGTGGGTATGTATGTATGTTCCGAATGAACTCAAAAACGGCTGAACCGATTTTGATGAAATTTTCAGGGAATCTTTAGAATAGCCTAGCGGGTAACACTGTAGAGTCAGATTTTTGATTTTCAGATTTTACATTTTGCCGTTAATGCCATCTATATATAAAAAAAACGGCTGGACCGATTATGATAAAATTTTCAGGGAATCTTCAGAGTAGCACAGCGGTTAACACTGTAAAGTCAGATTTTTGATATTCGGTCTGTGGGCGGAGGGGTGTGTAAAAATCAAATTTTTACATTATACCGTTAATGCCATCTATATATATAAAAATGGATGTTTGTATGTATGTGCATACATACGTACGTTCCGCATGGACTCAAAAACGGCTGGACCGATTTTGATAAATTTTTTATGGAATCTTCAGAAAAGCCTAGCGGGTAACACTGTAAAGTCAGATTTTTGATTTTCGGTCTATGGACGGAATGGCGTGGCAGAATCAAATTTTTATACTATACCGCTAATGACATAAAAAAAAGATTATTGTATAATTGTTGATCGACCTGTTCTTCAATTCTCACAGATAGTTTATTTAGTTTCCTATATACAGGCTTACAAAGTCAGTGATTGTTGTAAAAAAAAAAATGGCAAACAAAATTTTTTTAAAAAAAAATTAATTTTGTCGACCAAAAAATTTTGTTTTCAATTGGAGAAATACATAAATCCTTTTTTTATTCCCAACGTTCAAACAATGACAATTTTCATTTCGTTTCATAACATCATTCTAAAAATTTTAATTCAAAGTGTTGTACTTTGAAGGGAATTATTTGGTGTAAGCGAAGAAAGGAATACATTTCAACACATATCCGATACTATAAAAGTTCTTTTATGTTAGCAATCGATGATAAACAATTTTGTTTATTAGGTGCATGAATAAGAAATTTCCATATGAAATCTATGAAATAAAATAATATTTTGAATAACTCTCCGCATTCCACTTTTAATAAAAAATAACGGTTTTATTCAAATAAAATTTGTTTTAGAAAGGGCATCTACGTCTGGAGCCGCAGAAACGGGAAGAGAACGAGAATCACGGCTTCAGTAAATGCGTCGCATTGCATCTTCATCGAGTGCTGCAGAGACACCTCAACAGCATATCGAAAGACTAGAAGCCAATCGCTCCCGAATGGCTCGATCAAGAGAAAGAATCGATTTAAAGTTGCCGGCATTTTATTACAATAAGTATGATGACTACATGAATCATAAGGACGTACTGATTGCCGCAATGGACAAACATTGCTTACATTGCCGCGTTTTGAAGTTCCCTAAGGAATCCCCGGGAATGTGCTGTTCGAACGGTAAAGTTATTCTGCCACCAGTTATTGAGCCGCCTAAGCTGCTTCTAAGTTACATTTCCGGCGCCAATCCTATTTCCAAGCACTTCCTTCAAAATATCCAAAAGTGCAACTCATGATTTCAAATGACGTCGGCTTCATGCCCACCTTTTAAGTTCAAGGCCAAATGTTCCACAGAATTGGATCATTGCTCCCGCTTCCCAATGATGATGCGAAGTTCCTTCAAATTTATTTCACTGGAAATTAAAATCGAGATGCAATATAAAGCAGATGTTTTCTAAGAGCCAGCAACGCGGACTGGGTTCAGCTAGTTACTTATAAAAACATTCGCCTTTATAATTTAATATTATTATTATAAAGACATTTGAAGAAAATCTTAGTTAAATAAATACTTAGTATAAAATCGAATCATAAAAAAATTTTGTCTGCATAAAATTTCATAAATCCAATGGATTTCTTGGAATACCAAAATGAAGCAGAAATATGTCCTCCATATTTTAAAACAGATCTGAGCTATTACTGTATACAATTTCACGCTAATATGAAAAACCTACATGATACAACTTTATTTCAGTCATAAAAATTATTTTGTCCTAAATGACATAAGTGGTTAAAGTAAAATTTTTAAACATTCTATAGTGATTTTTTCCGGTTAATCGAATAAATGTCCATTTAAATTTTGTAAGACATATTATTATTCCCAACTACAAGCATTTTTGTGGACGATAGCTGGTCTGGTCATTCATAGAAAAGGAGAATCAACAACGTTTTACAACTGAGAATAATATGCGTGTAAGTAGATATTGTATGGTTGATTGCTCAAACAAAATGAACCATAATAAAAAAAAACAGCAGCAACAACAATTACTTGATCACATTCATAAATTTAAAAAACTACATTCTAGGGTGTCCAAATTGTTTACTTTATCTTTTGGATGAATGATATAAATAGTAGAGATTTTAACATTAAAAGCCAGTAAGGAATTTAGCCTTATGACTAAATTTTGTCGACCTTATTTTGTGATGAATATGAAAGTTATATCCCAGGACTTTAGTGCGCTTAAAACGTTAATAGGCAAAAAGAGAAATTAAAGTTGTGAGCATGTATGGGTAAAAAAAATAAAATATCAGCAACACACCTGCTTCGTTGAATGCTGTCAAGCAACTGAATGAAATATTTGTATTTTTACGCTCTTGTTGTGATTGACTGTTTACGATCGTGTTGTGTACGTGTAAATTGACGAAAATCTTCGTAATCTGAACAATATGAACGCACATCATCACTGGCTTAAAACCTGGTCAGTAAGAGTGAATGATAAGAGAAAGATAATATACTCATTTTCAGTTTGAATTAATGACATGAGAAAAGAAGCGTAACACAGAAGTGATTTTTGATAAAATAATAATAATATTTTAATTTAGTACAAGTATGTTTCCACTTTCTATGAATTACGAAAATAAAATATATTAATAGACCGTTATAGTATCAGTGTTGGAAGATTGCGATCCGAGTTTGTATTATGGAACAGTCGAATTAAAAATGTTTGATTTGGATTAAGAAATTAATGAACATTTTTCTATTTACAATCACTAATTTTGGGTAAATCTTGAAAATCGCATACATATATAACATGTTTTTAATGTCTTCAAATCGTTTGTATTTTGTGATTTTGTACTCTGTGGTAAATTATTTTGCTGTAAATTGGTTGCATTCTTATCTGAAACAGAAAACATAAAACCTATACTATGTTTAAAATCCTGATATGTTTTCAGATTTAACTTTTCCACTTTTATTTTTAAAAATATAATGAAGAACTTGGTTTCATACCGAAATGTAAGAAAACGATAAACTCATTGCTTATTATTGGTGTTTTGTTTAAGCTTTGATATTTTTACAAATTCTCATTGTAATTCTCATTCACTCTATAGTTTTATTTGTATAATATCTTTAGTTTTTTTTTTGGAAAAGGTTTCCTGATGAACTGGCCTAAGCAACCAGTGAAATACACATAGAAACTAGCTTATCTTCCAACAATAAATTTCAGTGAATTTAACAATAATTGGGTTTAAGCACAATTCTTACTAAAATATATGTATTTTCTTTCAATAGTTAAGTACTTAGATACTGCTAATTAACATTATTAGCTCTATTGCAGCAGGCAATTGATTATTTGGCCATTTTTGAAAGATCTAAGACGCACAGTGGTCCAAATGCTCAATCTAGCCGGAAAAAAATCATAAGTCTCTTTTGAAAAGCCGTACCGTCATGAAATTTGGTACGTTTATAGATTTCATCAATTTAAACAATCTGAGAATTTTTTTTTTTTTGTGCATGAATGTGTGTTTTTTTATGAAAACTTTTTCTTTGTTGGTTGGTTTGAAGCCTATATACGGCGAAACGGCTCGACTGATTTTCCTTAAATTTTCACACCGCCTTTCTGTATGTGTGGAAGGAATTAAAGGCTACCTTTCATTAAAAAATTTTAAGTGGACGAAATGCCACGCCAACCTTAAAAATAAAAATACAGCTATTTCCTTATAATGGACATGTTAAACTCTAAATGAAATAAAATCATTGAGGCAAAAAGTGGCAGCTAATTTTTTAAACATTAGAAAGCTACATCTATATAAATGACGACAATATAAAAAGTAAAGTTTAACTCTGTTTAATTACCATTTGAAATTCTAATAGAATTTGGAGATTGAACAAAAATTTTACATTTAAAACACACATGTACATAATTGTATTTTTTTTTTTTGTTTTTCTAAACAAAACATATTTTCTGAAAAATTTAAACTGTAATTTTTACCTTACCCTTGTTATATTAATTACACCAACAATTTTTTTTTTTTTAATTGTTCTTATTATTTTTTGACGACAATTTCTCTTGCACTGTTAAATGTCACTTGAGATATTAATTTTTAATAAAGAAGCAATTACTTGTTTTAGAAGCAATGTATCAATGCTAGTGTAGCTATTTAAAGAAGAAAACAAATATGCCGATATGTACTATGGACTGACAAGTGTCCATAGTACATAACGACATATTTGTTTTTATTTAAATAGCTACACTAGCATTGATACATTTCTTCAAAACAAGTAATTGCTTCATTGTTAAAAATTAATATCTCAAGTGACATTTAACAGTGCAAGTGAAATTGTCGTCAAAAAATATTACCATACAAAAAATTTGCTTTTGAAACATTTAAAAAAACGACTTTTTTTCGGCTAGATTGAGCATTTGGACCACTGCACAGTGTCAGATTTGTGTAATCTAGAGGGACTAAAATCTGAATTTTCAAAACGGGTAAAGATAATTCAATAATTTTCGAAGCACAGTTTTCCTATGGTTAGATACATTTCGCCTACCTCCCATACAAATGTTAAAATCAAAATTTTAATATTTATATCCTACACCACCATAATGAGGAGGGTATAGTGGGTTATATTTGCTGATGTTTATAATGTGCAAAAATATTGTTCCTACACCCACCTTAAAGTATATCAATCTGCTCAGGATAAATTTCTGAGTCTATTAAGCGATGTCGTCCGTCCGTCCGTCTGTCTGTCCGTCCATGTAAACTTAGTAATCAAAATGCAGATCGCAATTTCAAAGATAATTTGACAAAATTAGGTACAAGCTTCCATTGCCCCAATGTCGATGCCTATTGAATTTGGTTAGAATCGGTCCATTATTTCTCCTAGCCCCCATACGATTGCTTTCTTCCACTTCACGTTTGTTTCATAAAAAAAAATTTTTACAAAATTGTTTAACATAGAAAAGTCTACAATTTTGTCGCTTCCAGTACTAATATTTCCACATATAAAATCAAAAACACGTTCATGCCTTTCATGTTGCTTTGTTGAAAGCCAAATTTCGAAAATTTCACTACGAAACATTTATTTGGTCATGATGCTTTTATAAGTCAAAAATTTCCGGGGGTCAATTGGGGTGTTTCTTTAAATAGGAAGGTTGGTAAACGGTATAGTAAAAAAAATTTCACTGAACTCAACTGAACTCTGTAACTTTTTTTCTATTGAAAATTTTAAAATTAAGAAAAAATCTTACCTAAATTGGATGTCTTGAATATCACTGATAAACAAATTTAGCAGGCCTTATTTTGAAATGTAATGAAAATCTTATTTAGTTTAAATATTGTATTTTACTATTGAAAAAGAATTTAAAAAAAATATCAAAAAACAATAAAATTCAACGCATCCAAACATTGATTACTTTTAGCAAGAACTATATAAAAATTTAATGTCAATTAAACATTTCACTCTTTGATACCATTATATTTTTGTTGTTTACATATTTTGTTTTAAAACTTGTTTTTGTTTTTTTTAAAAGGATTTTTTTTTTTTGTAATTAAATCCCTCTAAAAAAATGAAATCTGACACTGTGCACTGTGAGACGGTTTTTGTTTAAAATATTTAAAAATTTAAACCCGGATATTTCAGAATTGGATTCAATTGACAGTTTCTGAAATTCAATTGGAAAATTATGAAATATAATTAGAAACTTCTGAAATACAATCGGAAATAATGGTTATATGACTTCATCCTCTAATCTCCAAAACATAATGAGAATCTCGAAATCACCTAATTGTGCACTAAGAACTTGTGATACAATTTCTTTAGGCCATAAGTATAAATTGTAAATGACTTCTATTACTTTACTTAACTCTATTACTTTACTTAAAATATAATTAAATTTGGCGTAATTTAAATGCTTCCTTTGAATATACTTTATCACGACGTATATATCTCGTCGAATTGTATTTATTAGCTACTATTATTACGCTCTTACGGACTGAGATCGAAAAATTCTTAACATATATATATGTTAATAAAAATAAAACCACTAAGCTTACAGTTTTTTTTTTTATTTGATTGAAATTATTGTTACAATTTACAAAAAAAATAAAAAATATTTTTATATTTCTAATCACTAATGATGAAATTTTGAACCTTTTTCGAAAACCCTTCCATTATGGTTTTTATAGTGCTTTATGTCACCTTGTTCGAACAGGAAGTCCATCTCCGTTTAAAATCTACCACACTTTTGGACACCTATTTTGTGCTCTTCAATTCTCTTTTAACAAGATTCCAATATCTCTCCACTGGCCTTAGCTCCAGGCAGTTTGGAGAATTTGCCTCTTTTGGTACAAATATCACATTATTGTTTACCACTCAAGACCTTTCTTACTATAGTGACAGGGTTTCAAATTAGGCCAAAAATAAGTGGAAATACTAAGAAGTCTTATGAATGGAAGCATCCTTTTTTGTAAACATTCCTTGATGTAAATTTCAGTATTTATAGAGCCCTTTGTAACAAATGTATGGCTTTTTTGCCGCAACTGCATATTGCTTGCCATACCAAGAACTTTTTGGGAAGTTTTGTCTGCTTTGTCGAGCATCAGCAACACCAAACATTTTGACCCGGAAGCTGCGAAAAATCTGCCAGAACATACATTTTGTCATCCATTATGCAGCTGCAATATTTTTTTTTAATAAAACATTTTTAGCAGCGTTCCTGTCAGGAACTTTTTGAGCCTTGTATGTTTTTGAACCTGTATTGGCTTTAACTTTTCGTACCAAATAGTCCGAGCACTGACCTAACCGGGCTGCTTTGCTACCGGATGTGTTGGGAGCTCTTTTGAAAATGCTTTCTATTTTTTGGCTTAATAAACATCATGTGAACCATTCCTTCTACCTGAACCCGGTTTTCTATCAATGGACAAGTTCTCCCGGTACTGTTGAATAACATTGGAAACAGTTTGACGGCAGACCTTTGAGTGTTGGCCAACTTTTTGTAGGACCAAGTTGGGTTTTGTTGAAAATATTTAATAATTTTAGTACGCACTTTTTTCTGGTCACTCACTTTAATCAGATTAACAACAAATGAATATAATTGACATTAAACATAATAACTGGCATGCTTTACAAAGGTAACTTGATCAAAAAAAAAAAAAAAAAATCAAATAATACTTGGGTTAAAAGTTTTAATGAAAAACGTGTGTTATGAATTTTTCGATCTCAGTCCTTAATTTAGAACTATAAATGACTAGTAAGAATAGCTATACAGACTACCGAAATTAATGGTTTTAGTTGAACAACAACAAACAATAAAATATAATTCGACGAGATGAAAGCTTCGGGCTCTTGTTTGGCTCACTACCACGTCTTTTATAAATTGTGTGATTGGATACCCTAAGACATATAGTTAAATGTGTATGATATTTTTGTGTATTTGTGTATATAGAGCATACTTGCACTTGTATATGATTTCGAATAAAATGAACAACTTCCGGCAATAATTTGGAATAACATTTATACACATGCACACATACACTGCCCAGCGGGAAAAACATGCAGTAAAGTGGCCCTTCTACATAACTTTTTTTGCAGGCACAAGGACACCCAGCCGCATTGCAATGTCGTTGAAATTTTTACACGGCGTGTCATGTAGATGCAAGGACTAACCTACTTACTAATTGTTAGATGCCTGATATAAGGCCTACTTAAGCAGGCTCTTAGAAGATCTTCCGGTGAAGGCAATTTTGATTGAGTATGCAATTTTTAGAAGGAGAAGCAAATACTTTCTGGAACATATTCTGAGAGAAGGCTAGGTGGAATGAGTTTCGAATTTTTCACAATATTTAAGTATGTTTAAAAGGCCTACAAAGTGAAGCGCTGGCAATATTTCCCGCTGGGTGAAACACATGAAAGCGTAACGAAGAATAAAGATTTTGTGTTTTTAATTTACAACAGGACATGAGTAATTGCATGGTTGTATGTGAGAATACGAGTATTTGTAGTTGTGTTTACATGTCTTTGTTTAACGAATGCCCAGCAACTTTTCATTTATTGTTAAAAAAAAATATATAAAATGAAATTGTAATTTTAGCCCCAATACAAATATATATGTATTTTAACAATGATATTACTAACATATATGGTTAAATTTCAGAAAATGAAACTGACTTATACTAGCAAATAACACTGCGGGACAGACATTTTGGTGGCCGAGATTTGAACTACGTTTTGTATAAGTTGATGAACCCTCTTTACTATGTTATACTTGTTTTTTTCCAGTCAGCTCGCGTTTGCGAAATATCACGGTTTTTATATTTTCTTGAATACCCTATTTTTTGACGTTTTTCTTCAAAATTTTGAGTAATGCAACTTAGAATGTGAAATTTTTTCAGCATGAGACTAGTCTACGTAAAGATATGTTTCTTTTGAGTATAATAATTCTGGTGGAAGTTTTGGCATATTTATGGTGGTGGAGGGTATACTAAAACTATAGAGCGAATGAGAATTACAGCACTCAAGCTTGATTTGAAAAAATATCAAAGGTTAGCCAAAATACCAATAATAAACAGAGATTTTATCTTTTCTTACATTATCTACTACAATTGGTAGGTTTTTTTTCGACTCTAATTTTTTATTTTTTTTTTATTTTAGTAAGTTTTTGTTATTTACTTTTAAACCGTTTAATACAATTTCATGTTTTTTTTTTGATTTATGTGAAGAATTAAAAAAATGTTTTTGTCAATATTTTTTTTCTTCTTCTTGGACCAGCACTCAAGGGATGACCCCTATTCATGCAAAGCATTGTGTTGGAACTAGGAAAATAGGTTATGGGAGGGAGGAAAGAAGGAGTAGTGTTTGTGGACATTCGATTTGAACTTTCCCACATTGGAAATGGCAGGAAACATTTCGGAGGGAAGTTTGTTCCACATACGTACAGTACGGCTAAAGAACGAATTTTCCCTGTAATGTGTTGTGCGGTCCACTATCCAATCGACCACAAAGGGATGTGTTCTTGACGAAAAACGTGTATTACGTAAAAATCTGCGGGTATCAGGAACAAGTTCCCTAATTTCATCAGAACACATTCCATTGTAGTACCGATAGAACAGTGAAACGCAGCCCACATTGCGACGGTGCTCCAGCGAATCAATAGAGTTGTATATCCTACTGTCATCAATAGAGTTGGACAGCCTACTGTCACCAATAATCATCTTCGCTCTCTCCTGTCCGCGGTCGAGTAGCTCCAAAATAGACTTTGAAGCACCGGCCCATACATGGGAGTTGTATTCCATTTTCGGTCGGATATAGGTGGTGTAAATAGTGAGGAGATCAGATTGAGTGAAGTAATAATGCTTCTTTCGACACTTGAAAAATGTGTTTAGATCAGCGGACATCACATTGTATTTTCATGCCCAGAACATCAAGAGCGTCTGATTCCACAATATTTACACCATCCATAAATACAGATGAAGCAACATTGTTTGTCTTGCGGGCGTTGAAAGCGACTCTATCGCACGACCCCATTCAGAGATTGTCACAAGGTCCCGATTAAGGGAATCATTCATGTTTTGCCTCATTGCCCCAATCTCCGACAGGCTTGGTCTATAACTGAATGAATATGAATGGCAAATGTTGCTGTCATCTGCAAAGGAATACATAGGGTTGGAAGTTTGGCGTAGAAGGTCATTTAGAAAAATAAGGAATAGAGTAGGAGAAAGAATGGAGCTTTGCGGTACCCTTGAATTCAACTTGAACTCGTTTGATGAGATCCCATCTATAACAACTCGTATAGTGCGATTTCTGAGAAAGCACGATATAAATCGAGAGAAGTTATTACCGACACCAAAAGCAATAAGTTTCGATAAAAGTGCATCGTGCCACACTCTATCGAACGCCTTGGAAATATCTATAGCCACCACTTTACTTTCGCCAGAACGGTGAATTTAACGACACCATTTTTCCGATAGGAAGGCTAGCAAGTCTCACGTAGAGCGTCCTCTATGGAAGCCATACTGGCGGTCGTTAAGTAAATTGTTGGATTTTAAATATTTCACCAAATGGTAGTTTACCATACTTTCTATAACTTTGGAAAGTGCAGAACAAATTGCTATTGGACAGTAATTTTCAGGGTTATTAGCCTCTCCCTTTTTAGGAATTGGCGTAACATTAGCAACCTTCCAACATACAAGACATACGTTGGCACGGTATGAAATGCTGAAAAGGTTGGCTAATGGACGAGCTAACGTCGAAGAGCACTGCTTCAAGACCAGCGCTGGTATGCCATCTGGCCCAGGAGAATTATTTACGTTGAGATCCGTTAGGATAATTCAAAATTTTTCTCTACAACAGCTTTAAGTGTGGTTTGTGCGAAACAGCCTTAAGACCTATAAAACATTTTTTATAAAAATGTAAAGTTAGTTTAATTCCCAGTATTTGTGTTGTTGTTATTATAAATGGTATGTCTTCATTTTTAAGTTGCACTCATTGTTGAAAGCATATATTTATTTATTTTATTTCTGTCTTAAATCCTTCTCTCTTCTTACATGTGTCTTGTTCATTTTTATTTCCGTTGTACGTTTTATTATTGGTGGTGCAAAGTACAAACTTATTGCCAACATCACTTTACTTAACAATCAGCATACTTTGAGTTGTATACATCAGCTTTTGGCAAATAACAATTTCAAGTTGTTTTATTTTCTGTAAATTTCGACGTTTTTTTTTTTTTTTTTTGTTGTTGTCTGTATAAATTTAGCTTTAGCTATTTCCTTTGTCCATTTGTCTTGTTTGTTTTTCTACTTTTTAGTCAAGTGAGTTAAAAGCCCTTCAAAAGAATTTAGTTTCATTCGCATTTGCTGGAAGTGTGGTATATTTTTCCTATTTTTCTTCAATGGTTTCTTTTTTACTTTACTTTTTTTTCTAATTTATTTGTTCTTTCACCCACATTTCACTCCCTTTTTATTAACTATCCGAAGTGGATGTATGTTGGGGAATAAACGCATATTCAAGCGAATTTTTTTAGCATCTTTCTATTTGGTTTTTTTTTTCAGTTACACTATGTACGCTTGGCTGTTATTTGAGATGGTCAGTTGCGAAAATAGTTACAGAAGCTTTCGGAAGTTATATTTTCGGGAAGTTTTACCGGTTTTAAGGAAAATAAGTAAGCGAAACTTAAATACGCCTAATCTTATAAGTGACCAACATGTGAGCAATGAGTCAATTTGTAAATAGACACGATGGAAAATATTTGCCAGACAGAGCTTCGAACAATTGATAAATCTGTAATTGAAAAAGTGAGATTGAAGAAAGTAAATAGTTAATTTCGAATGTCTGGAGAACTGTAACTGTATTTAAACTTGGTATGAATTAATTTCTTTTCACTGCACAGTGTCAGATTTGTGTAATCTAGAGGGACTAAAGTCTGAATTTTCAAAACGGGTAAAGATAATTCAATGATTTTCGAAACACAGTTTTCCTATGGTTAGATACATTTTTGGAGAAAAAATTGAGGTGGTCGTGGCGAAAGCCTACCTCCCATACAAATGTTAAAATCAAAATTTTAATATTTATACCCTACACCACCATAGTGAGGAGGGTATAGTGGGTTATATTTGCTGATGTTTATAATGTGCAAAAATATTGTTCCTACACCCACCTTAAAGTATATCAATCTACACAGAATCAATTTCTGAGTCTATTAAGCGATGTCCGTCCGTCCGTCTGTCCGTCCATGTAAACTTTGTAATCAAAATACAAATCGCAATTTCAAAGATAATTTGACAAAATTAGGTACAAGCTTTTCCATTGCCCCAATGTCGATGCCTATTGAATTTGGTTAGAATCGGTCTATTATTTCTCCTAGCCCCCAAACGATTGCTTTCTTCCACTTCACGTTTGTTTCATAACAAAACTTTTTTAAAAAATTGCTTAACATGGAAAAGTCTACAATTTTGTCGCTTCCAGTACTAATATTTCCACATATAAAATCAAAAACACGTTCATGCCTTTCATGTTGCTTTGTTGAAAGCCAAATTTCGAAAATTTCACTACGAAACATTTATTTGGTCATGATGCTTTTATAGGTCAAAAATTTCCGGGGGTCAATTGGTGTGTTTCTTTAAATAGGAAGGTTGGTAAACGGTATAGTAAAAAAAATTTCACTGAACTCCACTGAACTCTGTAATTTTTTTCTATTGAAAATTTTAAAATTAAGAAAAAATCTTATCTAAAATGGATGTCTTGAATATCACTCATAAACAAATTTAGCAGGCCTTATTTTGAAATGTAGTTTAAAGATTGTGTTTTACTATTCAAAAAGAATTTAAAAAAAATATCAAAAAACAAAAAAATTCAACGCATCCAAACATTGATTACTTTTAGCAAGAACTATTAAAAAAATTTAATGTCAATTAAACATCTCACTCTTTGATACCATTATATTTTTGTTGTTTACATATTTTGTTTTAAAACTTGTTTTGGTAAATACCAGGGTTGTTGTTTATTATATTCAATAATTTTTTTTTTTTTAAAGGAGTTTTTTTTTTTAATTAAATCCCGCTAAAACAATGAAATCTGACACTGTGCACTATGCTGAGTTTATCTAAAAATGGTCTACATCGGAGCAGTGGGTTTTGATCCTGCCATATAAAGTATATATTCAATTTTGAATATCTGGATAACTTCACAGAGAAAATAAATATATACTTATTATCTAAAAACTGGTGAAATTTATTAGAGAAAGCAGTAAAACTTTGAAGGATTTTTTTCGTTATCATAGTACGTAGTAGGCTGAAAGTGTGCTGGATTGTATTAGTTATTATCGAATGTTTGGAGAAAAATAATTGTGAAAGTCTTTAAGCTTAGTATGGAATTATTCCTTACCACTGAACAAAGTTATGCTAAAAATTTGCAAGATCGGAACAATGGGTGTAGGACCTAGAGCGAAAATAAAGAAAATCTGTGAACACTCATATTTTCCAGCAAAAAATGATTTTTGTATCGAAAATTCCAAAATATCTAAAATTGATTTTAGTAAGTAAACTAAAGGGCGTAGTGCGAAAATAATGAAAATCAAAATTCGATTTTTATAAAGAAAATTCCAAAATATCTAGATTTGTTTATAATTCGTAAACTAAAGGGCCTAGAGCGAAAATGATGGTAATCTATGATCACTCATATATCCCATCAAAATTTGGTTTTTATAACGAAAATTCCAAAATATCTATAATTGTTTATAATTCGTAAACTAAAGAGCCTAAAGCAAAAATAATGGTAATCTATGATCACTCATATTTCCCACCAAAAAATGATTTTCATGAAGAAAATTCCAAAATATCTAAATTGCTTATAAGTTGTCAACTAAAGGGCCTAGAGCAAAAATAAGGAAAAATCAAAGTTGATTAGTACTTATAACGAAAACTCCAAAATTTATAAAATTACTTATAAGGAGTGAGATCGAAAAATTCTTAACATACATATATGTCAATAAAAACGAAACCACTAAACTTACAGTTTTAATTTTTTTTATTTAATTGAAATTATTATTACAATTTACAAAAAAAAAATATATATATTTTTATAGTTTTAATCACCAGTGATGAAATTTTGAACCTTTTTCGGAAACCCTTCCATTATGGTTTTTATAGTGATTTCTGTCACTTTGCTCGAACAGGTTGTCCATATCCGTTGAAAATCTACCACACTTTTGGATACCTTTTTTGTGCTCTTCAATTCTCTTTTAACAGGAGCCCAATATCTCTCCACTGGCCTTAGCTCCGGGCAGTTTGGAGGATTTGCCTCTCTTGGTACAAATACCACATTATTGTTCATGTACTACTCAAGGGCTTGTTTACCATAGTGACAGGATGTCAAATCAGGCCAAAAGTAAGTGGACATATTATGAAGCCTTATGAATGGAAGCAGCCTTTTTTGTAAACATTCCTTGAAGTAAATTTCGGTATTTATAGAGCCCGTTGTAACAAATGATTGGCTTCTTTCCTAAATTTTTCTTCAATATTCTCTCGATCATCAGCAACATAAAATTTTTGACCAGGAAGTTTCGAAAAATCTGCCAGAATATACGTTACATCATCCATTATGCTGCAAGAATATTTTTTTATAAAACTTGACTTCAAATTCCGTGCTCTGTTTTTGGCCTCTAAATTTTTAGCAACGTTCCTGTCAGGAACTTTTTGTGCCTGGTATGTTTTTAAACCTGCATTAGCTTTAACTTTTCGTATCAAATAGTCCAAGCACTGAGCTAACCGGGCTGCTTTCCTACCGGATGTGTTGCGAGCTCTTTAGAAAATGCTTTCTATTTTTTTGGCATAATAAACATCATGTGGACCATTCCTTCTACCGGTACTGTTTAATAACATTGGAAACAGTTTGACGGCAGACCTTTGAATGCTTGGCCAACTTTTTGTAGGACCAAGTTGGGTTTTTGATGAAAATATTTAATAACTAGCTGAACCGTTGCTCTTCGCCACCCCAATTGGATGAAATAAATAGTACTATTAAGTCTCCGTTTGTGAATTAATACTAATTCAAAAGTAATCCTCCTATCAGAAAATGCTATACATTTTGCCGGTTATTGGTCAAATAAATAGTCAGCAATATTCCGCGTTCTGGAGCAGTGTAGCGTAACATTGTTTATTAACGTATATTTCGCATGTGTTTACTATACAAATTTCAAAACAGAACTGACATTGGTGGCCAATCGCAAAATTTATAGCATTTTCTAATAGGGGGATTACTTTTGCGCCACCTGTTATATAGATCACAGATTAACCTTATTTTCTCATTAAACACAGTATTTACAAAGTTACAGAGGGTTTTAGTTTTTTATAGAATTTCTCTATTAAAATTAGATTTTTGGTCAGAAATATAAGTGATCACAGATTAACCTTATTTTCTCGATAAACGCAGTATTTACAAAGTTACAGAGGGTTTTAGTTTTTTTACAGAATTTCTCTATAAAAATTAAATTTTTGGTCAGAAATATAAGTGATTACAGATTAACCTTATTTTCTCGATAAACGCAGTATTTACAAAGTTACAGAGGGTTTTAGTTTTTTATAGAAATTCTCTTTTAAAATTCAATTTTATATAAGAAATATAAGTGATCACAGATTAACGTTATTTTCTCGATAAACGAAGTATTTACAAAGTTACAGAGGGTTTTAGTTTTTTATAGAATTTCTCTATTAATATTAAATTTTTAATAAGAAATATAAGTGATCACAGATTAACCTTATTTTCTCGATAAACGTAGTATTTACAAAGTTACAGAGGGTTTTAGTTTTTTATAGAATTTCTCTTTTAAAATTCAATTTTATATAAGAAATATAAGTGATCACAGATTAACCTTATTTTCTCGATAAACGCAGTATTTACAAAGTTACAGAGGGTGTTAGTTTTTTATAGAATTTCTCTATAAAAATTAAATTTTTGGTCAGAAATGTAAGTGATCACAGATTAACCTTATTTTCTCGATAAACGCAGTATTTACAAAGTTACAGAGGGTTTTAGTTTTTTATAGAATTTCTCTTTTAAAATTCAATTTTATATAAGAAATATAAGTGATCACAGATTAACCTTATTTTCTCGATAAACGCAGTATTTACAAAGTTACAGAGGGTTTTAGTTTTTTACAGAATTTCTCTATAAAAATTAAAGTTTTGGTCAGAAATATAGAATTTCTCTTTTAAAATTCAATTTTATATAAGAAATATAAGTGATCACAGATTAACCTTATTTTCTCGATAAACGCAGTATTTACAAAGTTACAGAGGGTTTTAGTTTTTTACAGAATTTCTCTTTTAAAATTCAATTTTATATAAGAAATATAAGTGATCACAGATTAGCCTTATTTTCTCGATAAACGCAGTATTTACAAAGTTACAGAGGGTTTTAGTTTTTTACAGAATTTCTCTATAAAAATTAAATTTTTGGTCAGAAATATAAGTGATCACAGATTAACCTTATTTTCTCGATAAACGCAGTATTTACAAAGTTACAGAGGGTTTTAGTTTTTTATAGAATTTCTCTATTAAAATTCAATTTTATATAAGAAATATAAGTGATCACAGATTAACCTTATTTTCTCGATAAACGCAGTATTTACAAAGTTACAGAGGGTTTTAGTTTTTTATAGAATTTCTCTATAAAAATTAAAGTTTTGGTCAGAAATATAAGTGATCACAGATTAACCTTATTTTCTCGATAAACGCAGTATTTACAAAGTTACAGAGGGTTTTAGTTTTTTATAGAATTTCTCTCTTAAAATTCAATTTTATATAAGAAATATAAGTGATCTCAGATTAACCTTATTTTCTCGATAAACGAAGTATTTACAAAGTTACAGAGGGTTTTAGTTTTTTATAGAATTTCTCTATTAAAATTGAATTTTTAATAAGAAATATAAGTGATCACAGATTAACCTTATTTTCTCGATAAACGCAGTATTTACAAAGTTACAGAGGGTTTTAGTTTTTTATAGAATTTCTCTATTAAAATTCAATTTTTAGTGAGAAATATAAGTGATCACAGATTAACCTTATTTTCTCGATAAACGAAGTATTTACAAAGTTACAGAGGGTTTTAGTTTTTTATAGAATTTCTCTATTAAAATTGAATTTTTAATAAGAAATATAAGTGATCACAGATTAACCTTATTTTCTCGATAAACGCAGTATTTACAAAGTTACAGACGGTTTTAGTTTTTTATAGAATTTCTCTATTAAAATTCAATTTTTAGTGAGAAATATAAGTGATCACAGATTAACCTTATTTTCTCGATAAACGCAGTATTTACAAAGTTACAGAGGGTTTTAGTTTTTTATAGAATTTCTCTCTTAAAATTCAATTTTATATAAGAAATATAAGTGATCACAGATTAACCTTATTTTCTCGATAAACGCAGTATTTACAAAGTTACAGAGGGTTTTAGTTTTTTATAGAATTTCTCTTATAAAATTAAATTTTTAATAAAAAATGTAAGTTATCACAGATTAGCCTTATTTTCTCGATAAACGCAGTATTTACAAAGTTACAGAGGGTTTTAGTTTTTTATAGAATTTCTCTCTTAAAATTCAATTTTATATAAGAAATATAAGTGATCATAGATTAACCTTATTTTCTCGATAAACGCAGTATTTACAAAGTTACAGAGGGTTTTAGTTTTTTATAGAATTTCTCTATTAAAATTCAATTTTTAGTGAGAAATATAAGTGATCACAGATTAACCTTATTTTCTCGATAAACGCAGTATTTACAAAGTTAGAGAAGGTTTTAGTTTTTTATAGAATTTCTCTATTAAAATTCAATTTTTGATAAGAAATATAAGTGATCGCAGATTAACATAATTTTCTCGATAAACGCAGTATTTACAAAGCTAGAGAAAGTTTTAGTTTTTTATAGAATTTCTCTATAAAAATTAAAGTTTTGGTCAGAAATATAAGTGATCACAGATTAACCTTATTTTCTCGATAAACGCAGTATTTACAAAGTTACAGAGGGTTTTAGTTTTTTATAGAATTTCTCTTTTAAAATTCAATTTTATATAAGAAATATAAGTGATCACAGATTAGCCTTATTTTCTCGATAAACGCAGTATTTACAAAGTTACAGAGGGTTTTAGTTTTTTATAGAATTTCTCTTTTAAAATTCAATTTTATATAAGAAATATAAGTGATCACAGATTAGCCTTATTTTCTCGATAAACGCAGTATTTACAAAGTTACAGAGGGTTTTAGTTTTTTACAGAATTTCTCTATAAAAATTAAAGTTTTGGTCAGAAATATAAGTGATCACAGATTAACCTTATTTTCTCGATAAACGCAGTATTTACAAAGTTACAGAGGGTTTTAGTTTTTTACAGAATTTCTCTATAAAAATTAAAGTTTTGGTCAGAAATATAAGTGATCACAGATTAACCTTATTTTCTCGATAAACGCAGTATTTACAAAGTTACAGAGGGTTTTAGTTTTTTATAGAATTTCTCTTTTAAAATTCAATTTTATATAAGAAATATAAGTGATCACAGATTAACCTTATTTTCTCGATAAACGCAGTATTTACAAAGTTACAGAGGGTTTTAGTTTTTTATAGAATTTCTCTATAAAAATTAAATTTTTGTCAGAAATGTAAGTGATCACAGATTAACCTTATTTTCTCGATAAACGCAGTATTTACAAAGTTACAGAGGGTTTTAGTTTTTTATAGAATTTCTCTATAAAAATTAAATTTTTGGTCAGAAATGTAAGTGATCACAGATTAACCTTATTTTCTCGATAAACGCAGTATTTACAAAGTTACAGAGGGTTTTAGTTTTTTATAGAATTTCTCTATAAAAATTAAATTTTTGTCAGAAATGTAAGTGATCACAGATTAACCTTATTTTCTCGATAAACGCAGTATTTACAAAGTTACAGAGGGTTTTAGTTTTTTATAGAATTTCTCTTTTAAAATTCAGTTTTATATAAGATATATAAGTGATCACAGATTAACCTTATTTTCTCGATAAACGCAGTATTTACAAAGTTACAGAGGGTTTTAGTTTTTTATAGAATTTCTCTATTAAAATTAAATTTTTAATAAGAAATATAAGTGATCACAGATTAACCTTATTTTCTCGATAAACGTAGCATTTACAAAGTTACAGAGGGTTTTAGTTTTTTATAGAATTTCTCTTTTAAAATTCAATTTTATATAAGAAATATAAGTGATCGCAGATTAACCTTATTTTCTCGATAAACGCAGTATTTACAAAGTTACAGAGGGTTTTAGTTTTTTATAGAATTTCTCTTTTAAAATTCAGTTTTATATAAGATATATAAGTGATCACAGATTAACCTTATTTTCTCGATAAACGCAGTATTTACAAAGTTACAGAGGGTGTTAGTTTTTTATAGAATTTCTCTATAAAAATTAAATTTTTAATAAGAAATAAAAGTGATCACAGATTAACCTTATTTTCTCGATAAACGCAGTATTTACAAAGTTACAGAGGGTTTTAGTTTTTTATAGAATTTCTCTTTTAAAATTAAATTTTATATAAGAAATATAAGTGATCACAGATTAACCTTATTTTCTCGATAAACGCAGTATTTACAAAGTTACAGAGGGTTTTAGTTTTTTATAGAATTTCTCTTTTAAAATTCAATTTTATATAAGAAATATAAGTGATCACAGATTAACCTTATTTTCTCGATAAACGCAGTATTTACAAAGTTACAGAGGGTTTTAGTTTTTTATAGAATTTCTCTATTAAAATTAAATTTTTAATAAGAAATATAAGTGATCACAGATTAACCTTATTTTTTCAATAAACGCAGTATTTACAAAGTTACAGAGGGTTTTAGTTTTTTATAGAATTTCTCTATAAAAATTAAATTTTTGGTTAGAAATGTAAGTGATCACAGATTAACCTTATTTTCTCGATAAACGCAGTATTTACAAAGTTACAGAAGGTTTTAGTTTTTTATAGAATTTCTCTATTAAAATTAAATTTTTAATAAGAAATAAAAGTGATCACAGATTAACCTTATTTTCTCGATAAACGCAGTATTTACAAAGTTACAGAGGGTGTTAGTTTTTTATAGAGTTTCTCTATAAAAATTAAATTTTTGGTCAGAAATGTAAGTGATCACAGATTAACCTTATTTTCTCGATAAACGCAGTATTTACAAAGTTACAGAGGGTTTTAGTTTTTTTTAGAATTTCTCTTTTAAAATTCAATTTTATATAAGAAATATAAGTGATCACAGATTAACCTTATTTTCTCGATAAACGCAGTATTTACAAAGTTACAGAGGGTGTTAGTTTTTTATAGAATTTTTCTTTTAAAATTCAATTTTATATAAGAAATATAAGTGATCACAGATTAACCTTATTTTCTCGATAAACGCAGTATTTACAAAGTTACAGAGGGTTTTAGTTTTTTATAGAATTTCTCTTTTAAAATTCAGTTTTATATAACTGGCCTACCTAAATAAAAGCGTAAGGCGGAACGTTTCTTTACGCTTAGCTTTAACGCTGAAATGTCATACCTAAATTAAAGCGGCAACGCTACGTCAAACAATAAAAACAAGGTTATCAAAAAAATAAATATACCAACCCGGATTTTTTAAACAATAAAGTACATTGCAGTATTGGTGTTTCTGATTTTTGTTTCGTGATTTGTAAACTAAAATTTGATCAAAAAAACTAAATATTAAAGTTTAAAAAATGAGTTTCTTGCATATTTGTTTCTCCTTTTGTATGTATGTGTTTACATTTATTGTGTTTTGCAACTAACTTCACTATTAAACGCGCTGTCAAAATCGGATTTTCCAATTGCAAAGCGTTGCCGCCGCGTTATTTCGGTATGCTGCATACAAATTGTATGGGCATGAGAATTTTTGACAAGTAAAAAACGCCTTACGCTCCAATTTAGGTATGCGTGTAAGATATATAAGTGATCACAGATTAACCTTATTTTCTCGATAAACGCAGTATTTACAAAGTTACAGAGGGTGTTAGTTTTTTATAGAATTTCTCTATAAAAATTAAATTTTTGGTCAGAAATGTAAGTGATCACAGATTAACCTTATTTTCTCGATAAACGCAGTATTTACAAAGTTACAGAGGGTTTTAGTTTTTTTTAGAATTTCTCTTTTAAAATTAAATTTTTAATAAGAAATATAAGTGATCACAGATTAACCTTATTTTCTCAATAAACGCAGTATTTACAAAGTTACAGAGGGTTTTAGTTTTTTATAGAATTTCTCTATAAAAATTAAATTTTTGGTTAGAAATGTAAGTGATCACAGATTAACCTTATTTTCTCGATAAACGCAGTATTTGCAAAGTTACAGAAGGTTTTAGTTTTTTATAGAATTTCTCTATTAAAATTAAATTTTTAATAAGAAATAAAAGTGATCACAGATTAACCTTATTTTCTCGATAAACGCAGTATTTACAAAGTTACAGAGGGTGTTAGTTTTTTATAGAGTTTCTCTATAAAAATTAAATTTTTGGTCAGAAATGTAAGTGATCACAGATTAACCTTATTTTCTCGATAAACGCAGTATTTACAAAGTTACAGAGGGTTTTAGTTTTTTTTAGAATTTCTCTTTTAAAATTCAATTTTATATAAGAAATATAAGTGATCACAGATTAACCTTATTTTCTCGATAAACGCAGTATTTACAAAGTTACAGAGGGTTTTAGTTTTTTATAGAATTTCTCTATTAAAATTAAATTTTTAATAAGAAATATAAGTGATCACAGATTAACCTTATTTTCTCGATAAACGTAGTATTTACAAAGTTACAGAGGGTTTTAGTTTTTTATAGAATTTCTCTTTTAAAATTCAATTTTATATAAGAAATATAAGTGATCACAGATTAACCTTATTTTCTCGATAAACGCAGTATTTACAAAGTTACAGAGGGTGTTAGTTTTTTATAGAATTTCTCTATAAAAATTAAATTTTTGGTCAGAAATGTAAGTGATCACAGATTAACCTTATTTTCTCAATAAACGCAGTATTTACAAAGTTACAGAGGGTTTTAGTTTTTTAGAATTTCTCTTTTAAAATTCAATTTTATATAAGAAATAAAAGTGATCACAGATTAACCTTATTTTCTCGATAAACGCAGTATTTACAAAGTTACAGAGGGTTTTAGTTTTTTATAGAATTTCTCTTTTAAAATTCAGTTTTATATAAGATATATAAGTGATCACAGATTAACCTTATTTTCTCGATAAACGCAGTATTTACAAAGTTACAGAGGGTTTTAGTTTTTTTTAGAATTTCTCTTTTAAAATTCAATTTTATATAAGAAATATAAGTGATCATAGATTAACCGTATTTTCTCGATAAACGCAGTATTTACAAAGTTAGAGAAGGTTTTAGTTTTTTATAGAATTTCTCTATTAAAATTAAATTTTTAATAAGAAATATAAGTGATCACAGATTAACCTTATTTTCTCGATAAACGTAGTATTTACAAAGTTACAGAGGGTTTTAGTTTTTTATAGAATTTCTCTTTTAAAATTCAATTTTATATAAGAAATATAAGTGATCACAGATTAACCTTATTTTCTCGATAAACGCAGTATTTACAAAGTTACAGAGGGTTTTAGTTTTTTTTAGAATTTCTCTTTTAAAATTCAATTTTATATAAGAAATATAAGTGATCACAGATTAACCTTATTTTCTCGATAAACGCAGTATTTACAAAGTTAGAGAAGGTTTTAGTTTTTTATAGAATTTCTCTATTAAAATTAAATTTTTAATAAGAAATATAAGTGATCACAGATTAACCTTATTTTCTCGATAAACGTAGTATTTACAAAGTTACAGAGGGTTTTAGTTTTTTATAGAATTTCTCTTTTAAAATTCAATTTTATATAAGAAATATAAGTGATCGCAGATTAACCTTATTTTCTCGATAAACGCAGTATTTACAAAGTTACAGAGGGTGTTAGTTTTTTATAGAGTTTCTCTATAAAAATTAAATTTTTGGTCAGAAATGTAAGTGATCACAGATTAACCTTATTTTCTCGATAAACGCAGTATTTACAAAGTTACAGAGGGTTTTAGTTTTTTTTAGAATTTCTCTTTTAAAATTCAATTTTATATAAGAAATATAAGTGATCACAGATTAACCTTATTTTCTCGATAAACGCAGTATTTACAAAGTTACAGAGGGTGTTAGTTTTTTATAGAATTTCTCTATAAAAATTAAATTTTTGATCAGAAATGTAAGTGATCACAGATTAACCTTATTTTCTCGATAAACGCAGTATTTACAAAGTTACAGAGGGTTTTAGTTTTTTATAGAATTTCTCTTTTAAAATTCAATTTTATATAAGAAATATAAGTGATCACAGATTAACCTTATTTTCTCGATAAACGCAGTATTTACAAAGTTACAGAGGGTTTTAGTTTTTTATAGAATTTCTCTTTTAAAATTAAATTTTATATAAGAAATATAAGTGATCACAGATTAACCTTATTTTCACGATATACGCAGTATTTACAAAGTTACAGAGGGTTTTAGTTTTTTATAGAATTTCTCTATTAAAATTAAATTTTTAATAAGAAATATAAGTGATCACAGATTAACATTATTTTCTCGATAAACGTAGTATTTACAAAGTTACAGAGGGTTTTATTTTTTATAGAATTTCTCTATAAAAATTAAATTTTTGGTCAGATATGTAAGTGATCACAGATCAACCTTATTTTCTCAATAAACGCAGTATTTACAAAGTTACAGAGGGTTTTACTTTTTTATAGAATTTCTCTATAAAAATTAAATTTTTGGTCAGAAATGTAAGTGATTACAGATTAACCTTATTTTCTCGATAAACGCAGTATTTACAAAGTTACAGAGGGTTTTAGTTTTTTACAGAATTTCTCTATAAAAATTAAATTTTTGGTCAGAAATGTAATTGATTACAGATTAACCTTATTTTCTCGATAAACGCAGTATTTACAAAGTTACAGAGGGTTTTAGTTTTTTATAGAATTTCTCTTTTAAAATTCAATTTTATATAAGAAATATAAGTGATCACAGATTTACTTTATTTTCTCGATAAACGCAGTATTTACAAAGTTACAGAGGGTTTTAGTTTTTTATATAATTTCTCTATTAAAATTAAATTTTATATAAGAAATATAAGTGATCGCAGATTAACCTTATTTTCTCGATAAACGCAGTATTTACAAAGTTACAGAGGGTTTTAGTTTTTTATAGAATTTCTCTTTTAAAATTCAGTTTTATATAAGTGATCACAGATTAACCGTATTTTCTCGATAAACGCAGTATTTACAAAGTTACAGAGGGTTTTAGTTTTTTATAGAATTTCTCTATTAAAATTAAATTTTTAATAAGAAATATAAGTGATCACAGATTAACATTATTTTCTCGATAAACGTAGTATTTACAAAGTTACAGAGGGTTTTAGTTTTTTATAGAATTTCTCTTTTAAAATTCAATTTTTAATAAGAAATATAAGTGATCACAGATTAACCCTATTTTCTCGATAAACGCAGTATTTACAAAGTTACAGAGGGTTTTAGTTTTTTATAGAATTTCTCTATAAAAATTAAATTTTTGGTCAGAAATGTAAGTGATCACAGATTAACCTTATTTTTTCGATAAACGCAGTATTTACAAAGTTACAGAGGGTGTTAGTTTTTTATAGAATTTCTCTATAAAAATTAAATTTTTGGTCAGAAATGTAAGTGATCACAGATTAACCTTATTTTCTCGATAAACGCAGTATTTACAAAGTTACAGAGGGTTTTAGTTTTTTTTAGAATTTCTCTTTTAAAATTCAATTTTTAATAAGAAATATAAGTGATCGCAGATTAACCTTATTTTCTCAATAAACGCAGTGTTTACAAAGTTACAGAGGGTTTTAGTTTTTTATAGAATTTCTCTTTTAAAATTCAATTTTATATAAGAAATATAAGTGATCACAGATTAACCTTATTTTCTCGATAAACGCAGTATTTACAAAGTTACAGAGGGTGTTAGTTTTTTATAGAATTTCTCTATAAAAATTAAATTTTTGGTCAGAAATGTAATTGATTACAGATTAACCTTATTTTCTCGATAAACGCAGTATTTACAAAGTTACAGAGGGTTTTAGTTTTTTATAGAATTTCTCTTTTAAAATTCAATTTTATATAAGAAATATAAGTGATCGCAGATTAACCTTATTTTCTCAATAAACGCAGTATTTACAAAGTTACAGAGGGTTTTAGTTTTTTATAGAATTTCTCTATAAAAATTAAATTTTTGGTTAGAAATGTAAGTGATCACAGATTAACCTTATTTTCTCGATAAACGCAGTATTTGCAAAGTTACAGAAGGTTTTAGTTTTTTATAGAATTTCTCTATTAAAATTAAATTTTTAATAAGAAATAAAAGTGATCACAGATTAACCTTATTTTCTCGATAAACGCAGTATTTACAAAGTTACAGAGGGTGTTAGTTTTTTATAGAGTTTCTCTATAAAAATTAAATTTTTGGTCAGAAATGTAAGTGATCACAGATTAACCTTATTTTCTCGATAAACGCAGTATTTACAAAGTTACAGAGGGTTTTAGTTTTTTTTAGAATTTCTCTTTTAAAATTCAATTTTATATAAGAAATATAAGTGATCACAGATTAACCTTATTTTCTCGATAAACGCAGTATTTACAAAGTTACAGAGGGTTTTAGTTTTTTATAGAATTTCTCTATTAAAATTAAATTTTTAATAAGAAATATAAGTGATCACAGATTAACCTTATTTTCTCGATAAACGTAGTATTTACAAAGTTACAGAGGGTTTTAGTTTTTTATAGAATTTCTCTTTTAAAATTCAATTTTATATAAGAAATATAAGTGATCACAGATTAACCTTATTTTCTCGATAAACGCAGTATTTACAAAGTTACAGAGGGTGTTAGTTTTTTATAGAATTTCTCTATAAAAATTAAATTTTTGGTCAGAAATGTAAGTGATCACAGATTAACCTTATTTTCTCAATAAACGCAGTATTTACAAAGTTACAGAGGGTTTTAGTTTTTTAGAATTTCTCTTTTAAAATTCAATTTTATATAAGAAATAAAAGTGATCACAGATTAACCTTATTTTCTCGATAAACGCAGTATTTACAAAGTTACAGAGGGTTTTAGTTTTTTATAGAATTTCTCTTTTAAAATTCAGTTTTATATAAGATATATAAGTGATCACAGATTAACCTTATTTTCTCGATAAACGCAGTATTTACAAAGTTACAGAGGGTTTTAGTTTTTTTTAGAATTTCTCTTTTAAAATTCAATTTTATATAAGAAATATAAGTGATCATAGATTAACCTTATTTTCTCGATAAACGCAGTATTTACAAAGTTAGAGAAGGTTTTAGTTTTTTATAGAATTTCTCTATTAAAATTAAATTTTTAATAAGAAATATAAGTGATCACAGATTAACCTTATTTTCTCGATAAACGTAGTATTTACAAAGTTACAGAGGGTTTTAGTTTTTTATAGAATTTCTCTTTTAAAATTCAATTTTATATAAGAAATATAAGTGATCACAGATTAACCTTATTTTCTCGATAAACGCAGTATTTACAAAGTTACAGAGGGTTTTAGTTTTTTTTAGAATTTCTCTTTTAAAATTCAATTTTATATAAGAAATATAAGTGATCACAGATTAACCTTATTTTCTCGATAAACGCAGTATTTACAAAGTTAGAGAAGGTTTTAGTTTTTTATAGAATTTCTCTATTAAAATTAAATTTTTAATAAGAAATATAAGTGATCACAGATTAACCTTATTTTCTCGATAAACGTAGTATTTACAAAGTTACAGAGGGTTTTAGTTTTTTATAGAATTTCTCTTTTAAAATTCAATTTTATATAAGAAATATAAGTGATCGCAGATTAACCTTATTTTCTCGATAAACGCAGTATTTACAAAGTTACAGAGGGTGTTAGTTTTTTATAGAGTTTCTCTATAAAAATTAAATTTTTGGTCAGAAATGTAAGTGATCACAGATTAACCTTATTTTCTCGATAAACGCAGTATTTACAAAGTTACAGAGGGTTTTAGTTTTTTTTAGAATTTCTCTTTTAAAATTCAATTTTATATAAGAAATATAAGTGATCACAGATTAACCTTATTTTCTCGATAAACGCAGTATTTACAAAGTTACAGAGGGTGTTAGTTTTTTATAGAATTTCTCTATAAAAATTAAATTTTTGATCAGAAATGTAAGTGATCACAGATTAACCTTATTTTCTCGATAAACGCAGTATTTACAAAGTTACAGAGGGTTTTAGTTTTTTATAGAATTTCTCTTTTAAAATTCAATTTTATATAAGAAATATAAGTGATCACAGATTAACCTTATTTTCTCGATAAACGCAGTATTTACAAAGTTACAGAGGGTTTTAGTTTTTTATAGAATTTCTCTTTTAAAATTAAATTTTATATAAGAAATATAAGTGATCACAGATTAACCTTATTTTCACGATATACGCAGTATTTACAAAGTTACAGAGGGTTTTAGTTTTTTATAGAATTTCTCTATTAAAATTAAATTTTTAATAAGAAATATAAGTGATCACAGATTAACATTATTTTCTCGATAAACGTAGTATTTACAAAGTTACAGAGGGTTTTACTTTTTTATAGAATTTCTCTATAAAAATTAAATTTTTGGTCAGATATGTAAGTGATCACAGATCAACCTTATTTTCTCAATAAACGCAGTATTTACAAAGTTACAGAGGGTTTTACTTTTTTATAGAATTTCTCTATAAAAATTAAATTTTTGGTCAGAAATGTAAGTGATTACAGATTAACCTTATTTTCTCGATAAACGCAGTATTTACAAAGTTACAGAGGGTTTTAGTTTTTTACAGAATTTCTCTATAAAAATTAAATTTTTGGTCAGAAATGTAATTGATTACAGATTAACCTTATTTTCTCGATAAACGCAGTATTTACAAAGTTACAGAGGGTTTTAGTTTTTTATAGAATTTCTCTTTTAAAATTCAATTTTATATAAGAAATATAAGTGATCACAGATTTACTTTATTTTCTCGATAAACGCAGTATTTACAAAGTTACAGAGGGTTTTAGTTTTTTATATAATTTCTCTATTAAAATTAAATTTTATATAAGAAATATAAGTGATCGCAGATTAACCTTATTTTCTCGATAAACGCAGTATTTACAAAGTTACAGAGGGTTTTAGTTTTTTATAGAATTTCTCTTTTAAAATTCAGTTTTATATAAGTGATCACAGATTAACCGTATTTTCTCGATAAACGCAGTATTTACAAAGTTACAGAGGGTTTTAGTTTTTTATAGAATTTCTCTATTAAAATTAAATTTTTAATAAGAAATATAAGTGATCACAGATTAACATTATTTTCTCGATAAACGTAGTATTTACAAAGTTACAGAGGGTTTTAGTTTTTTATAGAATTTCTCTTTTAAAATTCAATTTTTAATAAGAAATATAAGTGATCACAGATTAACCCTATTTTCTCGATAAACGCAGTATTTACAAAGTTACAGAGGGTTTTAGTTTTTTATAGAATTTCTCTATAAAAATTAAATTTTTGTCAGAAATGTAAGTGATCACAGATTAACCTTATTTTCTCGATAAACGCAGTATTTACAAAGTTACAGAGGGTTTTAGTTTTTTATAGAATTTCTCTTTTAAAATTCAGTTTTATATAAGATATATAAGTGGTCACAGATTAACCTTATTTTCTCGATAAACGCAGTATTTACAAAGTTACAGAGGGTTTTAGTTTTTTATAGAATTTCTCTATTAAAATTAAATTTTTAATAAGAAATATAAGTGATCACAGATTAACCTTATTTTCTCGATAAACGTAGTATTTACAAAGTTACAGAGGGTTTTAGTTTTTTATAGAATTTCTCTTTTAAAATTCAATTTTATATAAGAAATATAAGTGATCACAGATTAACCTTATTTTCTCGATAAACGCAGTATTTACAAAGTTACAGAGGGTGTTAGTTTTTTATAGAATTTCTCTATAAAAATTAAATTTTTGGTCAGAAATGTAAGTGATCACAGATTAACCTTATTTTCTCAATAAACGCAGTATTTACAAAGTTACAGAGGGTTTTAGTTTTTTATAGAATTTCTCTATTAAAATTAAATTTTTAATAAGAAATATAAGTGATCACAGATTAACCTTATTTTCTCGATAAACGTAGTATTTACAAAGTTACAGAGGGTTTTAGTTTTTTATAGAATTTCTCTTTTAAAATTCAATTTTATATAAGAAATATAAGTGATCGCAGATTAACCTTATTTTCTCAATAAACGCAGTATTTACAAAGTTACAGAGGGTTTTAGTTTTTTATAGAATTTCTCTATAAAAATTAAATTTTTGGTCAGAAATGTAAGTGATCACAGATTAACCTTATTTTTTCGATAAACGCAGTATTTACAAAGTTACAGAGGGTGTTAGTTTTTTATAGAATTTCTCTATAAAAATTAAATTTTTGGTCAGAAATGTAAGTGATCACAGATTAACCTTATTTTCTCGATAAACGCAGTATTTACAAAGTTACAGAGGGTTTTAGTTTTTTTTAGAATTTCTCTTTTAAAATTCAATTTTTAATAAGAAATATAAGTGATCGCAGATTAACCTTATTTTCTCAATAAACGCAGTGTTTACAAAGTTACAGAGGGTTTTAGTTTTTTATAGAATTTCTCTTTTAAAATTCAATTTTATATAAGAAATATAAGTGATCACAGATTAACCTTATTTTCTCGATAAACGCAGTATTTACAAAGTTACAGAGGGTGTTAGTTTTTTATAGAATTTCTCTATAAAAATTAAATTTTTGGTCAGAAATGTAAGTGATCACAGATTAACCTTATTTTCTCGATAAACGCAGTATTTACAAAGTTACAGAGGGTTTTAGTTTTTTATAGAATTTCTCTTTTAAAATTCAGTTTTATATAAGATATATAAGTGATCACAGATTAACCTTATTTTCTCGACAAATGCAGTGTTTACAAAGTTACAGAGGGTTTTAGTTTTTTATAGAATTTCTCTATTAAAATTAAATTTTTAATAAGAAATATAAGTGATCACAGATTAACCTTATTTTCTCGATAAACGTAGTATTTACAAAGTTACAGAGGGTTTTAGTTTTTTATAGAATTTCTCTTTTAAAATTCAATTTTATATAAGAAATATAAGTGATCACAGATTAACCTTATTTTCTCGATAAACGCAGTATTTACAAAGTAACAGAGGGTGTTAGTTTTTTATAGAATTTCTCTATAAAAATTAAATTTTTGGTCAGAAATGTAAGTGATCACAGATTAACCTTATTTTCTCAATAAACGCAGTATTTACAAAGTTACAGAGGGTTTTAGTTTTTTATAGAATTTCTCTATTAAAATTAAATTTTTAATAAGAAATATAAGTGATCACAGATTAACCTTATTTTCTCGATAAACGTAGTATTTACAAAGTTACAGAGGGTTTTAGTTTTTTATAGAATTTCTCTATAAAAATTAAATTTTTGGTCAGAAATGTAAGTGATCACAGATTAACCTTATTTTCTCGATAAACGCAGTATTTACAAAGTTACAGAGGGTTTTAGTTTTTTATAGAATTTCTCTATTAAAATTAAATTTTTAATAAGAAATATAAGTGATCACAGATTAACATTATTTTCTCGATAAACGTAGTATTTACAAAGTTACAGAGGGTTTTACTTTTTTATAGAATTTCTCTATAAAAATTAAATTTTTGGTCAGAAATGTAAGTGATCACAGATCAACCTTATTTTCTCAATAAACGCAGTATTTACAAAGTTACAGAGGGTTTTACTTTTTTATAGAATTTCTCTATAAAAATTCAATTTTATATAAGAAATATAAGTGATCACAGATTAACCTTATTTTCTCGATAAACGCAGTATTTACAAAGTTACAGAGGGTTTTAGTTTTTTATAGAATTTCTCTATTAAAATTAAATTTTTAATAAGAAATATAAGTGATCACAGATTAACCTTATTTTCTCGATAAACGTAGTATTTACAAAGTTACAGAGGGTTTTAGTTTTTTATAGAATTTCTCTTTTAAAATTCAATTTTATATAAGAAATATAAGTGATCGCAGATTAACCTTATTTTCTCGATAAACGCAGTATTTACAAAGTTACAGAGGGTTTTAGTTTTTTATAGAATTTCTCTTTTAAAATTCAGTTTTATATAAGATATATAAGTGATCACAGATTAACCTTATTTTCTCGATAAACGCAGTATTTACAAAGTTACAGAGGGTGTTAGTTTTTTATAGAATTTCTCTATAAAAATTAAATTTTTGGTCAGAAATGTAAGTGATCACAGATTAACCTTATTTTCTCGATAAACGCAGTATTTACAAAGTTACAGAGGGTTTTAGTTTTTTATAGAATTTCTCTATTAAAATTAAATTTTTAATAAGAAATAAAAGTGATCACAGATTAACCTTATTTTCTCGATAAACGTAGTATTTACAAAGTTACAGAGGGTTTTAGTTTTTTATAGAATTTCTCTTTTAAAATTCAATTTTATATAAGAAATATAAGTGATCACAGATTAACCTTATTTTCTCGATAAACGCAGTATTTACAAAGTTACAGAGGGTTTTAGTTTTTTTTAGAATTTCTCTTTTAAAATTCAATTTTATATAAGAAATATAAGTGATCACAGATTAACCTTATTTTCTCGATAAACGCAGTATTTACAAAGTTAGAGAAGGTTTTAGTTTTTTATAGAATTTCTCTATTAAAATTAAATTTTTAATAAGAAATATAAGTGATCACAGATTAACCTTATTTTCTCGATAAACGTAGTATTTACAAAGTTACAGAGGGTTTTAGTTTTTTATAGAATTTCTCTTTTAAAATTCAATTTTATATAAGAAATATAAGTGATCACAGATTAACCTTATTTTCTCGATAAACGCAGTATTTACAAAGTTACAGAGGGTTTTAGTTTTTTTTAGAATTTCTCTTTTAAAATTCAATTTTATATAAGAAATATAAGTGATCACAGATTAACCTTATTTTCTCGATAAACGCAGTATTTACAAAGTTAGAGAAGGTTTTAGTTTTTTATAGAATTTCTCTATTAAAATTAAATTTTTAATAAGAAATATAAGTGATCACAGATTAACCTTATTTTCTCGATAAACGTAGTATTTACAAAGTTACAGAGGGTTTTAGTTTTTTATAGAATTTCTCTTTTAAAATTCAATTTTATATAAGAAATATAAGTGATCGCAGATTAACCTTATTTTCTCGATAAACGCAGTATTTACAAAGTTACAGAGGGTGTTAGTTTTTTATAGAGTTTCTCTATAAAAATTAAATTTTTGGTCAGAAATGTAAGTGATCACAGATTAACCTTATTTTCTCGATAAACGCAGTATTTACAAAGTTACAGAGGGTTTTAGTTTTTTTTAGAATTTCTCTTTTAAAATTCAATTTTATATAAGAAATATAAGTGATCACAGATTAACCTTATTTTCTCGATAAACGCAGTATTTACAAAGTTACAGAGGGTGTTAGTTTTTTATAGAATTTCTCTATAAAAATTAAATTTTTGATCAGAAATGTAAGTGATCACAGATTAACCTTATTTTCTCGATAAACGCAGTATTTACAAAGTTACAGAGGGTTTTAGTTTTTTATAGAATTTCTCTTTTAAAATTCAATTTTATATAAGAAATATAAGTGATCACAGATTAACCTTATTTTCTCGATAAACGCAGTATTTACAAAGTTACAGAGGGTTTTAGTTTTTTATAGAATTTCTCTTTTAGAATTAAATTTTATATAAGAAATATAAGTGATCACAGATTAACCTTATTTTCACGATATACGCAGTATTTACAAAGTTACAGAGGGTTTTAGTTTTTTATAGAATTTCTCTATTAAAATTAAATTTTTAATAAGAAATATAAGTGATCACAGATTAACATTATTTTCTCGATAAACGTAGTATTTACAAAGTTACAGAGGGTTTTACTTTTTTATAGAATTTCTCTATAAAAATTAAATTTTTGGTCAGAAATGTAAGTGATCACAGATCAACCTTATTTTCTCAATAAACGCAGTATTTACAAAGTTACAGAGGGTTTTACTTTTTTATAGAATTTCTCTATAAAAATTAAATTTTTGGTCAGAAATGTAAGTGATTACAGATTAACCTTATTTTCTCGATAAACGCAGTATTTACAAAGTTACAGAGGGTTTTAGTTTTTTACAGAATTTCTCTATAAAAATTAAATTTTTGGTCAGAAATGTAATTGATTACAGATTAACCTTATTTTCTCGATAAACGCAGTATTTACAAAGTTACAGAGGGTTTTAGTTTTTTATAGAATTTCTCTTTTAAAATTCAATTTTATATAAGAAATATAAGTGATCACAGATTTACTTTATTTTCTCGATAAACGCAGTATTTACAAAGTTACAGAGGGTTTTAGTTTTTTATATAATTTCTCTATTAAAATTAAATTTTATATAAGAAATATAAGTGATCGCAGATTAACCTTATTTTCTCGATAAACGCAGTATTTACAAAGTTACAGAGGGTTTTAGTTTTTTATAGAATTTCTCTTTTAAAATTCAGTTTTATATAAGTGATCACAGATTAACCGTATTTTCTCGATAAACGCAGTATTTACAAAGTTACAGAGGGTTTTAGTTTTTTATAGAATTTCTCTATTAAAATTAAATTTTTAATAAGAAATATAAGTGATCACAGATTAACATTATTTTCTCGATAAACGTAGTATTTACAAAGTTACAGAGGGTTTTAGTTTTTTATAGAATTTCTCTTTTAAAATTCAATTTTTAATAAGAAATATAAGTGATCACAGATTAACCCTATTTTCTCGATAAACGCAGTATTTACAAAGTTACAGAGGGTTTTAGTTTTTTATAGAATTTCTCTATAAAAATTAAATTTTTGTCAGAAATGTAAGTGATCACAGATTAACCTTATTTTCTCGATAAACGCAGTATTTACAAAGTTACAGTGGGTTTTAGTTTTTTATAGAATTTCTCTTTTAAAATTCAGTTTTATATAAGATATATAAGTGGTCACAGATTAACCTTATTTTCTCGATAAACGCAGTATTTACAAAGTTACAGAGGGTTTTAGTTTTTTATAGAATTTCTCTATTAAAATTAAATTTTTAATAAGAAATATAAGTGATCACAGATTAACCTTATTTTCTCGATAAACGTAGTATTTACAAAGTTACAGAGGGTTTTAGTTTTTTATAGAATTTCTCTATAAAAATTAAATTTTTGGTCAGAAATGTAAGTGATCACAGATTAACCTTATTTTCTCAATAAACGCAGTATTTACAAAGTTACAGAGGGTTTTAGTTTTTTATAATTTTTTTTTTTTAAAATTCAATTTTATATAAGAAATATAAGTGATCACAGATTAACCTTATTTTCTCGACAAATGCAGTGTTTACAAAGTTACAGAGGGTTTTAGTTTTTTATAGAATTTCTCTATAAAAATTATTATTTTCTCGATAAACGCAGTATTTACAAAGTTACAGAGGGTTTTAGTTTTTTATAGAATTTCTCTATAAAAATTAAATTTTTGGTCAGAAATGTAAGTGATCACAGATTAACCTTATTTTCTCGATAAACGCAGTATTTACAAAGTTACAGAGGGTTTTAGTTTTTTATAGAATTTCTCTATAAAAATTAAATTTTTGTCAGAAATGTAAGTGATCACAGATTAACCTTATTTTCTCGATAAACGCAGTATTTACAAAGTTACAGAGGGTTTTAGTTTTTTATAGAATTTCTCTTTTAAAATTCAGTTTTATATAAGATATATAAGTGGTCACAGATTAACCTTATTTTCTCGATAAACGCAGTATTTACAAAGTTACAGAGGGTTTTAGTTTTTTATAGAATTTCTCTATTAAAATTAAATTTTTAATAAGAAATATAAGTGATCACAGATTAACCTTATTTTCTCGATAAACGTAGTATTTACAAAGTTACAGAGGGTTTTAGTTTTTTATAGAATTTCTCTTTTAAAATTCAATTTTATATAAGAAATATAAGTGATCACAGATTAACCTTATTTTCTCGATAAACGCAGTATTTACAAAGTTACAGAGGGTGTTAGTTTTTTATAGAATTTCTCTATAAAAATTAAATTTTTGGTCAGAAATGTAAGTGATCACAGATTAACCTTATTTTCTCGATAAACGCAGTATTTACAAAGTTACAGAGGGTTTTAGTTTTTTTTAGAATTTCTCTTTTAAAATTCAATTTTTAATAAGAAATATAAGTGATCGCAGATTAACCTTATTTTCTCAATAAACGCAGTGTTTACAAAGTTACAGAGGGTTTTAGTTTTTTATAGAATTTCTCTTTTAAAATTCAATTTTATATAAGAAATATAAGTGATCACAGATTAACCTTATTTTCTCGATAAACGTAGTATTTACAAAGTTACAGAGGGTGTTAGTTTTTTATAGAATTTCTCTATAAAAATTAAATTTTTGGTCAGAAATGTAAGTGATCACAGATTAACCTTATTTTCTCGATAAACGCAGTATTTACAAAGTTACAGAGGGTTTTAGTTTTTTATAGAATTTCTCTTTTAAAATTCAGTTTTATATAAGATATATAAGTGATCACAGATTAACCTTATTTTCTCGATAAACGCAGTATTTACAAAGTTACAGAGGGTTTTAGTTTTTTATAGAATTTCTCTATTAAAATTAAATTTTTAATAAGAAATAAAAGTGATCACAGATTAACCTTATTTTCTCGATAAACGCAGTATTTACAAAGTTACAGAGGGTTTTACTTTTTAATAGAATTTCTCTATAAAAATTCAATTTTTAATAAAAAATATAAGTGATCACAGATTAACCTTATTTTCTCGACAAATGCAGTGTTTACAAAGTTACAGAGGGTTTTAGTTTTTTATAGAATTTCTCTATAAAAATTATTATTTTCTCGATAAACGCATTATTTACAAAGTTACAGAGGGTGTTAGTTTTTTATAGAATTTCTCTATAAAAATTAAATTTTTGGTCAGAAATGTAAGTGATCACAGATTAACCTTATTTTCTCGATAAACGCAGTATTTACAAAGTTACAGAGGGTGTTAGTTTTTTATAGAATTTCTCTATAAAAATTAAATTTTTGGTCAGAAATGTAAGTGATCACAGATTAACCTTATTTTCTCGATAAACGCATTATTTACAAAGTTACAGAGGGTGTTAGTTTTTTATAGAATTTCTCTATAAAAATTAAATTTTTGGTCAGAAATGTAAGTGATCACAGATTAACCTTATTTTCTCAATAAACGCAGTATTTACAAAGTTACAGAGGGTTTTAGTTTTTTATAGAATTTCTCTATTAAAATTAAATTTTTAATAAGAAATATAAGTGATCACAGATTAACCTTATTTTCTCGATAAACGTAGTATTTACAAAGTTACAGAGGGTTTTAGTTTTTTATAGAATTTCTCTATAAAAATTAAATTTTTGGTCAGAAATGTAAGTGATCACAGATTAACCTTATTTTCTCGATAAACGCAGTATTTACAAAGTTACAGAGGGTTTTAGTTTTTTTTAGAATTTCTCTTTTAAAATTCAGTTTTATATAAGAAATATAAGTGATCACAGATTAACCTTATTTTCTCGATAAACACAGTATTTACAAAGTTACAGAGGGTTTTAGTTTTTTATAGAATTTCTCTATAAAAATTAAATTTTTGGTCAGAAATGTAAGTGATCACAGATTAACCTTATTTTCTCGATAAACGCAGTATTTACAAAGTTACAGAGGGTGTTAGTTTTTTATAGAATTTCTCTATAAAAATTAAATTTTTGGTCAGAAATGTAAGTGATCACAGATTAACCTTATTTTCTCAATAAACGCAGTATTTACAAAGTTACAGAGGGTTTTAGTTTTTTATAGAATTTCTCTATTAAAATTAAATTTTTAATAAGAAATATAAGTGATCACAGATTAACCTTATTTTCTCGATTAACGTAGTATTTACAAAGTTACAGAGGGTTTTAGTTTTTTATAGAATTTCTCTTTTAAAATTCAATTTTATATAAGAAATATAAGTGATCGCAGATTAACCTTATTTTCTCAATAAACGCAGTATTTACAAAGTTACAGAGGGTGTTAGTTTTTTATAGAATTTCTCTATAAAAATTTAATTTTTGGTCAGAAATGTAAGTGATCACAGATTAACCTTATTTTCTCGATAAACGCAGTATTTACAAAGTTACAGAGGGTTTTAGTTTTTTTTAGAATTTCTCTTTTAAAATTCAATTTTATATAAGAAATATAAGTGATCACAGATTAACCTTATTTTTTCGATACACGCAGTATTTACAAAGTTACAGAGGGTTTTAGTTTTTTATAGAATTTCTCTAGTTTCTAGGTCCATTTTTATAAAACATTTGAAAAGTACTTTTAGAATAAAGAAAAAGTACCATATTGTCTCCACCTTCAATTCTCTCTCACTTATGATCACTTATGCTTTATTTCGTGTTTCTACGTCCATTATTATTGAAATTTCAAAAAGTACCATTAGAATAATGAAAAAGTACCATAAGTCCCCCATTTGGGGATTCCCACTCACTCGGGTCCATATAACATTTATTTCATGTTTCTAGGTTCATTGGTGAAGAAATTACAAAGAAAGGAAAAAGTACCAAAAAGTCTCCCCCTAGAATTCTCACTGACTTAGGACCATGTATGCTTAATTTCTTGTTTCTAAGTCCATTGTGATAGAAAATTCAAAAAGTACCATTAGAAGAATAAAAAAGTACCAAAAAGCAGCCACTTGTGGATTCCCACTCACTCGGGCCCATGTAAGCTTTATTTCATGATTCTTGGTTCATTGGTGAAGAAATTAATAAAAGTACCATTCGAATAAGGAAGAAGTACCAGGAAGTATCCGCTTGAATTTTCACTCACTTAGCACCATATACGCTTAATTTCATATTTCTAGGTTCATTATTTTAGAAAATTCAAAAAGTACCATCCCACTTACTCGGGTCCATATAACCTTTATTTCATGCTGCTAGGTTCATTATTGGAGAAATTACAAAAAGTGCCATTCCAATAAAGCAAAAGTACCAAAAAGTATCCCTCTAGAATTCTCACTCACTTAGGACCATATATGCTTAATTTCATGTTTCTAAGTCCATTGTTATAGAAAATTCAAAAAGTACCATTAGAACAATAAAAAAGTACCTATAATTCAGTTCCCACATTTTGGTACCTAAATATTATCCCCAAAGCCTAACACTAACTTCACTCAAATACATATCAGCTAATGTAAAAAATTAAAAAAGTACCATTAGGAGAAAAGTACCAATTTCCCTTTTCCTCCTTGAACACCCCTCAAGTTTGAAATTTAAAAATATTCCATTTTGCCAAAATTGTTTATGCTAAAGACATGTCTCAAACGATTAAAATCTGTGTTAATGTGTCCAAGAAAAAATATGTTTTAATAAAAGTACCAAACTGTTTACCCGGATTTGGCCCAATATAAACCTTGGCACTCGAGTTCCAAATAACAACCTGTTGGTTAATTTTTGTATCAATCCAATGTTAAAAAAATTATCAAAATTGGCCTAAAATTATATTCAAATAAATTTGTATCGTGAAAAATTTATTCTATGAAAAAGTACCAAAAATAAACACAGTTTTTATCCCTTAAGGGTTCGAATTTCCAAAAAGTACCAAACTTATATTTTTTATTTTTTGATAAGTAAAGACTACGATTTAAAATTTGTTTCAATGTTTATTAGTTTAAAATATACATAGGGTGCCAAAAAAGAACCAAAATAGAGTTTTTACCCGTTTTCTCCCCTAAAAGGTTCGAATTTCTAAAAAGTACGAAATATCTGTCAGCTTATTTTTTAAATGGAGTAACATGCAATTTTAAGTTTTTTCTGTATCTTTATTAGTTTTGAAGATATAAGGTTACCGAATTTAACCGTTTTTACCCTTACCCGTTTTTACCCCCTAAATGTTCGAATTTCTAAAAATTCCTTCTTATCGGATCGTTTTGGGGAGGGAGGAACCCACAGTTTAAGTTTCATGATTCTAGCTTCAGTTTGGGCTGTGCGATGATGAATCAGTCAGTCAGTCCTTCAGTCATTCAGTCAGTCAGTCAGTCAGTAACGTTACTATTTTATATATATAGATAGATTTTAGTACGACATGTTTTACAAAGGTGACTTGATCAAAAAAAAAAAAAAAATCATATAATACTTGGGTTAAAAATTTTAATGAAAAACGTGTGTTAAGAATTTTACGATCTCACTCATTACTTAATTAAATTGCCTGCCTATTTTTTAGTCAAACTACTTACAATGACAATAAAGTAATTTATAAAAAGTTAGAAAACTCTAGCCATAGAGAGCTGACATATAGCAGAGACTCTCCTGTCAAAGACCTAATTTAGTTGTCTGAAACCTAAGTAGTGGGAATGTGAAAATAAAAAAAACTCTCGTATGTGTGATTATTTTGAGTCATTTTTTGTTTGAGTTTTTTTTCCTAGTTTCCGCTCTGTGTTTCTAGCTATAACAGTACTTTAGATATTAGATAACTAATTAATTTGTATGAACTCATTTGCAACAAGTACAATGGTACCAAAACAACACATGAGAATCACAATATTATATATCTCCTGATATTCATTAAGACAAAAAACCGGTACAGGGAACTTCATGCAGTGATAATAAATTGATTCGTATAAAGTTTAAAGGCTGTTACAATTATAGTTCTGCAGATATTCGAAAATAACTATTTACTTGTATGGGTGGTGCCTTGCCCATTTATCGAATCCTGCCCATTTTTGAGAAAGCAGCACACAATGGTAACGATGTAAATCCCGAGAAGTTTTGCTGCTTTCACAACGATAGTTTACCAGAAATTCAAAATAACTCTTTACGCCCTCTTTAAATTTCAAAATAAAGAGCAGCTTATTGTTTCTTTCAAATATAGAGGAATATACAGCACAAATTTCAAAACGATCGGTCCAGTGGTTTATTCTCCTACAATGTACACACTAATAAACAGACATAAATATGGACAAACACAAGAATTCTAGAAGGAAAGAATTCTATTCGATTTGCAAATAAAATCTTAAGCACTATGACATCCCTTTGTTAAATTCACCAGTCAGTGGTTGTATCAACCAATTTGATATCAGGGGGATCTTCATTAAGATCAAGGTCAATTGAAGTGCCATACCTGGTAAATAAATTAACTGGAAAGTTTAATACGAGAATGTCATGGAGAACCTACCCCATAAGTCGGCATAAGTTGAGGATCTTTCTTGAGGATTATTGAGGATATAATGTTTATATGGAATGTCTTTGTCACTATGAAGATTCGTTGTCACAACCGAATTGTTGCCAGTAGAATACTGGTTGTTCCAAGTATTATCACACAATTCGATTGATATTATACGGTTCTCGCTACGATAAAGAGAGGCCTTTTCCTTCATCCGTTAACATCAACGACAATATTGAGCTTCTCTTCATATACTATTACAGTTTAGTTGATCTTCATTTTGGCTTCCTAGAGTATATCTGAAGATCACTGAAGAGTCGGAAGGAAAATTATTTCAAACAGTGCCAGACCGCTTTATTTTGGTTAATATAAGTTCATCCTAATTTTTGTAAGGCCGGTCCAGACAAACTGCAGAAAGTGGATCCAACCTCACATGTTCTATGCTAGGTTTGAGTGCTAAAGTTGTTACTGCAAACTAAAAGGACTATTCGAAGTAGAAGTTGGACTGCAGGGTGTGTAAACTGTATGATATGTTTAGATGTTTTCACACATTTGACCAAACATTTACACTTGCACACTTACCCGTAAATCTTGTTTTATTTTTATTCATTCCAAAATAAATGTGTGTATTCATCACTTTGTTGTAGTTATTGTTGTATATATTGGTAGCATTTTGGTACTGTATGTACATACATTAGGATGGATTACCTAGCATGCAGTCCAAATATGTTTTCGATGTGAGGAAAAATTAAAATTTTAAAATAGGTAAATATTGGTTTCAATTGTATTTTTCTACCAATTACAACAGTTATTTATAGGTTTTAAAAATATAAAAAATCTAGTGACTCTAATTTATGTTGAATTTACTATGTAAGATAGAAACTGTTAGTCAGATATCTTATTAATAAAAGTACTCTTGTAAGTTTAATAGCAAATTTTTTTTTTTAGTATTCCGGGGGAACATTTGTTTTCCATTTTCAATACCAAACAAATGTTATCAATAGAGAGTATTTGTTTCAGCCAGCTAGCTCCTTTAGTTTGGTCCCTATCGTGTTTTCAACTAACAGACAGACGGATATAGCTAGACCGTCATAAAATCTTATGAGAACCCAGAATATATATACTTTTGTCAAAATCATTCATCCTTTTTGATGGTGAGCATAGAAATAATACAAGGTGGCGCAAAAGTAATCCTCCTATCAGAAAATGCTATAAATTTTGTGATTGGCCCCTAATGTCAGTTCTGTTTTGACATTTGTGTAGTAAAGACATGCGAAATACACCATAATAAACAATGTTATGCTACACTGCTCCAGTACGCGGAATATTGCTGACTATTTATTTGACCAATAATCGGTCGGTGACTTTGGCACAACGTGAATTTCGTCGCAGATTTCCTGGCCGTCCAACGCCTACTGGTGAAACACTGCGACGTTTAGCCGCTCGCCTCGAAGAGACTGGCACAACACGAGATGCTGCCAGGCGTGGCAGACCCCGGAGTAGCCGTTCTGCAGAGAATATTGCTGCTGTAGCCGAGGATGTCATGGAAGCGCCGTCGACATCGACCAAACGACGTGCTACGCAAATGGGTATCAGTCGACGGTCTTTACAGCGAATTTTGGTATAAGATTTGAAGATGTTTCCGTACAAAGTCCAGACGGTGCATCAGCATCAGGAAGATGATTTTTCATCAAAAATAATCATGAGTGATGAGGCCCATTTCCATCTTAGCGGGTACGTAAATAAGCAAAATTTACGCTTCTGGGGCACTGAAAATCCGCGTGTAACCCACGAAGAGCCATTACACCCGCTCAAAGTCACTGTATGGTATGCTGTTTTCGCTGGAGGAGTCATCGGACCTTTTTTCTTCGAAGACGTCGCGGGCCAAACGGTACAGAGCAATGATCAACGAGTTCTTTTTGCCGCAACTTGATGAATTGGGATGGGAAAACATGTGGTTTCAACAGGACGGTGCAATGGCACACACTGCACGTGCCACAACCGATATGCTGAAAGATGCATTTCCCGGGCGCCTAATCTTCCGTTTTGGCGATTTGCACTGGCCAGCAAGATCGCCTGATTTGACCGCTCCAGACTTCTTTTTGTGGGGCTTTTTGAAGTCGCGGGTTTATGTCAACAAGCCTCAGACTCTTGCAGCTCTTAAAGACAATATCCGTCAAGAATGTGAGGACCTATCGCCGGAAGTTTTGGCCAAAGTGATGGAAAATGCCATAAAAAGGGCTCAAATGACAATCAACTGTGGCGACGGCCATTTACATGACATCATATTCTCGACTTGATGTAAAAAAAATTAAAAGACCAAATAAAAATAATCCACAAGAAGAATCAAAGTTTTTCATTTTTTTTTTAATTACAGCCAAAAAACATCAGAAGTTTACTTTTGCACCACCTTGTACATTTAAGTTTGTACATTATAAAGTGTGTGTGCATTTCTGCGAATTGATAAACGTGTATAAAGACACTGAGTGACTATTTTAATTGTTGTTGTTGTAGATTTTTAAATAAATAAACTACTGAAACTGCTTGTATTTGCAATCAAAAGTATTCGGTTTATTTAAAGGAAATAAACCCCGTTTTTAAAAGAAAAAAACGTAACACTATATAATAAAATAATGAAATTCTTATTTGTCCTATGATCCATCTTATTTCATTTAGGTTTTAGAATTAGTATCTTAAAACAATATAAACTATTTTAGTTAGTTTGTTTTTTGGGACATTCCTAATGTTCACGAACATTTAACGCTATTTTCATTGAAGTACGTATGTAATTTATTGTATTTTTATTTTGTTATTTCGTTTTCATTTCATTCGTGCATCATGCATCACAAAATCATCACCAGCACTTCCACAAAAACACATTATCACCAAAAAGCCATTTTAACGGTTAATAGTTCTTTTGTTAAAAGTCAATGAATATTTAATACAGTTTTTCTCTTCCACTTCATTCACAAACAACCGGAGTCTTAGCTCAAGGAAGTCTTTTTGTACGAGTAGGTTTTCAACAATTTTCCATTTTTTTCTCTTTTGGTTTATGGTAATTGTTGTTAACAAAAGAGGCATCTTTTAACTCCATCAATAAATATATTTTTATTGCCTTCAGTTGATTTTTAAGTAGTGGCATTTTGCAAGTGTAGTCAGTCACAGATGGACAGTATTGTGTTTAAGTTTCTTATTTACTTTTAATTTTAATGTGGGGTCAAGAAATGAAAACATTCAGTGGAGTAAGCATTTGATTTTATTTTATTGGTTAGTTAATTTTCTAAAAGTAAATACTTACAATATGTTGTTATTCTACCTTTCACCTTTGTGAGAAGGGTATATATAAATTTGTCATTCCGTTTGTAATTTCCACAATATAATTTTCCGATCTTATAAAGAATATATATTTTGAATCCTTATAGATAGCGGAGTCGATTTAGCCATGTCTGTCTGTCTGTCCGTCTGTCTGTTGAAATCAATTTTCTGAAGACCCCAGATATCTTCGGGATCCAAATCCTCAATAATTCTGTCAGACATGCTTTCGAAAAGCTTCATATTTAAAATCAGCGAAATCCGTCCATAAATAACGGAGATATGAGCAAAAATAGGAGACAACCTCTATATTTGGCCTATTTTTTTATCTATATCTCCATTACTAAGTCATAAATATAGACAATATGGATATCTAGTGATAGATATTTCAAAGTCCATTGCAACGATGTATATAAGGCTATACAAAGTTGGACCTACAATGGGTAAAATCAGGAAAATTTTTTTATATTTTTTAACCCGAATTTTTTTTTACAGAAAACATTCTTTTGTCGTAAATTTTTTTCACTAATAAATTAAAAAAAAAAATTTTTAAAACTTGGAAAAAACTTTTAAAAAACAATTTTGAAAATAAATATTAAAAAAAAAAAAATTTTTTAAATTTTATTTTAAAGTACAATTTGGTGAAGGGTATATGTGATTCGCCACAGCCGAATATAGCTCTCTTACTTGTTTGAAATTGTTTTGTTTCTTGTTTGTTGGTAGTATGTATTAAAGAGTTTATTTGGTAATAACGTTAATGGAGAATCAATCCCAAAACGAACACTTTTCGGATTTTTCATTACCGATTTTAATCAAATTGACCACAGTTATTATGTATTGCAAGTGTTTATCAAATTATAGACTTCTTAATTCGATACCATTTCAGGTCCAATAATATGACGTCTTAAAAATTGAAAAAAAATATATATACCCTTTAAAATTTTCTGAATAAATCACGTTTCTTTCAAAAGTTTAAGGTTCAATTATTGAGTTATTAAATTAATTTTTTTTTAAACTGTATGTTGTTGATTAAACGCCCTCCTACATTATGGTATCCAAATAGATTTTTCTTTTGTTCGAATAATCTCGTTCTAGTAATTACGATTATATGATTTAAAAATATCTGGAGCAGAGTTTTTGAGAGTCTAAAAATTATCAAAAATTTATATGCTAATAAACACAGTCGTGTATATATTTGCACAAATTTTTAAGCTGGACACTCTTTTAGGTTAATATAAAAGAGGGTTCGTTTAAATCGAATATAACAAATCCCACAGCTCTCCGCTTTGAGATGAATCATCCCTAATGGAAGATACTTCTATCAGTTCTAAGCTAATGTAATTAGGTTTATTGAATTATAACAATAATAAAAAAAATATTCAACTTCAAGTAACTAAAATTTAATAGATAATCTTATTAAATAAATTCCATTATTTTTGTATTTCCTGACGTACGCCATTTTTACAATAAACTTATTTGTTTCTCACCATTTATTTATTAGACCTTCACTTTCAGTTAGTTCATGATTTTATTCACTTCCAATATTATTTTTATGTCTTTGGGCAGCCTTGAATTGTATTTCTTTCGAAAAGAAAAAATATTTGTACATATAAACAAAATTTGTTATGTGTATAATAATTTCTTTCATTTAGTTTTCTCGCATATTTATTTAATTTTCTCACAAAATGTTTTTAATAATTTAGTGCTTTCGTTAAAATTCTTAAAACACATGCATATACATATTTGGCTATGAAAATATTAGCATACATTTATCCCGACACCAGTCACAAATTGTACGGCACACACAACAAGGGCTCGAAAAATATACTATATTTTTAATTTGTAGGAATTTAAAATATGTCAATTCCCTAATTAAAATACATACTGTAGTTCTATCTGTCCGAACAGTTATTTTTCCAGAAAAAAATTTAATCCGCTGGTTATTTAGAGATAATGAATTATAAAAATAATGAGCCGTTCTGTTCTCTCTGGTTCTAAACTTCAAACGATCATAAGCTAGCTTTACACAATCTGAGTTGAAAAACTGAGCATCGTACTAGCAGTATATCTGTTCAGTAGCATAGGCCGACATAATTTGAAAACTTCTCCAAAGGTTTGAGCTGCGCTGAATGTGACCTCAGAATTTCTCCGTCATATCAGGTTTTTGAGCTATCGTGTCATAAGATTTGAAGAAACCCGTTTTTTGCCATATATGAGAATTTATATTTTATCATAAAATCTGTTATGTTGTCTAAAAGACCTACCTCTAGTTTTCAATATAAAGGTTTAAAACATATTGGTCAATACTAGTTAAGACCGTTATAATTAAAATGGATGGAACAAAATATAGCACAAGTGTTTAAAATAGTACAACAAAAGAGGAGAAATGAGCCAAAAAGATCTATACATGCAAGCTTCTAGACTAAGGAGTGAGATTGAAAAAACTTACAGTTTTGATTTTTTTATTTGATTGAAACCTTAATGGAAGGGTATCCGGAGAAGGTTCATAAATTCATCACTAGTGTTTAGAAATATAAAAATATTTGGTCAATTCACAAGGTCATGTCATATTTTCATAATGTCCTAATATTTCACAATGGTTTTTATTGCTTTTCAAGCAAAAAATATCCTAAAATAATACTACTTTCGATGTAATGTTTATTGTGTTATTATAACTAACCAGCAGAGACCAACGCCGAATGCCTAAGAGTCGGTTAGGCCGAGCCGCCGAGTCGTGATATATTAGGACATTACGACAATATGACTGATGAGAGACCTTGTGAATTGACCAATTATTTGTATAGTTCTAAACACTAGTGATGAGTTTATGAACCTTTCCGGATACCCTTCCATTAAGGTTTTTATAGAGCTTTCTGTAACTTTGTTCGAACAGGTAGTCCAGCTCTGTTTAAAATCTACCACACTTTTGGACATCTTTTGTGTGCTCTTCAATTCTCTTTTAACGAGAGTCCAATATCGCTCCACTGGGCAGTTTGGACGATTTGCCTCTTTTAATACAAATACCACATTATTGTTCTTGTACCACTCAAGACCTTGCTTACCAAAAGTTTGGCTTTTTTGCCGCACCTGCATATTGCTTGCAAGATCTTTTTGGGAAAATTTTCTGCTTTTAAGTCCTAAACATTTCTATAACATACCCTCGATCATCAGCAACATACTGGTTAATAATATTGGAAACAGTTTGACGGCAGACCTTTGATTGTTTGGCCAACTTTTTGTAGGGCCGAGTTGGGTTTTGTTGAAAATATTTACTTTTTTGTCGCTCATTTTAATCATATTAACAACAAATGAACATAATTGACATTAAACATAATAACTGATATGCTTTTCAAAAGTAACTTGATAAAAAAAATCTAAATAATACTTATAATTATAAGTTTTAAGGAAAAACGTGTGTTAAGGTTTTTTCCTTAATAGATTATCTCAATCTTCTCTACAAAGAAGTGCAGTAGAGCTGCAAGGAAACCATTTAAAAAAATATATGTATTGCAGAGAAGGTGCTGCCTCATGCCCATGATAAAATGCCTCAGCAAAAGATATTTCAACACACATCTAAATTAATGAAGGGATTTTTAGACCAGGAAGCCGTTATTTTGATGCAGTGCACAGTGTCAGATTTGTGTAATCTAGAGGGACTAAAGTCTGAATTTTCAAAACGGGTAAAGATAATTCAATGATTTTCGAAACACAGTTGTCCTATGGTTAGATACATTTTTGGAGAAAAAATTGAGGTGGTCGTGGCAATATTTCGCCTGCCTCCCATACAAATGTTAAAATCAAAATTTTAATATTTATACCTTACACCACCAAAAGTCTACAAATTTGTCGCTTCCAGTACTAATATTTCCACATATAAAATCAAAAACACGTTCATGTCTTTCATTTTGCTTTGTTGGAAGCCAAATTTCGAAAATTTCACTACGAAACATTTGTTTGGCCATGATGCTTTTATAGGTCAAAAATTTCCGGGGGTCAATTGGGTGGATTTTCTTTTTTGTTTCTATAAATAGGAAGGTTGGTAAACGGTATAGTATAAAAAAATTTCACTGAACTCAACTGAACTCTGTAACTTTTTTTCTATTGAAAATTTTAAAATTAAGAAAAAATCTTACCTAAAATGGATGTCTTGAATATCACTCATAAACAAATTTAGCAGGCCTTATTTTGAAATGTAATGAAACTCTTATTTAGTTTAAATATTGTTTTTTATTATTCAAAAAGAATTTAAAAAAAATATCAAAAAACAAAAAAATTCAACGCATCCAAACATTGATTACTTTTAGCAAGAACTATTAAAACATTTTAATGTCAATTAAACATCTCACACTTTGATACCATTATATTTTTGTTGTTTACATATTTTGTTTTAAAACTTGTTCTTGTAAATACCAGGGTTGTTGTTTATTGTATTCAATATTTTTTTTTTTTTTTTAAAAGGAGTTTTTTTTTTAATTAAATCCCGCTAAAACAATGAAATCTGTCACTGTGCAGTGGCAAGGACACTCACCCGATCTTAAATCTATAGAACCTTTATGGAAAATAGTAATTAAAAAGGCAATACACTGAAGGAGATTTTAGAACTGGAAGGAGTTAATGTTATACAGAGAACATCACACTCAACCGACCTTAACCCTATAAAAAAGTGTATGAAATAGTAAATAGAAAAGTAAATTGCGAATTGGCAACTCGAGATGCAAACAAATAGTATCAAGCTATAAATGAGACATGTTCATCTATTCCAATTACAGCAATAGAGAATCATATTAGTGCTATGAATATAAAATGTGCAGCAGTTCAGAAGAATTGTGATTATGAAACAAAATATTAGTATGTGTTATAAAATTCAATATGTTTTTTAGTATAATTTTTTACTTTTTGTAACTTTTTTAATAATATCATAAGAAATACTGAAATTAAATATCGTTGTTAATAATACTGGTTTATTTTGGTTTATTTTGAAGTGCATTTGTTGTTTCTAAAAAAATTTTCAAACTAAATTTTTAATTTTTTTTATTATTAATTCTTCATTTACATAAACGAGTCCTTAGGCCTTATATGGTTAATAAAAGCTACTAACTATATAACAAACTACAAATTGTTGCCAATATGTTTTGACCAATACTGAAGGTTTTTAAAATATTTTTTGAAACCAATCCGTATCATGTAAATTACGAAAAAAGTATTTTATTTTTCTTATTGATTTCTAGAGTATGAGTATTATTTAATATCTTCAAATAACTCATACGTTCGATTATCACTATTTGCTACGGTTTTTTTCATTAAGAAATTTTTTTTTTTAAATTAATTTTTATATATTTAACAAGTAAGAATGTATTGTCGGTCAAGGCCGACTATATAATACCATACACTCATTATACTAGCAAATCATTTTTCATTTAAAATTTCAATAGATCTTATATAAATGAAATTAGGTCGCGTGATTTCTGTCTATATGAAACTTATTTTTGTTAAATTTTATTTAGATTTGATTTTCGGAAGCCGGCCTTACATTGGAGCTATGACCAATTATGGACCGATCGTCATCAAGTTCGTTTATGTTAATTTTTTTATACGAAATTTCTTTCTGATAAATTTGATTTGTATACCTATATTTATATGAGTTAATAGTCGATTGGTATATTATAAGGTGGGTGGTGGACTAATATTTTTGGGCGTTACAAACATGCTGGTGTAGGGTATAAAAATGGTTTATGAATATGGGGGTTATTCCACAAATTCTAAAAAAAAAAAATACCTGAATTAATGAAAATTTTTCACAAAATAAAAATTAAATCTTCCTCGTTGAGCAAGTATCAGGTGCACTGTGCTTTTATTATAGCCATTGCGAGAATTATTCATTTTTATTTCGTTAAGCTTGGTTACACACGCTTTAGCAATAATGTATATACAACGTGTACAATTTTATGTTGGTATTTCACTGTTGTTATTGTTATTGTTATTCATATTTGCCATTTAAAATATAAGAAAATAAAAAAAAAAATAACAGTTGACGTTTTATAGCTCAAGGCCTAAATGCTCGGTTATAACTGAAAAACATCCACACCCATACATAATACATACAAATACAGTTATTTTCTGTTAAAAAAACAAATATGCTGTCGATTCTAGTACTCACACCTGCCTGACTGATTTTAACTAAGGAACTCAGTATGCGTTTATCCGAAAAAAAAGCTGGCCTCAGCATGAGGTTAATGGAATAATAAAAAAAAACTAAATACAATACAATATTTTAAACAAAAAGTTGTAATAACTTTTTGTTTACCACTTCGTTATCGTACATATTTTTTGTAGCTATAACAACATTTTTTAGTTACAGAGTGGGCTAGAGATTTGTTTGCCTTTTTTTATTTAAAATTTTACAAATAGTTTTTTATATTTAACCTTTAGACCGCAAATACTTTTCTAACGTGAAAAATATTGCATTCATGGCTTTCACAGCTTTTTATATGTAAGGTGCACATCAAAATGATAAAGTAACATATGTGCAATTCCATATCGTCGTAAGTGATATTTGTACGCCTATAGAGTGGAATAGATTTTGCAAAAATAAGAGTATTTGAAAAATAATTTGGTGTTTATGTTCCATATATTAAAAAACAATAAGTTCTTTCGAAACATTGTTGTCCAAATTGTAGAGCGAAATAAAGGCATATCGTAAGTGACATAAAACGGAAGTAATTTTGATGTACATGTAGAAATATGCGAAAATTTTCGAATCGTGAGAGGAGTTATGTTTTCTTTTAATTTCTTACACTAAACCAAATATTTTTCCTTTACAATCCGCCATATTTAAATAAAAATAATCTGTGGATGATTTTATCTATATATATAAAAATGGATGTTTGTATGTATGTGGGTATGTATGTTCCGAATGAACTCAAAAACGGCTGAACCGATTTTGATGAAATTTTCAGGGAATCTTCAGAATGGCCTAGCGGGTAACACTGTAGAGTCAGATTTTTGATTTTCGGTCTGTGGGCGTGGCAAAATTAAATTTTTACATTTTGCCGTTAATGCCATCTATATATATAAAAAACGGCTGGACCGATTTTGATCAAATTTTCAGGGAATCTTCAGAGTAGCACAGCGGTTAACACTGTAAAGTCAGATTTTTGATATTCGGTCTGTGGGCGGAGGGGTGTGTAAAAATCAAATTTTTACATTATACCGTTAATGCCATCTATATATATAAAAATGGATGTTTGTATGTATGTGGGTATGTATGTACGTTCCGCATAGACTCAAAAACGGCTGGACCGATTTTGATAAATTTTTTATGGAATCTTCAAAAAAGCCTAGCGGGTAATACTGTAAAGTCAGATTTTTGATTTTCGGTCTATGGACGGAATGGCGTGGCAGAATCAAATTTTTATACTATACCGCTAATGACATAACAAAAAGATTATTGTATAATTGTTGATCGACCTGTTCTTCAATTCTCACAGATAGTTTATTTAGTTTCCTATATACAGGCTTACAAAGTCAGTGATTGTTGTAAAAAAAAAAAAAATGGCAAAAAAAATTTTTGAAAAAAAAATTAGTTTTGTCGACCAAAAAATTTTGTTTTCAATTGGAGAAATACATAAATCCTTTTTTTATTCCCAACGTTCAAACAATGACAATTTTCATTTCGTTTCATAACATCATTCTAAAAATTTTAATTCAAAGTGTTGTACTTTGAAGGGAATTATTTGGTGTAAGCGAAGAAAGGAATACATTTCAACACATATCCGGTACTATAAAAGTTCTTTTATATTATCAATCGATGATAAACAATTTCGTTTACTCTTGCATATTAGGTGCATGAATAAGAAATTTCCATATGAAATCTATGAAATAAAATAATATTTTGAATAACTCTCCGCATTCCACTTTTAATAAAAAATAACGGTTTTATTCAAATAAAATTTGTTTTAGAAAGGGCATCTACGTCTAGAGCCACAGAAACGGGAAGAGAACGAGAATCACGGCTTCAGTAAATGCGTCGCATTGCATCTTCATCGAGTGCTGCAGAGACACCTCAACAGCATATCGAAAGACTAGAAGCCAATCGCTCCCGAATGGCTCGATCAAGAGAAAGAATCGATTTAAAGTTGCCGGCATTTTATTACAATAAGTATGATGACTACATGAATCACAAGGACGTACTGATTGCCGCAATGGACAAACATTGCTTACATTGCCGCGTTTTGAAGTTCCCTAAGGAATCCCCGGGAATGTGCTGTTCGAACGGTAAAGTTATTCTGCCACCAGTTATTGAGCCGCCCAAGCTGCTTCTAAGTTACATTTCCGGCGCCAATCCTATTTCCAAGCACTTCCTTCAAAATATCCAAAAGTGCAACTCATGATTTCAAATGACGTCGGCTTCATGCCCACCTTTAAAGTTCAAGGCCAAATGTACCACAGAATTGGATCATTGCTCCCGCTTCCCAATGATGATGCCAAGTTTCTTCAAATTTATTTTACTGGAAATTAAGCTACAGAAGCCGAACGCTATCAACGAACATGCGTGTGTATTTGCTGCAATACCCTTCTCCCGAAACATTCTCTAAACAATTGTTGCACATCAGAAATTGAAGAATTATAATTGATCTCGACACAAATGAGATTTCGTTGTTGACAAGGTAGTCCCAAGTCTTACAACCAACTACAAAAATTCGGATTGGCTGTGGGAACATGCAATTTTGGCACCAACAAATTATGATGTTAACAAGCTCAATAAACAAATACAATTGAAACTGCCTGGCGAAACAATAAAATGCAAATCGATTGACACAGTAATGAACGAAGAACAAACCGTCGATTATCCTACTGAATTTTTGAATTCATTGGAACCAGCCGGACTGCCACCACATGTATTAAAATTGAAGGTTGGATCACCGACTTTGTCCGACACTGTATATTAAAATCGAGATGCAATATAAAGCAGATGTTTTCTAAGGGCCAGCAAGGCGGACTGGGTTCTGCTAGTAATAAATAAAATTTAATATCGTACGTGACATACCGTACGTGACAGATTTTTCTCCTATAGCAAAACAATATATATTCTGTAAATATAAGGAATGGGATCGTAAAATTCTTAACACACGTTTTTCATTAAAACTTTTAACCCAAGTATTATTTGATTTTTTTTTTTTTTTTGATCAAGTTACCTTTGTAAAACATGTCAGTTATATGGTTTAATGTCAATTATATTCATTTGTTGTTAATCTGATTAAAATGAGTAATGTGAAAAAAGTGCGTATTATTAAATATTTTCAACAAAATCCAACTTGGTCCTACAAAAAGATGGGCAAACAATCAAAGGTCTGCCGTCAAACTGTTTCCAATGTTATTAAACAGTACTGGGAGAACTTGTCCGTTGATAGAAAACCTGGTTCAGGTAGAAGGAATGGTCCACATGATGTTTCTAAAGAGTAGAAAGCATTTTCAAAAGAGCTTCCAACACATCCGTTAAGAAAGCAGCCCGGTTAGCTCAGTGCTCGGACTGTTTGGTACGAAAAGTTAAAGCTAATGCAGGTTCAAAAACATACAAGGCTCAAAAAGTTCCTGACAGGAACGCTACTAAAAATTTCGAGGCCAAAAACAGAACACAGAAATTGAAGTCAAGTTTTATAAAAAAATAAAATATGACGAAACGTATGTTCTGGCAGATTTTTCGCAACTTTCTGGTCAAAAATTGTATGTTGCTGATGATCGAGGGAATATTGAAGAAAAGTTTAGGACCCAAGAGCAGACAAAATTTCCCAAAAAATTCTTGGTATGGCAAGCAATACGCAGTTGCGGCAAAAAAGCCAATTATTTGTTCCAAAGGGCTCTATAAACACCGAAATTTAGATCAAGGAATGTTTACAAAAAAGGCTGCTTCCATTCATAAGACTTCATAATGTGTCCACTTATTTTTGGCCTGATTCGGCATCCTGTCACTAAGGTAAACAAGCCCTTGAGTGGTACAAGAACAATAATGTGGTATTTGTACCAAGAGAGGCAAATCGTCCAAAGTACCTGGAGCTAAGGCCAGTGGAGAGATATTGGTCTCTTGTTAAAAGATTATTGAAGAGCACAAAAAAGGTGTCCAAAAGTTTGGTAAATTTTAAACGGAGATGGACTATCTGTTCGAAAAAAGTAACAGAAATCACTATAAAAACCTTAATGGAAGGGTTTCCGGAAAAGGTTCATAAATGCATCCCTACTGATTAGAACTATAAAAGTAATATTTTTTGTAAATTGTAATAATTATTTCAATAAAATAAAAAAAAAAATCAATACTGTAGTGGTTTCAATTTTATTAACATATATGTATGTTAAGATTTTCTTGAGCTCAGTTCTTATATGCATATGGGCATTTTTACGGTCTTGAACACGATATTCGTAGGCATTTGAAGTGAAAAAATAATTCTTATTTAGATTTTTTCAGAATTATGTATTTTAGCCCGACAATGGTCACCTATATGTCTGTGAGACCGTTAAAGGAATCGAATAATTTTATTCTCCGTTCTTGTTTTTGAACAATTTTGTGAATTTTAATATCAAAGTAAAATAGCTTTAATTGATAAAATATCTTTGCTTTATTGTCGAAGAGCATAAATTTAAAAATAGTTAACTATTGGTTCGTAGGATCGGCATCAACATTGATTAAAGTCAAATTTGCGTCACCATTGGCGGGTTAATAGCACTATGTTAAGTGTTTTTGTCCAACGAGACGAAAAAATAGAACTTTATTAAAGAATTTTTTTATGGGTCAATTATGAGTGTCAACCGAACTTCAGTTTCTTTGCCAGATGGCAAACACAATATTCAGGTTTCCAATTTGTCAACAAAAAATGATAGCTGGCAGCTGCCATCTGTAATATCATTTTGGAAACCGACAACGCAATTTTAGTTCGTTTGCCATCCATAATAGACCCATTATATTAAAATGGAAAAATATAGAGTTGATAATTAAGAGTTTTCTTGTTATTGTTGTAGCAGCAGTGGTTGCTGTCGTGGGAATTTAGTTTTTTTTTATAACCTTTAGTATGTTTTGTCACGCGACATATTTTTCCGTCATGTTTGTAATACCGATTATTAAAGTAAATTCAACTAAAAACTTCTTATTTATTACATTATTTTATATCTAAGTACATATATTGGGAACTAATGTAATAATAATAGAAATTACATTAAATCAGCAAATATTATGGACTGAGATCGAAAAAAAACTTAACATACATACAGTTTTGATTTTTTTTTATTTGATCGAAATTATTATTGCAATTTACCAAAAAAATTTAGTTCTAATCAATAGTGATGAATTTTGAACTATTTCTGGAAACTCTTCCATTAAGGGTTTTATTGAGCTTTTTGTCACTTTGTTCGATTAGGTAGTCCATCTCCATTTAAAATCTACCACACTTTTGGACACCTTTTTTGTGCTCCTCAATCTATATATATAAAAATGGATGTTTGTATATATGTTCCGAATGAACTCAAAAACGGTTAGACCGATTTTAATGAAATTTTCTGGGTGTCTGCAGAATAGCCTAGCGGGTAGCACTGTAAAGTCAGATTTTTGATATTCGGTCTGTGGGCGGAGGGGTGTGTAAAAATCATATGTATATAAAAACGGATACGTGTATGTATGTTCCGTAGGGAATCAAAAACGTCTTGACCGATTTTGATAACATTTTCACGGAAAATTCAGAAAAGTCTATCGAGTAACACTGTAAAGTCAGATTTTTGATTTTCGGTCTGTGGACGGAATGGCGTGACAAATGAAGCTACAGAAGCCGAACGCTATGAACGAACATGTGTCTGCATTTGCTGCCGAAACCTTCTCAAAACAGTTGTTGGACATCGGAAATGGAAAAATGCCAATTGACAAGGTATTCCCAAGTCTTACAACCAACTACAAAAATTCGGATTGGCTGTGGGAACATGCAATTTTGGCACAAACAAATTATGATGTTAACATAATACCAATCGATTGACACATTAATGAACGAAGAACAAGCAGTCGATTATAACATTGATCACCGACTTTGTCCGACACTGTATATTAAAATCGAGATCGAGATGCAGTATAAAACAGATGTTTTCTAAGGGCCAGCAACGCGGACCGGGTTCAGCTAGTTATCTTTTAACATGTTCCCAATATCCCTCCAGTGGCCTTAGCTCCAGGCACTCATGACCTTACCATAGTGACAGGATGCCAAATCATGTCAAAAGTAAGTGGACACAATAAGAAGTATTATGAATGGAAGCATCCTCTTTTGTAAACATTCCTTGAGTATTTATAGAACCCTTTGTAAGAAATGTTTGGCTTCTTTTGCCGCAACTGCATATTGCTTGCCATACCAAAACCTTTTTGGGAAAATTTTCTGCTTTTGTGTCCTAAACATTTCTTCATCATTACCTCGAGCATAAGCAACATAAAAAAATTTACCAGAACATACATTTCGTCATCCATTATGCAGTAGGTATATTTTTTGTATAAAATTTGTCTTCAATATCCGTGCTCTGTCCTTGGCCACTAAATTTTTAGCAGAGTTCTTATCAGGAACTTTTTCAGCCTTGTATGTTTTTTTCCTACCAAATAGTCCGAGTACTGAGCTAACCGGAGTGTTTCCTACCGGATGTGTTGGGAGCTCTTTTGAAAATTCTTTTTACATGAACTAGTTTTTCTATCAACGGACACGTTCTCCCAATACTGTGTAGTAACATTGGAATTAGTTTGACCAAGTTGGGTTTTGTTCGAAATATTTAGCGCTTTTCTCTCGTCACTCATTTTAATCAGATTAGCAAGTTTAATAGTTTCATTTTTATTAACATAATCTGCTTTTACACATGGCAAGTTTTCTTGCCGCAAGTCTGAGTTTATAAGAGAGAGAGAGGCAAGAAGAAAGCTGAGGGGTACACAGTTGCTTGTACTGGCAAGTATCTTCAATTCTCTGTTGTTTTCTCATTTTCACTAGGCGTCTATTAGGTTTAGATATACAAAATTCAGCACAGACTTGCTGTGTGTAAACAGACGAGGAATTTTACAACAGAATCGAAGAGACTTGCTTCAAGTAAACTTGCCCTGTGTAAAAGCAGAAATATATGTATGTTAAGGTTTTTTCGATCTCAGTCCTTATTTATACAAGGTGGCGCAAAAGTAATCCTCCTATCAGAAAATGCTATAAATTTTGCGATTGGCCCCTAATGTCAGTTCTGCTTTGACATTTGTGTAGTAAACACATGCGAAATACACGTTAATAAACAATGTTACGCTACACTGCTCCAGAAAATAATCCACAAGAAGAATCAAAGTTTTTTTTTTTTTTTTGTTAATTACAGCCAAAAAACATCGGAAGTTTACTTTTGCGCCACCTGTTATAAGTGTCTCTCCCAAACAGTGTATAAAATACAGTGTTAAGTAACATATCAGTTCTCTTACAATTTGTTTGTGTTTGCATAATTCTGTTATTTTCCTATGTTTTTATTACTATTTATTATAAATTAGCAAATATTAGTTATTCGTTTAAGAGCAGATTTAAAAATGAAAATAACATTTTTGTTATTTTGCTTAGCATAAACAAAACGTGAAATCACGTTCACTGAGAAATCTCGTGGTCGCTCATCTCTAATAGACATGTATGAATATGTATCTGTTGAACATATTGTTGACTATTTCTATTCAAACTTTACTACAGCATTTTGTAGTTTTTATTACACTTAGATAAAAAAAATAGCTTTCAAATGTTTTTTTTTTTTCTTTTTTTAATAAATTTCAACAATCATCAATTTTTGAAATGTGTGTATGTGGAAAGGCTGGTTGGCAGCAGTCAGCTGAAAAAACAGAATGTATGATGAAAATGGTTAAATTTTGTATGTATTTGTTTACAGTAGATGGTTGTTTTTTGGTAATTATTAACACATCGCACATTCGTAACATATCCCACAATTGATTTTTGGTTTTAAATTATTTATTTAGAGTTCCTAATTTTCCGCTCTTTTTACATTACCGAGATATAGTAAAAAATCTGTTTAATCCTGGTAATTTACAGGAGTTTTGTGTAAAAAATGAAGGTCTATAAATCTTAATTCATCTGTGTCAAAAATCTATGGAAATAATCGAATCATTCGATTGGGCACAAATTACAATGAATCTGTCATAGATTTGTGGAAATAATACTGTAAATTTAATACGAAAACTCAGGAACCCTAATTTAGACTACTGAATAAAATGAAAAAACTTTAATTTAAGTAATTTAACAAGAATTTTTACAAAAATTTACTAAATTGATCTCTATCCGATTGTTTGTTACAAATATTTGTTGGGTATCATATGGTTGGGCAGGACCCTTCAGTTGTTAGTTGGTAAATTGGATTAAAACTGCGGCTGAATTTACTTTTCATTTATATACCACGTATTGTGTGAAAATGTTATAATAGTTATTATTTTTTTTACTTTTTTTTACATTTTTATACATATTTTTTTTTATATTTTGTATTCAAATATTAACCTACAGCATTTTCTGAACATGTTCTTTTTTAGGTGGCTTAAAAAATTCCTACACGTTTCAAGTTGAATTAAGGTACACATAGTCGTTTACGAGAATTTTTTTTTATTCTTTTTTAGTTCTTGTTTTTTTAGTTTTGGGTTATAAAGAATAAAAGGCTTTTGTGAATATTTTGTTATATTTACACATTTACTTTATATATTTGTAAATTTAAAAATGAAAATACTTATATACAAGGGGTTTTTTTCTATACGAATATTTTGATGGGTTTTTATTTGTACAGTTTCAATCGCTCGTATTCTTTGGTATTTGGTTTAATTAAATTTTTATCTAATTTCAACAAATGCCGTTCTTTGTGAAACGTAATAATATATTTGGAATGTTGGCAATTAAACACTGACTTACACACTTGGAAATAATATTAGTTTTTTAAGCAAGTCAATTAAAAAAAGAAGAAGTAATTGGAGTTTGATGAATGATGAATGCAAACAAAAAATATACATTTTTTCTAAATACATATTACACAAAATAATCTCTATATTTTAATTGCAAGCTGAATTGTATATAGTTTAGCAAAAGTGAATTTGAACTATATAAAGCTTAATTCTGAAGTTAAGAAAAATAATTTGTGAAAATATATTTCAAAAAATATTACCGAATGAAGCAAAAACTTACAAAAAACTTATATTCGTGACAATAAACTATTTTTCTGATTCTCACAAAAGTTAGTAGAAAGATTTATTTTCATACAAAACTTGTTCATTTACAATTTCATTACGATATGAATTACACTGGTCGACAAAATTTTGTAACATGAAATGTTTCATTAGACACTGACTTTCAAGAAACTTTCTCATATAATGAGTCAAATCTGCAATACCAAAAAGATCTAAATGATTTGATACGTGACTTAAATTTATCCAAACAACAGGCAGAACTTTTGGCCTCTCGATTAAAGGGAAGAAATTTATTACAACCCGAATCAAGAATATGTTACTATCGCAATTAAATTAAAGTTTTTTTTGTCACGAGATTATTAGTTAGTATTTTTTAATAATGATTATGGCGTAATGACTGCCTTGGGTATAGAATATAAGGCAGAAGAGTGACGTTTGTTTATCAATGGTTCGAAAGTATGTTTGAAATAGGAAATCTCTTACACGAGGCCAAGCAAATATTGAAAATTCTTTTTAGTCCAGCCTGATAATATATTTTTATCACATTTACACAAAAAGCTAGGGCTTGTTTAAAGAAAAACTAGAATTCAACAATAAATAATAACCCCTAAAGAAGTTTGAAACAAACAAACGAAACATTGGGTAAAGAATAAAAATTAAAATATTTTGATTTTTATTTATACAATTGGTAACAAATGATTGACCATAAATAGCCCGTAAGATTGGAATCTTAAAAACTAAAATTGTCAACATCATTGGTCCTAAATAGAAAACTAAAAATAGGAAAACTTAGTGATTGCGAAAATCGACTATAATAATATTGTTGGGGTGCTGTTATCTACTTATAAGGATTTGGTCTGTAATATTTCCTTGAAAAAACTTTTTCTACATTCACATTAAGAGTTCTATCCTAATAATTTGGGAGCCGTCAGCGATGATTACGGTGAAAGATTCTACCAATATATTTCTACGATAGAAAAGCGATATCAGGGCCAGTGGAGTATATGAAAGCTTACGGACTACTGTTCAGAGTACTTAGAACTAGATTTTATTAGTATTGAAGCATAATCAACATATTTATGGCTGCTCAAACAATATTCCTGGGGGATAGGTGAAATCATGGACCATTTGCAATACCAAATAAACCTAATCAACAGAGAGTATTTGTGTAAAATTTCAGCTGACAGACGGACGAACTTAGCTAGATCGCCTTAGAATCTTATGAGGACCCAGAATATAAGGAGTGAGATCGAAAAATTCTTAACTTCAATTTCCATGCTCTGTTTTTGGCCTCTAAATTTTTAGCAGAGTTCCCGCCAGGAACTTTTTGAGCCTTGTATGTTTCTAAGCCTCCATTAGCTTTAACTTTTCGTACCAAATAGTCCGAGCACAGAGCTAACCGGGCAGCTTTCCTACCGGATGTGTTGGGAGCTCTTTTGAAAATGCTTTCTATTTTTTTTGGCTTTAGAAATATTATGTGGACCATTCCTTCTACCTGAACCAGGTTTTCTATCAACGGACAAGTTCTCCCGGTACTGTTTAATAACAATGGAAACAGTTTGACGGCAGACCTTTGAATGCTTGGCCAACTTTTTGTACGACCAAGTTGGGTTTTGTTGAAAATATTTAATAATTTTAGTACGCACTTTTTTCTGGTCACTCATTTTAATCAGATTAACAACAAATGAATATAATTGACATTAAACATAATAACTGACATGTTTTACAAATGTAACTTGATAAAAAAAAAAATCAAATTATACCTGGGTTAAAAGTTTTAATGAAAAACGTGTGTTAAGAATTTTACGATCTCACTCCTTTTATACTTTTTGTTCCTACGATCACAAAATAAAGCATTTTTTAATGCATTCGTTTGTAGTTATATTTAAAATTGTTAGAGAAGTTTTTGCTGAGAAGCTATAACTGCAATGTCCATTTTTTTAGTTTCTGTAATAAATGAGAAAATTCTATACCCTTAAAAACTCGGATGTTGTTTGCTGTGTATGAAAACATCACTTTGCACAAATTTTACAGGAGAGACAAAAGACGTTCTAAAATCCTTGGATTTATATATTTTTGAAATCTCAATCAATATAGTTTTATTACTTATTTGGTACGATTTTTAATGACAGTTTAGAAGAAGTGCGTTGGGACTTAGAACATTTTCTATTACTCATTATACCCAATATCAATAAGATAGATGTATATTGATTTTGTCTTTCCGTTTGTACCATATCGAAATATTGGTCGTATGACTAAAAATTATATTAGTTAACCAGGATCGAAAAATAAAATGTTGATAATCATCATGTTTTACTGAAGATATTTCGATATAATTAGGTACATATAATTTTTTCGGCCAAGGACGAAGTCTATTTAAACTGGCTGAAATCGGTCCATTATTTCACCTAGCCCACATACAAATGTCATCCCGAAATTGGACTTTATCGGTCTTAAATGTTTTATTTATGTAGGTATCTACACAAATATTGTTTAAAAAAAGTTTTATATATACCGAATTTATGTCACCAAATTTTATTATGATCCTTCCATAATTAATCATAACTCCCATATAAGACCTGCTTCCGTAAATCACTTTAACGTTCATAAATCTCATAAAAATTGTGGTATACACATAAAATTCAACATCAATAACTCTCATATAGACATAAACTACGACCTAAGTTCATGGTGATCGGTCAATATAGCTCCCATATAAGGCCCACTTCGAAAATCAGTCACGAATATAAATTATTGAATTTTAAAAGAAAAATGTTTTTGCTCATTTACTTAGTGAAGGGTATACTTTCCTACTTTTTTGTTAAGGAAATATGAAGATATTTATGGGAAAATTATATGGAAAAATCGTACGTTCGCGAACCGTATATTCGCGACCGGTACTTAAGTCAATTAAACAAAAACCAATAGAGATATTTTATTGGATAGAGACCTACATTAATACACTTTTAAAATAAATTAATCGATTTTAAGTATTCCGTTCCATTTCGCAGATTTTTACATTTCACTACTGTCAGCCAAAGTTGACTTCTACAAAAGTAATCCTCCTATCAGAAAATGCTATAAATTTTGCGATTGGCCCCTAATGTCAGTTCTGTTTTGACATTTGTGTAGTAAACACATGCGAAATACACGATAATAAACAATGTTATGCTACACTGCTCCAGAACACGGAATATTGCTGACAATTTATTTGACTAATAATCGGTCGGTTACTTTGGCACAACGTGAATTTCGTCGCAGATTTCCTGGCCGTCCAACGCCTACTGGTGAAACACTGCGACGTTTAGCCGCTCGCCTCGAAAGGCTGGCACAACACGAGATGCTGCCAGGCGTGGCAGACCCCGGAGTAGCCGTTCTGCAGAGAATATTGCTGTTGTAGCCGAGGATGTCATGGAAGCGCCGTCGACATCGACCAGACGACGTGCCACGCAAATGGGTATCAGTCGACGGTCTTTACAGCAAATTTTTTGTACAAGATTTGAAGATGTTTCCGTACAAAGTCCAGACGGTGCATCAGCTGTTAGCTGCTGACCGCCAATCGCGTCTAACATACGCTCAAGCCATCCTTAATCACCACCAAGAGGAAGATGATTTTTCATCAAAAATAATCATGAGTGATGAGGCCCATTTCCATCTTAGCGGGTACGTAAATAAGCAAAATTTACGCTTCTGGGGCACTGAAAATCTGCGTGTAACCCACGAAGAGCCATTACACCTGCGCAAAGTCACTGTATGGTGTGCTGTTTTCGCTGGAGGAGTCATCGAACCTTTTTTCTTCGAAGACGTCGCGTGCCAAACGGTTACTGTGAATGGTGAGCGCTACAGAGCAATGATCAACGAGTTCCTTTTGCCGCAACTTGATGAATTGGGATTGGAAAACATGTGGTTCCAACAGGACGGTGCAACGGCACACACTGCACGTGCTACAACCGATATGTTAAAGGATGCATTTCCCGGGCGCCTAATCTCCCGTTTTGGCGATTTGCACTGGCCAGCAAGATCGCCTGATTTGACCGCTCCAGACTTCTTTTTGTGGGACTTTTTGAAGTCGCGGGTTTATGTCAACAAGTCTCAGACTCTTGCAGCTCTTAAAGACAATAGCCGTCAAGAATGTGAGGACCTATCGCCGGAAGTTTTGGCCAAAGTGATGGAAAATGCCATAAAAAGGGCTCAAATGACAATCAACTGTGGCGGCGGCCATTTACATGACATCATATTCTCGACTTGATGTAAAAAAAATTAAAAGACCAAATAAAAATAATCCACAAGAAGAATCAAAGTGTTTTATTTTTTTTTTAATTACAGCTAAAAAACATCGGAAGTTTACTTTTGCGCCACCTTGTATTTTGCGTACGTTCGTTACCACATGTTTATAACAATCTTTATGAAAACTTAAACTCGATGAAATCCATCTTTTGCACCAAATATAGAGCTACAAAAGCTTTGTTTTCAATATTCTTTGGACATCAAAAGCATACGAGCGTACGTTCTTGACCCCAGGAAATGCCCATGTACGATCTAGCTATGTCCGTCCGTCTCTCTCTTGAAAACGCGATAGGGCCCAAATGAAGGTAGCTGCTCGATGAAACAAATACTCTCTGTTGATAAGGATTGGTCGGTATTAATAATGGACAATATCTGTCCATGATTTCACCTGGCCCCCATACAAATATCCCCCCAGAATACTGTTTGAGTAGACATAAATATGTAGCATATGTTGTTCTAATTACTCTGAAATTATACTATAAAGTATGGCGAAAATCAGGAAACATTTGTCCCTAGTTCCCATACAAGAAAAGGACTTAAACATTCATAGTTGTCTTATAATAATTAAAATCGTGATGAAATTGCTCATAAATATGTTTTATATGATACAGAATTTTGTGAGGAACGATCCATAATTGACCCTACGCCCCATATAATTTTAATTGTAGTTCAGCAAAAGTGAACAAAAACTATTTAAAGCTTTATGCTTAAGTTTTTGTTATATTGATTGATTCGTGTTTTAACTTTGAGAGTGGACATGTATTAAAAAAATACAAAGTCTAAAATTTTTTCATATATTTATGTGTTTAGTTTTATAAATGAACATGTTTTATTAGCATGACATTTTTATGCCATAAAAATTTCTATTTTGTAATCCTTTTGGTATTTATTTAACTTCCACTTTATATGTGTGCTCTATGACCAAATAAAAAAATTAAATTTTTTTATCAATATTCAAAAATTTTATCATAGATACACAGAGAAAATAGATTCGTGATAGCAACCGAATTTGTTGTCAATCGAATGATTCTACCTACCTTAGTTACCGTTAGGTTGCTTTAACCGAAATTCTTCTTTGTCAACTGACTTTCTGGTGATAGAATCCAAAAATTCTATGTGTGCAACCGAATCATTCGATTGACAACAAATTGGATTTCAATCACGAATCTTTTTTCTCTTTGTATAAATTCTAATCAAAATAATATCAACCGAAACATAAATTCAAAAACTAAATCTTAAACGAAAACTAAAACTGATAACCAATGAAATCATGAGACCATAACTAACTATAAATCCATTTTGGTATAAAAAACCCTGCACACACGAAAATAATTCATTTTAAAATGTCACTGTGAGTGTATATATTCAAATGTAAGTATGTATGCATGTTTGTTATGTGAAACCAAACCGAATAAAATCCAAGATCTAAATGGGTAAAAACATAAAATACCATAATATCATATTAAAATGTCATTTGGTGAATTTTAATGAAAAAATGTTTGCCAATACTTTCGTTTTTTTTTTTCTATTTGTATATGGTTTTGTTTTTTGCTCCAAATTCGTTATTCATACATATTTACCGTCAATATCCTTTTCAATGTACATACATATTTTTAAAAATGAAGGAGTTATGATAAAAAAGTGTACGAAGGTTGTAATGAAAATAATTTATGTAGTTTAATAAAGGTTATTAAAATATTGTCTAAAATTTGACATTTAAGTTGGTGTAAATCTCTGCCATAAAGGCAAAAATATGGTGGCTTTAGACTAGTCACAAGCAGAAAGAGAAATTTTAGTTTACGTACTTACAAATCCAACCCTGATCTAATAAAGTGAAGACAAATGTAAATTTTCAACACAATTTTCCCTAATATTTTGGACAGTTTTATGTAATAATATCTATATACAATGTATATAGCGAAATATTATAAATGTTTGCACCAATTTTAATGAAACTTGAGAAAAATATACCTTAAGGTCTAAAATTTACAATAACAGTGCAAAAATGGAAATTAACCCATAATAGAACTTGGGGTCCAAATGACCCTCAACTTTTAAAATCACGAAAACCTAAGTCAAATTGAGAGTGAATTTGACCCCAAGTGCTTTTAAGGGTTAATTTCCATTTTTGCACTGTTATTGTAAATTTAAACCTTAAGATATATTTTTCGCAAGTTTCATTAAAATTGGTCTAAAAATGTATAATATTTCGCTATCTATCTTTCATTTAGAAATTCCAAATATTGCTAAATTTTACCTTTGACCTTCACCATTTAAGAGTTAATAATGTCCGCTTTTAGTAGAACTTTCAGAGTACATTTAAAATTATCTGAACTATAAGATTCTGTATAGTTTTTACTTAAAATTCGAAACAGTAAGGAAATTACTCACATTCGCCAAAATATGGCCAACAAAATATTTTTTCCCGAAAATCACAAAATTTAAATCGTAGGTACGGAAAAACTGTAAAAGTTATTGATATAATTTTTTCACATTTTTATTCTTATTATTATGTCAATAAATTCCAATGTGATGATCAAAAAATTCTGAAATTTTTTAAAAAAAATTTTTAAAAATTTGAAAATGTAGATATGAAACTGCCGTTAAAAACAATACATTTTGTTGGCCATCCCTGCGAAATGGTTAACGGTATCCTACAAAGACAAAAACTCATTCAAATGTAAATACGTATATATTTTAAGTAAAAATTAGCTTTTATTTTAATATTTCTTAAAATATGTTAATTTTGTTCCTGCATTTCTTGTTCAAGTGGCCTAAAACATGTTAATGGTCTGGGGAATTTTTAATAACTTTAACATTTTTTAACCAATTTTTGTCTTTTATATCGCATTAGAAAGAAAATTACGTACACATTTTGATTCTTTTGCATTCGATTGCAAAAATAATTATTTAGTAGCTAAATTTTTACAAAAACTGAAAAATTTGAATTTTTTCCGAATTTTAACGATAATACAGTTTGTGAGTCAATATGACCCAAAGGAGATATAGGTTTAATCTCAAAAATATTTTTTTGCTGTAATTTTTATCAATATAAATAAATCTTCATATTTATGTAACATAATGCAGAAAGTTAAGGAATTTCACAAATTTATTTCACATAAATAGTAAAATGTTGCATATATCTGACCTTTGACCTCGATGCGCGCCCCGAAATCCTTGTCCGATTTGGCTCAAATATTCAACATTTAACGTTTAGACCTGTCACAATATTCCACCCGGCACTCTTTGAAATCTAAAAATAAAAAATCGGCTGTACATATATAAAAATGAATGCATGTCTGTTTATTTGTTTGTGACTTATAGGAGCCTAAGCCACTCCACGATACTTTTTATTTTGTGGGCGAGGCACATAAGTAAATAGTTATTATGGAATATCTGGTGAGCTATATATATCTCATATTCGTCATCTTTTAGGGTATATCCAGATCGGGTGCATATGTATATGTTAATCAATGATCCTTATGTTAGACAGTTTATGCTTTCGATAAGAAATGGGATCCGCCATTACAGATATGATGATTTCAGCTAATGTTAATACATGAAGCTAAACATAGTGGGATTGTTATCTCTGTAGTCTACTTCATAAGCGACTTCGACCTGTATAGAAGTTAATGCCCCACCTCTAATCAGGTAGAATGAAATTTGTCAAGCATCCCTGGCGTATATAATCTGAAAATTTTATATCATTTCCAAGTGTATTGCTAACCTCTTCGTCATCAAATTCAGTGGCAGTAGGCTTAGGAGTATATATAATAAGTAGTGAATATAGACAACTGACAACACATGTCAGGGCTATTCTCTGTACCATTTGTTGCATTCCCATATGGATAAATTTCTCCAGAGCAAGTACCAATTGTAGAAATGAATCATCGAACAATCTTTAAAGCCAGCTATCTGTACTTTTCAAAAGTCTTATTGGAATAGTAGTTTAACGTTTTATTACCAACCGTAAAGGTTCATTTCGAAAATGAAACTTTTTTTCACAAAAAATTAGCTATAGTATATGTATTATGTCTCCAAAACTTATTCACTGTTGAACATATCCACTAAGTATATTATGGTTTATTGTAAATTTATTAGCAATACCTGTCGAACAGTCCTCGTAGTACAAAAATATGTTTTCTTTGTTTTTCATACCCTACAAATACATGTATTTTAAAAAACTTTGATTAAATAAAAAATATTATTTTAATACAAAAAAAACATACATCATAAACTATATCTCAAATTAAAGCTACATATTTACATAAAGCTAAGGGTATTACAAAAGGATTTTCAGTTTATTCCAAAAAAAATTATAAAAATTTTTCGAAATTAAAAACAGTAAATAATTGTGTTCTCACCAAACAAAAAGTTTTTGTTTTTCGTTAACAAATTAAATGATTGTGTGTTTTTTTTTATTTTAAGTAGTCCGAAAAACCAAAATAAACCACATATAACCTTGGCAGTTAAATGTGTGGGAGTGTGGAGCTGTACATACTTAAGTGTGAGCCGTATGTGATTTTGTTTGGTTTTAAGGTTTGCTGGTGTATGTGACCGCCATAAACCATAGGAAACAGGAAACGATATTTGAATTTGAATGAATTTTTCTTTTTATGTGTGCATGAATGTGGTATGTGAGATTTTATTGTTGTTGTGTTAGAAATAATGATTTTTCATAAGCCCCCCACCATAAACCTTTAAAGCTGACACTGTCCCATACTCGCAGCACCTGCATTTATGTATGTTTTTGGTAGAACACTGACAATGAGTTTATTTGTATTTGACTGGAATTTTAAATTACTTTTATGCAAGAGATTACATGATGGTTTTTTTTTATTTGAATCAGTTTTTTGTTAAGCTTTTTTAATAAACGCATAACTCATAGTGCTAGTAGACGATATGAGAGGTTAGCAGGCGAGACTGAGCAGTTGGGAAAATAAGAGGCCTTAATGGTTAGGTTTTTAGATCATGCATTAAAAGAAGCTGTAGATTATTTATTAAAGTATGTGACTAAATTTATGAAATTTGTATGTTTTACTAGAGTGTTATAAAGTATAGACATAAAAATTTAATTGGATCCATTAATGGAAGCTAGTTGGTAATACATGTTACATCGTTTAAATATTTTTAGAGAAATCTGTTAATGAGAAAAACGAAAATTTTATACAAAATCGCCGATAAATTGTTTACATAATGTGTACATAATGTTAATTAAAATTCATATCAAAGCATTGCACGATGGGGACAATGACCATGGGATTTGACGTGTTGGATTTTCTTACTGATCGGACATTTTCTGTGAAGGTTTTCGAGGCATGGTCGGTTGAAAAGGCAGTGACTTCAGGTGTCCCTCAGGGATCGCTGATGGGTCCTGTTTTATATAACATATTTATGGCTGATATCCCTAAACCTGCTGACGGTGACCTCCTGCTCGTTTACGCTAACGATATCCTCATCGCATCTTCGAGACCTCGGGCTAGGACTATCAACAGTCGCGTTAACGACTACTTGGCTATAATGGGGCCCTACTTTGCAAAATGGCGACTACGACTGAATGTGGACAAAACGGGGGCAGTTATGATCAAGGGAAGACGCAAGCATCTGTACCCCAACAGCAGATCCTACATTCCATCTCTTATGATTGGCGGTGAATTGATTGCGGTTTTGGATAGGATGAAATATCTTGGGGTGATTTTTCATGAGAATTATGAGTTTTACCATCAAATTGACTATGTTCTGGAGCGCACCAAGCGCTCATACGTGATCTATAGGGGGATTTTAGGTCGTCAAGGGGGTCTTCTGTTGTATTGCCAGATAATTCGACCTCTCATGTCCTATGCCTTTCCAATCTGGTCCAGAATATCTTCTGGCCAGATGGAAAGGCTAAGGGTATGTGAGAGAAGAATTTTGGTCACATGTTTGGGCCTAAGGCGCAGACTGGGGCCTGATGGCGTCTCCAGGAGTCCGTACTGAAGATCGATTTATGGGGCGATAGATTTCGACTGAATTGGCGCCTACATGATGAGGACTGCTGTGAAATTTCTCAGGGCGGCTCGCAGCCGACAACAGCTTGGTGCGCGAGTGTTTTGAAAGGGCGGGAAATTTGGAGGCCACCCAGATCTCTAGATACTTGTCACCGACAGACATCCTCACACTGAGTGTTTCACAGGAGGATAAATACTTTTGATATACATAATGTAGTGTATAACACTGCCCAATAGGCCGTTGGCCACTCCTTTTGTAAATATTTATGACCCTTTTATATATTCTTCCTTTCAAATATTTTGTAAATATTTCTTGTTCTTTTGTATATATGTATGTATTTTCTTTTTTGTTCTATTATTTATTTTTAGTCTAGCTTTAACTTAGTATTAGATGAAATTGAAGGCCTCCCGTTTTTTCCATTTTTTGGGGGAATATGTAAATATAATTAATTAAATAATATGAAATTTTATGTAAATATTTATTAATGTAGAATAGCTGCAAATATGTAATTAGTTTAAGATATGATAAGTCCCCGGAGAATACGTGGTGTGTTAGGGGAATAATTATAATAAGTAATAGGTTAAGCTAACCATGTAAAAAATTTAACTTTTTGAAAATAAATTGAAATTGAATTGAGAAACTTGAAGAACAAACATTAGTAAATAGCTACTGAGCGATGCCGGGGCGATCAACTAGTTTATAATAAATAGTACTTCAAAATGACTTCTGAAAAATCTATAGATCAAGTAGTTTGACTTTGCCTTTTTCGTATACATTAGCAAGGTCAACAGTAAGGCCACAAATTTACAACCAAGCTATAGACAACTTTGCTGTAATGATCCTCTATTGATAAAACTGGTAATACTAGAATAACCAAAAACTGTGAATATACAACACTAATTACAAAGAATACCACGAAAATACCTCCACTACCGTTACCGAAATAACTGAAATTACCGTTACCGATATTCTATAAATAATTTTAAATTATGAAAATAAAAATGTTTGATTTCAATAATTGAGTTTATTGAAATCTTCAGTATTTTAAGTGTAGTAAGTATTATACCACTTTGTTAAACATTTAATATCGTTATCATGAAAATACCTTTAACAAAGTAAGCGAATACACCTATCCCTCGCTTTACACGATAGTTGCGTTCCTGAAAAAATCGTGTAAATCGAAATGAAAAATGTTTGTATGAGAAATCGTGTAAATCGAAAAAAGAGAAAATTCATTTATTTTAAAGTAAAGTAAATATATTCCCCCATATTCATAAAAAAAATTAAATTTAAACAATGTTTTAAAGAAAAATTTCCATAACAAATTTGATTTTAAAACGTTGTTTAAATTTAAAAATTGTATTAGCTTTTGATAGAAAAGTCCGCTGTGGCATTATTTTCCAAAACTATACCGATTCGTCTGTATTGAAGACTTTATCAGGAATGTATTAATTGGCAGCAATAATTTCAGTACATTTTTCGGGATATTCTTTAGACACATCTATATCAGCAGAAGCTTGTTTAACTTTTAATTATAGATTATGTAAGGAATGTCTTTGTTTAAATATTTCAAACCAACCATAACTCATTAAGTTTTTTTGTAATATCAATGGTATCAATTGGGATTCGCTTTTGTGTTTAATTTTCTATCCAGATCATTAGTGGCTTTTCCATATTTTCAATTGTAATGTCCCGAACGCATGAAGTTGTACTTAGGCTCATTTTGGTCCTGCTGCTACACTTTTCCCTATTATGTTTTCATTTTTTATAGATAACTATTTTTGAGAATTGTGCAGAATATATTTACTGAAAAAAATTAATTTTTGCTAAAATATTAAAAAAAAAATCGTGTAATTTCCACATCCCTCGATTTAAACGAAAACCAAAAAAAATCGTGTAAGAGTGAAATCGTTTAAAAAAGGTATCGTGTAAATCGAGGAATAGGTGTGTATCTTTACGGCTAAAATACCGTTACCGAAATAATCCAAATTAGCGTTACCGTAACATTCAATCAATTAACACCCATGCTAAATAATCGTGCTGTGGAGTGAAATTGTTGAACTGAAAGAGAAAGTTTTTACTGATATAGAGAAGCCTCAGTTGGCCTCCCCCTTTTTATAAAAAAAAAACTAATCAATCGTGTTATGTAGGAGGAGTGCAACTACCCTCTTAGTGTTGTTAGAAGAAATGATGATAGACTTATACGTGTTAAGTTCTTCGTGGTGTGAGAGATCCCTCCCTCTTTTAGAATGAAGACAACCCAAGCCAATACAATAACATAGAAAAGTATGATAAAATCCTCAGAAAGCTATGAGATCCAAACAGATTAGATTATAATGTCAACTTGAGGTATACTATGTTTCATTTTAAGATTCAATTTAACATTTCAGCAAACCTGATTGAATATTTATTGATTAGTTTTTTTCAAATCATTTTAATATTTTATATTAATAATTAAATTATTCTTTTGTAAGCTTTGATGAACTGTTTGAAGTCTTAAATCCAATGGAATGAAAGAATCCTAAATATTAAGGCGTACAATTTCTTGATACGCGTTCTGGCCATGTATGGCAAATTATGAATGTGTTGTACTATAATGTTGACATTGTGGGCAACATACTTTTGATATTGGACATTTGTTATCCATGCATCTCTTGCAAAAAAGGTCTAAAATCATATGGCCCTTTTAAACCTCATTTCAACCCCAAAGCCTGTAACAAATTGCTATGGTCATATATGAAACTTTCCAGTGTTTGAAGTATTTAGAATACAACAACGGTTTCTGCATGTTGTTACGAGTTGTTGTTGTTGTTGCTTTTAGCAAATTTTTTTTCCAGTCTTATTTTTTTACATCTTCATTTACATTTGTAGATGACACTATCACTATTGAAACTATTATATTTTTTTGTTTCATCTGTGGGTCTTCTGCAACAGAAGTGGAAAAACATTTTTTTTTTTTTTGTTATTGATGTTGGGGTAAAAAGAACCAACACACTACAAACGAAATCAAATAAAAGAAACCCCAAACGAGGAAAAAAATACGGGAGTATGAAAGGAAACAAACATAGGAAAGTGGAAAATGAAGGGAAATAAAAAAGAAATATTTATCTTTGTTACAGCATATTTTTTTTTGTTTTGTTTTCCGTAACGCACGAATGAATTTTTGGCAATTTTTGATGTTGTTGTAGCAGCAGAATTTTTCCTTTTTTTTTTGCATACTTCTATCTAGTTTTTTGCCCTACATAACTAGAATTGGTAAGGGTATTATTCTGTTGCTTTTACCACTTTGTATAACACGAAATATATTGTAGTGAACTTTATAGTCAGTCTGGCTGGATTAAACTATTTTTCTCTACTGTTTTTTGGTGTTCTATACTTACATTCCCAAATTTTTTTTTTTACTATAAATTTTGTATGAAATTGTAATTTTTTTGTTTGCTTCTCTATGAATTTTGTTTTCGCATGAAAGAGGTACGAGGTATTATTTGAATGGGGTTTGGTTTAGTAACACACATATGTATCTACGTGCATAAATTCATATACATTTACAAACCAACTCACACATGCTCATACGTATGTACATTAGGGTGGCCATTATTTTGCGCTCTTTTAATTTGCGATGCTCCGAAGATCTAAAATTGTTCTCCCCCAACTAGAGAAGTTTAAAAATTGCACACTTTATTTGAAGTTTAAAATTGTAAGTCAGAGTAGAAATATTAAAAAAAAAATAAATGTTGAAAGAAATCCCAAAAAAATAATTAAAACAATTAAGAAAGTATGGTGAAATGAGCAAAAACATTTTTATTTTTGTTTAAATTTAAATAATTTATTTTCGTGAATGATTTTCGGATGTTGGTTTATATGGGAGCTATGACGAATTATGGACCGTTCATAACAAAATTAGGTGACATGACTTCCGTATATACTAAAATTATTTATAGCGAAATTTGTGTAGATACCTACATAAAAAACGATATCTTCCTATTTCGGGAAGACATTTGTAACATGGGTCAAATAATGAACCGATTTCAACCAGTTTCAATAAGCTTTGTCCTATGTACTAAATTTAATCAATAATTCTTCAAAATTGCGACCTTTACTCTGCGCACGAAATTTATATGGACAGCCAGCCAAACAGATGGACGGACGGATAAAGTTTAATCGATGATTCTGAGCCTATCAGCATACTATATTACAAACAGCAGCACAAACGCATTATACCCTACCCACTATGGTGGTATGAGGTCGTGCCTAATAATTATCAAACTACGAGTATTTATACCCTTCACCACTGTAACGAATCATATCTTACTCGAGCCCTACTCTCAGAAAAATGTGCTACTTTACAGCGTTGCCAATTTAGCGCTTTTCGCGCTAGACTTAGCGTTTTTTGATAACCCAAAAGTCGCATTTTTTCCTCATAGCGCTTTTTTTGAAAAAGGCGCTAAATCAGCGCGTTTTTTCATTATTTTGTTTTTGATTTGAAAAAATGGAAAACCATCTTAAAAATTTACAAGTATGCCAGTGAAACAATAAAGAAAGACGAAATCATTTTGGATAGAAGAACTCTGCATACAATTTCATTAAATAAAATTCCTTTTGTTAAACTTTCAGTATTTGTTATTAATAATTTTATTATGAAAGGCACGATTCCTTGGTCTATTTCAGTTCTTCCTCAAAGATTAAATTACATGGCATTTGAAATTTTCAGAATGACGGGTTCAAATCCGTATTTATTTTGGGAAAATCTCTTGAACTAATTATTCAGATCATGATTTTCAATCGTTCGTGGGAAAAAGTCATGTGTATAAGAAAAACAAACCTTATATTTGTATTAATCTGAATTATCGAATTTTGTTTGAAAGTATTATTTTCAATATCTGTTTCAGAAAAAAATAAATTAAAAATGGTATTTGTACTAAATTTCCAAAAAATTTTGTTTGAAAAAATGTAGAGAAATATTTTCTGAATGTTTACCTACATCCAAAAAATCTTAACAAGTATTTTATTCAAACAGTAATTTTCAAAATTTCTTCTAGCAATTTAAAATATCGGAAAAGTAACTGAAATATTTTAACTTAAAAAGAATATTTCAATGTGAAATCTACTATTTGTTATAGAATTAAAACACCAAATAGTTGAATTTAATATTATTTTTAGTGATTTTGTATGTAAATGTAATTTTTAGCGCTTTTTAGCGCGTTTTGACAGTATGTACGGCGCATTTTGGTTAAAAATAGTTGACAACGCTGCTACTTTATACTCCGGCCGTGATCAGAGATAATGGAGGGGATATATTATCTTCTTAGCAGAGTACCAAATATTCATTAATTTGTCACTCATGTTCATGAAAAAAAATGTTTGATTTCGTTTGTGTTCTGTTCTATTCGTGTATGAAAAAACAAAAAATAGTTTGCTTTATTCATTCATGTATGGTAGGATTTGTATTGTTTTTTATTTTCATACAAAATTAAGAAAATAAGAGAGACTTTTTTTCATACACTTGGACATTTTTGAGAAGTAAAATTTTTGTAAAATTTTTCACAAATGAAGAGCATCAAGATTTATTTTGCACTAGCATTCATAAATGAAAACCAAAAAATGTTTATGATTCTGAATGTACGTAAATAAATGCACGAATTTTGTTTAAGCTGCTACATGAAGAAAATATGAATGATTTTGAAACAATTTTTTTTGGAAATAATTCGGTATCTCGCGAACTATTAGATACATTGTTACGAAATTTCACATGGTTTGAGCTGAGGGAGTTTCGAGTTAATTTTCAGTTATTCAGCTTTCTAGGGGTTATGAGGGCCAGTGGGTGGTCCCTCAAATTTGGTCACCTCGGGTCTCATTTTGAGCATTGGACATTTTTTACTTCTCACTATTTACATACGCATATGTACTTAAAAAAAACAAATGTATTCATTTATGTGTGCTTAAAATTCAAAAAATTCTTAGCTATTCATTTTCGAATGTGAGCATAAAACAAAAAATTTGCAAATTTCATTCATGAAAATGTATTATGAATGAATAAATTTAAGTGTTCATACATGAATTCTTCTAAACCCTGCTTCTTAGAGACAAGATAGTTCATTACTTTAAAAATAAAAAATATTTAGTAGCAACAACCCTTAGAAACGACTAATTAATCTATTATGGACCGATTCTCAAAAAAGTTGGTAGAAATATTAAGGTTCATATAAAACTTATTTATGTACCTACAGGATATTAATTATTATAAGACAATTACAAATGTTCTAGTCATTGTCTGTGGGGGACCTAAGCAAACCTTCCGAACCACTTTATTCTAAATACTTTTTAACAGGTATTGAAACATGTGGCCGAGCGTTGTCATGATGGAATATTAGGGTTTCATGTCTGGCCGCATATTCTGGGGATTCGCTACAGGTTCTCTGTGATGACCTGGTCAAATTTCAGCACATGGTCATTTCAGATCTTTGCTCCCATTAAATAAAAATTTCCTTGAAATCGGACATCGGGGGTGGGGGTTAGTAGAACGTTGCTATGCTCTAAACGTTACCCAATTTTGCTCAAATTTTCAGCATTTAGTACTTTAAAAGCTTCAAAAGGTGCAAAGTAAGGACCTACCTAATGTACATAGATGCAGTAGTATATGTATGTATTTTAAATGATAATGGTATTTCATATCCTACATATCATGCTTTTGTATTAGTTTGTCTGAGTACACTTATATACATATACCTACAGTGTCGGCCAAAACACATTGGACAAGAATTGCTTCTATACTATTTCTATGAGGAAAACATACTTGATTATTCCTTTAACTAAACAAAACAAAATGATTAATAGCTAAAAGTAAAAAAAATTAAAAAGTAGCATGTAATAAGCAAGCGATAAAACATATTGGACAAAGCTGGTTATTTATAAAAAAGATAAAAATAACCGTTACAAATTTCAATTGAGCATCATTCTTAACTTCACGTAAAGCTAATATCAAGAACAACCTCTTTAAATAATTCAAAAAATTATAGAGACAAATTGTATTATTAAATTTGTTTGCTATATTATACTAAAATAAATTAATTTTATACCGATATAATCCAAATATTGCACAAGTGTTAAAAGTAATATAATAAAAGAATATCAAGGTATGCCAAATAAGCCAAAAAGATATTTTCGATAAAATTTTTATGCCTAATTCTACGTTGAGCAATATAATAAACAAGTATAAAAAAGAACAAAAACAACAAGTTTATTAATAATAGTAAGAAAAAGCTATTTAAAAACCTTTACTGAGTCATATGTTATGTGCATTCAAACTTATAAAAAAAATAAAAAAAGTCGGATTTTCACATATTTTTTTTTTTTTCTGAAATCCCTTCGCACAATATTGAAGAATATATTGGGACATACAAATCAGGTATTAGTTTTTTGAAAGCAGCTATGCGATTTGCGAAAATGTTGCCTAAAATTGAAACTTACATAAAAAATTTGACTATTTCGGAAGGCTATGGACCACGCAATAATATGAATTTTGATATTATTTTGCATTTATAATACTTCCTGTAATATTATCTTTCAGAAAACTATAAATACGTTAATTATTTTCTTCTTATTTTCTGAATAATTTAAAATTAATGTAAGTACTTTTTTCGAAAAAAACTGCAAAAATCCGACTTTTTTATTTTTTTTTTAAGTTTGAATGCACATAACTTTTGACTCAGTAAAGGTTTTAAAATATTTTTTTTTTACTATTATTTACAAATTTCGGCACCCCCTTCAAGTTTTAAATTAAGTTCACCATCCGGTTAAACTGTACTTTTTACAGGGACTTTGAGCTTTTTCTTGTGATACAATCTTCAAACCAACAACAAAAAATGAGTTAACTGAAATTTGTATACCCTACAACATCATAGTAAGGGGGAGTATAATGGGTTAGTGCTAATGTTTGAAACGTCCAAAAATATTGTTCTAACACCCACCTTAAGGTATACCAATCTGCTCAGGATAACTTTCTGGGTCGATTAATTAGTCATATCTCCCATATAAATTTTAAAAGAAAACTGTTTATAATCAACTTCTCGGTGTGGGAATCATATGGTCGAGCTTGACCGACTATACTTTCTTACTTGTTTTCTTTGTAATCAATGAACTTTTACATATTGTACATTACTGCATTAAAATCTCAATGTCTAAAAAAAAGTGGACTTAAGTAGAACCTTTGCATGTTAAGCCAGCGTTATACAAAATTAACGGTATTATGGACAAACAAGTGTATACAACTATATTGCAGGAGAAGCTGCTGTCCCGTGCCCATGGATGTTTCATCATGACAATGACACATCCATATTGGTGAAAGGGTTTTTCGAACAGGAAGGCGTCATGCAGTGGCCAGTGGCAAATAGTAAACAGAAGGGTAAATCGGGAATTGCCACTTCGAGATCTAAACAAATTGTATCAGGCTGTAGATGAAGCATGTTCAACTGTTCCCATGATAACAACTGACAATCTTATCAGTTTTACGTCTTAAAGTTGTGCGGCAGTTTTGGAGAATTGAGGTTATGCAACAAAATATTAGTATGTGTTATATAATCCAATATGTTTTTCAGTATGAATTTTTTTTAATCTTTTTTTACTTCTTTTTAAATTTTTTGTTACAAAATATTTTAAGAAAGACTGAAACTAAATTTTTCTGTTAATAAAATTGAGTATGTATTTTTATTTTAGAGTGCTTTTGTTGTTTCTAAAATCTTTACTTTCTTTGGAATGGGCAAAAAAGTTTTAACGCGAATTTTGTGCAATATGTTTTGACCGATACTGTATAAATGTGTTTATATAGTATATTTCTGGGTTTGTAATCTGCACGTGTTGTAATTTGTTATAGTGTATAAATAAGGATTTGTTTTCAAGCATTGTTGTTGCTACTTTTGTTATAGTTGTTGTCAGTAATAAAATGTTGCCACTTAAAATATGTTGAAATTTTATTTAAATGTAAATTATTTTTCATACTTACAAACATTCTATTTGCCTTTTGTTACACATACACACATTTATAATATATATTTTCGCTCATATACACCTATAGATATGTATTTTGTATAACTATATACAAACAATGAATATTTGCCAATGTTATTATAGCTTTAAACACATTTGTCTCAGACTAGTACTATATATGTATGTTTGGTAAGCCACAGTTTTGTTATACCACAATATAAATTACTTACTAACTTTAATATTTTGCATTCTTAGAGTTTTATTATATTTTATTTTTTTTATTTTTTTGGTCTTACCAAAATTTTAATGAATTTTTTCTATCGTATTTACTTGGCCAACAGACATACATGGGTTTTTGGCTTATGGAATATTTTGAAAATTAATTTTGGATTTCTTTTGATGTCTGTTTACAATGTCCATTTGCGATTGTGGCCAAGTAAAAACCAAACAAGTTACTAGACAAATTGAAATTGTAAGGCTATTCAAAGAGTGACAATATTAATAAATTAGTTTTATACAACAACTATAACTTAATGGGGATATTAACAAATGTATGGTTTACTAAACTATAACTACCTTAAATATACATTTCATATGTATTTTATACGCAATAGCCTGTTTTTCATAAAAAAAATTATTTTAAAAAAATTTTTTTTTTCCACAAAAACATACCTACAGCTGTTTTTTTAAATTTTTCCAGATTTGTATTATTTGTAATTTAATAAATATATATTAAATAATATTTTATTCGAAAATACTACCTCTGAACTGGTGTTTTGTGGCAATTACTTTAACTAGGCGTTGGCTTAGGAAGGGGGTTATTTAAAAATTAGTTTAAATATTGTTGATACTGGTCACAAAATTAGTTTAAAACAATATATGATTTTCAACTAATGTGTTTAAAAAGCATTAATAAATTGTTTTATGTTTGCCACAATTGGAAAAGTTAAAGAGTTATATTTAACACATTAACCGCAGCTTTTATTTTCAGCGATGTAAGACCTATTAGCCTTATGATTTTTGTAAGTGAGACTTATATGTAATATGTAGTAGAACAAAAGGTACTTTTTTGCTCATTTAAAATGTTTAGGAAATTGTATTTCAGTTATTTCGGCCCTTTAAAAACTGCATGAACATGGAAATGGTAACAAGCTTCTTACTTATCAATAGATGCATCCAAGTCACCACATTAAATGTTAAGGATGTTTGATATAAAACCACTTTTATATTGGAAAAAGAAACTTTTGTTACAAAAATAAGTAAAATAGTTCGTTATGTTAAAAAAAAAAAAAAATATAAAAAAGTACGTTTTTCATGCGTTTTTTGACTGTATAATATTTAATATTTTGACTGTATGTTTTTAAACCTGATCTAGTACACAAAGTCTTACAAAAGTATATATACGTTTGAAATTTTTCTATTTTTTTGGAAAATATATAATTTTATTAAGAGTTGTAACTATATATCTGATTAATGCACTTAAAAAATATATTTCCATTATTTTGTAATTGGTATTCTTTTAATGTTACATAAGTTTACGTACTCTGCGAAAAAAAATGTTGTACCGTTAAAATTTCCGCTACAATTTTTATGATGCTTTGTGTAAAATCAGTGGTGGAAAGTTTACTTTCACTAAAAGTGATCACACCGGCAAAATAAAATCGAAAAGTATTTTTAGTGGAAGAAAATGGGCAAAGGCAATGCAATTTCTGAGCCAATTCGAAAAACCGTCATTAAGTTGAGAAATGATGACAAATCTTTTAATTAAATTGGAATTTTATTAAATCTAAGTAAAACCACAGTCCAAATAATAATAAAAAATTTCAAAGAAAATGGAAATTATGAAAGCAAAGATCGTAGTGGGCTTCCCCGCATTCTCGACAAACGAACAGAACGGTGTATTATACGTTCCATTCAAGAAAATCCTAAGCTAAGTGCCGTCGAACTAAACCGAAAAATGAGAACAAATCTAGAAATTACCGTTTCTGATCACACTGTTCGCCGATGTCTCAAGAGAAATGGGTTCAATAGCAGAGTTGCCAGAAAAAAAACATTACTTAAATCTGCGAATATACGGAAGTGCTTAGAATATGCCCGAAATTACGAAAATGCTCACGTATGCCCTACATTTTGGGAGAGGGTAATATTCACAGATGAATGTAAATTTATGTTTTTTGGAGGTGATGGACGAACAAAAGTTTCGCGAAAGCCTAATGCAAAGTTATTACCACAAAATGTTAATTGCACCGTAAAACATGGAGGCGAGTCAGTCATGGTCTGGGGATGTATGGCGGCAAATGGTGTCGGTAAGCTCAGGTTCATCGATGGTACTATGGATAAGGCCATGTATATCGATATTTTAATGGATAGCTACCTTCCCAGCTTCCAACTTCTGGATCTGGAGGACAACGCAATATATCTCCAGGACAATGGTCCGAAACATTCATCAAAGTTAGTTAAGGAATGGCTTCTATATAACGTTAAAAACAAATTGGATCATCCCCCGCAGTCCCCCGATCTTAATGTTATTGAACATTTATGGGATGTTTTAAAACGAGGTCTAAAAAATCGACAAGTAACATCAGTTACAGCACTCAAAGAAGCGTTGATTGAAGAATGGAGCAAAATTACTCCAGAAATAAGAAAAAAATTGGCTTTGTCCATGCCAAATAGATTATCTGCTGTAGTTAAAGCCAATGGAGGGTATACAAAATATTAATTTAATTTTTTTTTTATTTTTATTTTTATGCCGTATGTAAACTTATGTAAATTAGCTTTATGCAAAAAAATGAATTATTTTATGTTTTTTTAGTAGAATTTAATGAAAATAAATTAGTTTTGTATTTATTTTATCTCAAAATCCGAAATAGCATAAAAAAGTAATTAAAGAATTTTTCACTAAATATTTATTAATAAAGATGAAATATATTAGGGGTATGTAAACTTTTGTAAGACTGTGTATAAACAAATTCCATATTGAAATTAAATATATTTGGTCAATTCACAAGGTCTCTTATCATGTCATATTGTCATAATGTCCTAATATTTCACAATGGTTTTTATTGCTTTTCAATTAAAAGATGTCCTAAAATGATGCTACTTCTATGGTATGTTTATTGTGTTATCGTAACCAACCAGCAAAGACCAACGCCGAATGCCTAACAGTCGGTTAAGTCGAGCCGCCGAGTCGTGATATATTAGGACATTATGACAATATAACTGATAAGAGACCTTGTGAATTGACCAATTATTTTTGTCGTTTTATACTACAGTGTTGTTGAAAAAATTACGTTTTGTTAAGCACCAATTTTTTGGAACTCATTCACTTAGTAAACAAATTTAAAAAATTATGCAGACTTGATTGTTTCTAGAATTTTTCAACCCAAATATTATAAAAAGACCAAACAAGCAATTTGTCAAAAAATGCGAAAAAGTACCTTTTGTTCTGCTGCTCCTCATATGATTTATTATGAACCGATACTCAACGCATTTGTTACTTTATCTGTTAAAGAATTTTAGGTAAAATTTTATGCACCCGACACAAAAAATGGTTCTACACCTTTTAGGTGCCTACTTATGGGTTAGAAAAGTTTAAATTTGTGGAAAAATCAATTTTATGGGAAGTAAAATAAAATATTTTTAAAATTTTTTACTTTTATTTCTTTTTATAATTTAAAATAAATCCAGAAAAGATTTAGATTTTTTTTTTTTGAAATTTATTTTTAAATTTTTTGTAAAAAATTCTAGAAAAGATTTAAAGAAAAAATTCTTTTTTTAATTTTTTTTTAATTTTTTTGTAAAATATTGCTCACAATCCATATGAGAAGGTATATCAAATGGGTTTTCAAAGTTATATGTCATAAATTACTGTAAATATATATATTATACATAAATCATGCCAGCAAATTTTATGATGATAGCTCACTTCAATTAATTAAGTTGCATATGTAGAAAATTGCCATGTCATCTAATTTTGTGACGATCGGTTTATACAATTTTACATAAATAAGTTTTATATGCACATAAATCAAACTACTAAATTTTTTGACGATCTGTCCTTAATGAGTCATAATGGCTTCCACTTCTGGAAAATATTTTTAAGTGAATAAATCTCTAAACATTTCCAATGCTAATATAAAATTTAGTACAGATACGTTTCATGATATATTTAAACATACTAGCAGATATTAAGGGAACTATTTCATATATATGAATTCAGATTATAATTGGTCAAAGATTCTAGTACACCTCCAAAAATATATTTTTTTATACATATAATTCACGTTACTAAGATTTGATCGAGAGTAGACTGTAGGTTTATCAAATGGCTAAGAGTCTAGGAGTTTTTATTGCTAAAACACATAAAATGTCAAATCGCTGAAGCAATCTTAAAACCGCTACAATATTTGTTTATTTCATTATATCCGAAACTATCTAAAACACGATGAGCGTTATTTATTTCATATTTTCTGTTGTGAACATGCAACTGAAAACTTTTCATGTGAAAAACATGGATTTTGTAGATTTAGTCCGCAAACTTGCAAAGACTGACCTTGAGCTTTATCAATTGTTATTGTAAATGCTAAGTAAATAGGAAACTGCAATCGATTAAAATAAAATGGCATTTCCGAAGTTATAATCGGAACGCAAACAATCATACAAACACACAAACAAACTCACATTCACTTTTGTATATATATTAGAGTGACAATCAGTTGTATGGAAAAAAATTTGTGTTCGAATCAGGTCTAAAGGAAAGGAAATTGCTTTCATTCGCAAAAATATGGCCAACAAAATATTTTTTCCCGAAAATCACAAAATTTAAATCGTAGTTACGGAAAAGCTGTAAGAGGTATTGATATAATTTTTTAATGTTTTTATTCTCTATTATGATCTCAATAAATCCCAATGTAATGATCAAAAAATTCTGAAATTTTTTTAACAAAATTTTTAAAAATTCGAAACTGCCGTTAAAAACAATAAATTTGTTTGGCCATCCCTGCGAATAGGTTAATGGTATCCTACAAAGACAAAAACTAATACAAATGTAAATACAAATATATTTTAAGTAAAAATTAGCTTTTATTTTAATATTTCTTAAAATGTGTTAATTTTGTTCCTACATTTCTTGTTCAAGTGGCCTGAGACACGTTAATGGTCTGGGGAATTTTTAATAACTTTAACATTTTTTAACTAATTTTTGTCTTTTATATCTCATTAGAACGGAAATTACGTACACATTTCGATTCTTTTGCATTCGATTGCAAAAATGATTATTTAGTAGCAAAATTTTTACAAAAACTGAAAAATTTGAATTTTTTCCGAATTTTAACGATAATACAGTTTGTTGGTCAATTTGACCCAAAGGAGATATAGGTTTAATCTCTAAAAGATTTTTTTATAGTAATTTTTATTAATATAAATTAATCTACATATTTCTGTAACATAATGCAGAAAGTTAAGGAGTTTCACAAATTTATTTCACATAAATAGTAACATTTTGCATATATCTGACTATAGCTGTTATAGTTTCCTAAATATTTGATTTTTAAAATTAACTTTGTAAGTAGCCTATAGTTCCTTCCAGATATACAGAAATATACTGTAAAAATTTCAAGCAAATCGTTCAGCCGTTTAGCCGTCTATAGAGCTCAAACTAATAATAATAAACGTACATACAAACACACATTCACTTTTATATATATAGATATATAGATTTCCCCATGTGTTGACAGTACTACAGCTGTTCGTTGTCGCCTATGAAAATATAAATTAGCTTAAGTTGACTGCAGCAGCAATGGTGAGGGCGTATTTAAATTTTAGTTTAAATGTGATGTTCTTACACTTTAATGCATTCCATATGATGTAATGATTTCGGCCTTCTCAAAATCTACATATTTACCATTAAAAACCTACATAAAATCAAAATATCATTTTATAGTTTTTCACAAGAAGAATTTTATTATAAATACACATTCCAATTTAAAATTAATTGCCTTAAAGTTCTCCCAGAATTTGTCTTGCGTTTGTTTTAATCCTCTCTCTGACTGGCGTTTGGTATTTACGTTAAGCAATCAAAGTAACAACCACAATGTGTATTTAAATCATATAATATTCTATTAACTTTAATTTCTCCTCTGGCTAAATAAACAAGAATTGATTTAAAGCATTTATTTTTTAACTAATATGGTAAAATAAATATGAAGTAGAATGTACGTTAGGTACGTACACGTGCACAAACACATAGATTTTTTCAATTATAAATTCTCCAACTGACCAATGTAATTTCAATTAAATTTTTGTTTAACTTCAATGGCATTTTCATGTGTGTTCGTGTGTTGTACAAGTATTTGTAAATTGGTATAAGTATGTGTGTAGGTGTAACGTACTAATACATAGAACAAGCTCTAAATCAAAGCAGTTTAAAGAGGTTTTCAAAAGGATATATACTTAGTAGGTCATTTAAGGGACAATTTAGTATAAACTATATTTATAAGAATTCGAGTGGGTGTCACTCGAAAAATCGAGGAATAAAAACTAAATTTTATTCGAATGAATAAAATTTTAAAGTTTAAAATAAACAAGTTACAGAGCTATATTCGATTGTGCCGAATTTTATATAACCTTCACCAAATTATACTTTAAAAATAATGTTAAATATTTTTAGGTAAATAAAATTCCACAAAAATTTTTTTTTTCAATTTTTTTTTTTAACATTTTAGGGCAAACATTTTTTTTAATATATTTTTCCAACAATTTTTTTTTTTTTTTAAATTTTAATGTATTTGTGAAAAAAATTTTATAACAAAAAATTTTTTTTGCTGAAAAAAATAAAAAATTTACCAATTGTAGGTCCCATTTACTTTGGCATTATATACGCCGTTGCAAAGGTATTTGAAATATCTAGTAATCCAGATATAGATAAAAAATTTTTCTAAAATCGAGGTTGCCCTGGTTTTTTCCTTATATCTCAGCCAATTGAGGCCCGATTGTGTCGATTTTAAGTAGCATCTGAGTTGGAAGAATTCCCGATATATTGATGTATGAATCATGTATGTAAGTTATTTGGAGGCTACGGAAAGTGGATTTCAACATACAGACGGAGATGGCTACACCGACTTCGCTATCTATAACGATCCAGAATATGTATATTTTGTAGGGTCGCAAATGAGAAATGTAGAAGCTACTAATTTATATATACCCTTGCTACTCATGGTGGTATACAAATTATTGGATCAATAATTGTAGACTAATGGAATAATTTTATTTCCAAGCTATAATTTAAAAAAAAAACAGTTTATAAGGAGTTAGATCTAAAAATTCTTAACATACATATATGTTAATAAAAACGAAACCACTAACTGTTTTAATTTTTTTTATTTGATTGAAATTGTTATTACAATTTCCAAAAAAAAAAAAAATTTATAGTTTTAATCACTAGTGAGGAAATTTTAAACCTTATTCGAAACCCTTCCATTAACGTTTTTATAGAGCTTTCCGTCACTTTGCTCGAGCAGGTAGTCCATCTCCGTTTAAAATCTATCACACTTTTGGACACCTATTTTGTGCTCTTCAATTCTCTTTTAACAAGAGCCCAATATCTCTCCACTGGCCTTAGCTCCGGGCAGTTTTTAGGATTTGCCTCTCTTGGTACAAATACCACTCAAGGGCTTGTTTACCATAGTGACAGGATGCCAAGTCAGGCCAAAAATAAGTAAACACATTATGAAGTCTTATGAATGGAAGCAGCCTTTTTTGTAAACATTCTTTTCCTTGATGTAAATTTCGGTATTTATAGAGCCCGTTGTAACAAATGATTGGCTTCTTTTGCCGCAACTGCATATTGCTTGCCATACCAAGAACTTTTTGGGAAATTTTGTCTGCTTTTGGGTCCTAAACTTTTCTTCAACATTTCTTCGAGCATCAGCAACATAAAATGTTTGACCAGGAAGTTGCTAAAAATCTGCCAGAACATACATTTCGTCATCCATTATGCAGCAGGTATATGTTTTGTATAAAATTTTACTTAAATTTCCGTGCTTTGTTTTTGGCCTCTAAATTTTTAGCAGAGTTCCTGTCAGGAACTTTTTGAGCCTTGTAAGTTCTTAAACTTGCATTAGCTTTAACTTTTCGTACCAAATAGTCCGAGCACTGAGCTAACCGGGCTGCTTTCCTACCGGATGTGTTGGGAGCTCTTTTGAAAAAGCTTTCTATTTTTTTGGTTTAATAAACATCATGTGAACCATTCCTTCTATCTGAACCAGGATTTCTATCAACGGACAAGTTCTCCCGGTACTGTTTAATAACATTGGAAACAGTTTGATGGCAGACCTTTGATTGTGTGGCCAATTTTTTGTAGGACCAAGTTGGGTTTTATTGAAAATATTTAATAATTTTAGCACGCACTTTTTTCTGGTCACTCAGTTTGATCAGATTAACAACAAATGAACATAATTGACATTAAACTAATAACTGACATGGTTTACAAAGGTAACTTGATCAAAAAAAAAAAAAAAAAAATAAAAACAAATAATACTTGGGTTAAAAGTTTTAATGAAAAACGTGAGTTAAGAATTTTACGATCCAACTCCTTATGAATAGAAAAAATTTCAAATAAACAAAACCAATAATTTATAATGAGATGTTCATCATTTGAAATTTTTGTATTTATTAAGATCTCAAGATCACAACATTAACAAACTTACGTACAAAATGAAAACATTGATATTTCTGTTTTGATCCAGCAAAGAAACCTATTGAAATCGGTTCGTGATTGCACCTAGCCACATATTTGGCACAAACTCTTGATTATATTGTTAAATAAGAACTTCCAAAATAAATATCGAGTTAGAATTCAACACATAGAAGTTTCATATAAAATGATAAATTCGTTTTGTAATTCTAATTCGTTTTGTAATTTTATTTGTATAATATCTTTAGCTTGCCTAAAGCCTTTGAGAAAGCTTTCCTGATGATCTGAAACCAGTGAAATGCGAATGGAAATGAAATAACTTATTCCCCAACAATAAAATTCAGTGAATTTAACAATACACTAAAAATATACAGTGGTTCTCATTTAGCAATTCTTTTTTATTGGAAATATTTATAGTTTTTCTCGATCACTTAGTTTGGTACTTTTTTATAAATAAATTTAAGAATATCCTTTTTAAAGTTACAACTTCAAAAAATCATAAGTTTGTTGTTTCGAAATTGATTTTAAAATTGTTTCTTTTACTTAAAAGATATATGTTTTGCATCTGAAACAGAGGAGACTTTTTAAAAACTCAAACATTTGTCAACCGATTAAAACAAATATTCTTTTGTATCACAGTGAAATTAAATTCAGAATTTAGCTTAGATTCCAGATATGTATATATGAAAATAAAATTCATTATAAATTGCAACTTTCTTACCAATTTTTCAGTTTTTGTAAAAAGTTTGCTACTAAATAATTACTTTTTTATATTTTTATTCTCTATTATGATATCAATAAATCCCAACACAGAAAAAAGAAATTCATAATTGGAATGAATTTTGTAATAGATATTATTAATCGAACAAGACTTTTTTTTCCCAAACTTTTTTCATTCAGAATAAGAACATGTTCATAAATATTATGAAAATGTACATGATGGATTTTTTTGCTTTTTTTGCCTAAATTTATAGATATTTTATAATAAATTGCATTACAATTGCATTACCTAATGGCTTAGTTTAAATATGTTTGTAAAATAGCCCTATATTACCAATTATTCAAGATGAATCAAAAAAGTCTGAAATGTAAAAAAATATCATTAAACATCATTTAGCTTCCATTATTATTAAAGCATTTCATCTGCTTCATAAAATGCAGTCAATATCATGCATATTTGCTCATTTTGTAGCTGAAAATCATAAAAAACATAAAAATTTTCCAAGGAAAATTTCAAACATTTTCAAACAACATAAAAATATAAATGAAAATTGAAATATTTTTTTCAAGCCTCCTAGATTTTATTTAAAAACAAAAAATATGAACAAAATCATACTATTTAAGAAATTATTTATAAATGTTATGAATTTAAATCAATGAAATCAAATAATACTATTTATGTTGAAACTTTTTTCTGTGAATGTGAAATTTTTTAAACAAAATTTTTAAAAATTTGAAAATGGAGATTCGAAACTGCCTTTAAAAAAATAAATTTTTTTGTCCTCCCTACGAATAGGTTACCGGTATCCTACAAAGACAAAAACTTTTAATTAGCTTTTATTTTAATATTTTCTAAAATATGTTAATTTTGTTCCTACATTTCTTGTTCAAGTGGCCTGAGAAACGTTAATGGTCTGGGGAATTTTTAATAACTTTAAAATTTTTTAACTAATTTTTGTCTTTTATATCTCATTAGAACGAAAATTACGTGCACTTTTCGATTCTTTTGCATTCGATTGCAAAAATAATTATTTAGTAGCAACATTTCTACAAAAACTGAAAAATTTGGATTTTTCCGAATTTTAGCGATAATACAGTTTGTGGGTCAATTTGCCTCAAAGGAGATGTAGGTTTAATCTCAAAAGTATTTTTTAACTGTAATTTTCATTAATATAAATAAGTCTGCATATTTCTGTAGTATAATGCAGAAAGTGAATGAGTTTGACAAATTTATTTCATATAAATAGTAAAATTTAGCATATATCTGACCTTTGACCTCGATGCGCGTCCCGAAGTCGTTTTTAGACCTAGTGTCACAATATTCCAAAAAAAATCGGTTGTCACCCTAGTGTATGTATTATGAATTTTATACTTTACTTCATTGTTAACAAAAAAAAAAAAAAAAAAATTCTTAGAAATTATATGGTTTTAAATATGTTAAGGTATATTATAGGAATAATATTTTGTATTGATTATTGCTTTGAATTATCAAGAAAATTTAAGAAATTAATAGATCACTCGAATAATTAAAAAATGGTAAACTTTTATTCGATTAAATTTAAACTCGAATAATTGGCAACCGTAAATTTGAGTCATAGATTCTGTGGTGCTAGCTCGATCACAAATGCATCTCTCTTAGATATCAAGGAAACTATATAGTCCTGATTCTTATTTAAAAGAATTTACTAAAATTAACAACAAAAAAAAAAAATATATATCTTTAATGCCTAGAATTACACTACACATTAAAAAACTCTGTAAGCATTCAGTACAGGTTATGGTATGTGTATGATGGTTTAGTTAAGCTAATGTATGCAATGATAAATTACTAACCTGTACAATTTATTCAATATCAAATACATACATTCATTCATTTATCTCTCTCCTTCCACAATGTTTTTTTTTTTTTTTTTCAAAAACACAAATACCGTTTACATTCCTTCACAAAGGCTTATCCACGACAAGAGGTGGTAGTAATGAAAAGGGTACTTAGTCCACACCCCACAAAATTATACACACATTCACTGTACATGATGCCAATAACCAATACTACTACATCAAGAGCAGCGGTCACTGTGACTAAGTAAATGAGGTGTATTTGCCCAGCATTTTTACAAGTGGTCGATATATCCCTTTTAGGCGGAAATTTCATCCAATGTCTAATTACTTGGCTGACTGCAGTATACATATTTTTGGGTAATTTGACAGGTATGAACTCTTTGTAATGCAGAGATAAGTTAATTGGTTACTTTATACATCCCAAGTATTCTAGTATGAAGTAAATTGCCACTATTGTGTCTTTTAGTAATCTGTGTAGTGTAGTCACTAGATGTAATTTTTTGAAGAGTCAACTACTAAAAACCGACTATTAGATTTTGTCTTTGTTGCTGGTGTTTGATTGGGTTGAGTACATACTACTTAGTAAGAATTGTAAATTGCCATGCATTGACTATCTTGGACCTTGGTAATCTATATAAGGTCAATTAACTTCCGCCTAGAACTAGACAAATTTAAAATAATTAATACCATATCATGTTCTGTAATCAAGGTTAGCTAAATCACTAGTTCGGGATAGTCAACCAAAACTGTTGGGTACATAACTAGTACATACATACATATTTATGTATAATTGTGTTTATGTAGTGGGAGTTACATATACTACTACAACTACAATGTCTAAAGCATACGTTGAAAGATTAATTGGTAATGAAATTAAAATTTTCTGGCCAAAAATGAAATGTAGGTGTTCCATAGAGATTTTCAGCATTATGTGATTTATATACATTAGGGTGTCCACAAAAACAGTTTCAGCTGTACCCTATTAAAAAAAACTATTTAATTCATTCTAAGATTTTGTTTCTCATAATGATTGTCCTGGCTCACAGTGGTATAAAAATAAAAAAGAGGGAATTGAATCTGTAACTTCTAAACCCTTAGACTGATTTGAATGAATTTTGATATGCGCAGAAGAAGAAGTGTTGTCGAGTTAAAGTTTTGAATTTGGACTGCGTGGGCCTACCAGGGGTCCCCAAAGTAGGACACCTCGGGAATGTTAAATTTTTAAAATGATCCTATTTCTTCGTCTGTGTACCGATTTAAAAAAATGACATATGGGCAATTCCACGAGAATGACAACCATAACTGAAAAAACAAAAACCCTCGAAACCTTCTTCAAGATTATTTGAATAGAAGCAAACACTTAAATGTTACTATGTGAAAGTATTTAGAGCTTATTATAACATTTTAAGTGCAAAAATAATAGTTTAAACTGACTATATTTAATTTTTTAAATTTAATTGGTATGTCCCAATTAGCGTAGTATGAAATGAATTTGACTCTGACTCTTGTTTGCTATCATTTTCTATTTATTTTTTTAGTTTTTGTATACATATATTTACAGAATAAATATTGTTTTACTATGAGAGAAAAATCAGTCACGTACGGTATGTCACGTACGATATTAAATTTTATTTATTGTAAAATCATCCAAAGATTGTTTTTATTTAAAAACAAGTAAGAAAGTATGGTCGGTCAAGTCAGTATAATACCCTACACTAAGTAAATGAGCAAAAACATTTTTCTTTCAAAATTTCAATAATTTTTATTCGTGAGCGATTTTCGGAAGTGGTCCTTATGTGGGAGCTATGATCAATTATGGACCAATCGCCACGAAATTAGGTGGTGGGATTAATGTCTATATGAAAGTTAGTTATGTTGCATTTTATGTGTATACCAACATTTTTAGGAAATTTATGCTCGTTAAAGTGATTATCGGAAGCAGGCTTTATATGGGAGCTATGACTAATTATGGACCGATCCTAATAAAATTTAGTGACATGAATTCCGTATATATAGAATTTATTTGGAGAAAAACTTGTGTAGATACCTATATAAATTAAAAATTTATGACCGATAAAGTCCAATTTCGGGAGGACATTCGTATGGGGGCTAGGTGAAATAATGGACCGATTTCAGCCAATTTCAATAGGCTTGGTCCTCGGGCCGAACAAATTATATGTACAAAATTTTAGCCAGACGGACGGACGGACATCGTTTAATCGACTCAGAAAGTGATTCTGAGTCAGTCGGTATACTTTAAGGTGGATGTTAGACTATAATTTTTGGGCGTTACAAACATCTGCACAAATCCAATATACCCTCCCCACTATGGTGGTGTAGGGTATAATGACGGATTGTAAAGGAAAAATACGATTCGCAAATGTTCGCATATTCTACATGTACCTCAAAATTACGTCCGTTTTATGTCACGTACGATATACTCTTATTTCGCTCGATATTTTGGACAACATTGTTTCGAATAAACTTATTCTTTTTTTTTATATATAGTACCCTCTTAATGGATCATAAATACTAAATTATTTTTCAGATACTCTTATTTTTACAAAATCTATTCCACTCTATAGGCGTACAAATGTCACGTATGATGCCGTGGAATTGCCCATATATAGAATCCCTTCAAAGGGCACTACAAAAAATCTTATCGTAGCTATCAATTATCTTTTTTCCCACCCTACTCCAGGTTTTTGATAACAGCGGGACCAAATATTTCCCGATTTTCTTAATTTTCCCATTGTTGATTTAACAACAAATATCTTTGTCAAACAGAATAATATATTTCTTATTAAATCGTGACTGGCTCTAAAGTTATATGCATTAGACTTTAAAAATTAAAAAAAGGCAATTTTTTGCTAGTTTTTCTGCGAGTTGTTAAGTTGTCCCTAATTAATTTGCCACGTAAAAAACATTGAACATATACAATAGCTTACATTAGATTAGAGAGCAAAAAAGTTTGGAAACATTCTAATAAAATTTAAACTATATTAAATTTCGAAAAGCTGAAATATCCGTTTCGGTGAATTTATATCGAGGGCCTATATTCAAAACCCTCTATCTTTGATTTTCAAGAAAATTACTTTTTGATGGTAAAATGTTCAGTAAAACAGCCCTCATCTATGGTGTGAATTTCATAAGAAACATATTTTTTTTTGCTGTTTTATTTGCATTTTTGTTATTTCTCTAACTTATACAATTAATTTTTGCCGAATGCAAAACCCTTTTTTCAAATAATTAATTTTCAAATATTTTTTTTGGAATAATTTCTTCTTGCAATTCATGTTTTCTTACTAATTTTTACATGCTGAACATGAATTTTACATTTTTCAATCATTTATCAAAATAGCGAATGCCGATTCTGAATTGAAAAATAAATGGTTAAAGTTGGAGTTTTCTTTTAAAAGTGACTACTTTTAAACTGTCATCTATTATTTTACGATAATTTACACCAATCAAACTCCAAAATAACTTAAAAAAGCAAAAAAAAAAGATTTTTTTTTCTATTACTTTTTGTTTGATATTGTTTATTGTTAATTTTTTTCATCTAATGTTGTATTATTAGCCGTTATCTTAAATAAATCACGTTAAAAACTGGCAGATGGCATAAATGAAATCAAAATAATTTTATTTTATTGAAATGCAAAATCCTCTATCTTATCATTTTCATACATACACATTGAATATTTAGAGAAGAAAAACCCTCTATCTTTCATAAAATCCCCAATAATGCAAAATTTTAAAAACTAATTATATGTGAGATTCAGTAATTGCATTAAAAAAATATTGTAGAATACCGAATTTTAATAACTCAAGTAATACGCGAAAAAACAGTTTTTTGGCTCTCCTGAAAAGTTGTGTTTTTTAAGATAGAGGGTTTTGAAATATGTCAAACATTTTAAAATCGTACGTGCAGTTTTCGAGATATTTTCACTTTTAGGCTTTCATTAAAAGCCCAGTTTTTAGTAGATCAATTTCAAGGACGTTTTTTTATATATAAATACAAACACATACTGCGAAGGTTTTTGCTTGTCTGCAGATGCACCCAGAGTTTCTGGCGGTAATCGAACCCTCAACCTGATAGCCCAGCTCCTAATTGAGTCCCATTTGTTATTACAATATTTAAGAACGTTTGGAGGATTATGCAATGAATTGAAAAATTTCCAAAATTATACAATAAATATGTTTTTCGCGAGGGGCACATTTTGGCTGTCGAATAGAGTTATTTAAATTATATCCAAAAAAACTTTTACCAAAAATTTATAAACTTCAAATTTAGATACGGCGCTGAAAGCTCCTTTGAAAGACCTTTATATGAAAAATATCATAAAAACCTTAAAATGGACCTTTAATGGATCAAAAGGTCTAGTTTGTTTGGTCTCCTCATTTTAGTTGGGGAGAGAGTTTATTTTTCGTACATACAAACTGGGCCACCCTTATATACTTGTACTCGTTACAGGATATGCATATATATAAGTCTATACACACAGATACATGTAGGAATGTATATGTGTCAAAGCTTCGACAAAATTTGTGTTTTATATTATAGGGTTTTACTTGGAAATATAGCGAGATATAAGGTTGGGTGTACCTTATCAATCACGCAATGGTTTATTTTGTTATTATAAATTTAGATCTGTTAGAAATTTCCTAAAATTGCTTAGAATGTATTTTGAAAAGAAATTCTCTTCGTTGACAAATATTAAAGGTCTTATTCATAAGGAATTGATGATGTATATGAGCGAGAATTCTTATGAAATTTGTAAATGTTTGCAAACTAAAAGTTAATGAAAATTATGAAAATATTTTAGCCAATAACTGAATAATATTCTTGAAGCGATGTAATGGTTGTTGTTTTTATCTAAATGGTAATTTATGTTAGAGGTAATTATTTTTAGATCTTTTATGCGTTATCAGTCTTTAATGAACTTTAGAGCCATCACAACGACAGTTTTTCCATACAATAATGTTTCCTTTTCCAAGGCTTTACATTCCTAATCTCTTCCTTTTGTCTACTTAAAATGTTATAGTGGTTAGAAACTCCTATACAGTGGCAGAACAACATTTAAAGTAAATGAGAAGTCGACTGCTTCTAGACTAGCCACATTTAAACAAAAAATATATCAACTGAGACTAAAGGTACGGTCACACACGGCAAATATTTACTTAAAAAAAGCATAACCACTTTTTTTAGTACAAACTTGTTTGACGTTGTTTACTCTTACAAGAGTTTTATAAGATCAAACAGCATAAAATAAAATAAAACTGAAAATTTGCTTTGAATTGTCCTAAGTAAAAGGAGTTTTTGATAATAAATATAAGAATTAAAATATATTTTATTTAGTGGTTACGTCTTTTTCGTAAAATATTTGCCATGTGTGACCCTACCTTAAATGTCTGATACTTCAGAACCGACATATTCTAATTGATGGTTGGTCTGTTATCTTATTTGAAAGCCATAGTGACCCGGCTGCTGGGACAACGGATTCTGGAGGCTATAATGGATAATGAAGTTGAAGCAACAAACAGTTTGAACATTACTAATTGTGAAATTGTTGCTCCGATTTAATTCTCGAAACCTAAATTATATTAAAGCCTCAAAGTTGGGTACTTAATTCATTATAAAACAAAATTCCAAATGTTCTAAATGATACATCCGAGGAAAATCCAATAAAAAAATGGTTTTCATTATGAGCTAAGTCCGTAATTTTGTAAACTAAATAAATAGCCTTAAATATCGCTGTTTTATATCTTTATGTATAATTTTGAGAAAATAGTTCTTTCTGTCTAAATATGATGATATTGATGTGGACGACATGTGGATTTAACAAAACGGTGCCACACACATGCTGCCCGTGAAAATTTTAATTTTCCGAGGGCGGGTCAGGATGTGTCTAAGATTTACATGGGTACCTGCCGCATAGGCTTAAACCGCACGGTGGTCTTAACACCGGATAGAAACGATGCGTCTATCACCGCCATTGAATGACTTGCAAGGAACACTCAATTGGCAACTTCTTGTACATTGATTGCACAGATCAATTCACAATCCCCTTGGTCGAGAGCTCGGGCTATCTAATCCCTGCCATCCATACCTAGCTAGTCAACTGACCAGCCCAGGACAATTATCAAAGCTGCAACACCCGTCCTGGTAATCCAGTCCAATGTATGGTCTCTGACTTCAAAAGTTCCCAACCGATAAAATTCAAAGTGAGTGTACTTTATTACACACTTTTGGCCTCGACAGAGAACCAAGTCCAACGACCAGTACATCACGAATGCTACTACTTCAATACGTTTCCTGTGCACAAACGCCAGTTGGTATTTGCTACTTTCAATTGCTCTGTTGAGTCAGCAACAGCACCTAGTAAGATACATTTGGTAGTCCGAAATTTAGCACTAGCCCAAATATCAGTCCCTTAACCAACGATCTTCTACCCGCTTTGGGTTTCAACCACAACCATAGCGTGAATACCGAAGTGACCTCACCAAAGATCCTACAGGACCGAAGTCCTTGGGCCATAGGATCCCCGCTATAGTAGATAAGACTCTAGTCAGCTGCGAATTTAATAAATTAAATTCTTACCAGGAATGAGGCCCGTGCACCTTGGAGCCCCGGTTTCGATCCATATTTCCCCTTGAGGCACAACTACAAGGTGTGGAGCTCACCAAGATGCTTATTCATGCCCCTGGGGGGGAGGGGGACGAGGGCGGGTTAATAATATCCCGCCTCTTAACAGAAAGGGTAACACTACTGCTGTCAACTGGCATATGCCGTTTAACTCCTTTCAAAATTTGAACAAGCTGCGTCATTTATTGATAGCAGATAGCATGAGGAAAAAATAGAAAAAAGTGAATTTCGTGTGCTCATTAGTTTTTGAGGAAAAAACCATCATTTAAACCTTGGTTATGCTTGATAAATACTACAGAAACTCTCCACCTTCAATTTCAGTGGTAAAGAAGTGGTTTACTGAATTTTGTTGTGACCGTACAAGCACCGAAGATGCCAAACGTTCGGACGCCAAGTTAAGTTTTCTACACCCGAAAAAATTTAAAAAATTCAGGATAAAGTGTTGGTCGGTCAAAGATTTAAAGTGAGATAGATTGTGGAAGCCATAGGCATCTCACATTGCTTAGTGCTTTAAATTTTTAATGAACACTTGGGTATGAGAAAGCTTTCCGCAATATGGGTGCCTCGTTTGCTCAAAATTAGGTGCACAAAATGGTACATACATATGCAGTTTTCATGGCAAATATCCATTAATTATGCTACGAAATGCTCCCTCATCCGCCCTATTCTTCGGATTTATCCTCGAGTGACTACTGTTTGTGAGATGATGTCATCGATGGAGTCAAATCTCTTTCCTGCGAGCCTTTCTTTAGGTTTGACTCCAACGATGACATCATCCTACAAACATATGCATATTTTGATGATCTCGACAAATCTTATTTTTTTGGAAGGGATAACAAAATTGGAGAAACGTTGGACAAAAACGAATATGTTGAAAAATAAAATGGTGTTTTGTCTAAAAACCAGTATTTCATTAAAAAAGTTACGGATTTATTGACCTCTTCTCGTATCTTGAACACAATCAGATTTCTTATTGTGGAGTTATTTAGTTTAAGTGATATTCCAACATGCCTACTATTGCCAGAGCATTGAAAGAGGAAGTTATACCAGTGTTTGTATTGCTTGCTTAAAATTAGCAAAAGTACCTAAAAAATGCTTTGCTTACAGTTTTTCAGCAATTGGGTCCAAGCTATAACAAACAGTAAAAGTCAAAAAATAAACAAATGCTTATTAGCTTATAGCGGTACAGTGAGATGTTATCTGTTTGCGCAGCCAGTCGCAGCGATTAAATTTACAAATGCTGAAATGCTGTGAGCAGTTCAGTATTTTTGTTGTTTCATATGCCTTTGCTGTGCTTTTTGCTGCGCTCTTTCACTTACAAAAAACTGCTTACTGTTTTTCTTAATGTTCGTAAACAATGTATGTATGTGTGTATGTATGTAACATTTCAAAGAGAATGGTGCAAACACACATTTAATTTCTGAACATTAAAAAAACCTTAAGCAGTTGTTTGTAAGTGAAAGAGCGCAGCAAAAAGCACAGCCAAAGCATAGGAAAAAACAAAAATACAGAACTGCTCACAGTATTTCAGCATTTTGTAAATTTAATCGCTGTGACTTGCTGCGCAAGCAGATAACATTTATTAAGATAACTATATAAACTTATCATACAACCAACGCATATCAATTATGGCAATTGTGGTAATCCCATAAATGCCGATTGAAAAACACACAATTAAGAGAATTACGAAACAACAAATAAATCCATTTTAAAATGTGATTTGAACTAAATACATTGGAGTAGAATCATTAAAGTACAAATGTGTTTAATTGATAAAATCAGTTTTTTTTTCTTTTTGGGTGTTCACACATATTCATATTTGTCGTTGTTAATATGTGCATTAAACTAATTGCAAAACATTTAAAGCTATTTGTACAATAAACAAGCATTCGATATACATTGTATACTATGTTTTGAACATATACTTTTAACATTATTTCAAAATAAGTGGAATTTATTACAAATTTATTATCATTATCCAATCAACACATACATACAAATGTATGTACATAAATATAGAGCAAGCGTTTATTCATTCATTAAAGCATTTATTCAAACATTCACTCATTTATTAAATTATGTATGTATCTAACTACACGCAGAAAAAAAATATAGTTGTGCATGGTTACTGTAACCATTTCAACATTTGTGCATGTTTACTGTAACCATTTCAACATTTTTAACAATATTATAGTCACAGTAAATATATATATGATTGTGGTAACAATAATATGGTTAATTTACTATTCACATGAATGTGTCAACCTTATATATGGTTACAGTAAACATGCATATGTTTGTGACAACCATTTATATAATGAATTATTTTATCATAATATGTTGTTCTCAGATTATGATATCCATAGGCCGAGAGCAACATAATATGGTAAGTCCTATCACATTTTAGTAGCAGTAGTTGTAGTAGTAGCAATAAAAGACAAATTTAAAAGTAACAGAGTAATTTTTTTTTATTGCTACCTTAGAAAAGAAAAAGTTTTAAAGTAGCAGAGTCATTTGTTTTCTGTTACTTCTGCTACTTTTAAAGTTTAGTAGTAATAGAAGTAGCAATAGAAGTAGGCAAAAATAAAAATCTGCAGCCAAAAATGTTTATTGTTTGTTGTTGTTGTAAATGTATATTTGTGTAAGATATTCGTGTTGTAAAGAAAAGTTCGGCTTTTTTATTTGTATGCACATAGTTGCCATCGTTTAACTTACACATTGTTTCAAAGCGTTGCCGTATAATTTACTTGAAATAAAAACGAATTCTAAGAAAACAGATTCACTACTTTTTCCACAAAATGTTACCCCTAAAGAGTTAAGAATACTAAATAGCCCAAACAATTAATTCTATCATTAATTAATGTTTAATTGTTACAACAGTTAAATTTACAAAAATGCATTTATAATTACGTAGAACATAAATATTTCTCATGCAAATTATATGGCAACATATTCTAAGTTTATTAACAAAATATTTATTTTTGACATAAATAAGTAAAGCCCACACTATTCAATTATCTACACTATATTAAGTTTTATTACATATTTGTTTAATTTTTAATTTTTGTTTTTTGACATTTGTTAAGACCATTGTTGTTTTTGTAGAACTGCCATCACTTTGTATGAATTCGCCTTGATCATTCTGTTAGCAACACTAACATCTGAGACGAATAAAAACGAATTATATTATCAAACACTCTCAAAACAACAACAATACACTATGGAACACATTTTTCCGGTTTAGGAATTTCGGTATTTTAAAATAAAAAATGTCAAAAATTATAATACCTTTGATTTAAGGACATTTGAATCTATATTAGTTCCAAATTTTGTTATGTTATCTTTAACCGTTAAAATTTTACATTAATTGAAATTTTATATTTTTCTTCATGGAAAATCACCATATAATAATTTTTTTAGTTTTTAATTCAAATTTTTTAATTTTACTAAAATATCAATCTTCTACGTTTTCATCAATATCTAATACTTGTATAAAAAGCCTTTATTTACTCCTCAGAAGTTCCACAAATATTATCCCCTTCGGAAAATTTGTAAATTTTTTCATATATTTCATGCAAAATGTAAATTCTGAATTCAAACACACACTGACTTAACAGAAAGTTTGGTGTAACACATTTTGCATGAAATGCATAAAAAAAGTAAACATTTTTCAAACGTACCGAAATTCCTAAACCGGGAAAAATGTGTTCCAAAAACTGAGTTTTTTTTTAGAAAAGTGCCTACTGTGGCGTTATTTACCGTGTGATAGTAAAAAAACTTTGTAAGTGTTTAAGCAATATATAGGGTTATTCAAATATGGAACATCTTCGAGAATCGGTGCTTTTCCTTTTTAGAATTTTTTACTCAAACCTAAAATTATTTTTTAAAATTTGCCAAGTTTGGATAGGAATGGGGGGTGTTGTGTCCGCTTTAGTGAGCCAAATTTTACTTTACACGCTTTAGCATTAAGTTCTCTTTCCGGATAATATAAAACTTGTGTATATTCCCGAAGAAACATTTTTTCTACAAAAGAAAATATATAGGGGCTTTTTTGGGAAAAAACGTAAAAAATACGGCCCTTTTTATATCTTCCAACTTTGGATACGTGTAACTTTTTATAGAGACAAGATAACTGTTAGCAAGTTATTCCTATTTTATTTAGAATTTTATCACCAATACAGCTGATATTTTAAAAATAAATTTCGATCGAGCAAAATTAAAAAAAAATAAATAAATAAACCTACATATCTCTTAAATTAATAGAGATAAGCTACATACATATATAAGTGTATTTTTAGTAGGTCTTCTTAAGGACTATTCATATTTTAAATTTCAGCTTATTTGAATCATAAATGGATTTTTAGCGATTTTTTTAAAAATTTTGAGACCCGAGGTGACCAACTTTGAAGGGCCACACACTGGCCCCCATTAACGCTAGGAAGCTGAAAGAATGTAAATAAATATCTCCAATAGTTCCCGAGATACCGAATTATTTCCAAATTTAAACCACTGTGCTACGGCTCTGTTTTATTTTTTGAAGGTAGCAGTAGTTTTAGAAAAAACAAGAAAACAAAAATATATAAATACCACTGCTACCGCTACTAACCATTTTCTGAAGCAGTAGTTTTAGCAATAGTTAAAAATGTTTTAGTTATCGTAGCTTTTTAAACACTGCTTAAGGAAAAAGAACAAGTTTGTTAATAAATAGAATTAACGCGATACACCCGGATCATACCGATAATGAGTTGCTCATTCTTCGTTTTTGCAGCACAATATACACATGAACATACTATTTTAACAAAAAAAAAAAAAAAAAAAAGAAAAACGTTGTTTTAAAGTCAAAAACAGTAATGACGAAAATTCTTAAGGTACAAAGTGATTTTACGTGCTATATAGAGTACCTAGACACATTCAGAATGCATTAATATGTTCACAAGAGTTATTCAGCTTTACTGTAGCTACAACTTTGTTAAATATTATTATTAAAAAATTAGAAGTCCCTGGAAGTTATTCTAAAAAAAATAAAAAATAAATTTTTCTTCCTATATTTTTTCAAAAAAAGTGCCATATAAAATTAAGCGGTATCACCAAGTCTGAATTAGCTGTTGACAAAAAACTGATAACACAATTTTTTGAGGGCCCACTGATTTTCAGAAACTTTGGGGGCCCATAAAAAAAAATTGGTCACCAAATTGACAAACTGAGTACAGGGTTTTACTACCCTTTGGTAGTAGTACTGTCTGAATACTGTGTTTTTTGCACTGTTGCACTGTGTTATTGTAAGGCAACTATGAATGTTCAAGTCATTTTCTGAAGGGACCTTGTATGGGGATTAGGAAAATTTAACAAGGATTGCCGCGTAATCAATATATCAATTACGACCAATATTTCGATATGTTACAAATGGAATGACAATATCAATCTACCCTCATCTTTTTTGATGGTGGGTATAAAAAGTTCCGTAAAGAGTCGCCCATAGATTCACTCAGTACCATGTATGCTTACTGTTTCTATTATAGAAATTTCAATATACCATTAGAAAAATTAAAAAGTTAATTTTTTTACTCTTTATGCTACCTTAATAGCTCTACTCAGAAGCATATTAGCTAACTTTTATGTGGATAAGTTAAATTATTTAAAATATTAAAAAAGTACCACAAATTTTATTTAAATACATTTTAGTATCATAGTGGGATCTCATAATAAGAATATTTCTATGTCAAAAAGTACTAAAAATAAATACATGTTTTGCTTCTTATGGGTTCGAATTTCCAAAAAGTACCCAATTCATATACTAAGTTTTTTTTGAGATGTAAAGAAAATGATTTCAAATTTATTTCTATATTTAATGGTTCCAAAGATACATATGCAATAAAAATATAGTTTTTACCCTTCCCCATAATGTTCGAATTTCAAAAATGTACCAAACAAGAGTCAACATTATTTTATGTAAATGAAGATGCGTTTTAATTTTGTTTGCATCTGCATTAGTTTATAAAATTAACCCGTTTTTTATATCGTTAGCCATTGAATTTCCAAAAAGCCCTTCATAATGAAAGAGGAACCATAGACCAAATTTAATGTGTCTCTCTTTTGGTGTTTGGGATGGCCAATGTTGAATCAGTCAGACACTCAGTAACGTAACTTTTTAACTCTTTTTTATATATTAGGGCGGGTCGATTAGTAGGGACGCAAAAAAATCGCCCAAATGTCAAAACAGAACTGACATTAGGGGCCAATCGCAAAATGTATAGCATTTTCTGATAGGAGGATTACTTTTGCGCCACCTTGTATAATTGAAATAAGGAGACCAGTCTTATACAAAATTTGATCTTTAAACGTCGACAAATTTTTGAGCAGCTTTAAATTTGGTATGAACACAAATAATACACAGGTTACATAAATTTGGAAGGGGTGAGATACGATGCCATGTCGAAAATTTTTGTTCCTTCTTATACCGTAGTGAACGTGAATTTCAATTATTCCGAATTTCATGTTTATACCCCGGTTTGCGACGAATTTGTTTCAGTTTGCGTTGCATGGCTTCGAAGTTGCGTCATTAGTGCTTCGATTTGCATCGTTTTTGTTTCAGTTTGCGTCGCATGGCTTCGAAGTTGCGTCGTTAGTACTTCGATTTCCGTCGTTAATATGAAAATGTTTGTATTGAAAAATCTAATTTTTCAACAAGAATTATGAATCTGGGAACCTATTAAATGAAAATCAATACAAATGTATGGAAAATTTTAATTTTCCTATAAATATCACAACAATAATTTTTTTTAAAATTCATAAAAAAATTCAGAAAAATATATTTTCTTAGAATTCTTAAATTCATATACAGTGCACTCGCGGTAACGTGAACACCGTCTAACGTGAACACCGCCTAACGTGAACAAGCTTTTGTTTACATTGACTACTCTGTAACGTGAACAAACTCAGACAGCTCTATAACCTGAACAGTTTTTTTCACTGCATTTCTTTTCTAAGCATGTAGACAACACTGAAATACATACATTAAATTCGATTTTGAAATTTTAGGGAATCTTCTTATATTAAAAATGTGTTTGTATCCTCTAAATTCATATTTTTGTATGGTAACGAATGAGTAATTTTATTTCAATGATCTCGTTTTGTTTTGTAATGCATTTTAATAAAAAATTTTTGTTTTATATTTAGTAATGAAAATAATAATAAAAGAATTTCACGTTCAAGCGTATAGAACACATGTTTATATTATAAAATTTTATATTTTTTCCATGAAATTCAGCAATCGCTAACGTGAACAATTTCACTAACATGAACTCCCTTGGTTTTAATTAGTTCACGTTACCGCGAGTGCACTGTATAACTTTTTTATGCCACAGTATCTATTATGGTTAAATTCTGTATTTAATAGAAAAAGGTGCAAAAATTACTCATATATCGGATTTTAAACCGAAACTATAGCATGCTTTTTTGGTTTAATCAATACAGCAAAAGCATGGTACGTATGAGTGATAACAATTAGCTTGTTATAATAAGTAACCATTGAACATTAAACTGTAGCATACTTTTCGAGGTTTGTACAGATAAATAGTTGTTGGAAACCATACGTATGAGTAATAAATAACTTTATAGGTATTTTAGTAGTCATTCGTATAGTGTCTGCTAAAAAACATACAATTCATATAAAATGAATGCATAGGTCAGGTTGCCAATTTAGCCCTTTTCAAGCTTTTTAGCCACTAAAAAATTTATTTAGCTTTTAGCCATTTTTTTGCCGTTTTTATTTTCATTTACCCATTTTTATGGCTAAATTAAAACTTATATATTTACTCTAATGATCTGAAATGTTTGCTGTTGAAAATGAGTTCAAAAAAATTGGCTGGAATATTATGACAAAAATTAACTAAAAATGTTGAACCAGTAAACAATTTAAGCACAAATTGTTAGAACCTTCTATATACTCTTCAAACTTGCTGTAGTTCTCAAATTATATCATTAAATTTTTGCTCGAGTATTTTATTATTTGAATCAGGGACTCATTCAAAATACATATTGTATTCTTGCCTTGTACACACAGTTGCTCAGAATTGTTTTTCATCGGCCAAAACTCTGTAACTAATGAAACGATTGAGATATTTCAGTATTTTTTTAATATGCACATAACTTCTTGAACTCCCATAGTTAAGGCTTCGCGTATATTAGACTCATAAATATAAGCAGGTAAAATGAAAACAACTACAAAGATTTAAATACAAATTTAAAATATAATACCATAGGTAATATACAGAAAATTAACGTTATTTGAATAAAAATTGTTAATATTAAAAAATGTTGTACGTGCGGATCTGGGCGTTTATAAAATTATATATAGGATTAAAAAGAACACTTTCGACTTTATAAAGAAGAACACTTTCGACTTTATATTCCTCTAAAATTTAAATTTAACGTAAATATGGTACTTTAAAAAATATTTTATAACACCTTACACAGGCCATATATACCGTTTTTATTTCAGTCCATCATCGATAATAGTTTAGCTATGATAATTTATATCTGATCAAATATAAAAAATTAACATATGTAGATAGTTTATATAGTTTTCTATATACAGGTTTTCAAGTTCAGTGATTTTATGTAAGTAAAAGATTATTTATATCATTTTCAATATAATTCGACGTTTCGTTGGTATTATTTCCAACTTCTTCAAGAATTGAATTTTATTTTAATCTGGCAACATTATAAATATACAAATGGAAAAATTCTGGTCAATAACAACAATAATTATAATCTACATATATAACAAATTTACTTACATATAATCTTTTTTTTCAAGTCTACATCATTTATAAAATATTTCATAGTTTTTTGTATAAGTGGACAACACAAAACTTAAAAAAATATTAAAACAAATGTATGTAAAAATAAATAAAATTTCACAGTAAATTTGTCTTATTCGATCATAGTTGTTGTTATCACTAAAATATATCAATGTTTTAGTTTGCATTTGTATTATGTTTATCCTCTTTTGTATATCTCCTATTTTCCCTTTTTTCTTTATTTTAACCTTCACTCTTTCAAAGTTTGGCTTGTGTCCGTTTTCAATGCAGTGTTGTGCAAGTGCCTTATGTTCATCTATTCCCACGCCTAAATTTCTCTTTGTTGTACCAATGTATACCTTCCCACACACCTCACTGTCTCCGCCATTACAATCAATTTGATACACAACATCACATTGTTCTCTGCACTCAATATTCGTCTTTGATTGTGTAAATAATCTGTGTATCGTCCCGTTTGGTTTGTGTGCAAATATTATTTGTTGGTCCTCTATCATCTCTCTCAATTTGTTGATCTCAGTTAGTCTTAGGATAAAGGATATACTATAATATTTGGGGTTGATAGATGTGTACTCTTTGTTATTCTCCCGTGAAGAATTATTAAATTAACTTTTTTCTAAAATTAAATTAAATATTTATGTTTACCAGCATGCCACACCCGTAATATCCAAATTTTGAATAAATAGTTGTGATATGTTTACTAACTAATGGCAAAATTTATGTTTTGACAAATGAAAATCAATTCTGTCCGACGACGTGTATAATTTTTAGAATATTTTTTTCTTCATTACTTGAGAGGTATATTAGCCATATATTCACTTAAATATTCTCCATCGATTTCGAATGTATCACAAAGAATTACATTAAAATTTGGCTTTCATATAAAAAAATTGCCTTGGAGCATATGATATACGTGTGGCCACATATTACGTTATTTTAAATGCATTCATACATTTTTGTTTGTCTATTCGGCATAGCCAAATGTAACATTATAATGGCCATTATTACAAATTGCCTTTATATTCGTTATAGAAAAAGGTAACTTTAAGTAATAGAAACTGTTAACTTTAAAGTTATCTTACAAACATAAAGGCAAGTTGTAATAATGGCCCTAAGTTGTTGTTGTGTAAAATTTATGTATGTAATTAGCCTTTTTTTCTAAGTATTTAGCCCTTTTTGTTCACCAAGAATTGGCAACACTGGCACAGGTACACACATATTTATAATGAAATTTAATAAATAATGAATTAAAATTTCGGATGAATTTTGTATATATTTTATTAACTTATATTGTTGATGTTCATATAATGTTCATTTACTACAGGATAATTTTATGAACAATTTATTTAAAATTTAAAAAACAAATAAAAATACAAAACGCGACGGACAAAACAAAAGCAACCACTTATAAGATGTTTAAAAATTTGACTATTTTTCAGCATATTTGCAATGTCAGTTAACGGGTTCACTAAAAATTCCAGAAGATAAAAATAAAGGAAGGCATAGTCTGTATAATTAAAGTTTTATACAGTTTAATGTGAAAGAACTATGGATGGCAAGGAACAAGTACTGCAGTGAATTTAAAATTAAAGTTATTGAAGACTGGAAGGCTGGCTTATCACGGCATGAATTAAGTAAAAAATATTCAATTAACAGATCAGTTATTTCCAGGCTGATTCCAACGTTTTTGCAGAATGGTCGTATTTCACCGGGAATTCTGGAGGACGCCCGCGTAATTCCACACGATATGGTGATTCTTTGATCAAAGGAGCAATACAAAAAGATCTTACAGCATCAGCTAGTCAAGTAAGAACAAGTTTAAGATTATGAGTTAGCGAAATAACAATCTGTAGAAGAGCAGTAAAAGCAGGATTATTCAGCAGATGACCAGCAAAAAACCGTTTATATCAGCTAAGAACAAGAAATCTAGACCACATTAACTGGAGTGTCCAAAAATGGAAGACAGTACTGTTCTCTGACGAATCCATATACAAATTAAAAAGTTCCAATGGAATAAGACGTGTACGCAGAGGAAAAGGAGAAATACTGAATCCTAAGTATTGCAAAGGAACAATTAAACATGGAGGGGGGCAGTATAATGTCTTGGGGATTCTTTTCTGGTCAAGAGATTGGGTCAATTCATAGAGTTAATGGGATTATGTATCGGTTCGTGTACCGTGATATATTGAAAGATGTAATGTTGCCTTATGCCAGTGAAGAGATGCCACTTATAGGGAATTTCCAACAGGATAACGATTCTAAGTACACCTCCAAAGTTTGTTAGACTTAGATACAGAACAATAAGATTCAAGTTCTTCATTGGCCTGCTCAATCTCCCGATTTCAATCCTATTGCGAACTTGTGGGAGATTGTTAATATGAAAATAAATCGTGAAAATTGCCGAAATAAGGATCAGAAATTTTCACGTTTTATTTCAAGCCGTTATTATAGCCTGGGAAGGAATATCACAAGACACCATAAAAACTTAATATATGTTATGCCTAAGAGATGTGCTTGTGTCATCCAAAACAAAGGATTTGCAACAAAATATAAATTAAACAAAAAATTATATTAAATCTTTGAAGGGGTGGTTTAGTTTTGTCCGTTTTATTTTCTAGCTTTAAATAGTTTTTGATTTAAAGTTACCTCTTATAGAAAGATTAACTTAAAAAGTATTTGTTTATCAATAGTCAATATATTAAAGATTGAAACTAATACATAATAGAAATTTAAAACTTTGTTTTTATAAAAAAACAAGTAAGAAAGTATGGTCGGTCAAGACCTACCATATAACCTACCACTAACTAAGTAAATGAGCAAAAACATTTTTCTTTCAAAATTTAAAAAATTTATATTCGTAAGTGATTTTCGGAAGTGGGCCTTATATGGGAGCTATTATCAATTATGGACGGACCACCATGAAATTTGGTCATATGATTAATGTCTATATGAAAGTTATTTATGTTGAATTTTATGAGCATACGAACATTTATAAGAGATTTATGCTCGTTATAGTGATTATCGGGAGCACTCGTTATATGGGAGCTATGACTAATTATGAACCGATCATAATAAAATTTGGTGACATGAATTCCGTATATATAGAACTTATTTGGAGAAAAACTTGTGTAGATACCTATATAAATTAAATATTTATGACCGATAAAGTCCAATTTCGGGTGGATGTTTGTATGGGGGCTATGTGAAATACTGATTCGATTTCAGCCAGTTTCAATACGCTTAGTCCTTGGACTAAAAAAATGATATGTATTAAATTTTATTCAAATATCTCCAAAATTGCGACATATACTTTGCGCACAAGATTTACATGGACAGCCAGCCAACCAGCCAGCCAGCCAACCAGACGGACGGACGGACGGACATCGTTTAATCGACTCAGAAAGTGATTCTAAGTCGATCGGTATACTTTAAGGTGGGTGTTAGACTATCATCTGCACAAATCTAATATACCCTCTCCACTATGGTGGTGTAGGGTATAAAAATTCACTGAGGGGGTGCTATAGTTATGGCTGATACTTTATATGTATAGAGAGATAGATGAACACTATACGTCATGCTGCATTAATAAGGTTGAGTATTTATAAAAATTAGCAAATAGAGTTTATTGAATTTGGTAGAGCATAAGCCAATTAGCAGATTGGTTTTACTACTTGTAATTTGTGACGAAATGTTCTCCTCTTTTTCCTATTTATATTTTTTGTGTTTGAATGGAACAGCTCTCCAATTTAATTTAATACCATTGACAGTTTTCTGCTGTATTTTTTTTCTTCTAAATATTTGTTGCAATTGATTCTAGTTGTGGTAGTAGAGTGCTTTTGATATCGATAAATTACTTTGAAATTTGAAAAATATACGAATTAAAGGGAAATAAAAATAAATTTTTTTCAAGATTATTCAGGGTTTTGCTAAATATATTAAAATTTATATAATTTAAAAGAGTATTTAGTAGGGTCATACATTTTCTGTGAAGTAGGTCGGCACTAGGAAGCTTTTATCGTTAGAATGTGTACGAGATGCATGGCTTCTGTACGCAGAAAAAAACATGTTTACTGTAACCATTTCAACATTTTTAACAATATTATACTCGCAGTAACTATTTATATGATTGTGGTATCATAATATGTTGTTCTCAGATTTTGATATCCATAAGCCGAGAGCAACATAATATGGTAATTCCTTCATCATATAAATGGTTGTCACAAACATATACTTGTTTACTGTAACCATACATATGGTAGATACAATCATGTGAATCGTAAATTAACCATATTATGGTTACTACAATCATATAAATAGTTACTGTGACTATAATATTGTTAAAAAACTTATAAAAATTTTGAAATAGTTACAGTAAACATACACAACTATATTTCTTTTCTGCGTGTGGGTTTGTGTGGATTTCTTAATATTATTTTTGATGGACTTTTTAAACTCTTTGTTAATTAATGGAAACTCTAATTCATTATGGATGCTTCCGTTATGGTCCTATGAATTTTTGTTTAAGTTCTTAGTATACAATTAATACTGTTATTGCTGTTCCTTCACCATAATTGGATTTAATATGTTAAATTTAATTTCAAAGCTGTTTTATTTTCTAGGCTGGCCTGATGTCAAGTTACAACATATATATCTCATAACATCAGTATGACGAAGAATAACATGATTGGGTGTATATTTCATTTAATGCAATATAATAAAAGAGATTAAATAAAAAAATTTTTTTATAACTAATTTTCCTTGGAAAAAAAAAATGGTATATTGATTATAAAATAATACTCAAAGATATTCATTATCTATGGATCTGACTTAAGCAAAGTCACAGTTAAACCACTACACAGCCACATATTTAAATGAAAATAATTTAGATATAAAATTGTTTAAAATACATTCACATGCATAAACAAATTTATAGCAAAACATTACCTTAAAATATCTAATTAAAGATACACAAACACATCCATAAGTTACACAATATCAATAAACCACATGTATCGATACAAAACCCATATGCAAACACATATAATAACATACATTCAAATACAATATACATTAGGGTGGCCCAAAAAAAGTTGTAGATGCTCCCATCTTGTTCTGGTATCAATATTTGGTAAGCTAGATCAAAGGTAATTTTTAAAGTTTCTTTCTCGAAAAGAAACCATATGCAATGTTAGTATTATGTGAAATGCCTTTAAAAGGCGAATTTAATGTTATGTCAAAATTGTTCATATAAGTCTAAAAATATTTTAACTTTTGTAATGTTTTACAAAACTTTTTTATTTTTTTTTTAATTTTTTCATAGAATAGTTTAAATTAACACATTGGAAACCTCATATAACACAGCAGAACATACATTTTGGTGCTAAAAGTTTGAACTTCCGTATACTTGCTTTTTTCAAGTCACCCAATTTTTGAGTTTTTCTTCTAAATGAATCTGGTGTATGTAAACCTATGTTTCTTTTGATATCGCGAATTTTTTTGAAGCTTTTATTCTTTGTCATTTGACAAGGTGGCGCAAAGGTAATCCTTCTATCAGAAAATAAATTTTGCCGATTATTGGTCAAATAAATAGTCAGCAATATTCAGCGTTCTGGAGCAGTGTAGCGTAACATTGTTTTTAACGTGTATTTCTCATGTGTTTACTATACAAATGTCAAAACAGAACTGACATTAGGGGCCAATCGCAAAATTTATAGCATTTTCTGATAGGAGAATTACTTTTGCGCCACCTTTGCGTAGAAACTACGCCATTACTAAAAATGGAATGATACACGCTTCAACAATGCATTGAAATTATTAAAATTCACTACAAAAATGGTGAAAATCTTGCAGTCACAGTTCAGAAAACTAAAGCATTTTTAGGTCGTGGGATACGGAAATTGGTGGTAAAATTCGAGCTGTTGGGACAAGTTAGTGATGTAAAGAATAAAACGCGTGCACGTCGCTCAAAAACAACTGAGAATATTGCTGCTGTAGCCCAGGTTTGTCCATTCCCCGTCGTTCTTTGGAATTGGGAATTCCACAAACGTCATTACACCGTATTTTGTATACAGACTTGGCTTGTAAAGTTTAGCTAACACAAGAACTCAAGCCGGCCGATCATCAACAACGTCGTATCTTTGCTGATTGGGTCCTTGTTATTATCTCTCGAAGAGGTGATCGCAATTGGCCCTTTGGGGCCACGTGAAAGATAAGGTCTACGCCAACAGCCTAGCGTCGATTCAAAGATAGAATTCGTGAGGCTATCGAGGACATAGGGCAGCCACTTTGCGATTTGGTTATGGAAAGTTTTATGAAAAGGATATGGTCCTGCAAGCGTGGTCGTATTCATTGTATTTCAGAAAATTTCAATTGAATTTCAGAAATTTCCAATTATATTTCAGAATTTTCTAATTATATTTCAGAACTTTCTTATTGTATATTAAAGTTTAAAAGTGCAATATTTTTGAAGGATGGAGTTTTAAAGTGGTATATTTATTAAACTAATTGAGATATTGACTTAAGATTTGCAATCATATCAAAATTCTGATACAAATTTTAGTTTTAGAAGCTCAATAAATATGTAATATGTAATAAAATATTTATTTAATAACAAAACACAACGGAATTTTCAATATTTTTTTAGTTTTTTATTCTGAATAACAAAGTGTATAGAAAATTGTCGAAAGGTCAAAGAGAATCCAGCAATTCCTAAAAATTGGAGCGAAAATCCCAAAAATTGTATTTTTTACAATTTTACCCATAGGATCCACACTATCTTCGGAGCTGGGAAAATACTTTGGAAATGAATAGGGATCATATCAAGGTTTTTAAAACTGCTTTCTGTTTTCTGATCCCAGCTATGGGATTTTTGAACGTGTGGCCCAAATTTGAAATTTTGATAAGAAATAGGTCAAATTCCAAAGGGACGTAGGGACAACATTTTCAAAAACTATGACATCTTTTTAATACCAAAATGTTGTCCGTAAAGATATCTTACAGAGTATCATAAAATTGTTATATGGCCTTAAAGAAAGTTTTTCTTAAATAAAAAAAGAGTTAAGTCATCTTTTCGCCCAAAACACAGCACAAATTTACTATTTTTTAAATTGAAAATCGTTTATTTTTGGATCTGTAGTTGATATTGCTCTGATATCTTTTGCATAATATTATAAATTTAGTTGTCTAACTAACGAATGAAATTCTAGTTCATTCGGTTCAAAAGTACGTCCTACATTTTAAGAAAAGCGTACCAAGGTATTGCAAAATTCTAAAATTTGAATTTTGAAATGCCTATAACACGGAAATTATAAGAGATAAACGGCAAAATATAAAAATCTTTGAAATCGGATGAGAAAAAAAAAACGGCACATGTTTAAAAATTTTAGATGTCGAAGGTATCCTAATTTGAGCTCCCATAGCGCCGCGACTGGAGCATGTGTAGGGTCAATTTTAATAACTTAGACTCGAATACTCCTTGGCTACGCCCACGTCAAATTTTATCCTGATCGAACCAGCTGTTTAGAAATCCCAGATTTATTTCCAAAAAATTTTGATTCGGCCCCACTGTGCAGTGGGTAATAAAGAAGATTATGGTGATAATAATTGCTATAGAGGCTACATGCTTGTATAATGAAGACTTAATTCATAAATTGTATTTTTCTTTACATAATTGGTCAATTCACAAGGTCTCTTATCATGTCGTATTGTCATAATATCCTAATATTTCAGAATAGTTTTTATTGCTTTTCAAGCAAAAAATGTCCTAAAATAATACTACTTTCTATGCTATGTTTATTGTGATATCGTAACCAGCCAGCAGAGACCAACGCCGAATGCATAAGAGTCGGTTAAGCCGAGCCGCCGAGTCGTGATATATTAGATCATTATGACAATATGACTAAAAAGAGACCTTGTGAATTGACCATATATTATTCAAAATATTAAAATTTTGTCAAGCTTTTAAGTATTGTTTTTGATATTGCAATATTTGCAGTCAATTTAATTATAACATAAGTACTTTTTTGCCTTTGTTTATTTAATAATATCTCATTAGTATGCATTAATTTTCAATTTGAATTATTGAATTATGGTTTTAGTTTCAAATTTACAGCTAAATTTTTGAAATTAAACTATTGTTGCCGAAAAATAAAAAAGCGCATAATATGCTAAACAAAACTTTCATTGGAATTTTTTTTTTCCGAAATTATAGATTGCGATTTTTTTTAGTATTTATTAATAAAAAAATTAAATATTTTAAAATTTCGGCCTCTCCATTTAAGCACCATTTTGGCGGCACCACAAATATGTTGAGAAATGGTAACATCAAAAACACCTTTTATTTCCTCCATAGAAACGGGGCCACCGTAATAAATACGCATATGTTTACTTCTAGTACGTGATTATCGATACAAATACAAAAGTAAGTCGTTATTAAACATTAATGAATCCTAGTGCAATTGCCAGGGAAGTAAAAGTGTGTATATTATATATTGCTTAAGTACGAGAATGTATTACAATATTATCTAGATGGAATCTAAAATTGCTAAAGTATGTTTTAAGTCAAATGTGTATAATATAAGACATTTTGAATAAATTGCTATAATAATGCAATTTACCAAATAAATATACTATACTTCTACAGGAAAGTAAACAGGATAAAATAAAAATAAATTTAGAAATTTTAGCAAAACCAAACACGCACTCTTATACAAGAAATGAAGAGAGTTACAGTATTACACGTATAAACATACATTTATTTAAAGTAAATCTAATAATCTTTACGCAAAAGCATCAATGTGTGGTAAAGTGCTGATAAAACATGCAGGCCCATCCATTTTACAAATAACTGCCAACAAAAACAACAGCAACAGCCACAGCCACAGCAACAAAAACATCAACAATAGCAAGAGCAGACCTAAATCCAATTCATATAAAACATACATATTTGTTATGCCCATATTTACTAACAAATAATCACCAACACTCCTACATACACTTACACACACTCCCACAGAAAGACAGACACCGTTACACACCGATTTGGTAAGCTCACTCACTCTTAAATACAGTCACATCTACATCACTACTCGTACTAGCACATTGGTCATATACATATTTGTTTTAAAGGTTTAAGTTTACTTAACGAGATGTGTGGATACGTGGGTGAATTGATAATAATGTTAATACATACATTTGGAATAGAAAATATTAGAGGAATATTATTATCGGCTGTTCCAAAGGCTTTTTAATACTCTAATCAAAACGAAGATCTTGTTGGAGTGACTTTAAAGTACGGGTTGTTTGATTGATTTCGCATAATTCTTATTATCCTCATAAAGAAATGTTATCATACTCACCATCAAAAAACGATGGACGGTATATTGATTTTGTCGTTTCGTTTGCAACACATCGAAATATTTATCGCAGACACACAATAGTGGGTCCTTACGAAATTCTTAGATGATCTTGCTGTGTGCGTCTCTTAAAAACACGATTAGGTCCAAACAAAAGAAGCTAGCTGGCTTCCACAGAAATTCTCTGTTGATAAGGTTTGTTTGGTATTGAAAATGGGAAATATCGGTCCATGATTTCACCTAGCCCCCATACAAATGCCCTCCCGGAATACTGCTTGAGCAGTCTTAAGTATGTTGATTATTCCGCAATCCTGATAGATTATTTCTAAGGACTCTGAAACATTACTGTAAAGTATGGCGAAAGTCCCTAGTCCTAGTCATAGCAAAAATAACTGATATTTAAAAAAAAAAATTCGAAAAAGATCGAGCAGAATTAAAAAAAAAATAAATAAACCTAAACATCTCTAGAATTAAAAGAGATAACTTATATATGTGTGCAAGTGTTTTGTAGATCTTCTTAAGGACTATTTATATTTTAAATTTCAGCTCAGTCGGATCATACTTGGATTTTTGGCGAATTTTTTTAAAAAATGTGAGACCCGAACTAAGAGCTTTATTTACAACTTTTATATCTTTGGTGACCTCTACTGAAATTTTCCGCCAAAAATTGACGTAGAATATTTTAATCCTAAAATTTCCTTTTTAAAAGGACTTTTTTTAATTTTCTCAAAAAAGGGTCAAATTGACCCCTAAAGATAGGAGATAGAGGGTTAAGATCTTCCACAAAAATTATGACCATAAACTTCTACAATATAACTCTGACAATAAGAATTCTCTCAGACATTAACTTAAACATTTTTTTTAGTTAGTGTAATGATCCTTCGATCAAAAAATTAAAACTTTGACCCACTGTAAAAAAAATCAAACCAGCTGGATTAAACATGTCCTTTTAGAATTATAGGGTCGTTGTTCTGTTTCAATCAAAAAGTAGCAATTTGTTGGACAGTGTTATTAGGTCATATGTATTTTGGAATTTTTTCAGCATATTCAAGGCACATATTTTCCAACATTAAATTAATGAAAACCCACCGCTAGTTATTAACCATACGTGAGTATTTTTTTTGCATTGAAATCTCACTCTTCTTGCCTCTTATGTTATTATTTGATGACGTAGATCCTACAGACACCGTTTGGCAGGTTGTGGAATTTCCCTTCTATGTCTTAGAAAGACAGCCATCTTACAAAGTAAATGTCAGTGATCTCTCTATTTCTAATCAATAGAGCATTGAGCGATCATGATATGTAGTATTTTACTTTAAAACTTGTTGATAACTTATCAATTCTTGCAATGCTTGAAGGTGGCCATCTAATACTACCAATAAATGGTGATATTTTTAACCTATAAGTATAAACATGAGCAAGTTAAACAAGTGACACAATATCTAGATAACCAGTTAAAGTTTAATATGTATGAAAATTTAAGGAAAGGGAGACACAACTTGGAAAAAATGCTTGTAAATTGTGAAAGTAGAAAAAAAAAACAAAAACAGTTACTCAACAATAAAACACTTGTACACACACACACGCATATGTATATTAGCCAAAGTAAAGCTATTGCAAGCATATGTACTTTAAAATATTCTCATTGTGTTGTAGATAAGCGTGTGCAACATTATTTGACCCACTTAACAAATTAAGTGTAAAAACCTCTTAAATAGACACAAACATACACATACACACACACATGCATACGAACACTAACATTGACAAACATAAAGTGTGGTAAATAAAAGGGGGAGCTGGGTCTACTAGTGCTGGCTAGAGGAAATTTGAAGATAAAGTATGGAACTATATTAAATGCATTCAACTGAGATGAACAACCCACTTGAATAAAGAAAAAAAAAAAAAAAAACGAAAAACGGGACAAGGAAATTGGTCTACTTTTCTTTGGTTTTTGTTCGAGTGGTAATTCTGTGGTAGATAAAGTGTATTGATGATTGTGAAGAATATATAGGGGACATTTTAAGGAAATTATATTTCAAAAGAGTTTAAAGATGTTAAGCGGACACATTTATATGCTTACCTTTATGTGCAAGTGTTGTATATAATATGGACTTTAGGAATTTCATATTAACACAATATGGGTGAAAAGGCAAGACTTTCAAATTTTTATTAAACATTTTTGTATAACATACTTAGTAATTTTTTATTTTAATTTTTGGTTTTTTTTCCCCACAAATTCACACAATTAAATATATTTAAAATAAATTAGTTTCTGAAATTTCTTGTTTTAAATTTGTATTTATAAGTTTAAGCTCTTTAACTTTCACCATTCTACATTCAACTATAAAATATATAAAGAGCTAAATAACATTTTTAAACATATGCTTATTTAACTTCACAAGAAAGATGACGCCATTTTTCCATCCATTAATTGTATGGACTCTTTTGATGGTGGCACTATTTTCAACTTTTGTTATCTTTGTTTCTTAAACAAAACTAGTTGTTAAGTTTTTGAGATTTTCATGTTGTCTTTTAGTGTTGGCACCATCAAAGCACACATATGAACATGGGATAACGAGAACTTACAGTATCGAGCATAAAAAATGCAACGCTATGCTATGTGTTATTTAACCGTACTGATTGTGCTTATAACTAGGTCTAAGATTTTAATGCATTAGTAAAATTAAAATATGCAATATAAATCAAAAAATATGCAGAAATATGCACTTAAAATGGGAAATATTCTCAAAAATATGCATTAATAGAGAATAATGCACTGAAACTAAAAAAAAATTCCTGTTTTTTGTTATTACGAGGGTGGGTATAATATATATATAACAGATTCGTAATAGCAATCGAATTTGTTGCCAAGCGAATGATTCGGTTGCACACATCGAATTTTTCGGTTTTACCAACAGAATATCAGTGGATAAAGATGAAATGCGATTGAAGCAACCAAGCTTTTGTTACCACTTATAAAATTTTGTAGCCACAACTGTAAAATTCGATCACAAAGGCAGAATCATTCGATTGGCAACAAATTCAGTTGCTACTACGATTCAGTTTTGTATGTGTGAATAAAATTTTATTTTTTTTTTTATTTTTCAACATAGTCTCCTTTGAGCTCTATGCACTTTGTCCAACGTTTCTCAAATTTTGTTATCCCTTCCAAAAAAAAAAAAAAAAAGATTTGTCGAGATCATCAATAGGTATTTTTGTGATATAATAACATCGTTCGAGTCGAATATGTTTTCTTCAGGCTTTGAAACAAGAAATAGTAATTCTGGGCAAATTCCGGAGAATATGAGGGAAGAGGGAGCATTTCGTAGCCTAATTAATAGATTTTTGCCATGGAAACTGCTGAGCCATATGAGATGCCTCTCTCGCGCTTTTAATCTCCGATTGGTCATTACCATATCGTGATTTTTTTCAATTGTTTTGGTAATAGAGACCTCAACTGCTCGTCCGGAACATTGCTATTCCTAATATATGTTGCGTTTGTATTCATTGTTAAATTTTAAGTAAAGAGACTGGTAAATTTGTGCGGTCAAAAATTTCCAATTCTAGGCAAATTAACTTGATTTTTAAGATCTTGAAAAAAAAAAAATATTAATAAACATGGCTAAAAACTATAATATTGATGCAATACCTTCATTTACTGTTAATTCGACAAATTTTTGGACATTAAAATTACAAAGGATGTAAATTTGATAAAAAAAACGCTTTTCCAAATTTTTAATTTCAAAAATTTAGATATAATTCAGAATTTCGTTTTAATTTCAGTACCGTAATAATTTAGATGAATAGTTTTGGAATGTATTTGCTTGTAATGAAACTAAAATGTTAAACATTGAAGTAATCAAGGCTGTGTTAATTGATCCATGGAAGGTGACAGCATATATATGATGATACCCTATCGAACCCATGTGACCATTTATGACTATTACAACCTTCAAGAGCTATTTTGATGATACAAATACAATAAGGACAAACTCTTCCAACAAACCTCATAAACCATTAAAATGTGCTGCAGTGTGGTGAGAGATATTCCCTTAAATATTAAATTAAAATAGTCAGCAATTGCGATAAGGTAAAAATCAGTGTTTAAAAAACTAGACTAAATACAAGAAGCAGTAGCAACAAAAAAACACAAGTAGTCTAGTTAAAAAATTAATAAAAACTCGGAGTCAATCAATTACTAGCAATAAAAGACAAATTTAAAAGTAGCAGTGTTTTTTTGTATTGCTACCTTAAAAAACAAAGTTTTAAAGTAGCAGAGTCATTTGTTTTCTGTTATTCCTGTTACTTTTAAAATTTAGTAGTAAAAGAAGTTGCAGTTGACGTAGTAGAAGAAGTAGCAGTTAAGTAGTAGTTAAGTGTAAATGGAGTTGTAGCATTAAAATACAAATCATTGCTACTGCTATACATCGAGTTTTGATTTATATTATTTAGAAGTAGCAGTAAGGTATCAATAAGGTAGTAGTTGACGTAGTATAAGAAGTAGCAATTAAGTAGTAGTTGAAATAGCAATAAGTAGCGGTTGAGGTAGTAATAGAAGTAGTCAAAAATAAAAATCTCCAGCCAAAAATTTATATTGTTTGTTGTTGTTCTGAATGTATATTTGTGTAAGATATTCGTGTTGTAAACAAAAGTTCGGCTTTTTTGTTTGTCTTACTCACATATTGTTTCAAAGCGTTGCCGTATTATTTACTTGAAATAAAAACGAATTCTAAGAAAACAGATTTATAACTTTTTCCACAAAATGTTACCCCTAAAGAGTTAAGAAAACAAACTAGCCTAAAAACTAGTTCTATCATTTAAAAAATGTTTTATTGTTACAACAGTATAATTATGTAGAACATTTATAATTATGTAGAATATAAATATTGCCCATGCAAATTATATGGCAACGTATGAAATAACTTTTTTATGTATATGGTAACTTTGTAAACACAAAAAAAAACACGATCATTCTGTTAGCAACACGAACCTCTGAGACGAATAAAAACGAATTATTATTTCTTTTTTTACTTCTTCTATTGCTACCTCAACTGCTACTTATTACTATTTCAACTACTACTTAATTGCTACGTCTTCTACTACGTCAACTGCTACCTTATTGATACCTTACTGCTATTTAAAAATAATTAAATCAAAACTCGATGTAGAGCAGTAGCATTGATTCATATTTAAATGCTACTACTCTATTTACAATTCATGTTTTTTTACTACTGCTCTGTTTAGAGTTTTATTTTTTGAAGATAGGAGTAGTTTTAGAAAAAACAAGAAAACAAAAATAGATAAATGCTACTGCTACCGCTACCGCTACTAACCATTTTCTGAAGCAGTAGTTTTAGCAATAGTTAAAAATGTTTTAGTTATCTTAGTTTTTTAAATACTGGTAATGGTGTAAAATTTGGGACTATGTTCAATTGTCTTCCTCTGCATAACGGTCAAAAACCCGTTAATCAATTTCTCTATGGCAAAAAGCATTAATTCCGCTTTTAAATTTTTGTTTTTATACCCACCATCAAATAAGATAGGGGTATATTATGACAATCTAGTTATGTCAGTCTGTCTGTCTGTCTGTCTGTCTGTTTGTCTGTCTGTCTGTCTGTCTGTCTGTCTGTCTGTCTGTCTGTCTGTCTGTCTGTCTGTCTGTCTGTCTGTATGTCTGTCTGTCTGTCTGTCTGTCTGTCTGTCTGTCTGTCTGTCTGTCTGTCTGTCTCTTGAAAATACGATCGGGCTCTAGTCATGTCCTTGTTGATCGCTAATGCAATTAAGTGTATTTTTTTTCTTTGCTTGTAAATCTTTCATTATAAATCTTTCTTTACAAATTCTAAGTCAATTCCTTGTTCTTAGAATTTGTGTTTATGTTGAATGGCTAGCGAATGCAAAACCAGCAGTAAAGAAAAATTATTTCACATGAACGTGTGCATTTCATAAAATATCATAAAATCATAAAAATTCCCAGAATTGATTAACATTTGTAACCATTCATTGTATTTTTTCTTATTACTTCGAATTGCATCTGTCAATGAAAACATTTTGTTTTTTTGTGTCAGATATTTCTTCAGAAAAATAAAATTTGCGAAGAATTATTCTTAATTCAATTAGTAAACGAAAACAATTTAGCATTCTTTACATTATTTTTCTTTCGCGAATTTAATACATCATTTCGAGCATTCTCGGTACTCTGGATAAAACATATGAGATGTGTATTCATACTAATTCAATTATTTTATTTTCTTTACATAAAGAATCTCCGCAAAATATGTAAGAGCTCAAGATAAAAAGGAGATAAAAATTCTCAAAATGTTCTTCGATTCAACAATTCGCCAAATTAAAGAGGAATATAGTGCATTCGTTATTCTTTTGTAGATTCTATATAAGTAAATTAAATATGTATGTATGTATCAGTGAAACCTTTGTATAACGATACTTTAGTTTATCGAAATTCTGTTCACTATTAAGGGGTGAATAAAAAATTAATCACTTTTATGTTATTTATTTTATTACCCCCTGTCTATACCTGATAAATTTGTATCATGATAAAATTCAAAATGGTTGTCAAGATAAAAAATTTATCAGTTATAGTCTCCATTTATTATTGCTTCGTTATGATGAAATTGTTAGTGCTTTTCCTCAGACAACTTTGTCTTGACAAAAAACGTCATTAATTGTTATGATAAATATTTGTCAAGTATACTTAGATATGGGGTTAGATTTTAATAAAATATTATATTATGTTTATTGTGTACCCCACACGTGCTGCAAAATGTTCAGCTTTGTTTTATATCATCGATTATCCTACAGGATAAGCATTGCTAAAAGTCTTCATATTCAGCAAGGCGCATATGACTTTCAATTTAAAGTATTGCTGTTGCAAATAATCATCCGATTTGTTTAAATAGCTTAGCAATTTCTTGCTTTGATATGTCAGCGCGATCAACGGTATCAATTATAGAAATTTGTTCACGTATAGATATTTATTTATGATTTAATGCACTCATTTTGGCTAGAATTATAACCAGACTGACTACATTTGTGAGCCATTACATATGAACTTTACCTTAAAATTAAATTTTTCTTTACACTGACTTTGTTGTATAGAGGTTCTTGACTGAATACTTCGCTTTATAGCTCAGCATTTCTTTGTTATAGCTATAGAGCATTTTTGTTTGAAAAACTTTGAAATAAAGATATTTTTTCAAGGGAATTAGCAAACAATTTCTTATATTGAGTTTTCTTTTATACTTTTTTTTATGCCTTTTTTTGCTCACACAGTTTTACCAATGTTCTTATCAACAAATTTAATCATTTTCCCTACATACAGAAATTGATATCAGACTCAAAGTAGTTGACTATGACCACAAAGTGTAAAAATACAGTAGATGTTAGAAGCAAAATCAGTACAGTTGAAATGTTGCATTTTTTATGCTGTTTACTGTATGTATTATTTAGTATGTATATGAGTGAATGCATAAGTATAATACATGTAGTATAATAGTTAAAAATAACATCGTAATCGTAGTAAAGCGCCCAAGTGTCTTCAAAAATTTTCCATTTGTTTTTTGTCTTAAATTCTATTCTTTTTATTTGCTATACGACAAGCACACATTTTAAGACCCACAAAGTTTTTACTGTAGCAAAGAGAGAAATTGTCATTTGAATGTGTAGTGAAGCAGAGCAAAGTTTTTATGATGTCTAGTTTGAAATCTAATATCAGAAAAAAAAGATGAAAAATATGTCAGGCAGAACATAGAAATACGACACACTATTCTTTCAAATTCATTTCAAAAAGGCCAGTGTTAATCGGTTTTGTCTTTATGGTTTAATAAGGCTGGGATAAGTCATAAAATATGCTGAGGAAATACTTAAGAAGGAGGAGTGAGAGTTATTGGTTTTTACCACATGTGTTTGCTGGAACTTTAAATTCAGAAATATTTTTGTTTAATAGATTTAATGCTGCTAATACTTATTTAAAATAGTGTATTTGGTACAATATTATAATAATTCGATTAATACTATGGAATAAAAAAACTGTCTGTCTGTCCAATGCTCGAATTTATAACATTAGTCGGAAACATGGATGGTGATTTTATTTTAAAAGCTTATATTAAAGTCATTTGTTTTTAAATATAAATTTTTCCGTGCATATTTCTGTAGAAACTAAAGACCCAATATAACGGGTTCACTTTCATTTTAATGATAAATTCACATTTAAGAATCGTATTTTTTTTTGTGTTATATCTCTGAGAGTGGTTTATAAGGTAACATTTAAGCTTAATGGTTGAGGGAAACAGAAAAGAAAAAAATTCAAGTAATCAATTTTATAAATGGCAAAAATTCATTTAATGCAAATAAAGGCTTAAATATCAAATTAATAAATCATATAAATCATATCAAACATTTTATAAAAAAACTCATATATTTCTCAAAAATTCAAAAAAATTTCAGAATAACACCTAAATTCATTAATATGTTTATCAATATCGCCAACTTTACAAAAAATTAAAATATTTTTTTAATATCATAAATTTTTTAAAAAAATCTGCAATTTTGCAAAGTATATAATTTTTTTTTTTAAATTCATATGTTTTTTAAATCAACAATTTTTAAAAATTCGCTAATTTTACAATTTAAATTCTGTTACTTTTTCGACCCATTTCAGCACTTTCATCTTATTATATTCATCTTATTCTTCCTAAAATTTGTTAAAAATAAAAGAGAAAGAATTGTTATTAAGATCAACAACAATTGGAATTGTTTGTCTCCCACCAAAGCATTAACAAACAGCAAACATAAGTCTTGTTATAGCTGTTTTATCACAAAATACAAAACAAAATTTGGGTATTCTGAGTATGTGGAGGAGTTATTTTTGGTCTCTTAGAATTAATACATAGAAGAGAAGCAGACAAAATTTCAATGAAAAAATTTATCCCTTATCACAATACAATAACAATGAAATAGGTTTTTGAAAAACAGGTTTAGGTGGGTCAGTTACCTATCTACAGGTTTGCCGAATTATGAATTCTTTATAACTTTTATAGTTATTATTTCTTTCTTTGTTTTTTTCAGTATTCAAAAATATATAAATTTCGTTTCCGTGAAAAAGAAGGGGAAAATCCAGGAAGTAAATATCCTATTAAATGGCTATGTAATAGGGTGATTTAATAACCGGTTATAACCGGTTTGTTTGGATATGTCGGTTTCGGTTTTTTTGAAAAGCTTACATTTCGAATATCGAAGAAACCGGGGTTTTCTCCTCGAATAGTCGGTTTTTTCTAAAAGTGTGTTTTTATGAGTTTTAGTGTATTAAAAACTTTGAAAAAATATTCAAAATACAAAAAAAAAAGAAAAAAATTAAAACATATTCTCCAACTATTTTAGAAGACTTTTTATATTTAGACAAATGTCTCAAGCGATCTGGAAAGCTTGAAAACTTACTCAATGCTTTGTTAACTATATGTCCTACAAGTACACTGAGTAAAAGATCATTTTCAATGTCTAGCATTTAAACTGTATTTTTTTCCTAAGAGATTATTTTAAAAGAAGTAATAAAAATTAGAACTAAAAAGTATTTAAGCGTTTACTTTAATAACTATTACGATCACCCGGTTGTTCGGAAATTCTACCACTTTTAAAACGCTTTTTACCACTTTTATGGAAAGAATTTTGAAACAATTCTTTATATTGTGCATATCTACAGAAAATAGCCTTTTAAACCAAATATGTTTCATCAATATTGGTGGACAATTACAGTTTGAAAAACGCATTTCAGCATGTTCTGAAAACCACGCAGTTTGCTATTCGTTTCAGTATACACTAGCGGTTTGAAAACGCCAAATTTCTAGAGTTTTCGTTGGTCAGAACACCTACTTGCGTTATCTAATCGAAAACGCAAATTTTAAGCGATATGCGCTTTTCAGAACATGGGCGTATATTATTGTTTTAATAAGTACAACATTTTTTCATCTTATTTCTAGGCGTTTTAATATTTTGCCAAAAAAAAACCGGTTAACCAGTTATTATTAAAAAACCAAAACCAAAATCGGTTTATGTTAAATTTGCAATTTTTCGAAGAAACTGTAAACCGGTTTCTAAAGAATGTCGAAGAATCGATCACCCTACTATGTAAACAAGCAAAACTGCAAGTTTTGGGATCCACGCACAATCCAAATCGAAGAACATTTTCTGAAACAAAAAAAGAACTTAGTTTTTTTTACTCAAAATAAAGCTTAGGTCTATTCCTTAAGAGGTTTTTGGTCTCTTAGTGGGATGCGAGTGGGATATATATCAAAATGAATGTTTTAACACAAAAATTGTATGTCTTGAGTTACAAAACATTTATTTTGATATATATCCCACTCGCATCCCACTAAGCGACCAAAAACCTTTTGTAGGAATGGACCCAAGCTTTATTTTGATTAAAAAAACTGCGTTCTTTTTTTGTTTCAGAAAATGTATTTACCAAATTTCGAGACTTTTGCTAGTATTGGAAAAATGTTATGCGAAAAAATCGATTTGGATTGTATGGACAGTGGATGTTGGACGTAGATCCCATTATTGAGGGTGCTGTGGCTTAATTGGTTAGCGAATTTGATCCTTAAGCATGATATGGTATTTGCGGTCTGGTTTAGATTCTCAGCCACTGAAATTCAATAACATCGGTTTATAATAAATATTTATTAACTAATAACTAATATTTATCACAGCTCCCTCCTTCGGTGGTATAACATTAAAACGCCACCGAAGTAAAATAAATAATAAGAGAATATTATGCACTATTTTGACCTTAGTAACATATTTATGGCATTTTTTAACGTTTTTATTGCATACGAATGTTGCATTTTTAATTATATATGTATTTAATATTTTTTAAATTTTATATTTCTTTAATTGGTTCAATCTTGAAAAAAACTAGACAAGCTAGACACTTCGGCAGTTCTTTATAACTTTTCATTATTTATTACTTTTATTATTCATTATTTGTTACTTTTAATATTGTACTGGTTAATCTCAAATCTAAAATTGATTGCAAATATCTAAAAGTACTTTAATTCATTTCTTGCAACAATTCAATGTTTTTCTTATTTTTTAATTTGCACAATTTTATAAAAATAAAATTTGAATCATAACATAAGTAATACGTATGAGTGATTTGATTTAAAATTACAATAAGTATACGTAGTGTAGTACTGAGGTGTAAATATTATATTTAGTTTAAATTATTTTTCTTAACAGATTTGTTAGAAGTTTTTAATGTTCCCAACTAAAATGAAAGTTTATCTCAACATTTTCGTCCTGGCGTTAGTATTTAAAGTATATAAATATCATTTTTTAAGGTTTTTAAAATTTTTTGTTTCATATTTCTTGCAAAGCAAATATATGAAATTTTGTTGTCATGTGAATGGTCTTTGCAATATACTTTCAAAGCTGTATAAGAAATTTTCGTGTACCTAAGTCCAAAAATATTCGAACTTTTTTTGTAAAAATTTTAAAAAATTTATAATTTTTTTGTTTAAATTTCACATACAAATTAAAAAAAATTGTTTTTTTTTCCATTTTTCGAAATTCAATGTAGTTCGAATTTTATTTGATTTTTTTTCGAAACCTATTTTCTCCTTGATGATGTGTTCAAGACGATTATAATATGGACATCTCAGTAAGCGCAATTTCATTTCCTTTCCTTCGATATATAAAACTATATAATTTTATTACGTTAACAGCAAGCATTTTACTTTAACATTTTTATTAGGGTTTCTTTGTTTATATTTTGATTGTAGTTTATTTTATACGATAAATGGAAAATTTTGTTTTTAGATAAAGCTGCCAACACACGAGTGATTTGTGCGTGTAGTTTGTCCACACACGACGAACAAATCACAATAACCTTAAACGTAAAAAAAACATGAATTGTGAAGCGGATGATGCATTTTCCTTTTTAAAATCAATTAAAAATTGTTTGCTAGCCATCTTCGCGACACATTCTCTTTTTCCAAAAACAATTCTTTGACTTTTTTTCTTTTTGAAAAATTGAAGAATACAAACAATTTGTGTATACTTACATCTCCGCAATAGTTACAATTTGACTTTTCGTTGTACACTAAAATGAAAAAATTGTAAAATGTTCTCGCACAAGCCCACTAACAACCGAACACACAGCCCCATAAACAAGTAACAAGACGACGAACATATCACACTCATAAATCATCCGTGTGTGGACAGCTTAACAGAAATTCAATTAAAATTCAAATGTTTCGGCGAATTATATGTAAAAAATTTAAAAAGCAGAAAATTGCAAAACTTTGAATATCTTTGGACTTATACGAATATTTCTGTCATGGAAATGAAAGAGCCTTTAGTTCATAAGTGTCCTCTGCGAAAAACATTTTGATCATTTGATACATGGAAAACAAAAAAACAATCTATAAAACCTACATTTTTTACTTCCTAGGCTTTACAATAAGTATTTAAATCGCAAACCAAAACTAAATACAAATCAGCATTGTTTATGTTTGAGTTCTTGTAAGTAAATTTGAAATTTTAAGATGTATCCCTCTAAACTCGTCCTTTACCTTAGTCTATTGATATTATCTTTCTTTGTATAGCATATTGCTCCCGTTATGACCCTAAGAGTTTTAGATTGGCCCTCAGTATATGTTCATTATTGGTATTCAAATTGGTTTTACAAAAGTATTATACTAGAAAACTTTGCAATTGGCCGTTAATTAGCCAGTCCAGATTATAATATTTCGGCGTTATTTCAAGCTTCTAGATTTTAAAGTCAATGTTAAGGTAAGTAACATGATAACGCTATGATATTTTCAAGACATTAAGTGTGACCTGTATACAGTTTCATCTCATAATGGTAAACGATACTTTTTTTCATTTAGGCATTTTACGCATATTCTCTATTTTTCTAATTGCGTCTGCAGACATCTTATATAGTTCTCTAGATGTTATACTTGAGTTCACAAAAGTAGCAGTTCTTTATCGCACATTACAAATCAATGTGTATCAAGTAATTTGTTGGTCCGGAAACGCTTCCCTATAGAACGCAAGCTTTGATTTGACTCTAAACAAACTGCCGGATAGGCAAGACTTTAGTAATCAATGATTACTAGAATGCAGCAAGACATTAACATGAAAATATTTTTTTATATTTTTTTATGTTTGTGGCGTTCGTGGATACTGTGAAAGATTGGAACATAAACACTATGTAACGCCATTTTTGGACAAACAAGCAGAAAAAAAAAATCACTTAACGAGAATTTGTGACTGTAAGTTTATGTTTACTGGATACTTATAGACCACGCATCCACTTGAATAGCCATGTTGCCTATCTGTTTTAATAAATTTTCCAAAGTTCCCAAATAACTTACAGACTTGCACATTGAAAAGTAGGTTGCTATTGAAGTCGTGTATCGAAATCAAAAATGTTGAGAAAATAATTTAAATTCTAAAGGAGCAGATATTTAAACTACAACTAAGAATATTTTAGAATTTATTAACTAATCCCCATACTCATAAACAGTTTTTATACTGGTTTGTAAAACAAAATTTCCATACAAAATTTGATTTATAAATCTTTGATAAATTTAAACATTGTTTATGAATAAAGCCTTAAAACTATAGCACTAACTTGATTTTTGATTGAAATTAGATATTGATGTAACAAATAAAATTACACAAATAAATTTACATCTTGGCAAAAATTAAATTTTAAAGTAAAAAATTCTCAATAGTATCCCGGCAGTTCTAGGAGGCTGTCTCGAACTAGTGATTTTATCTATTCTTTATGGTGACAACTAAGTTATAGTTATATAACTATCTACGTGACTTTCTAACCAGGGGGTGAATTGTCCCTTTTGAATTACAATGAGACTGAGACAGCATAGCTGGCCCAAAGTAGACAACGCATTGGATTCACATAGAGTCAGATACCTAAGTAACTAGCTACCAAACTGGTAACTTGATCAGCTACATTACTAGTTATTTTAATAAGTGGAAGCTAATTGACCTCAATTAATCGGTTAAAAATACATCTCATATACACTGAAATATCCGATTGGTTGTAAACAAACATTTTTCCGACAACTCTCCAATAAATCACTTCTGGTGGGTAAAATAATAACTATTTTCTAAAGTGTAGTATAAAAATAAAGGTTCAAAGCGACTACACTTTAGGTTACTTAGAAAATATAAAGTCACAGTTGACTTCACGAGAAGTTACATGGGATGTCAGTATACTTAAGAAAAATTAAAATAAACTGTATGAAAATTATATCAAGACAATTTGTATAAAACCAGTTTGTACAAATTACTCACAAAACGCTTGAAGTGACTACAATCTACATTACAAAAAGACAATTTAGTGACATGGTATGTATAAAGTAAACAATGGAATTCTCTCTACACTACTAAGAGCACACACTTGTTAAATGGGCTAAAAAATTTGTAAATTGGAGTCAGCCAAGTGATCAGACATTAGTGACAATTACTTTCTTTAAGGGATACATTGACTACTTGCTTAACTGCTGGGATCTGGTTATATCCACACATATGTATACATATACACATATCGCACTGGTTCCTCTAAAGAGAGCCAACTCAAAATTTTTAAATTTTCACTTTTTGCAAGAAATCGATGTCAGTGGTCATCGTACATATTTTCTTTACTATTTTGCTAAAAAATATTAAAAAAAAAACATTTTGTTTCCTCTACTGAAAAATCTTAAATTTTTACTTGACTCTCTTTAGAGGAACCAGTGCGATATATGTTTGTCACATGTATACAGTAGACCAGCCCTAAAAAATTGTTTTGCTTTGGGTGGGTCTAATTTTGTACTTTAGTAGCTAAAACTAACTGTTGAAAAATTTCAGAATCGATTGAAATTTGTGTAATTGTATAAACATCCTAGCAAAAATTTTACTTGCTAAATAAGCTTAAAAATAATGAGAACTTACTTATTTTTGTTGGAGATGTCCAAAAAATAAACGATTTTAACTTGTTCTGGAATAAAATATTTTGTTAGCGATTTATGTACAAAGAACAAAATAAAAACATGCTGCCGAGAGTTGAACTCGGACCTTATGTTTAAATCTGTATTTAACTTGATGAAAATGGCTGCAAAATTATGAATTTTTTAATTTGTAGTTTAATTTAAATTGTAAGTGAAGTTTTTGCTTATATTGGTACATCTTTGATTGATTTGAAAATTTAGCTATTCGAATAAAATTTTGTAAATAAATATTGTCTTCTAGAAAAACAATAATTTTGAATAAGATATGCTTTATCTGACTATACTTTAATTACGATTTACTAATTTACACATATTTCCTACACAGAAATACCCTCAAATTTTTAAGCAATTAATTTTAGCTACTAAAAAAACAAATTAAGACCCATACAAGCTTATTTATTTTTGATGGGCATGTATAGTGTGCAGCTTGCATGTATAGTGTACCAGAGTAGAGTAGCAGATACAGTGTCGGTCAAAACACATTGAACAAAAATTGCTTCTACACTACTTATATCTATAGGTATTTTTTTAAAACAAAAAATATATGATACAAAAAGTTCCAAGCCTGAACTAACTAAAAAACACAAAATAATAAATATGTTTGTACTCAAAAAGTATAAAAATAAATAAATCAATAAATAGCATGTAAGAAACAAGCGACAAAACATATTGGTCAAAACTGGTTACGAAAAAGAAAATATAAAGAAACCGTTACAATTTTTTAATAAACATTTTAATTGGACATCATTCTTAACTTTTTGTTAAACTAAGATCAAGAAGAACTGCAATGATTATCTTTAAATATTTTTAAAAAATAATAAAAAGGCGGTCGACCTATATGCACAACAATTAAAGTAGATGCACGAATTGTGACAGAGTTCAAAAAAGGATCCATACATGTCTGCTGTTAGAGTAATAGATTCTCCCAATCAAATAATAGCAGTTTCAGCTGGGCTGAAAGGCTATAGAGCTGTGAAAAACCATTTAAATAGCAAAATAATCATAAAAACCGCCTTAAATGTCCTCGAGAACACTTGGAATACCGTTTGGTTTTCCGAAGAATCTGAATTTATTTTTGTGGATTCTGATGGAATGGGAATAGCTCGACGACCTGTCAATAACAGACTAAATTTCAAATCCGTACTGGAACAGTTAAGCATGAAGGCGGATATGTTATGGTGTAGGGATGCTTTTCTGGTAAAAGGTTATGATACACAATTTACGGTGTTATTCAAAATGACAATGACCATTAACACACATCCAAAGCGTTGTTTTGTCTTCGGATGAGGTGGTTCAGTCGAGTTCAGGGCAGACTTACTGATCCATAAATCTAGGGTCTATAATATCTTGTTTTATTGATTTAATATGCAATATAGTTTATATAAAATAAGTGTTTATATATAACGAATTACGAACAGCTACGATAATAAAACGTTTTCCAACAAGAGGTTTTATTTTGGTATTCAAAGAAAAATGGAATTTTTTGAGATAAATTATCGGATGTTTATTTCATAATAAGGTATGCCGTTAGTAATAAAAAACAACATCAGCCAAATGGCCACCACGTCCACGCTTATAGAATCATATCCTGAAATTTTCCATAACCAAATCGCAAAGTGGCTGCCCTATGTCCTCCACAGCCTCACGAATTCTATCTTTGAGGTCTTGAATCGATGCTGAGCTATTGGCGTAGATCTTATCTAAAGTAAGAAGTCGCAAGGTGTTAAATCACAAGATCTCGGTGGCCAATTGTGATCACCTCTTCGAAATATAACATTTTCATGCATTTCAAGGACCCAAAAACACGACGTTTTTGATGATCAGCCGACTTCAGTTCTTGTGTTAACTGAACTTTATAACCCTTAAGACCCAAGTCTTTATGCAAAATACGGTGTAATGACGTTTGGACAATGGACAAACCTAGGTTTTCTTCAACACTTTGGGATACAGCATCAATATTCTCAGTTGTTCTTGAGCGACGTGCTCGGGTTTTATTCTTCACATCACTAACTTGTCCCAACAGCTCGAATTTTTCCAACAATTTCTGTATTGCGGTCCGGCAAGGTGCTTTACGACGACCCAAAAATGTTTTAGTTTTGCGAACTGTGACTGCAAGATTTTCACCATTTGTAGTGAATTTTAAAAGTTTAATGCGTTGTTGAAGCGTTTATCGTTCCATTTGTAGTAATGGCGTAGTTTCTACTTGTCAAATGTCAAAGAATAAAGGCTGCAAAAGTGACAGCTATTGAAATACCGGGTGATTTACAATAACATCTCTTATTGGAAAACCTTCGGATGCAATCGGCACTGGTGATGTGTATTTCGGATTGTTCTTTAGGATGTATTGGTATGATTCACTAACTGTGCAGTTTGTCATCGGTACAGGATCGGGTGATTACTAACACTATAGTTTCTTAGAAACTTAGACTATAATTCAAATAATTGAACTTAACTAGGAGGACAGTTAAGACTAAGACCCTGTTTTCAACAGTTTGCGAACCTTTGTCTTGAACATTCGACCGAATTATCTGTGGGACGAAGCCAAAGCAAATGTGTTAACCGGTTTGTATCAGTTGACTTTGATAAATTAATATTTTTTTTCGAATGAATCTCCCCGACAGTATGTAAACTTTTTTTTGGGTATATGTAGATAAAATTACATTCAAGATACAATGGGTTTTTAGAGCAGGATGATGTTCATGACATGCATTGGCCAGCACATTCACCCGACTTTAACCCTATAGAAAATTTATGGGAAATAGTAAATAGCTGAGCTGTAAATGAATCATTATTTTTTGTTTTTAATTCGTTACGAAATAGGTAAATTTTTAATTAATTCTTTTCACAACAAAAAAGAATTGAATGAAATTTAAATCAATTCAAACTAATTAGGCAGAAATGAATTTCAATTTATTTCCAATTTAAATGAATTTGAAAATGAAATGAATTTCAATGCATTTCCAATTCAAATGAATTTGCAAAACTGAGTTGCAATTCGTTTTCAATTTAAATGAATCTTTAAAATGAATTGCAATTCGTTCCCAATTCAAATGAATGTGTTAAAGTGAATTGCAATTCATTTCCAATTCGTTTGAATTGAATTGATTTTAAATTCATTCAAATCAATTAGAGCAATGAATTGCAATTCAAATGAATTGCAATCAAGCAAATTCAAGAGTAGATCTAGATGGAATGAAAAATGGAAATTTTCAAATATAAACAAACACTGCAAAATATGTTATGTTGAGATTCATATTTGCTAGAATCCTTAAAATTCGATTGAAAAGCTTAAAAAAATAAATTTTCCACAAATTGCAAATATGTATGAGATTATTTAAACAAAAAATTATTGTTAAACACACCTTTAATAATATTTTCACACTATTTGATGAAAATTAAAAAGTATTTTTTTTTTAGCAAATAAACAAAATTTTCCCATTTTGATAGCCTGACAATTCCAGTATATCATGGGAATTTTAAATCTAAGACTTTTTTGTCTTTGGACTATACTAGGTGATATACAAAACGAGAGTAATGCTTGATGTTATGTTATGCTTGATTAGTTGAATAACAAAACGACAGTGATGCTTACTGTAGATTTACTTAAAAAATCTATTCAAATCTCAATCAATTCAAATAAGTTGGAAATGAATTGCTAATTCTTTGTTATAATTCATTTGAATTAATTTAAAAACAATTCAAATGAATTGTAATTCACTTTGACAAATTCATTTGAATTAGAAAGTAATTGAAATTCATTTGAATAGAATCAACTTTCATTCAATTAATTTATTGAATTTGCTAATTCAGTGCATGAATAATTTGCGAGTTAAATCAAAACTGAGTGATTCATTTACAGCTCTGGTAAACAGAACGGTAAATCAGGAATTGGCACATAGAGGTCCAAAGAAATTGTATCAAGATATAAAGTTGTCGTGGTCATCTATTCCAATGACAACAATAGATAATCTTTTTACTTTCTTTGTAATTGTAAAGAAAGTTATAATGCAAATTTTGTCCAATATGTTTTGACCGATACTGTATATGGTACAACATAGAAAAAATACTTTGTGTTTGATACTCTGATGATCAGTTTTTTTTTTATTTTTTTTGGATTTAACACTCAGTTAAGTAGAATTTTATTGCATGATAACATCAGTGTGAACTTAACACTCATATTGTCTTTCGACACCCTCAATATCCTACTGTTTTACAGCAACAATCTCTCCATCCCTCGATATAGTAATCGCATATGGATGGTTTTACAAATTGTTATGTATGCTTGTAAGTGTAAGTTAGTGTTTGTATGCTCTTTTCAACTTAACATTCTTTCCATACCTATCACGTTGATTTTTGCTTCTGTTATCTTTTTTCTATTTTGTTAGTTAAATTTGTAGATAAATCACAAAAACACATAAATATTAACACCATTTAGTTGTAGGACTGTTGAAATACAAACAAACAAATAACTAGCGAATGAATGGGTAGAATAAGAGGGTGAGTCTGTTCAAGAATCTATTCTCTTAAATGTTTAGTTATAATGTTGATTTGCCATTAGGGGGGAGTGGGTGCGTAAGTGTGTGTGTGTGTATCAGCTCATGCATGTATGCACGGATGGTGATATTAATTTCACACATACCATGTGACATCTGCTGATGGTAAATGTGCTGATAGTATTCGGTGTTGCAGAAGATAGTGTTCAAAATGTTGGACTGTTAATGATGTTTTGGTGTTACCATTGTTGGTGTCACTTAGCATTTTAATATCTTTTTGTTTATATAAATGACATTTGTGTGTGTTTATTTTTTGTATTCTAACTTATATTTTTTATTTTGCTCTCATGTTCAAGTATTTTTCCAAATTTAGTTTCTTTCATTATTTGTTTGCTTATTTTAGTGTACTCTACAATAAGTGAGCTGATTAAAATCATCACACATTTACTTCAATACAACGTTGTATGCTATTTTCTAATTATATAGTTATAAATTAAAGAAATATATTTCCTAACAAAGTACGCACAGAAAATAAGTTTCATTATGTTAATGTCCAAGAAATTATCATTATATTTTTTTCTAGATATTTTTGTTTTTACAGAAATTAATTACTATTATTAAGATTATTTTTTATTATTTATTTGTACTGAAAGAGGCAACAACAATTGTCTTGGCAAATTTTATATAAGATTGATGTTGAATCTATCAATTGCAATTGTATATAACAGTCAAGGAAATCCGATGCATCAAAATTCTTTATTGATACCAATCGGCACAAATTCAGGTTAACGGAGAATTTCGGAATGCATTTCAATTTCGTGAGGCGGTCGGAAAGGTTGTATGCTGTCCCCTTTATTGTTTAAAATATATTTCGAGAGAATCTTTCAGGAATCCATAAACAACATATCTAGGGTCATATATAGGAATAATATCAGATTTACCGATGATACTACAGTACCGACTGATAGTGTTACTGGACTCCAAGATTTAATTAATAGACTGGTTGCATATATATGGTTTGAAAATATATATTCGAAAGACCAAATATATGATTGTGAACAGAAAATATAACTACAGCTCTGCTAACTTGAAAATACAAAACTTTCCATCGACAGAGTTCATAACTTTCAATATCTTGGAGTAGTGATTAATAACCAATGGGACGGATCAAAAGAAATACGACAACGGCTAGAAATGGTAAGAGTAGGTATGGACCATGAAAGCGACAAATGAAAAAAATCTAGAATCCTTCGAAATGAGGACTTATCGACGGATGCTAAAAATACCATGTACCAATTTTATATCAAATAACGACGCGCTGAGAAGAATGCATCGGTGTAGAGAGCTCATAACAACTGACAATAAAAACGGAAAACAACCTACTTTGGACATATTATGAGAAATCCTAAATACAAATTGTTGCAAACCATAACGAAGTCGAAAGTATGCGGAAAGCCTTCTAAAGGAAGAAAATAAATGGCTTGGATTACAATTATTCACGAGTGGGCTGGATTCCGAGATGTAGGATATCTTCTGAGTGCGTCAAGAGATAGAGGAGTGTTTGCGATTTTCTATGTCATATCCTGTATAGATTAGAATATAATTTCTAAAAAAAACCTTAAGATATACGATTCTTTAGCTTTAATATGAGACCAGAAATGATAAAATCTTACTAACTTGGTTGGTTGGTTTACGTGGTAGTTCGCTGCGTGCGAACAATCAAGTAGGGTCGAAGGGACCCCGTTTTGACAAGACCACACCACTCGTTAGAAGTAATGTCGTTTACATCGCAATGTATATAAAATGTATACAAAAAAAAGTCGAGTTTACTTGACCCAACCTGTTACTGTGAGATATCTCAGTATGTCATTGAGTTTAGAACCGGCTACCTCACCAAAGTTAGTCAGTATATAGTTGCCCATGAATTTATGTCTCATGACACTCAGGGCTGGCATTCGCAGAGATCGTTTTCTCTTTTTCCCTATCCTTACAAAGTGACAATGGTCGTTAAAAGCGATTCCCAGGCGATTTTCATGCTTGCCTAATGTCCAGTGTCCCGTTAATACTGCCAGCAACCTTGATATAACCCTTCTATTCCGAGTTATCAGTTGCATAATACGTTTTTCGCTAAAAGATGACCACATCAACTTGGCTACCCTACATGTGTCTAAATTACGCCATCTATTCTCAGCCTTTGTAAGAAAGTGTCTGAAGATAATGCCTTTGGTGGAATTGCTACTGAGACCGCATTGGAGGTGTCTAAGGCAGATCCCATTCTGGCTAGTTCGTCTTCCTGTTCATTACTGTAGTGGTCTCTGTGCACAGGGACCCAAACCAAAGTAATGTCGGATAGACGACCTAGCCTTGACATAGAATTCGTACATTGCCTGACTAATGAAGATGAAGTTGTGTAGCCTTTTAGTGAGAGAAGTGCCGCCTGACTGTCGACAAAGATACGTATTTTGCCACGAGTATCATGAAGTGTATTGCAAGCTACCATGATTGCATAAATTTCCGACTGGAAAACACTACACTCATTCGGAAGACGATATGAGATGCCTATTCCAAGTTCGTCACAGAAAACGCCAGAACCAACACCTCAGCTCATTTTAAAACCGAAGATAATAGGCTCAGAATCCCCGCATGGCCATATGTTCTCGATCTCCAATAACCAAATGCATGAAGCCTCGCTGGCCTGCAGGCAGAGGTGACCATTATGTGAAGGTCTATTGGCACAAGGTGCAGTATAGTGTTCAGTGCCTCTGAATAACTAGTTCTTAGTGCGCCGGTTATATCAATGCAGGCTGATCTCTGGACTTTGTATAGTTGGTCTACGACATACTTCCTTCTAGTTGTAGTCCACCATACAAGCGATCCATAAGTAAGAATTGGACGTACTATAGCCGTATACATCCATTTAACTATACTAGGACTAAGTCCCTATTTTTACCAAACATCTTACGACAGGTAAGAAGAAGGCCACCGTTGCCTTCTTTACCCTGTGTTGAGTATTCAGTTTCCATGACAATTTAGAGTCCAGTATAATACCCAGATATTTTGCATTATTTGAAAGGGGGATTTCGCTGTTTTGCAACGGTGGAAGTTTGAATCTTGGTCTTTGTCGTGAAAAGTAGAAGTTCCGTTTTGATTGGATTCACCCGTGGCCCAGTTGTCGAGCAACCCTAAAGCAGTGGACTGATCACGTCCAGAAACAGTCCTGATACGAGTATCACCACATCGTCCGCATAAGCGACAACTTTTATTCCTTTTCTGTCTAGATCAATAAGAATCGAGTTAATAATGATAAGCCACAGTAGTAGAGAGATTACCCCGCCCTGAGGTGTGCCTCTTCCAACTTGCTTAGACTTAACACTATTACCAAGATTTGCTGTAGCTATTCTTGATTTCAGCATTGTTACCAACCAGTCATTGATGTATTCTTCAACGTCTAGGTTAGTAAGGGCTTGCTGAATTGCAAGAGTAGTAACATTATTGAAAGCACCCTCTATATCCAGGAAGGCTGCCATTGTGTACTTTTTAAATTCGAGAGATCTCTCTATAACTCATACGACCTCATGCAGAGCTGCCTCTGTAGAGCGACCCTTAAGGTAGGCATGCTGAGAGTCGTGTTGTACCCTCAAGTCGATGCCTTATATGAGCGTCAATGAGTCTTTCCAACGTTTTAAGCTTGAGAGAAGAAATACTAATCGGACTATAGTCTTTCGCCTTCTCATGACTTCTTTTGTCAATTTTGGGAACAAAAACGACCTTAACCCTCCTCCAGTTAACCGGAACATGGTTGAGAGAGACAGAGCGTAAATACTCTATGAAACCAGGGCATGATATGCTTTTTTGCACTTTGCAGCATCTTTGGCAATATACCATCCGGCTCAGGTGACTTGAATGGTGAGAAACTGTCAATCGCTCATGATATCCTGTCATAGGAGACGATGTTACTGTCGATATTCGATAGAGTCCTACCTTCAATCTCGGTATCCGTAGCAACATCTTTGCAGCCTGGGAAGTGGGTATCTAGTAGGATGTCAAGTGACTCTGCTGAGTATTCGGACCAGGAGTCATCCTTCTTTTTGATATAAGTTGGATTGGATTACCCCTTGGCTAGAATTGTGCTGAGTCTTGCAGAGTCCTTTGTGTTATCTATAGATTCACAGAAGCCTCTCCATTAGTTTCTTTTTGCGACTGCTATAGCTTTCTTGTAGGCTTTTAATTGATCACGATATGGTTGCCATGATTTACTATTATAGCTAATGTTGAAGACCCTACGAGTTTTCATACGTAGTTTAGCTATCTCCGAATTCCACCATGGAGGGAATCTTTTCTTAGCCTTAATGACTGGACAGGAAACTTAGAAAGCTTTAACAACAGTTTTACTTAAGTTTTCCTCTATTTTTTCAAGACCAGTGATCGAATCTTCAACAACTGGCATATTCTTAAGTTTATGTCTAAGGATCCCATTAAATTTGAGCCAATCAGTCCTTTTTGGGATCCTAAATTGTATTTTTTCTGTCAATTTCAGAAGTCTAATTTCGAAAAGAATCCAATTATGGTCAGAGAACGACCTTTTATTGGATACTCTCCAGCTATCTACTGATACTTTAGATCTATGATTTATGAGTGTAATATCTAATACTTCCTCCCATCCATTATAGTTATCCGAACTTGGAAAAATAAATGTTGGCGAGTAACCAGAATTACATATGCTCAGGTTATTGGATTTAATGAAATTAAGTAAAATCTCACCCCTTTCATATATTTCACTGCTGTCCCAGATTGAATGCCTGGCATTGGCATCACAGCCAGGATAATGTCGTCAGATACCCCAACAGAGGACAGTTGTGAAGCTTCTATTATACGGTAGATCTACCTTTGCTACTGTAAGGTCCTCTGAACTAAACTGCGTACAAAGAAAAATGATAATAGATTTTTTGGCAATGAATGCAGTTCTTAAGATTTATATTACGTATTTTTCATACAACTACTTATTAAAAAACTTGAATCTACACGCAGAAAAAAATATAGTTGTGCATGTTTACTGTAACCATTTCAAAATTTTTAACAATATTATAGTCACAGTAACTATTCATATGATTGTGGTAACAATAATATGGTTAATTTACGATTCACATGATTGTATCAACCATATATATGGTTACAGTAAACAAGTATATGTTTGTGACAACCATTTTTATGATGAATAATTTGATCATAATATGTTGTTCTCAGATTATGATATCCATAAGCCGAGAGCAACATAATATGGTAAGTCCTTCATCTTATAAATGGTTGTCACAAACAGATACTTGTTTACTGTAACCATATATATGGTTGATACCATCATGTGAATCATAAATTAACCATATTATTTTTACCACAATCATATACATAGTTACTGTGATTATAATATTGTTAAAACACTTATAAAAACGTTGAAATGGTTACAGTAAACATACACAACTATTTTTTTTTCTGCGTGTATATAAAAACCAAACTGAAAGATATTTTGGAGTACTTTACATTTTGTTTGGACATGGAAAAGATATATACCAAATATTATCGTATCAAGCTCAGTCGGTGTTGACATTTACCAAAAGCATTTTTAATTGTTAATGTCGTTTTTGTTCAGATTTTGTGTCAAATTCTTAATATACAAATTCTTGTATAAACACAAACGAAATAAAAACAGTATCGTACATCTGTGCATTTGTTCTTAAGTACTTCTACAACTCTTCAATTTATATTTGCACTTTATGTGCTCCGTCTTTGTGTACTTAAACTAATACATACTTTTTGTGTTTGTGTCTAATTGTGTCAGTGTACAATTGGGTGGCCCTTATTTTACATTTGTTGTATTTTTGATGTTCAAGGTCTACATTTTTTTTCCGCCATCTAAAAATGAAATGCTGAAAATTGGAGCAATAACGGCATGTATTTGGCTAAAAGCAGCAATACAAAAAATTTTAAAATTGAAAGAAATTTAAAAATTTCAAATAATTAAAAAAAAATTGTTCAATGCTAATAAAAGATATAAAAGGATTTTTAACGGTGGTTAACGTAAGGAAATTTGAAATTTTTTGTTTTCGAATAATTTTTTTTTATAAAAGAATCTTAACATTTCTTTTAACAAAAACCCTAAATTTCCTCGAAGTTCTCAAAAAATTTTAGACCTTGGTTGCATCGAAAATCCAAACAGTGCAAAATAAGGGCCACCGTAGTGAACATCTATGATGAGCATATGTATGTGAGTGGATTCCTTAATTTCCGTTTTCGTTTGCCAACACTTATTTAATTAAAGTGTATTAAATTTGTTAAAATGTTTCATCAGGATTATGCTTAGGTGTTTGTATCTAGTATATGTGTTTATGCTTTTGAAAGTATTTGTAAATATATAAAAGGATTTAGTTTTTATAGGAGCATAATTTAACAAAATAAATAAATAAATAAAAGTAGGTTTGATTTATGAGTATATTCAAAAGATGAGAAATAAAAAATTATTTATATTATAGTATCTGGAAAATCGGGGAAATAATTAACAAAATGATTTATATAAAACATTTAAAAATTGCAAAATTGAATAAAATAAACAAGATGCCTATTAAAAAGTTTACATATTTTCCAACACCTAAGTGTGGGCCTGGTATATCAGCACTGGTCTTGAAGCAGTGTTCTTCGACCTTAGCTCGTCCATTAGCTAACCTTTTCAGCACTTTATACCGTGCCGGCAAATTTCCTGTATGTTGGAAGGTGGCTAATATCACGCCAATTCCTAAAAAGGGAGAGGCTAACAACCCTAAAAATTATCGACCAATAGCAATTTGTTCTGCACTTTCCAAAGTTATGGAGAGTATGGTTAACTACCATCTTGTGAAATATTTAGAGTCCAACAATTTACTTAGCGACCGCCAGTATGACTCTCGTAGAGGACGCTCTACGGGAGACTTGCTAGCCTTCCTATCGAAAAAATGGTGTCGTTTCATTCACCGTTTTGGCGAAAGTAAAGTGGTGGCCAGTGTTGCCAGTTTAGCCTTTTTGAGGCTAAATTTAGCCTTTTTATTTACTCTTTAGCCTCGAAATTTTGGTTTTAGCTACGTGGCTTTTTTCTAGCCTTTTTTTAATTTGAAAATAGCCTTTTTTAAATAAAAAAAGGCTAGAAAAAACCACGAAGCTAAAACCAAAATTTCGAGGATAAGGAGAAAATAAAAAGGCTAAATTTATATTTGTGAGACATTATCATTTTAATTCATTACTGTGTTTCATTTAGCTTTTCAACATACTCAAGAATTGTGCAGTATTAAAAGAACAAATAACAATTGCCAATTGCCAATACCAAGTGTTTCAAAATGAAATATAGTATTCTATATCTGAAAGCTATAAATGTCTAGCAAATTCGCTTTCAAGACAAAATTGTTATTACATATTATATTCATCGTTATATAATGGACAGGAGCCCCACAAACTCTTGAAGGCTTGTGAAACTAGATAGCTGTCATATGAAATAGCCGCTAAACGTATTGTGAATCTGTGCTTCGAGTTGAAACCAGCAATGCTTCAAAGCCAACAATTTTAGTGATTAATATACTGATTACAATTTGGTGTATTATTTTTTTTTAAACCAGTAAGCAATGCAGCGGATCTTACAAAGCTGTTTTCGGATTTAAAATTTCTTGCCCATAGTTTGTGTTTTCAAATTGTAATACAATGCAAAGAATTTGATACATTATCGTCCCCAATTGAAAATTGTTTAATGTTTTCGCCACATTTTTCATGAAAGTTTGAAGAATGAGAGATAAAATAACGAACGGTTTAATTAGTTACGATTCTGAAAAAAATAATACGGCAAATTAAACTAATTGAGCAATTGCGAGAAAGATTTTCATATGAAAACTCTTCGCTAAGTCGATTTTTTATCCGTTAATAATATACTTAAAATAGTACTCGTAAAACCAAAAAAATATATTATGTATGTGAAAAATAGTAAATGCTTAATACTTAAATTAAAAAAAAAAACAAAATTTAAGTTTTGTCTGTATAAAAATATATATGGGGCATTTAATGTCAAGTGTACCATCTTTTGAAATCGATGTCTTCCGATAGTTAGTTCTATTAGATAGTAATTCAGACACAATTTTTCAACAAGATCGGTAGAAAACTTTCTGAGTTGGAGGAGATCAGAATTTGACATTTTGGCCAAGCAGGTGTTTTTTCTCCTCCATGTAACTTATTACCTATTGTTCTTAGCAAAATGTGTCCCAAATAGTTTACATAGCTATTTCTTCAATCTTTCGGAAAAAAACTTTTTTTGACTTTTTTTGCAAAATCTAAAACTGTTGACATTTTTTTTCAAAATGGGCCCTGTTTTAATTTTTTTTTTGCTCAAGAGAAAGCTTAGGTCCATTCCTTTAAGAGGTTTTTGATCGCTTATGTATATGTGTATATTTATTATTTATTATTAATGATACCTTTATAATTTTATTTATTTATTTTTATGAATTTTATGAACATATTTTCTAATTTTTTATTTAAAAATAAATATAAAACTAAATTAATTTAATTTATAATATTTTAGCTTTTTCTTTTTGCCTTTTTTTAAAGCAGTTTGGCTTTTTCTGGCCTTTTTTTGAAGTCAATATAGCTTCTTTTTTTGTCAGCTCCTGGCAACACTGGTGGTGGCTCTAGATATTTCCAAGGAATTCGATAGAGTGTGTCACGATGCACTTTTATCGAAACTTATTGCTTTTGGTGTCGGTAATAACTTCTCTCGATTTATATCGTGCTTTCTCGGAAATCGCACTATACGAGTTGTTATAGATGGAATCTTATCAAACGAGTTCAAGATCAATTCAGGGGTACCGCGATCTATTTCTTATCTTTATAAACGACCTTCTACGTCGAACTTCCAACCCTATCTACTCTTTTGCAGATGACAGCAACATTTACCCTTCATATGCATTCAATTATAGACCAAGCCTGTTGGAGATTGGGGCAATAAGGCAAAACATGAATGATACGCTTAACCAAGATCTTGTGACAATCTCTGAATGGGGTTGTGCGAATAGAGTCGATTTCAATGCACGCAAGACTCAATGTTGTATATTAACACACAAACGCACAACAGATCATGTTGCTCCATCTGTTTTTATGGTTGGTGTAAATATTAAGGAATCAGATGCTCTTGATGTTCTAAGCATGAGTATTGAGTGCGATGTTCGCTGGACAAAACACATTTTTCGAGTGTCGAAAGAAGCATTCAAGTGCCTTGGTTTTCTAAAACGGTGTAAGACATACTTCACTCCATCAGATCTCCTTACTATTTACACCACTTATATCCGACCAAAAATGGAATACAACTCTCATGTGTGGGCCGGTGCCTCAAAGTCTATTTTGGAGTTACTCTACCCCGTATAGGAGAGGGCGAAGGTGCTTATCGGTGACAGTAGGGTATCCAGCTCTATTGACTCACTGGAACATCGATGCAATGTGGGTTGTGTTTCACTGTTCTACCGATACTACAATGGCATGTGCTCTGCTGAAATTAGGGAACTTGTTCCCGAAACCCGTAGTTTTTTACGCAATACACGTTCTTCGTCAAGGATTCATCAATTAGTTTTCGACTGGACAGTGGATCGCACAAAACATTACGGAGAAAATTCGTTCTTTAGCCGAACTGTCCGTATGTGGAATAAGCTTCCTCCTGAAGCCTTTCTGCCACTTTCAATATAGGAAAATTCAAATCAAATGTCAACGTTTTTTCTTAGTTCCAACACAATGCTTTGCATGAGTAGGGGTAATCCCCTGAGTGCTGGTACAAGTAAAAAAAAAAAAATACAAAATTCATATATTTTGTAAATAAGCGAAACGTTTACACTGCATCCTCCCCAGTCCTTAGATAATAAATAATTTGTATATGGTGAGTTCCCAAAGCTCAATTTTTTACTGGGTAAATTCTCTAATAACTGTTAATCTATGTCAGACTTTCAAATCAATTACCTATTTTCTAAAACATATAGTAACATATGTGTGTTGTTAAGTTTTCAATAATTAATATGCCACGTAATTAACCTAAGGTAGACATGTTATATATCAATGGATATGGCATATTTTCTATTTTTCAAAAATATATATAACTTTTGACAATTAAAATATACATGAAATATTTTTTGAGAAATATGATAAAAAATGTTTTTTATTGAGTTTTTGCAACTATACAAATTTTTCAAACTGAAATTAAATTTTTATTTATAAATATTTTTTAATGAAATTTTACAGTTATATAAATGTTTCTATTGAAAATGGAAAAATAAAAACAAATTTTTGAAAAATCCCAAAAATACAATTTTTTAGTTTTTGGCTATAATATTCATACCAGCGAGGGGGTTAGCGGAATCCTTTACAAAATAATTAAAAACATATTTAGCCGTCTAAAATAGGTTACTATATTTTGATATCGACAATGCAATTTGGATGGTTAACAATTTTCAAATCTGTTTTCATTTTGAATACTTAATGTTAAGTTAGCCTTTCAAAAAGTATAAATTCTTTATACATCTTGTTAGAAATTTTTTAGATAAATTAAAAAGAAAAAAAGTACTTTTTTGCCCAAAAACTAGTTTTTAAATTCAAAAATATAACTTTGGATTTTTATACAATTCTTTTATTTGAAAAAATCGGGAAATATTTGATCCACTATTATCAAAAAACTGGAGAAAGGTGGGTAAAAATTTTTCAAATTTAATATTTAAATGCGAATATCTCCTAAGTTATAAAAGATAATTGATAGCTACGATAAGTGCTCAACGAGGAGATCCTATATATGTAATTTGTTTGAAATCGGAACACAGACGAAGAAATAGGATCGTTTTAAAAATGTATCATATCGAAGATGAAAAATTAAATATGAAAACAATTCTTCTTTGCGCATGTCAAATTTCATTCAAATCGAACTAAGGGCTAGAGAGTTACAGATTTCATTCCTACTTGTTTTTTCTATATCAATGTGCACTATTAAGTTTCTTATAGAAAGAAATCACGTGAACTAATTTCATGACGATCGGTCCATAATAACTACCATATAAGTCCCACTTCGCAAAATTCTCAGGAAAAATTGATTGAAAATTTAATAAAAAATAAGTAAGAAAGTATGGTGGGTGAAATACGACCATATAATACCCTACACTGAGTAAATAAGCAAAAACATTTTTTTAATTTCAATAATGTATTTTCGTATATTAGATCATGTGATTAATGAATTATATATGGATACCAACATTTTTAAGAGAATTATGCTCGTTAAGTGATTTTCGGAAGCGGGCCTTATATTGGACCTATGAATAATTATGTACGGATCATCATAAAATTCCGTTAAATGACTTATTCGGAGCGAAATTTGTGTAGACACCTAGAAAAATTATACATGATATGATAATAATTTAGTTATCAAACAATTTTTTTGTAGTTTCAGTTTTTAATCCCATGCTTTTCGAAAATCTTTGGTATTGTTTGGAAATATAAGAAATATTCCAATTTTATAGTTTTTTTTATATTTCCACACATATTTTAATAAACACAAAATCACATTAAAATTAAACTTTACGAACACTAAATTTCGTTTGCATCCATCGCACACCCACAAAAGTATATATATTCTGGAAGCCTTTAAAATTCAAAGACGTTCCAGCTATGTCCGTCTGTCTGTCTGCTGAAGGCACGATATGGCTTACAGAAAAAGATTTAGAGGGATAAAAATTTCCTTAAATATTTTTTGTTGATCAGAAATGTTTTGTATTAGAAATGGGTAAAATCGTTCAAGTAGAACCAGAGTAATGTACCAAATATGCGACAACCTACAAAAAACGTTGATATTTTTCAAAACTGTTTTGCAATTTTCTTTATATATATTGCAGATAATACGTTATTCATATTATACAATAACAATTTGTGTTAGTGGTAAGAATTGGATCATGATTTCTCTAAATACCCATACAAATATCTTCCGGGAATATGGCTGTATGATACATAAATGCCTGTATAGTAACATATGCGGAATGAAATTGCAACAAAACAAAAAACACTACATGTGTTTCCAACGCTATAGCAAATAATATATAAAACCTTTATAAGATAGCATATTGTATTGATTTAATGTAAGCAAAAAATGCATTATATTCATGTACTTTTGTGGCAGTTATGAAGAAATTTATATACAGGTATTGAAAATACCGATGTTTGCACTTTTCTGAGCTCTTATTTGAGTTTCATGGTCTTATTTTTATCGATTTTTATTTTAAATAATCTACAAGAACTCTTCTATTTAAAAAGGTCCAAAAACTCTCAAATTTTTTTTAATTTAAAAAAATTGGGAAATTTTTTCACTTTAGAAAGTCTGGAATTTGAAGGGTGTTGGAAAACACCATAATCATCTGGGGGTGACAGCTGGATGATGGAAGAGTTAAGAAGAAATTTATTTAAAAAAAATAATCTCAGATGTTTCTTTTTATGAAATTATTAATATTGTGTACACATTTCATAATATATTAATTAGAATTGATGGTCAAATCAAATTCCAAAAAACTCAAAATTTTAAATTTACATCTGATTGATTAAAATCCATATATATGTTTTTAGAAAAAAATTATGTTCTAATTTGCATATCTTATCAATAATATGTTTATTTACTTTCAAAAAAGTCCACTTCTCTGCCTTTCTCTGCCACTTGATGTAAAATATAATAAATTTTTCCCGATGAAAATAGATAAAATATGGAAAAAATTACAAATGTTTTTTCAAGGTATATAGTTCTTTTTTGTTAACATTTTGAAATAATTAAAAGCCAGATTTTCAAATGAGGTTTTAAAGTATTAAGGCAAAACATAACGTAATTCAAAATAAGTCCTAAAATACTAATAGCTCATGTACTTTTTCTTTGGCCAGTGTCAAGTTTTTGTTGCAATTTCATTCCGCATACGTTAGTGGTATTCATACAAAATTTTGTACTGAAAATATGCAAAATCTGATAAAAATAAATGTTTTTATACAAAATGTACAAAAGTCATCAGTCAGTATTATATTGGAGGTATGGCATAGCCGAATATAATACGTTACGATAAATGTTTAAAATTTTTTATAAAAATAGCAATATCTAATACTTTTTCTACTTTTTCGATCCTCAGAAAAAAGTAAGATATACAATCGCTTTTCTCTCAGTGCATGTTCTTCTTATTTTAGTATACTATACTGACCAGTTGACTTAAGTAGTTTGCATCATGAGAGTTATTTAACTATGAAACTGTTTTAGAAAATATAACGATGCTCAATTTCAGTTTTTGCTATTTTTTTGTTTCAACCAAGAAACGGAAGTGCGGATTTTCTTTTCTATCCCTATATAGGTTTTATTGTTGTAGTATTTTTTGCTGCTGTTTTGCAAAGCTGTTTAAGGAAGAAGAAAAAAGTGTCGACATCAAACATCTGCTGCAGCTTCTACTGGTGCTTGTGTTACTACAACATGCTGCTAGAACCATTGTGGCATACAGCCTGTGTTTTTTGCCTTTTTGCCATCGTATGATTTAAGCCACATATACATATGTATATGTGCGTGTATGTTTGCGTTGATGTATGTGTGTAGTGCATAAGTAAGTGTGCGTTTGTTTAAATATGTATATGTCTGAATGTATGTGTGGGTATGTAGTATTTTATTTATGCGTTTCTAGTTGATTTGCAATTCAATAAGCTTTTGGCCCAAGTAAACATACATAATCGGCTGCATACATTATCTTACAGCATTTATAACCAGCCTTAACTCACACTCATATGAAAATAAACACTGAAGGTTGAAAATTGTATGAAGTTTTTCACATGAACTTCTTGTTTAAATATTTCAAAAATTTAATTCTTCCGGACATCTTTACTGTGCAAAGTTGCTTTTCTATATTTTAGCGTAGTAGATTCTTATTCCCAGCCGAATATGTAGGAGAAAACCTTTACTAACGATCATTAATCGAAGATTGTGTAATTACCCTAAGAAATAACTCAAAGCGAATTTATAGAAGGTGACCTTAAAGGAACAGCTGATAATTGTTTCTATACTTGTTCAACTTTATATGAGAATTAGGTTGAGTGATTTATGTCTATATGAAACTTTTTAATGTTTTATGTCAATACCAACATTTTTAAGAGATTTCTGTTCGTTAAAATGATTTTCGGGAGCTATGACCATTGTCCATTGGCCAATTATAGACCGTTCATCATAAAATAAGGTGACATCTGTCATAATTTGAGTTTGAGTAATGTCGGCTCTCCGTATGCCCGCCATATCTAAAAAACCAAAAAAAAAAAAAAAACGAGCAAAGAGATAAGCTAGACATGTGAGCGTATTTTTTGTAGATCTTCTCAAGGAATATTTATTGAGACCTGAGTTGACAAACTTTGAGGACCCATTGCCCCTACAAACATGCTACAGAAAAATTTAAATAAGAAAAAAAAAAAAAAAAATTTTTCAGATTTCTTTTCACTTCAAAAGCGTACGAATTGCGCTTCCGGGACTGTGGAAATGCCCGTATGTCTAAAAAAATATAGAAAAATATTAAGAACACCAAAAGACCCAAATAGACAAGCAATAAATAATCGGAAAATCTGTTCTCATTTTTGTCCAACACTGTTCACATCCTTACAATTATACAGAGAGCTACATTACCAAACAGGACATACAATAACGTGCTACCACTAACATAAACGCCACAACGAGAACACACTCACTCATATTCACTCATACATATATACACATTCATGTGCAAGTTGAATGAAGCTTATAGAGTGTATTAAGGGTATAGTTTTACGAAATACATATCAAAGCAAAACCAGTCATGGTTTTATTTTTTCTCCTTCTGCATTTTTATTCTCTTTTCAATTTTTATACATTTTTTTTTTTGCTCGTATTTAATGCTGTTTGTATTATGATTAGAGATTTTAAGAGTTTATGTATATTTGGTTGGATAAAAAGTTTTTCTTTTTTACATTTCAAATTGGATTCTGTTGTATTTCCTTAGTAGCTCTACTTTATTTAATAAATTGTTAGCAAATTTACAATTTCTTTTTTCTTTATCCTCATTTCCTACATGGACGGGTGTTTGATCGCATACATTCATACGTATATGTGTGTTTGAGATCACATGTATCCCTGTAGAATTGGGTGACTGTACCGAACTAGAGATTTTAGCTATAATTTATTAATTTTAGTTACTTTAACATGTTCGTGTCCTAAGAGACTGTCTGATAGCTGGTTCAAAGTAGTAAACGTATGAGATTCACATAACCCGTTGCATACAGAGAATTGCCTTACTATCTACCTATTTGGCTACTTGACTAGCTAAATAACTACCCATTTTATCATATAGTTACCTTAGTGTGCAAAAGTGGCCTAAGGACTGAGTTCGAAAAATTCTTAACATACATATATGTAAATAAAAGTGAAACCACTAAACTTACAGTTTTCATTTTTTTTTATTCGATTGAAATTATTATTACAATTTACAAAAAAAATATATATATATATTTTTATAGTTCTAATCACTAGTGATGAAATTTTTAAACCTTTTTCGGAAACCCTTCCATTATGGTTTTTATAGTGATTTCTGTTACTTTTTTCGAACAGGTTGTTCATCTCCGTTTAAAATCTACCACACTTTTCGAAAACTTTTTTGTGCTTTTCAATTCTCTTTTAACAAGAGCCTAATATCTCTCCACTGGCCTCAGTTCCAGGCAGTTTGGAGAATTTGCCTCTCTTGGTACAAATACCACATTATTGGTCTTGTACCACTCAAGGGCTTGTTTACCATAGTGACTGATGTCAAATCAGGCCAAAAATAAGTGGACACACTAAGAAGTCTTATGAATGGAAGCATAAGCATGTAAACATTCCTTGATGTAAATTTCGGTACTTATAGAGCCCTTTGTAACAAATGGCTTTTTTGTCTGCTTTTGGTTTCTAAGCTTTTCTTCAACATTCCTTCGAGCATCAGCAACATCAAGATTTTGACCCGGAAGCTGTGAAAAATCTGCCAGAACATATGTTTCGTCATCCATTATGCAGCAGGAATATTTTTTTTATAAAATTTTACTTCAATTTCCGTGCTCTGTTTTTGGTGTCTAAATTTTTAGCAGCGTTCCTGTCAGGAACTTTTTGAGCCATGTATGTTTTTGAACCTGCATTGGCTTTAACTTTTCGTACCAAATAGTCCGAGCACTGAGCTAACCGGGCTGCTTTCCTACCGGATGTGTTGGGAGTTCTTTTGGAAATGCTTTCTATTTGTTTGGCTTAATAAACAATATGTGAACCATTCCTTCTACCTGCACCAGGTTTTCTATCAACGGAAAAGTTCTGCCGGTACGGTTGAATAGCATTGGAAACAGTTTGACGGCAAACCTTTGATTGTGTGGCCAAGTTTTTGTAGGACCAAGTTGGGTTTTGTTGAAAATATTTAATAATTTTAGTACGCACTTTTTTCTGGTCACTCATTTTAAAAAGATTAACAACAAATGAACATAATTGAGATTAAACATAATAACTGACATGCTTTACAAAGGTAACTTGATAAAAAAACAAATAATACTTGGTTTAAAAGTTTTAATGAAAAACGTGTGTTGAGAATTTTTCCATCTCAGTCCTTAGTAACTTTTTATGAAAAAATTAGATTTTAGTACAAGACGTTAGAATAAGTACAAATGCACAAGTTTCAATAACAGAGTTAAAAATATAAAAATAAAGAAAAAACTAAATAAGTATTAGAAAGAGTCCATGAAAGGGCTTATATGTCGCCAATGCACTCCTCCTAAACTCTGATAATTTATCATTTTAAATCATACAAATTTAGTACAAAAAACGATTTAGCAGATTTCAAAAACTTTTAAAACAAATAATTTTATAAAGTTTTTTATGTCTGCTGTAAAATTAGTGAAAATGGAATGTTTGCACACTAAGTTAACGAAATATGTACGTATCCCAGGCGGAAGTTAATTGATAATAAAATATTTGTGGCAAGATAATGGATCTGTCTTTAAAATCATATATAAATTTGATTAAATACAAAGATATTATCACCTTATGAAAAAAGCACTATTCTACACCAAAAATATGCATAGGTGCTCCTATAGTAATTCTGTTTTAATTTTCTTTATGCCCTAATAGGGGGTTGACACGGTATGCATTCCATGTGATTTGTGACATGTATTGGGACATTTTTCCACATGTAAACATGTACATACCGTGTGACCCCCCTATTAGGGCAATGAAATGATCCAGTATTTCTGTACTTTGATGACTCCAACAAAACAGAATTGCTACATTTCTTTCGTTCACTTTTGTATCACTGTGTAATTGTAGAAAGTAACATATCAAATATACCTATAACAATTTGAAATTGACTTCACTTTTGTCTTTAAGGGTTAATCAAATGCGGTTGACCGATCCTAGATTACTTGGAGTATGTAAAATATCTAGTCTCTAAAGTATAATACCAAATTAATTTCAAATATACTTCTAAAGGAAACTAATATATGAATTGACTCATATTGTTGTGAGTAAAGTTTAGAAAAAATATTTCTAAATTTTCTATATGGCTACAACTATATATGATATACCAAGGGACAGTAATGTGGTAATACATCCAACATTTTATAGGGTGTAAAATGGCTTATCCCTAAAGTGGAATGAAAATACATGATTTAAATTAGGTGATCTGGGTGTAGATAACACTGCAGTGGGATGTATATAGTAAGCAATTGAAAAATGTAAATTGGAATCAGTAATCAAATATTAGTGAAAATTACTGTCTATAAGGAATGCATTGACTACTTATAAAACTGCTGGGATGTGTTAGAAAAATAAACATATTTTTTCTTCCTTATCTTTAAACGTGTATGATGTTGGGTTTATGTGTATAAGTATATATTTTACTACTATTTTATTGTTAAGTTTTATTTGTTTGTAAATCAATGTGTATGTTTGTGTACGTGGCTCTTAGAACAAGGCTGCAGTACTATACTGTATATACATTAGACATGTCCTTAAAAATAACATTTGCTATAGATGGATGCAAAATTTGACGCTAATCGACTAATGGTTTTAAAAATTAATAAACAGTAGACATTTATTTCATTTCATGAACATTTTTGCTATTAAAACGTTATTTTCTTAACATTTGATATCAATTTGAACTTCTAGAAAACATTAAAATCGAGGAAAAAAAACCAAGTTATTTGAAAATTTTCCCACCCTATATATTCACAAAAAACAAATTTGTTTCATTGTTTACACACCTTTTTGTATTCAAAAATTGTGTAAACAATTATTATCTAAACAGAATTGCGTGTAAAAGTTACGTAAACCATTAGTTTTTGATTAACATGTAGTCTGATAAAATCCGCATAACTTGGTTATAAGTAATATTCATATTTTATACCTTGGTGGAAAAATAACTTTCTCTTGAAGATATGATTTATTTAAAATATGATTTTACGAAATTAAAAAAGCACAATTGTTTACCAAATTTTACAATTTTCAATCCATTTCCGGCACGGACTGTAATAACACGATAACAACTACAGAACAAAATAAGTCCTATTCTATTTTTTAAGGGGCTGGTCTAATGTACATGTGTATATGTGAGCATGTAAATATATACATAAGTATGTTTGCTCAGGGTATTATTATTGACTTTATGTCAACACCATTTAGCACTTGTAATACCAACTTCTTAATAGACGCATCGTAAAATTTGCATTTTGTGTTTGTATTTAAGCATAAAGCAGAAGAATATATATGGATGTACTTACGTTCATGCTTATTTCAATAATTTGAAAGTGTAAATGTATCAATAGAAAATAGTGTGAAATAATTTTTTAGTTTAGAACTTAACACTTATGAACTTTTATTTTCTAAAATGGATTAAAGTTAAGCATAAGAAGTTTTTCTTATTATCATCAATAATATTAATGTTAAAAAAAAAGTTTTTGAGAAGGGCTTCTCGTACAAAACATATTATCATCAATAATATTAATGTTCAAAAAAAGTTTTTGAGAAGGGCTTCTCGTACAAAACATATTTTTTATATAATGTTGGAACGCTGATCATAAGAATGACAGAAAAAAAATTAAAATCGTACGGTCAGTTTTTGGGCGTTTTTCGGTCAATGTTCATTTCAAACCGATGAGTTGCATTCAGTACAGGTTTCATGTGATGTTCCGGTCAGATTTCAACAGCTCATGATAGATAGGTCCCTTTGGTAGCACCAAGTACTGAGCATTACCTTAAAGTGGCAGATGGTGGGAATGAAATAGTGTATTTTTTGGCTATGGCATGAATTATTGGATCATTCGATGAAATCCACCAGATGTATGCATGAACTAATCCATCCAATTTCGACAAATCCATCGGGTGGCACAAAATTTACTGACCAGTGCTAAAGTTAAATTATCTCCGTGCGAGCAAGGGTAGACAGACGATTTTACCTAAGGACTGAGATCGAAAAATTCTTAACGTACATATATGTTAATAGAAATGAAACCACTAAACTTAGAGTTTTGATTTTTTTTATTTGATTGAAATTATTATTACAATTTACAAAAAAAAAAAAAAAAAAAAAATGTTTATGGTTCTAATCACTAGTGATGAAATTTTGAACCTTTTTCGGAAACCCTTCCATTATGGTTTTTGCAGTGATTTCTGTCACTTTGTTCGAACAGATTGTCCATCTCCGTTTAAAATCAACAACACTTTTGGACACCTTTTTTGTGCTCTTCAATTCTCTTTTAACAAGAGCCAAATAACTCTTCACCGGACTCAGCTCCAGGTAGTTTGGAGGAAATGCCTCTCTTGGTACAAATAACACATTATTGTTTTTTAACACTCAAGACCTTTCTTACCATAGTGACAGGGTGCAAAAAATAAGTGTACACACTAAGAAGTCTTATGAATGGAAGCATCCTTTTTGTAAACATTCCTTGATGTAAATTTCGGTATTTATAGAGTCCTTTGTAACAAATGTTCTGCTTTTTTGCCGCAACTGCATATTGATTGCCCTATCAAGAACTTTTTGGGAAATTTTGTCTGCTTTTGGGTCCTAAACTTTTCTTCAACATTCCATCGAGCATCAGCAACATCAAAATTTTGACCCGGAAGCAGCGAAAAATCTTCCAGAACATACGTTTCGTCATCCATTATGCAGCAGGAATATTTTTTTTTAATAAAATTTGACTTAAATTTCCGTGCTCTGTTTTTGGCCTCTAAATTTTTAGCAGCGTTCCTGCCACGAACTTTTTGAGCCTTGTATGCTTTTAAACCTTCATTAGCTTTAACCGGGCTACTTTCCTACCGGAGGTGTTGGGAGCTCTTTTGAAAATGCTTTCTATTTTTTTGGCTTAATAAACATCATGTGAACCATTCCTTCTACCTGAACCAGGTTTTCTATCAACGGACAAGTTCTCCCGGAACTGTTTAATAACATTGGAGAAACTTTGACGGCAGACCTTTTATTGTTTGGCCAACTTTTTGTAGGACTATGTTGGGTTTTGTTGAAAATATTTAATAATTTTAGTACGCACTCATTTTAATCAGATTAACTGACATGCTTTACAAAGGTAACTTGATCAGAAAAAAAATCAAATAATACTTGGGTTAAGAGTTTTAATAAAAAACGTGTGTTAAGAATTTTTCGATCTCAGTCCTTATTTCCTCGCATTTCGATAAGTGCCTAAGTCCCGGTCCACACTGTGAAACATTTGCTGCAAAACCATTTTTAAATTCACTTTTGAAACTTCATTCGTGTCCACACAGTGCAGTTTTTGCTTTTTAGTTTTTGACATTTCTGTACTGAACGAATATGAACGAATAAATGTGGATGACATACTCAACAAAAACTTCATGCACATGAAACATTCCTCTTTTCCCTTTCATCGACAAACTCAATTGTTTTCCAGCAAATGTTTTACAGTATGGATGGGGACTAGCCGTGTACCTTGAAAGTTCCAGCAGGGCCACCAACTTATGAAAGTGTTATAGAAGCCATGTATATTTTGATATTGAACATGTAGGTGAAGTAGACCACCGGTATGAGAAGATCCATATACATATTTAATGCAATCATATATATTATTGCTACAATCACGTAACTTTACCATATTATGGTTACTGCTATCATATATGTATTTACAGTGACTATATATTTTGTATCTGCATGAATTTCTTTTTACACATTAAGTTTAATAATATATATTTTCTAAAATTAAATGTCAAACTTAAAGCTCTGTAACATTTTTACATGTCTTTACAAAAATATACTCTATTTTGTGCTTTAGAAGTTAAAATTTCTAGAGAAACTAATGCATTTTAAAACTCTCCTACGAAACTACACACAGAAAAAAAATAAAGTTGTATATGTTTACTGTAACCATTGCAAAATGTTTACAAGTTTTTTGACACTATTATAGTCACATATATGATTGTGGTAACTATAATATGGTTAATTTAATTCACATGATTGTATCAACCATATATATGGTTACAGTAAACAAGTGTATGTTTGTGACAACTATTTGTATGATGAAGGACTTACCATATTATGTTGCTCTCGGCTTATCATAATCATAATCTGCGAACAACATATTATGATGAAATTATTCATCATAAATATTGTTGTCACAAACATATACTGTAACCACATATATGTATAGTTGATACAATCATGTAAATCGTAAATTAACCATATTATAGTTACCACAATTATATAAATAGTTACTGTGTCTATAATATTGTTAAAAAACTTGTACAAATTTTGAAATGGTTACAGGATACTATATTTTTTTTCTGCGTGTATATATTTACATTTAAAGAAAAGTTATAATACAAACTCAATGAATGATTTATGTGTCTATGTATCCTTTTTATCGAATTAATTCTTAGCCATTGTGTCGTTAAATTAAAATTTCTTGTTTTCTAGTTTTATTTTAGTTTAGTCATTTTAGAAATGCTAAGGATGTTACTTTTACATGACATTAAATTTTATTTAATTACTTTCTTTTATATGTATCTAGTCGTAGCTGTTGTTTGTTTATAGTTCCTCCTTAAATGTACTAAGACATGCAATTAATTTGATTATATTTTACAGCTCTTGGAAAGAAACTAAAATAAAAACAGAATTGTTGTAGCCTTTGCAAAGAGAAGAATTGCGAAATATTTAATTATGTTCAACTAAACTAGTGACAGAGATAGCAAAAAAAAAAAAAAAACATAAAAGAAGATAGAGAAGAGTATAACTGACAAGAGTGACTAAAATAAGTACATTCGTTGGTTGTCTGTCAGTGATAAATATATTAATGAATATTTAATTTTGTGTTTTTTTTTATTGGTAGGTTTTGCATAAAAGTTGGGCTGGGCTATATGCGAGCTTTGCTTTGTAACTGAATGGCCACAAATTGGATTTTAGTGTATTTTGTTGGGTGATTGGTGACTTTGTGACTTTGCAAAACTATTTAGATTAAAATTTCGCACCGTAATTTGTTTCGTAGGACAAGAAATTTGTATGAAATTAATTTAAACTAAATTTCTGAAAGCTTACGACATTCTCTGAAATTTTTAATAAAAATATTACTTTTAATATCATTACAAAAATAATTCTCAACAATGAACTTTAGCTGATTTTCAAAGTTTTGGTTGTGTAAAGCATATTCCATCTCTTGTTTTATATACTGTATTTTTAATTTTTGAATTGCTGATTAAAGCTTATGGCTTATGCAAAGATTTGTTTAAATATCACCACCACAAAGTCATGAAATTTTCGATGAATATCTCTAAAAAGTCAGAAGTTTTTCATTGCTATTGACATAAAATTATTGTTTTAATTCTGAATTTAATTGATTAAAATTCATAAATTTTATACATATTAAGTTGTATGCAAATTGGCTGTCTTTTATGATACTTAGTAATGAAATATTAGGTACAATATTTTATCCGAATGCAAAACCCTCTATCTTTTCAAATAATTAATTTTCAAATATTTTTTTTGAATCATTTCTTCTTGCAATTCATGTTTTCTTACTAATTTTTGCATGCTGAACATGAATTTTACATTTTTCAATTATTTATCAAAATAGCGAATGCCGATTCTGAATTGAATTACCTTTTTGGTTTTGTAAAATATAATGTCCATGGCATAAAATAAATGGTTAAAGTTGGAGTTTTCTTTGAAAAATGTCTACTTTTAAAGTGTCATCTATTATTTTACGACAATTTACACCAATCAAACTCCAATATAACTTAAAAAAGCAAAGAAAACATTTTTTCTATAACTTTTTACAATATATATTGTTCATTTTTTATTTAATGTTGTATTATTAGCCGTTATCTTAAATAAATCACGTTAAAAACTGGCAGATGGCATAAATGAAATCAAAATAATTTAATTTTATTGAAATGCAAAATCCTCTATCTTATCATTTTCATACATACACATTAAATATTTAGAGAAGAAAAAGCCTCTATCTTTCATAAAGTCCCCAATAATGCAACATTTTAAAAACCAATTTTATGTGAGATTCAGTAGTTACATTAAAAAAATATTGTAGAATACCGAATTTTAATAACTCAAGTAATACGCGAAAAAAACAGGTTTTTGGTTCTCCTGAAGAATTGTGTTTTTTAAGATAGAGGGTTTTGAATATAGGCCCTTGATATACTTTTTTCTAAATATTTTAGTCTGACAAACACATTTTTACACCCACCATAAAACACGATGGGGCCCAAACGAAAGGAACGACCTGGCTGATATGGTTTGTTTGATATTGAAAAAGTGCAGTGTTAGTCTACGATTTCACCTAGCCCCCATACAAATATCCTCCCGAAATACTGTTTGAACAGTCATAAATATAATGATTATGTGACAATCCTGATAAAGTTTTGCACAAGTTAGTTTTAAGTACTCGGAAATTATACTGCAAAGTATGACTAAAATTGATTAACGTATTTTTCCTAGTCTTCATATATGGTCCCCCTAAGAAAATCATTTGAACATTCAAAAATGTCTTATAATACTTAATATCGCGAACCTACAAAGCTATTTCAATTATTCTATTTTTTTCTTGTTCGAATAAAATAATTCTTATTCGAATTATTATTTTATTCGAATTTATTCGGTTTTAACTTGTTCGAAGGCAAAACAGTGGAAAAAATTATGTCTAAATACTCAACCAAAAGAGCAACAAGACGTTGGACTGTGGCGATGTTTTTTAATTTATTCGATACTTAAGCAGTTTACATTATGTATGATAAAAACAACACACAAAGCACAGTTAAAAAATCTGGACGTAGATTATTCTTGAACTTCTTGGGTACAAATCTTTGCATCCAAAAATAAAATCTCGAGCCGGAAACCTGATGGTAGTTTTTTAGTTGTTTATCAAGACTGCAATGGAATGTAATTTAGATAAGCGTTTGAACAATTTTTGATAACAGTATAAACTAAAGCAAAAGGGTGGTTGCTACAGAGAGTATAAAACAAAGAGAGCTACTCGCCAAGAATACATCAAATGTAAAAAGCTAATATGTGCTCAGCATTGCCTTATACAAACGAAGTGCCAAAACTACTATAAGGACTCAAGTTCGGAAAAATACGGCTTACGAAGAAAATGTGTTAAGTTGCAAAACCAATATAAATTATCATGAAATTTAATGTATCTACCACGGTATATATTTATAATCTTACTTTAAAATTGTTTATTTGTTTATTTTGTAAAAAGTGGGAAAATTTTGATAACTGAGCTGAAAGCAATTTTAAATTTGATAAAAACAGTGTAAGTTATTAACAACTGAAGATCAAAATATCTACCTCGGTAGATACTATGAAAGCGAAGGTTAAAATTAATCGAATTATTCGAATATTTAAATTTTTTTATAAAAGTAAAGAATGAAGTTTTATGTAGGTTTTTTAATATTTTTTTGTTAAAGGAAAACAAAAACGTTAAAGTTAACAATTTAAGTATTGATAAAGTTAAAAAACATTCAAAAACAAAGTCCATCATTAAATTTTCATCAGAAATATTCTGATCAGATTCCCTCCGGAATAATCTACTAAACAATTTTCTAGCAAACTCTTTAGATTCCGTTTTGTAGCTATGCTTGATCCTGTTGGCCATGATCCTGAATTCAAGTACAATATAAACATATTAAGAACTTATTTATATCGTTCACTAATTCTTTAGTAAATTAATTATTCACTTTTTTAAAATTATTTTTAACAAATTGAATTATACCCTCAAGCTCTATCAACGTTGCAGAATATTTGCAACGAATCTTTGGTCTTAGGGAATTACTCAAATCTATTCAATATTTGATATCATTGTCAGTGAACGTGCCTAATTTGAAGTGAGTCATGATTGATGCCTTTATAAATACGAAAAAAGTTCATAACCATGTTAGACAAAGATGTCCAACGATTTTTAACATCATATATAAGACGAACTCCATGTTTTTCTTGCAACAAAACGTTTTGTTGCTATGCAATATTTTGAGTTTATCATTAGATTTATGAAATATTTTGCAACACTTACCTACGTGGTTAATAACATTAGAAAAAATAGATTACATATGTAATAGATAATTCTGGGATTCCCCTTTTTTGATTTTTGTTGTAAAGAAGCTTAAATATTTGCAAATGCTTGGTTCACTTTTTTTCCAGTTTTTTTTAATAAAACAGACGTGTTTTACTTACGACATGGTAAACAAGAACTGCTCAATGCAAAAAGTGACTCCGATATTTCAGATTCGGAAGTTGATTATATTTCAGAAAACATATAAAACAAACTAATAAATACTTTTTTTTTTTTTTAAATAAATGTAAAAAATATACTATGGAGCAAATGGTCCCTTAACCTAAGATTCGTAATTTTTTATTTATCACAGTCCTGTTTTAAGTCAGATCCTTGAATTTTTGCATATAGCATTAGTTTATAAAAAGACCACATGAACTAAATAACTAATTCAGTATATATCACCGTTCAAAAATTACATAGGAAACAATTAAAAAATTGGACCAAATGGGCTTAAACGAACAGCAGAGTTAAATTTGGAATTATGAAAAATTTAAGCAATTAAATAAATTTAAATGTTTATGTACATTTATTCGTTTTATTCGATTATTTTACATAAAATTGTTCGAATTATTCGTTATTCGAAAATGGTAATTTTTAAATTATTCGAATAATTATTCGATTAATCGAACGATCATAACTCGATTGAAAGCCTTACCACCTACATACACAGTCTTACAAAAGTTTATATACGTTTGAAATTTTTCTATTTTTTTGGAATATACAGTGTTGGAAAAAATAATAGAAACGATAGCATTTTTTTCCAATTTTGTAAGTATATTAGTCAAGTTTAGCTTTGTTAAAAAAGATTTATATGCAGTTTTGTTTATCAGACATACAGCATAAGAAAAAACATAATCAATCCTCTTTTCATTAATATTTTAATACACTATATGGCTAACAATGTAAAGAGTCAATATTTTTGCTGGAAAAAATAATAGAAACGCGTAAACGGATTCAATTTTTAGGGGCACATCTTTTTATTTTTTGTTAAAAAATTGTTTTATTTTAATATTTAGAGGCTCTACCTTTGTTTTTCACAACTTCATTGCATCTGCGACACATGGAATCAACCAATTTTTTTGCAAAAATTCCTTGTCAATGGAAAACCACTCCTCCTGGTTTTTTTCACACAATTAGTCCTTATTTTTCCGACTGATGCCCTCCAGCTTCCTCTTGAGCACTCCCCAAAGGTGTTATATTGGTTTAAGGTCCGGTGGCTGGGAAGGCCATTACATAAGATGTACTTTGCTGACACCAAACAAATCCTTTGCCAATTTTGAAGAGTGGTTTGGATCACTGTCCTGCTGAAACTCCCATCTCAAGGACATCTCTTCCTCAGCAAATGGAAGGATTATGCTTTGCAATATATTTACGTAGTCCGGGGCGCATATTTTGATCTTTATCCAAAATATTGAACAGACACCAGAAGAAGAGAAACACGCCCATATCATTATTGATCCACCGTCGTATTTTACGGTCTTCTTGGTGTATTTTGGATCATATGGCTTATTGTGTTCGTGCCTAACATAATGTTTCCCATGGGATCCAAACAAATTTATCTATGTTTCGTCTGACCAAAGCTTAAGAAGACCGTCAAACACAGCCTTGGATCCATCATGATATGGGGGCGTTTCTCTTCTTCTGGTGTCTGTTCAATATTTTGGATAATGAACAAAATATGCGCCCTGGACTACGTAAATATATTGCAAAGCATAATCTTTCCATTTGTTGAGGAAGAGATGTCCTTGAGGTGGGAGTTTCAGCTGGACAGTAATCCGAACCACTCTTCAAAATTGGCAAAGGATTGGTTTGCTGTCAACCAAGTTCCTCTTATGGAATGGCCTTCACAGTCACCGGACTTTAAACCAATAGAACACCTTTGGGGAGTGCTCCAGAGTAAGCTGGAGACCTTCAATCGGAAAAATAGGGAGGAATTGTGGGTAAAAAATCAGGAAGAGTGGTTTTCCATTGTCAAGGAATTTTTCCAAAAAATTGGTCGATTCCATGTGTCGCAGATGCAATGAAGTTGTGAAAAACAAAGGTAGAGCCTCTAAATATTAAAATAAAACAATTTTTTAACAAAAAATAAAAAGATGTGCCCCTAAAAATTGAATCCGTTTACGCGTTTCTATTATTTTTTCCAGCAAAAATATTGACTCTTTACATTGTCAGCCATATAGTGTATTAAAATATTAATGAAAAGAGGATTGATTATGTTTTTTCTTATGCTGTATGTCTGATAAACAAAACTGCATATAAATTTTTTTTAACAAAGCTAAACTTGACTAATATACTTACAAAATTGGAAAAAAATGCTTTCGTTTCTATTATTTTTTCCAACACTGTATATAATTTTATTAAGAGTTGTAACTACATTTTTGTTTAATGCACTTAAAAAATATATTTCCATCATATTTTATAATATTTTGTTGGTATTTTAAATAAATAAAAATAAAACACGAGTAATTGTTATCCTTTTAATGTTACATATGTTTACATACTCTGCAAAAAAAATGTTGTACCGTTAAAATTTCCGCTACAATTTTTATGATGCTTTGTGTAAAATCAGTGGTAGATAGTTTACTTTCACTAAAAGTGATCAAACTGGCAAAATAAAATCAAAAAGTATTTTTAGTGGAAGAAAATGGGAAAAGGCAAAGAAATTTCTGAGCCAATTCGAAAACCGTCATTAAGTTGAGAAATGCTGGCAAATCTTTTAATGAAATTGGAATTTTATTAAATCTAAGTAAAAGCACAGTGCAAACAATAATAAAAAATTTCAAAGAAAATGGAAATTATGAAAGCAAAGCTCGTTCCATTCAAGAAAATCCTAAGCTAAGTGCCGTCGAACTAAACCGGAAAATGAGAACAAATCTAGAAATTATCTAGAAATTCAAACCCATTGTGAAGGTTTTTATTCTTCACAATGGGTTTTATTCTTCACATCATTAAATTGTCCCAACAGCTCGAATTTTACCACCAATTTCTTTCTGTATTGCGGTCCCACAAGGTGCTTCACGACGACCTAAAAATGCTTTAGTTTTGCGAACTGTGGCTGCAAGATTTTCACCATTTTGGTAGTGAATTTTGATAATTTCAGTGCATTGTTGAAGCGTTTATCGTTCCATTTTCAGTAATGGCATACTTTCTACTTGTCAAATGTCAAAGAATAAAAGCTTCAAAAGTAGCAGCTACCAAAATATCGGGTGATTTAAAATAACACCTCTTGTTAATGTTTCATTAGAAAAATTCAAAATTTAGAAAAAAAAAAAATAATAACTTTTTCATTTAACGATTCATCCAATATCTCTAAAAAAAATCGATGTAAAAATATATTGAGATTTCTATCAATAACTGCTTCGCAGGCTAGCCAAATAAGTTTTTAATAAAGAATGAAACAAACTCTTTTAAAAATATTGATCATAATTTGATAAAGCAGTTTTAAAAAATTTTAATTTATTTATTATTATACTTTGTTTTATTTTTATTTTATTTATTTAAATAAAATTATTCGTCCTTATAATTTGAATTAAATTTGAATTAAATTTCGTTAAAATTTGAAAAAAAAACTTCTACAAAAATCAAGTATGTTTAATATTTCAGTATTTATGCAATACTCATACGTCACATATGGTAATTTTTTTAAGGAATATGTGAACATATGTGACGTATGATTATTATGATATGTATTGAAATTATTTATTAAGTATACGTCACATATGTAAACAGTGCTAAGTAAATGGACCATTTTATGCAAAAAAAAAAAAAAAAAAAAAATGAAAATTTAAATAACAAATGTTGTTAAAATCTTAAACAAAAGTTTACATACGTTTGAAATTTTTCTATTTTTTTGGAAAATATATAATTTTATTAAGAGTTGTAACTACATTTTTGTTTGATGCACTTAAAAAATATATTTCCATCATGTTTTATAATATTTTGTTGGTATTTTAAATAAATAACAATAAAACACGAGAAATTGGTATTCTTTTAATGTTACATAAGTTTACATACTCTGCAAAAAAAAATTTTATACCGTTAAAATTTCCGCTACAATTTTTATGATGCTTTGTGTAAAATCAGTGGTAGAAATTTTACTTTCAGTAAAAGTGATCACAATGGCAAAATAAAATCAAAAAGTATTTTTAGTGGAAGAAAGTGGGAAAAGGCAAAGAAATTTCTGAGCCAATTCGAAAACCGTCATTAAGTTGAGAAATGATGGCAAATCTTTTAATAAAATTGGAATTTTATTAAATCTAAGTAAAACCACAGTCCAAGCAATAATAAAAAATTTCAAAGAAAATGGAAAATATGAAAGCAAGGCTCGTGGTGGGCTTCCCCGCAATCTCGACAAACGAACAGAACGGTCTATTATACGTTCCATTCATAAAAATCCAAAGCTAAGTGCCGTTGAACTAAACCGAAAAATGAGAACAAATCTAGAAATTACCGTTTCTGATCAGACTGTTTGCCGATGTATCAAGAGAAATGGGTACAATAGCAGAGTTGACAGAAAAAAACCATTACTTAGATCTGTGAATATCCAGAAGCGCTTAGAATATGCCCAAAAGTACGAAAATGCTCATATAAATGACCCTAAATTTTGGAAGAGGGTAATATTCACAGATGATTGTAAATTTATGGTTCTTAGAAATGATGGACGAACAAAAGTTTGGAAAAAGCCTAATGCAGAGTTATTACCTCAAAATGTTAATTGCACCGTAAAACATGGTGGCGGGTCAGTCATGGTCTGGGGATCTATAGCGGCAAATGGTGTCGGTAAGCTCAGGTTCATCGATGGTACTATGGATAAGGCCATGTATATCGATATTTTAAAGGATAGCTACCTTCCCAGCATCCAACTTCTAGATCTGGAGGACAACGATCCGAAGCATTCATGAAAGTTAGTTAAGGAATGGCTTCTATATAACGTTAAAAACAAATAGGAATATCCCCCGCAGTCCCCCGATCATAATGTTGTTGAACATTTATGGGATATGTTAAAACGAGGTCGACAAGTAACAACAGTTCCAGCACTCAAAGAAGCATTGATGGAAGAATGGAGCAAAATTACTTCAGAAATAACAACAAAATTGGCTTTGTTCATGCCAGATAGATTATCTGTTGTAATTAAAGCCAAAAGAGGCCACACAAAATATTAATTTAATTTTTTTTTAAGTTTTTTTTATCCCGTATGTAAACTTTTGTAAATTAGCTTTATGCCAAAAAATTAATTATTTTATGTTTTTTAGTAGAATTTAATGAAAATAAATTAGTTTTGTGTTTATTTTATCTCAATAAATCCGAAATGGCATAAAAAAGTAATTAAAGAATTTTTCACTTAATAAATATGAAATATATTAGGGGTATGTAAACTTTTGTAAGACTGTGTATATCTTTCTACCAACTTTTGTGAGGAGCGGTCTATAATTGACCCTACCCCCAATATAACGCATACATCTATAACAATTTTATTGCTACATATTGAAGGTGAGTATTAGGATGGCTCTTAATAAAAAAGTTTGATTTTTCTCAGTCTCACCCACCAGTTTGTTGAATTTTGGTAAAAAAATCATCCTGAAAAAATTTTAGGTGAGTCGGTTGATTGAGACGTGCGCAAGCCCGCTGAAGTTTTTACCAAAATTCAGCAGACTGGGGATGAAGGTGAAAATAATCTGCAAACAAAAAAATCCACCATATAGCTAAGGGCCACTCTACTGAGTAAACAAAAGTCGGCAAAGCCGAATATAACACTCTTACTTGTTATTATTTAATCTGTAAATTTTTGAAATTAAGACCCAAATGTATATTTTGGCTATTTATTTATTTATTTATTAATACCATTCATTATGTTTCTAAGTATTTGTAATTAATTTTTGTGTCAAGTCGCCGTAAAAAGATTAATAACACTTTTTAATCATTTTAAGGAAAATTACCTTGAAAACTTACCTTGGCACATTACAATTAATTGTACTTGGATAAATTAAGCTCTCTTGTTTTTTGTTATTACATATTTAAATATTTATGTATAAACAAGAAGTTTACAGAAAATAATTTCTAAATTTGTTTTATTTTTCTATGAAAACAAAATCTGAGTAAAGTATATAACTCAGGGCGTATGAGTATTATTTTACGAAATATTATTACACATATGTAGTATGTACTCGTAAGTAATGGGAGTTGTACAAGGAGTTTTTACTAGTAATTTATATATTTAATGTAAAAAGTGTTTAATGAAAATATGTATTATGTATTTGCTCTGAAATAGTTAACTATAAATTTCAATAATGAGTTATTGATGTGTATATTGTCGGTTTTTTATTTTGTTGCAAAAATCATAACTTTTGAACCAAATGAGATAATCAAAAAATTTAAAAGGCATATGATAGATAATTGATCAACCTAATATAAGTTATTGTAAAGGGTTATACGCCTTTAAGTGCCCACTTATGGATTAGAAATATTGAAATTAGTTGAAAAATCAATTTTTATTTTTTAAAATATTTGTTTTTTTATGTTTTTTAAAGGTTTTATGATTTAAAATTATTCCAGAAAAGATTTAATTTTTTTTATATATATTTTTTTTTTTTTAAATTTTGTTTAAATTTTTTAATATTCCAGAAAATATTTTTTAAAAAAAGTTATTTTTATAACCTGAGACGAATCTATTCCTTCGTCCGGGGATCTGGTTGGTTTAATTTGGAGTCAACGATAGTACTGTAAATACCCTGATGACTACCCCTTGGGTATCACAATGGGATCAGATTTGAATGGACCCAAGTGAGCTGCCCATGGAACCTAACCTAACCTGACCTCCACCACCATAAGTGGTGAATGATGGTATATACAAGTTTGTCATTCCGTGTGTAACATTGAGAAAAATTCTCCTAAGACCCAAAAAATTATATACATTATTGATCCCTATGAAATTTTATGTCGATTGAGCCATGTCCGTCTGTGTAAAGCACACTCATGTCCAAAATAGACAAAAAAACTTGGTAGACTTTCATAAAAAATTTTTACTGTTATCCTTAGCAATTTGGTATTAAAAATCAGCAAAAGCGGTTCAGTAGAACAAGAGTTATGAACCAAAATGTGAGACAGTCTAAACAAAAATTGATAATTTTAACATATTTTTTGTTATTTGTGTAAATATATTGCAGATAATTCCATAAAACTTTACACCCTTTAATTTTATTATAAAAGCACTAACTTTAGAGAAAATTATAAGAATCGGTCCATGAATTCTCCTAGCCCCCATACAAATTTCTTCCCGAAATATGGAACTATGGTCTATAAATGCCTACAAAATTGCAGTATTCATACAAAATTTAGCAGAAATAAGTTTCATGCTAAAATAAATCACAACACCATATAAAGTTTATTTCCGAAAATCACTTAAACAGGCATAAGTATTTTATAAGTATCGCTATGAAGTTGAAATTCTTCATAAATAACCCCCATGTATACTAAAATCGCTGTAGCGAATTCTACGAAGATCGTCCCATAAATTGTTGTAGCTACCATAGAAGGACCACTTCCTAGAAACACATTAACCTGCATAAATTAAATTTTTTAAATAAATTTCTTTATAAACAATACCTTATTGAAAAGGAAGAGGAAGTTAGAAGTAATCCTAAGTCGTTTTGGTCTTTTATTAAATCTAAAAAGCAAGTTTCGGATATACCATCCACTGTTAAATATGGTAATGATATTTCAAAATCCTGTGTGTTTATTGATCGGTAGAAGTCCGCAATTATTACGCCAGTTTTTAAAGATGTACCTGTTACAGACCGATCTCCAAGTTAACTTGTGTGTCAAAAGTTTTTGAACACATAATTTATAAGCGCTTGTTTTTTATCACAAAGCAGTGGATTACTCCTAATCAACATGGTTTTTTTTCAGGTAGGTCTACTACATCAAATTTGACAGTATTTACAGAATATTGTATAACTGCTTTTGAAAAAGGTAGACAGATCGAGGCAATCTATACTGAGTTTTCAAAGGCATTTGACAAAGTGTCTCACAGCATTCTTTTCAAGAAATTGGAATTAATGGGTTTTCATTCTAACTTTTTAAAATGGTTAAAATCGTACTTTTCAGGAAGAGTGTGTAGGGTAGTTGTTGAAGGTTTTCAATCTGTGCCTTATCTACAATCATAAGGCGTACCTCATGGTAGCATCTTGGGTTCATTTTTTTTTTTTCAATTTATTCATAAATGATAAGTCTTCATGTTTTCTAAAATCAAATTTTCTTTTATATGCAGACGTTCTGAAAATATTTTGTTAAAATTGACTCATTACGAGATATGTTTGATCTACAAAGTGACTTGAATAATTTTTATAGATGGAGTGCTGTAAATAATCTTCATTCTAATTTTTCCAAATGTCATATTTTAGATCTAGTAATCCAATTCAATATATTTTTCAAATTGGCAATAATAATTTGAAAACTGTCAAATCTACTCTCGACCTTGGTGTTGTCTTTGACTCGTCATTATCCTTTGTACAACATATTGACTACATTATTCCCAAAGCATATAAAGTAGAGTTTCCAATTCGTTTTTAACCAAAACCGCGGTTTTCAAGGCCTAAAACCGAAAGCGACAATTTTTCTTCTTCGGTTTTTACTTTTAATCTATTTTCAGTAGAAAAATTCAAAATTTAGAAATGATAAACAAACTTTTTCATCCAATTATGCACCCAACATCTCTAAAAATAGATCGGGTAAAAATATCTTAAGATATGTTAAAATGTTTTAAATTGTTTTACAATAATTGCTTCAGATGATGTAGCAGGCTACCTTTCGCAGGCTCGGCAAGGAAACCTGTTAATAAAGAATGACACAACATATTGATCTACGAGTATTTCCTGACAGTTAAACTTCAAATGATTGTAACAAAGTCTTAGTTATTTACAAATATCCGATCAAAGTATGGAGTACTTGTTGACCCGGTGCGCTTCGCCACCCCAATTGGAAGAAAGAAATAGTACTTATAAGTCTTCCTTTGTAAATTAATACTAATTCAGGAAAACATGTCTCTAGTTTCATGTTCATTGGTTCATTGTAATGTGGATTCTAGCTCATTCTAAATGTATTATTAGAATAAAAACAGTACCATAAAGACTCACATTTTGTATTCCTACTCAGCATCATGAATGTCTAGTTTCATATTTCTGTGTCCATTATTATAGAAAATACAAAAGAAAGGTAAGACTATAATCACCTTTTGAGAATCATTTGTACCTAATTTTCAATTTTAAGGTTTATTATTATAAAATATTCAAAAAGTATCTTTAAAATAAAGAAATACTTAGTAACATTAATTATCCCTTATGAATTCGCATTCACTAAACCATGAACGCTTAATTTCGTGTTCCTAGGTCCATCGTTATAAGATATTCAAAAAGTACTATTAGTTGGAAAAAGTACCTGCAAGTCCCTTTTTTATATTCTAACTCAGTCAGGATCATGTGAGTTTAATTTCCTGCTTATAGGTTCATTATTATAAGAAAAAGTACCAATTATCTTTTATCTTCTTGAACACTCATCAAGTTTGAACTTTATATTTGTATAGCATTTATTTTATTTACAACTGATTTAGTAGTTAATAAATGATCACAAAACCGAACCGAACCGAAACCGATCGGTTTTCAATTTTTAAAAACCGAAACCGCGGTTTTGAAATTCTTCGGTTTTTTGGAAACTCTAATATAAAGAGCTTGGGTTCATAAGGATAAATTGTACTGCATTTTCGGATCCAAATACACTTAAATTAGTTTACACATCTCTTGTTAGATCGAAGTTAGAGTATGCTGCTGTGGTTTGGGCTCCTCATAGTAATAATCATATTTCTTGTATTGAGAGAATCCAAAGAAAATTTATGAAGTTTGTTCAATCTTTAGTAAGATTAGTAAATCCTTTGCCTACATATGAGTTACAGTGTTCGTGGCTAGGACTTCAGTCTTTGGAATTACGTAGGAAATTTCAGTATTTTATGGTTTTTGATTTAACTAATGGAAGTATTGACTGTCCTGATCTGCTTCCATTAATTCCATTTTATGTTCCACCTAGAATGCTTAGGTATAATACAATTTTTAATTTGCCTTATCACCATACCAATTATAGTCTTAACAGTACACTTACTCGTACGTTTATACGCCTTAATGCTATTAACACCAAACAACAAAGAAATTGTTTTAAACCACAAATAATAGAGTTCTGGACATCAAAAAATTTCTTTAAAAATTATTTATGTAAAAGAATTGAATAATTTAAATAATATTTTAAAAACATTGTTAATTTTATTTTTATACTTAATCGTATTCTGTAAGGAATTTGTATTTCCATTGACTTCATAAATGAAATAATAATAATAAAAATAATAATAATAATAATAATAATAATAATAATAATAATAATAATAATAATAATAATAATAATAATAATAATAATAATAATAATAATAATAATAATAATAATAATAATAATAATAATAATAATAATAATAATAATAATAATAATAATAATAATAATAATAATAATAATAATAATAATAATAATAATAATAATAATAATAATAATAATAATAATAATAATAATAATAATAATAATAATAATAATAATAATAATAATAATAATAATAATAATAATAATAATAATAATAATAATAATAATAATAATAATAATAATAATAATAATAATAATAATAATAATAATAATAATAATAATAATAATAATAATAATAATAATAATAATAATAATAATAATAATAATAATAATAATAATAATAATAATAATAATAATAATAATAATAATAATAATAATAATAATAATAATAATAATAATAATAATAATAATAATAATAATAATAATAATAATAATAATAATAAAAATAATAATAATAATAATAATAATAATAATAATAGATATCTAAAAACTATCATTATCAAACCAAAATTTTACACAGATCCGTAATTTATATTTAAAAATCATATTACAGGATTTTGTGAATATCGGTCCATACTTGACCATAGCTTCCATATAAGGTCCACTTCCGAAAATCAGTTAAGTACTCATAAATCTTTTATATATATATTTTTCATTTTATTCTATATAAATGTTATTCACATACATAGAAATCACTGTACCAAATTTTACGATGATCGGCTCATAATTGGTCATAGCATCCATATAAGAACCACTTACGGAAAATACATTAACCTAAGTCCCATAATCCAAAAATATATTAAGGGATATAAACATTGATATCGATAAAAAATTCAACAGAAATTAGTTCCAAGTCGACAGAAATCATACTGTTTGATTTTGTGACTAAGGGTTCATAATTATATAGCACCTATAGAAGGCTCTCATATCCGGAAAAATCATTAAACGCGAATATATATAAAAAATTTTGTGATATAACTCATATCCATATTCAAAATATTGAATTTTTATAAATATATTTGAATACCCTTTTTTATATTCTATTTCTTCACTTGAGGTGGTTAATAAGGAAATATGTTCAGATAAACGCGTAATGTTAACCAAATATTAGGTATATAAATTGTTAAATGTCATAAGTTATAATAGGAATAAAGAACAAACTCTGTTGAAAATGGTTAGAATTTGTAGTTATTTAAATTATAAATTGCTGAATAAGATACAATTTTTTTACATATCCTCAGCGTAAACTAGACTTTCTAACAATTGTTATACCATCATATTTAGGTGGAGGGTATTTATGATTCGGCACGACCGAATGTAGTACCTTTACTTGTTGTATTTCACAATTTTTAATTTAAGCTTATGTGTTTAAGAATTTTCTATTTGATATCTATATATATAAAAATGAATGTTTGTATGTATGTTCCGAATGAATTCAAAAACAATTGGACCGATTTTGATGAAATCTTCAGGGAATCTGCAGAATAGCCTAGCGGGTAACACTGTAAAGTCAGATTTTTGATTTTCTGTCTGTGGGCGGAGGGGCGTGGCAAAATAAAATGTTTATATTATACCGCTAATGCCATCTATATATATAAAAAACGGCTGGACCAATTTTGATGAAATTATTGGGGAATCTTTAGAATAGCCCAACGGGTTTCACTGTAAAGTCAGATTTCCGTATTGTCAAAAGTCAGATTTCTGTATTGTCAGTCATTATACTGCTAATGCCATATGTCTATATATAAAAACAGATGAGTTTATGGAATCAAAAACGGCTTGACCGATTTTTATAAAATTTTCACGGAATCTTCAGAAAAACCTTGCTGGTAACACTGTAAAGTCAGATTTTTGATTTTCGGTCTGTGGACGGAATGGCGTGGCAAAATCTAATTTTTATACTATACCACTAATGAAATTCAAATGACGTCGGATTCATGCCCACCTTTAAAATTCAAGGCCAAATGTAGCACAGAATTGGATCATTGCTCCCGCTTCCCAATGATGATGTGAAGTTCCTTTAAATTTATTTCACTGGAAATGAAGCTACAGAAGCCGAACGCTATGAACGAACATGTGTCTGCATTTGCTGCCGAAGCCTTCTGAAAAGAGTTGTTGGACATCGGAAATGGAAAAATACCAGTTGATCTCGCCACAAATTAGATTTCGTTCCCGAATTTCTGCCAAATGCAAATGAATATTCAAGCCGTTGTCGACAAGGTATTCCCAAGTCTTACAACCAACTCGGATTAGATGTGAGAACATGCAATTTTGCCACCAACAAATTATGATGTTAACAAGCTCAATAAGCAAATACAATTGAAACTGCCTGGCGAAACAATAAAATACAAATCTATTGACACAGTAATGAACGAAGAACAATCCTACTAAATTTTTTAATTCATTGGAACCAGCCGGACTGCCACCGCATGTATTAACATTGAAGGTTGGATCACCGACTTTGTCCGACACTGTATATTAAAATCGAGATCGAGATGCAATATAAAAAAGATGTTTTCTAAGGGCCAGCAACGCGGACCGGGTTCAGCTAGTTCTTTATATAATTATTCTGTACGTGTGTTAGTAACTGAACTCCTCCTTAACGGCTGGGCCGATTTCAATGAAATTTTATGTGTGTGTTTGAGTGGGTCCCTGGATGGTTTATATTCAAAATTGATCTATGATAATTGATCTAAGTATTACAGTGGGAGTCTTCAAACTTAGTGTGAGCTATGGCAGAACAACGTCTGCCAAGACAGCTAGTTAAATATAATTTTCTGAAATACAAATGGAAATTTCTGAAATGCAATTAAAAATTTCTAAAAAAACAAATGGAAACTGCTGAAATATAATTGGAATACTCTGTAATATAATTTAAAATTTCAGAAATACAATTAGGAATTTCTGAAATATAATTAGAAACTTCTGAGATACAGTTGGAAATGGTGTAGTATTATAGGCAAAACCAAAAACTCATTAATATAAGTTATCCTTTAAAGCCACACACAAAATCCTTTTGTCAAATTTTCATCACAACAAATGGTTAACGCAATAAAGATATTTAAGTATTTCTAATTACATTTTCTAAAAATGTTTGTAAACAAATTCGTAGTAAAATTTTCAACAAACTCTTATAATATACATAACTATATTTGTTATAGATATTCTACAATAGAGTTTTCGCAAAACTGCAGATATTCAAAACCGTTGTTTCGGTTTTTAGTTTTGTTTATTTTCGATTTTGTGCTTAACATTTTATAGAAACAAAATCAGATGATAATACTGTGTTGTGAAAATTTAAAGAAATCCAATGATATTTTTACATCAATTTAATTTTTCAGAAATTGGATGTATCATCAGGAGCAAAGTCCTGTTCTTCACTGTTAAGTTTGCATTTTCCATACAGATATATTGTTTTGGGATGTAATAAGTAATAAATTTATTTTTGCATCAACAAATTTTGAAAAAAAAAAAATAGTTCAGAAAGAAAAAATCGAAAAATAGTAGTTATTGGAAACTCTATAAAACATAAATAGTAGATCTGATGCAAAACCATTTCATGAATATATTTTATAATACTTGTTCAACAAGGTTTTCATTGCTTACTCGTTTTCACATTATCAAGTAATTCGCATTATATTATATTATACCATATATTTGTTTGTAAAGCTTTCGAAAATTTATTAAATAAATTAAGGTTATTAATTTTAAGATGCATTTGCATTAAGTAGTAATGGAAATCAATAATGTTTTGATGTTAGTAAATGCATTAAGGCTGCAAATGTGTAAAGACTGTTTTATGGAAAATGTTTGAATGAGTTCTCAGAAAATGTTAAAATTATTTTGGTAAGAGTTTTAATATATTAAGTCTTTTTGTGTAATCCTGATTAGAATTATCTGGCTGTTAGGATTAATTTAAAAAAAAAAAATAAAAATTAAATGCCATTAACAATCCTGCCTTCTTAATGAGCTAGTGTCTGTGTATTAGTGAATTTCTTTAATTAAAAATTCATTGACTTTTCAATCTTAGTAAGAAGTAAGGACTGAAGTCGAAAAAACCTTAACACACATTTTTTATTAAAACTTTTAACCCAAGTATTATTTGATTTTTATACACTGAGGGAAAAACGGCGTTGCAAAATCGACAACGGTTGGTGTCATTTTGACACCATACGGTGTCACTTTATTTCGACACCGTACGTTTACAATTTGTAAACAAACGGGTATGAATCGACAACAGAACGTTGTCAAATTATGCGAAGACTCATTTCACTGTGAATAACAAGCCAGTTGCTTTTTATTAAGACGAATGTAATGGTATTTATCACTAAGTTTTTGTTATTTAGAACGCAAAAGTACAAATTATTAAATGAGTGCTAAATAAATTAGGTTTTGTGAACAAAAAGTGAACAAAATAAATGCAGTGAAACCAATAAGATCAAAAAGGAGAGATAGCTGAATAAAGGGACTATATGGAAGTGCAACAGTACCAGGAAACAATAGCCAATCACAATATGTTTACATACGAGTATTCTAACATGATTTTATAAATGTGTTTTATTTTATATTAAATAAATATAAAATTAATGAAAAATAAGGTATTTAATGTTTTATTTTAATCTTCATAAATATTATGGTAAATTTGGAACGGACGGTATCAAAACGACAACGGTATGGTGACAAATCGACAACGGCATGGTGACAAATTGACAACGGATGGTGTCAAATCTGCAACGGTATCGTGTCATTTCTTCGTTGTCAAATTGACACCGTTCGTGTACGATTTGTGCACATACGGGGTTGATACACTATTGACACCGAATGGTGTCAAATTGTACACGGATGTGTTCATTTTTTCTGTGGGTGTACCCTCCACCACCACAAGTGGTGAAAGAGGGTATATATAAGTTTGTCATTCCGTGTGTAACATTGAGAAATATTCATCTGAGACCCAACAAAGTATATATATTATTGATCCTTATGAAATTCTAAGTCGATACACTGTCTGTGTAAAACACTCTCACGTCCAAAATACATAAGCAAAATTAATGAAATGTATACCAAAATGTTTATAATTTTTCTAAACAGTTTGGTATTGAAAATCAGTAAAATCGAATTGACAGAATCAGGGCTATGGATCAAAATGTAAGATAACCTCCAAAAATTTTGATAATTTTCACATGATTTTTGTGACTTTGGGTAAATTCATTGCAGAGAATACTATGAAATTTTGAACTTTCTATTTACATTATAAAAGAACAAATTCTGTTGAAAATGGAAAGAATCGGACCATAATTTCTCGTAGCCCTCATACAAATTTATTCCCGAAATATAGTGCTATGGTATATAAATGCCCATAGAATTGCAGTATCCATACAAAATTCAGCACAACTAAGTTTCGTGCAAACAGAAATCGCGAGACCAATGTTTTTTTGGATCGGGTACTATATGACCATAGCCCCCATATAAAGTTTACTTCCGAAAATCATTTAAATACACTTAAATATCTTGTATATATCGGTATCAGGTTGAAATTCAAATTGTATAATCCCCATGCACATGAAAATCGCTGTAATGAATTTCATGAAGATCGGCCCATAATTGGTTATAGTTCCCATATAAGGACCACTTCCGAAAAACACATTACTCTCTATAAATATTTTAAATATATCACTCATTTGCTGCAACAACGACATAACTCAAAATCCGTGTGTTTTGAACTGAGTAAAACGAAATATGCGCCGTTCTATAGTCTTATCAGTTTTTAAAAAAGTCAATAATTTTTTCCGTGAGAGTGGGTTTTTGTTGTAAACGTCAAAATCAAAATTCATGTTTTTTCGTATATTTGACAAGAAAAAATTTGGGTTAAATACAGATTGGAAGGATTTTAACATCTACTATTCAAATCAGGTTTTATTTCTAAATGATTTGTTAAAAATTTATTAAAGAAATAGTCAAATGTCATAAAACATTCAAAGCCGTTTTTCTCGAATCGACTTTTTTTGAATTATGACGTTGTTGCAGCAAACGAGCGATATGTATATCGAACTAAAATTGTATACAGATCAATATATTGTATCCAAACTTTATACTACTGGGTTTTGTGAATATCGGTCCATATTTGACCATAGCACCCATATTAGCTCCATTTCCGATAATCACAATCATACCCATACAACACTTGTTAATAATGTTGTGGAGAAAAATATCAAGCAAAATAGGCCTCAAATACATAGAAATCACGTTAAAATATTTAATTATATCTTCCAAGTAAGTCGCACATCCGAAAAATAAATTAACGCATACATTCACTCATATCGGTAAAAAATGTAACAGATACAAGTTTCAAGAAGATTTGGTGACTATGGGTTTATAATTATATATACAAGGCTCACATCCGAAAAATTCATTAGAACAGAACAAAAATATACTTTTGAAGTTTGACTAAATATATTTGTTTACCCTTTTTTATACTCTTTTACTTCACTTGTGGTAAGTAAGGAAAATGTTGAACCAATCGGTAATGTTAACCAATTATTAAGTATATAAATTGTTAAATAGTACATTTATAAAATTATAGACTCTGTTGGAAATGGTAGGAATATATAGTTATTTCAATTATAAATTGCAGAATTAGATAATATTTTTATACATATTTTTATAGTTTTTCTAGCAATATGTAAAATACTACTATATTTTAAATAAACTTTTATTTTGTTTAGAAAAAGTAGTTTTATTGAAATTACATAATTTGTATAGAGTACAAAATGTGTATTATATCAGGCTTCATCTATAATCCATAAAGTGGCTTAAAAAGAAATTCGGTTATAGTCCTAATTCGCTTATAGTCCACAAAAATTGTGCAAATGTATTGGTAGACTATAAGCGAAAACTACTGTATAACTTTAACATTCTACGAATCATCATAACAATCACTGAATATGGATATTAGAGTGTTTATACCAATATAATTTCTATAATTTTCATCTAATTTAGGTGGAGGGTATTTAAGATTCGGCATAGCCGAATATAGCACTCTAACTTGTTTTTTTATTCGAATTTCCATATACTTATTGCAAAATTCTAACTTTGACCTTTACGATTTAATGGTTTTCGTTGTCCGATTTTATTAAAGCTCTCGGGGTACATTGAACTTTATCTAGAATATAATATTCTGAATAGATCTTATTTGAAATTCGTCTCAACCTATTTTTTTTTTTTTTTGGATTTCTGATCTTTGACTGTTCATAAATTTTTAACGCAATTACTTTTAGTACGACGACTTTTCGAAACTTTGTTATCAAAGCAATAGTGAAAGGTAGGGTCACATATGGCAAATATTTGACGTAAAAGACGTAACCATTAAAATTATTTTCGAAATCTTATTTTACTTAAGATGATTCAAAACAAACAACTTAGTTTTATTTTATTTGATGCTGTTTGATCTTACAAATTACTTGTAAGAGTAAACATGTCAAACAATTTTGTGCTAAAATAAGTGGTTGCCCTTTTTTGAGCAAATATTTGCCATGTGTGACCATACCTTAAGCATAATTTATTAAAATTAGCTAATTTAGAAGTTATTTGCTATATGTCAGTTTCCTTGATGTGAACATTTTTTGGGATTTAACCATGTTAGTTTGTTATTTAGAATATATTATTTAATTTCTTGTCATTTATGTGCAAACTGATACAATCTGTATAAACAAAACGTTTATACACAATGTATACATGCACATGTATCTATATGCGTTCACGCACCTACAAAAACAATAACAATACAACACAAACAAAACCATTTGAAAAACACATGACGTACAAGTATGTGTAATTAATAAACAAATTTTGTTGTGTAGACACTATCAAAACTTCAACACCTTCAGCTTCATCAAACCATACAGCAAGTGTTCGATAGAGTAAGGTAGAATCTAGAGTACTCTACAACAGGAATTAAGCTGAACATTGTACTACTTTAGGTGGTTTTGTTTTTAAACACTAAGGTGTCGTAGGAAAAAGTCCTTTGAAAATTGGTTTTCAAACATGGTATATGAACTTTCCTCTCAAGTACTGTGAGTTTAAAAATATGTATGTTACATGCTCACACGAGAAATATAAATAACCATGAGGGAAAAGTTATTGCCGCAACAGAATAACGCACATTAAAAACATACGCATACCAAACAAATTTTTCATATGTAAAAGTATACATATACATGTTATAGTAATACCACTAAAGTTTGTTTTAGTGTCATCATAAACCACTAAATAAACAGTTAATGCCATACTACTTTAATACATACATACCTACTAATACATATGTATATCGACGCCTCCATGCTAAACTATGCTAAATCGACTAAGCACGTTTACGATGTTTCTACATTTTTATTTTCAGTACATAAACTGTTAAAATTTGGATTTCATCATAGTAACCTTAACATACTTTGGTATGAAACATTTTGAATTGTACTGAATACTAAGTCGACATTTTGTGGTGTGGACTTATTTTAAATCATGCACGCAGAGAAAAAACATGAATAGGCATAGTTACGACAACTTTACTGTGTTCATTATAACAATTGGTCAATTTACAAGGTCTATTATCAGTCATATTGTCATAATGTCCTAATATTTCACAATGGTTTTTATTGCTTTTCAAGCAAAAAATTTCCTAAAATAATACTACTTTCTATCCTATGTTTATCGTGTTATCGTAGCGAACCAGCAGAGACCAACGCCGAATGTCTAAGAGTCAGTTAAGCCGAGCCGCCGAGTCGTGATATACAAGGTGGCGCAAAAGTAATCCTCCTATCAGAAAATGCTATACATTTTGCGATTGGCCCCTAATGTCAGTTCTGTTTTGACATTTGTGTAGTAAACACATGCGAAATACACGTTAATAAACAATGTTACGCTACGCTGCTCCAGAACGCGGAATATTGCTGACTATTTATTTGACTAATAATCGGTCGGTGACTTTGGCACAACGTGAATTTCGTCGCAGATTTCCTGGCCGTCCAACGCCTACTGGTGAAACACTGCGACGTTTAGCCGCTCGCCTCGAAGAGACTGGCACAACACGAGATGCTGCCAGGCGTGGCAGACCCCGGAGTAGCCGTTCTGCAGAGAATATTGCTGCTGTAGCCGAGGATGTCATGGAAGCGCCGTCGACATCGACCAGACGACGTGCCACGCAAATGGGTATCAGTCGACGGTCAGTCCGCCAATCGCGTCTAACATACGCTCAAGCCATCCTTAATCACCACCAAGAGGAAGATGATTTTTCATCAAAAATAATCATGAGTGATGAGGCCCATTTCCATCTTAGAGGGTACGTAAATAAGCAAAATTTATGCTTCTGGGGCACTGAAAATCCGCGTGTAACCCACGAGGAGCCATTACACCCGCTCAAAGTCACTGTATGGTGTGCTGTTTTCGCTGGAGGAGTCATCGGCAGTTTTTTCTTCGAAGACGTCGCCGGCCAAATGGTTTCTGTGAATGGTGAGCGCTACAGAGCAATGATCAACGAGTTCTTTTTGCCGCAACTTGATGAATTGGGATTGGAAAACATGTGGTTCCAACGGGACGGTGCAACAACCGATATGCTGAAGGATGCATTTCCCGGGCGCCTAATCTCCCGTTTTGGCGATTTGCACTGGCCAGCAAGATCGCCTGATTTGACCGCTCCAGACTTCTTTTTGTGGGGCTTTTTAAGTCGCGGGTTTATGTTAACAAGCCTCAGACTCTTGCAGCTCTTAAAGACAATATCCGTCAAGAATGTGAGGACCTATCGCCGGAAGTTTTGGCCAAAGTGATGGAAAATGCCATAAAAAGGGCTCAAATGACAATCAACTGTGGCGGCGGCCATTTACATGACATCATATTCTCGACTTGATGTAAAAAAAATTAAAAGACCAAATAAAAATAATCCATAAGAAGAATCAAAGTTTTTCATTCTATTTTTTAATTACAGCCAAAAAACATCGGAAGTTTACTTTTGCGCCACCTTGTATTAGGACAATAAAAAATTTCTACAATATAAATTTTTTCAAATTTTGGGCAATTGTTGGCTATGACCTTTTCACATCTTTCTGGCAACATATGGATTCCGCGAGCTGCTCATTTTTTAAGGCCAAGAACGGATCAAGTCAATTTTCCCAGAGAGAGCGTACTGCATCAATCGAAAGAAATACTAGTCAGACGGGGCAAGATATGTACTATAAGGCGGGTTATGTAAAACTTCCCAACCACTTCTTTCTAAATAGTTTTTAGCAGGTATTGCAAAATGTTTCCGAGTGTTATCATGATGGAATATTACGGTTTCATATTCTGTGCATTTTTCGGCCAATGTTTGTTCAAACGTATCACAGATTCCCTGTGATATTCGGACCAGATTTTAGCAGCTGATAAGAGATAGGACACTTTTGGTCCCACTAAATACAGAGAATTACCTTAGCGCCATAGAGATTTGGCTTAAGTGTCGATTAGTCTTGTTGACCGGGCTTCACTTATGATCTCTTAATGTACGTGTTACCGTAAAGCATCCATTTTTCATCGCAAGTAGTAATTCGGTGCAAAAATGATTTTCCTTTATTTCGTACATGCAAACCATCTTCCCGCATATGACGGTTCGGTGCCACAAAATTACACATTTTCAAAGCACAAAAAACTTTGTTGTTTACAATAACTAAGTGAGATAAGGAATGAGATCGAAAAAACTTTAACAAATGTTTTTCATTAAAACTTTTAAGTTCTATGTCAGTTATTATGTTTAATGTCAATTTGTTGTTAATCTGATTAAAATGAGTGACAAGAAAAAAGTGCGTACTAAAATTATTAAATATTTTCAATAAAACCCAACGTGGTCATATAAAAAGTTGACCAAACAATCAAAGGTCTGACGTCAAATGGATTCCAATGTTATAAAACAGTATCGGGAGATCTTGTCAGATGATAGAAAACCAGGTTCATGTAGAAGGAATGGTTCACATGATGTTTCTGAAGCCAATAAATAGAAAGCACTTTCAAAAGATCTCCCAACACATCCGGTAGGAAAGCAGCCCTGTTAGCTCAGTACTCGGACTATTTGGTACGAAATGTTAAAGCCAATGCAGGTTTAAAAACATCAGCTAAAAATTTAGAGTGCAAAGACAGAGCACGGAAATTGAAGTCAAGTTTTATACAAAAAATACAGAAAAGTTTAGGACCCAAAAGCAGACATTTTTCCGAAAAAGTTCTTGGCATGATAAGCAATATGCAGTTGCTGAAAAAGGCAAAACATTTGTTACAAAGGGCTCTATAAATACTGAAATTTACATCAAGGAATGTTTACGAAAGAGAATGCTTCCATTCATAAGGTTTCTTAATGTTTCCACTTATTTTTGGCCTGATTTGACTTTATGTCACTATAGTAAGCAAGGTCTTGAGTGGTACAATAACAATAATGTGGTATTTGTACCAAAAGAGCTAAATCCCCCAAACTGCCTGGAGCTAAGACCAGTGGAGAGATATTGGGATCTTGTTAAAAGAGAATTGAAGAGCACAAAAAAGATGTCCAAAAGTGTGTTAGATTTTAAACGGGGATGGACTACTTGTTCGAACAAAGTGACAGAAAGCTCAATAAAAACCTTAATGGAAGGGTTTCCGGAAATGGTTCATAAATTCATCACAACTGATTTAAACTATAAAAATAATATTTTTTTGTAAATTGTAATAATAATTTCAATAAAAAAATCAAAACTGCAAGTTTAGTGGTTTCATTTTTATTAACATATATGTATGCTAAGATTTTTTCGATCTCAGTCCTTAAATCACAAGTATGTACCCTTCATTTATTATTAAAAAAATATGTTTTCTGTTTTGAATCCCGCATTTTGAAGTTATACACCCAATAGAATATTATGACAATATGACATGATAGGATACGTTGTGAATCCACTGATTATAATATGATATAATAGTGATCATATTTAGTTAAGACTACAATTGTAAATCGTATATACTTAATAATAATATGTTGCTCTGCATGTGTTTTCTACGTCTGAATCAAACATTTTTGGAAATAAATCTGGCACTTCCAAACGGCTGGTCCGATCGGGATAAAATTTGACATTGGCGTAGCCAAGGAGTTTTCGAATTTAAGTTATTAATATGGGCCCTGCAAAGAGTTTTATATTTTTGGAAAGCGCCTATAAAGCATTTCTAAAATAACTAAATGTTGGTTGTTTTTTACTATATTTAGTATTGAAAAATATATAAGTTCCTTTCAAGAGAAAGAGTGTAACTAATTCAATGTGTTAAGAAGAGAATTGTCCTTATTTAGTTTTGTATATAAATAGGCATGAAAAAATAATATTGTTGCTATTATTTAGTTCTAACTGTACTACTTTATATAAATTCATATAAATCGTATAAGTAGTTTTATAATCGAAGATGTATTTCAAATAGTTTTTCTTTGCATGCTGTTCATTCATGTATATTAAACATGCCCTTTGTTGTATAGGAAATTTACACAATTACTTATTTTTCGTTAATTAGAAAACAATATAACGCTTTTGGAATTAAGAAGAAAAATAAAATTAGTTTACGTTGAACAATTTGCTTCATTCACTATTTTTTACTAATCATCATTCTACAGTTCTATCACATTTTTGGACCGTATACATTTTTTGGCCATCCCATTGTGTTTATAATTCAATTATTATTAGGATGTTAGATTAATCGATTAACCGAAATGTGACAGATTGAGGCAAGCTTCACATATTGTTATACTTTCTTAATTAAACAATTAAAAATTTTAACAACAACTTATTGTTTCAGTTGTAGAATTCGTAAATTCTTATTGGAGCTATCCTAATTTATACATAAACAAAATTATGTTCAGAAATTAAAATAAAGATTCTACTTTCACAAATTGTTCTAACTAAATAAATATTTAAGTTAATAGTTCATGAATAAGCCCGTAGAAAACACACCCACATGGAAACTTTTCAATACACACGTTACAAAAGCATGTGTGTGTGTGTGAGTGTACGTGTAAGTGTAACTGTATTTGTGCATGTATTCTCCCAGCAGTTCTAGGAGACTGTCCCGAACTAATTTTTACCTATCAGTTAGGGTGACAAATAGTTACATAACTAGCTAGGTGACTAGTTATTTTATCACTTGCATTTACTAAACCCTTTTGGATTATAACGAGACTGTCTGATAGCTGGTAAAAGGAGTAGTCAACGCATTGGATTCACATACCGGTTACATGGAGTGAGTTATTTGAGTACCTACTTAACTGGTTACTTGATCAGCATAACTAGTTATTTTAAAATGTACGGGTGCAAACCTCAAATAGTATTTTAAAAAGACATCTCATAGACAGTCCAATAACCGATTGCTTATAAACAAACCTTGCTCCCACAACTCTACAATTTATAACTTTTGGTGAGTAAAATAACTACTTTCTAAAGCGCAGTACAAAATAAATGTTTAAAGTGACTGCAGTCTAGGTTAGTTAGAGACACTAAAGTGATAATTGACTTCAAGCTAGGTTACATGTGATGTTAGTATATTTATGCAAAAAGAAAATAAACTGTATGAGAATTATATCAACAGAATTTGTATAAAACCATTTTAGACGAATTACGCACTTCACTTAAGTGTCTCTAAGTAATCTAGTTATTTTGAACTGCACTCTTTTGTGAGTAATTCGTATAAACTGGTTTTATACAAATTCTGTGTTGATATAATTCTCATAGAGTTTATTTTCTTTTTGCATAAATATACTGACATCACATGTAACCTAGCTTGAAGTCAATTACCATTTTGATGGTTTTTGTCTTCACGCTAGAATTCATGGTATATATAAAGCAACCAACTAACTTCTCTCTGCACTACAAATAGCACATACTTTTCAAATGACTCAAAATATATTAATTGGAGTCAGCCATGTGATCAGACATTAGTGGCAATTACTGTCTATAAGGGATACATTGAGTACTTGCTTAACTGCTGGGATTTTATACGTTTTTATAAACCTTTTAAGTATGCAAAGTAAATTGTTGTGTTTTTTCCCAGTTCCTGTTGTTGTTAATTTATAAAGTCAAAAATTAATTAGTTGCTTGTTTTTCTTAATGCTGAAGATATTTATCACAATTTTCTTTAATTATAATAGAAAAATGTTACAAGTACATACTAAGTATGAACAAGTGCCAGAGTATAACCCAGTAAAAGTACCGGAAACTACTACAACAGGAGATAAAATGTGATTGTGATTTAAGAGTGAATTTAAGTTTTGTGTTTTGTATGAGCTTTAGGATTTCGAGGTTGCGTAATTAGTTGTACAATTAACCCCGGTACTAAATTAATGAAACTGTATATTGTAGCATATATGTACAAATATTAGATAACTAATGCATGTGTGTATGTTGTTGAGGTAATATATCGTACTTATATATATTCGAGGGTTGTTTGGTATCTAATGAGTTTAATTGCTATAGAAAAGTTTTCAGAACATTGTTTTTCTTAGAAGAATACATTTTGTTAATTAAAAGTAAGGCGTATTTATTTCTCAATGAAAGTAGAATAATTAAGATTTTTTTTAACAGATGTTTATAAAAAATATTAAAATGAAGATTTAAAATATAAAGTAGAATGTTTTGTAGAAATATTAGTATACAGTGTCGGTCAAGCAGATTTTGGAATCAACAAAAATTATTAACAACGTAATTTAATTTTAGAATTTCTTGTGATATTATTACAATTTTTATCAAAAAGTACGAAAATATATTTGGTCAATTCACAAGGTCTTGTCATATTGTCATAATGTCCTAATATTTCACGACTCGATGGCTTGGCATAACCGACTATTAGGCGTTCGACGCAGGTCTTTGCTGGTTGGTAACGATAACGCAATAAACATAGCATACAGAGTAGTGTTATTTTAGCACAGTTTTTTCTAGAAAGGCAATAACAACATTTTCAAATATTAGGATATTATGACAATATGAAATGAGAGATACTGTGAGATACTGGGGAGATACGAACATCTTTCGAACTAAAAAAGTACTGTTCGGCAATAATCCTAGATGTTGCCCAGGTTTTTGACAAGGTTTGGCGTAATGATCTAACACATTCGATTAAATGCCTACTGCCTTCGGATCATTTGTTTAGGATAAAATGCGGCGATTATGTGACAAGCGACTATGCAATCAATGCTGGTGTAACTCAGGGAAGTGTACTAGGGCCAACCCTGCACATTAGAGTGTGTCAATTTGTATGGATCAATAAAAAAAAACCAAGCGGTTATCAAAATCGCAATCTACGATGAATTCTAAGAAGGATTGCCGAAGAAACCATGGGTCTAAAATCAAAATCGAGATTCTCATTTAAACGCGAAAATTTTGCATTCATATTTTATATATTTCTTTTAAATAACTATGATAAAATTTTATTGAGCCTTTTAAGAAACTTGACTATGTTTGGGATTGTTCGAAAGGAAAGAAAGGCAGAATAGATGAATCTTTGCAAATGGAGAAAATTAACAGTAAACTTCACCCGAGGATGTTTAACAAAATTTCATATCGTGGTTGTTCGAGATCCTAAAACCGAGCTTTTGGGTCACAGTGGGGGAAATGAAAATAAAAAATTGCAAATAAATCTGTAACTTCTAAACCAATAATCCGATTTTAATAAAATTTCCCACGACTTTCCTTCCTTCCGAACAAGCCCAAACATAGTCAAATTTCTTAAAAGGATCAATAAAATTGTATCATATTTAAAAAAAATATATAAAATACGAAAGCAAAATTTTCGCGTTAAAAATGGGAAGCTCGATTTTGATTTTAGACCCATGGTTTCTTAGCCAATCCTTCTTAGAATTCGTCGTAGATTACGATTTTGATAACCGCTTGGTCGAGAAAAAAATTGACCCACTCTACTGTACATATTATACACCACTGATTCGCCCGAGTCCGAAGAGTCAACCATTTCTACCTATGAAGATGACACTGCAATTTTTAGTTCTTATTTGGAATTAAATGTACCATCTAGAAACCTAGATAATTATCTCAGGCACGTGGAAACCTTTGACAATTTGGATGTATGTTTAGGGTCAGTTTTATGTTGAAATATCAATTGACGGCGCATTTTATTATGGGCATGAGGCAGCATATTCTCCTGCATTATACATATTTGTATACACTGGTTTATCAATTTTGTTAAAAGGTCATGAGCTTTCACTAGAAACACAACTCTACACCATAACATGTCCGCCTCCATGCTTAACTAATCCAGTATAGTATTTGGGATTTAGTATGTTAATGACAGGTTGTCGAACTCTAATCATTCCATCAGAATTTACAAAATTATATTCAGATTCATTGGAAAATAAAACGGTATTCCATTGCACAGTGGTTTGGAAACTTTTTTTTTCGGTAGCGCCTGAACAATTAGAGATACGAGTAGCTTAATGAAATTTCACATAGTCAGTGCTGGGGTATTGTTGAGTTTGGGGCTAGTGGTCGGCCCTCCAAAGTACTTCACCATCATTTTTAAAACAATAACCAAAAAATCAGTTCTTATCCGAATCTCATTATACCTACACCACATTAGTGGGGATGATATATTGGGTTAGTGCTGATGTCTGTAACGTGAAAAAATATAGTCCTAACGCCCACCTTAAAGTTTACCAATCTGCTTAAGATTCTGAGTCCGTGCATATAAAAGTTTTAATGAAAGTACAGGGGCCGAATTACCGCATTCGTAATCGAATGAGCTATCGTATCGAAAAATAATTTCGATATCGTAATTACAACAAAATGTACTAAATTTCATGCTCGATATCGAATGCCGTAATCTCAAATAAGAAAATTACGATCGATTTTGCTCGATATCGAATACGGTAATTCGGCCCCAGGTCGCAATTTTAAAGATAATTCGACAAAATTTGGCACAAACTTTAGGTTAGAATCGGTCCTTTATTTCTACTAGCCCCCATGTCTGTATTATAAACATATCCAAACCACATTCAGCACAAATAAGTTTTATATCAACTAAACTCGTACTACCCATATAAGCACCATTCTCGAAAATTCCATTAATGTGCATAAATCTCTGAAATATGTTATAATTCAACACAAATATGTTTCATATATACGCAAATCATCCCTCCAAATTTTGTGACGATCGGCCTATAATTAGTCATAGATCCCATAAATATCTTAAAAATATTGGTATTCTAATAAGATTCAATCATAAGGTCGGGCTTGCCCAATTACACTTTCTTCCTTGTTTCATATTTAGATAGTAATTGAAAATATCTTTAACAAATACGCTTGCAGGTGTGTGTTATCTCATTTAATTCAAGAGATATTTGTATTGAATTTTTTTTTCGTTTGAAAAGCTTTTTGAAAAAAAACTTAAAAAATATGGAACTTGCTTGTATTTTATTTGATATTTTATCAAAAACCGATTTTTAAATAAATTTCCGAGATTAGAAAAACCGGAAAAAGGTCAGCGAAAATTAAAAAATGTTAACATAAATATCTCTTGAACTAATCTTAATATAAAATTTCTTGACATTTGGATTTTTGGTGATTTTTTTTAAATTGCACGAGGAGAGACATTTTGGAGCTGCCCATTAGCCCCCATTCCATCTTCGAACCCATGTAAATACAAATCAACTCAAAAACGCACTGACTATGTGAAATTTCATTAAGATATGTCTAACGTTCACGAATTACTGAACTATTTCCAAAATAAGCAACAGAGAAGTTCAAGTGTTCTCGAGCAAATTTAAAGTGATCTTTACGATTTGTCTGCAATGTAATGGTTTCCTCGTAGCAGTATACACGCAGAAAAAAAATATTCTTGTGCATGTTTACTGTAACCATTTCAACATTTTTAACAATATTATAGTCGCACTAACTATTCATATGATTGTGGTAACAATAATATGGTTAATTTATGATTCACATGATTGTATCAACCATATATGTGGTTACAGTAAACATGTATATGTTTGTGACAACCATTTATATGATGAAGGACTTACCATATTATGTTGCTCTCGGCTTATGGATATCATAATCTGAGAACAAAATATAATAAAATAATTCATCATATAAATGGTTGTCACAAACATATACATGTTACTGTAACCATATTATATACTATTGATATTTTTTATTGGAAAAATGTGGTAGTAATTTTTCTAACATAACCAGATTAGTCCAATATGTTTTGTCTCTTGCTTATTACATGGTTTATTTATTGTTTCAATAATTTCTTACATTTTAAATACAAAAATTTGAGAAATTTTTAAAAAGAAGACACAATTTCCTGCGTTTTGATATATAAATTGTCTATATTTGTTTTTTATTATTTCTGAAATAGTGTTCAACAATGAGAACGCATTGAAAATATGTATATAATCCCCAACTGCCAAAAACCTTACCAGCACTTCAATAAAATTTGTCTGCAGTCAATTCCTCATATTTGGAGAGTATTGAACTGACTCCCTAGTTAATAGTTTGCTCCATTAATGGCATGAACAATGGCTGTCATACATGCACTAGAATCAAGACTAATCTGAAAAAATTTAATAATACCCCAAAGATTCCTAATAATATTAACAGACTTATATGTATATATCAGCACACTACAACTTACACATACACACTTATGTAAGTATGTTATTTAGGGTAAACAGGGTGGCCCTTATTTTGCACTTTTATGATTTTTGATGCCATATTTCAAATACCAAATTTTAGATTTTCAAACTTAAAATTACGTTTTTAATCGAAGTTTCGAAATTTGACGAAAAATACGTAACCACTCATTCAAATATAAGGACTGAGATCGAAAAATTCTTAACACACGTTTTTCATTAAAACTTTTAAACCAAGTATTATTTTATTTTTTTGTTTGATCAAGTTACCTTTGTAAAGCATGTCAGTTATTATGTTTAATGTCAATTATGATCATTTGTTGTTCATCTGATTAAAATGAGTGACCAGAAAAAAGTACGTACTAACATTATTAAATATTTTCAACAAAACCCAACTTGACCAAGCATTCAAAGGTCTGCCATCAAACTGTTTCCAATGTTATTAAAAAGTACCGATGGAACTTGTCTGTTGATAGGAAACCTGGTTCAGGTAGAAGGAATGGTCCACATGATGTTTCTAAAGCCAACAAAATAGAAAGCATTTCCAAAAGAGCTCCCAACACATCCGGTAGGAAAGCAGCTCGGTTAGCTCTGTGTCTCGGAATATTTGGTATGAAAACTTAAAACTAATGCTGGTTTAAAAACATACAAGGCTCAAAAAGTTCTTGACAGGAACGCTGCTAAAAATTTAGAGTCCAAAAACAGAGCACGGAAATTGAAGTCAAGTTTTATAAAAAAATATTCTTGCTGCATAATTGATGACGAAACGTATATTCTGGCAAATTTTTCACAACTTCCTGGTCAACAATTGTATGTTGCTGATGCTCGAGTGAATGTTGAAGAAAAGTTTAGGACCCAAAAGCAAACAAAATTTCCCAAAAAATTAATGGTATGGCAAGCAATATGCAGTTGCGGCAAAAGAAGCCAATCAGTTGTTACAACGGGCACTATAAATACCGAAATTTACAACGAATGTTTACAAAAAAGGAATGTTTACAAAAAGGATGCTTCCATTCATAAGACTTCTTAGTGTGTCCACTTATTTTTGGCCTGTTTTGGCACCCTATCACTATGGTAAGAAAGGTCTTGAGTGGTAAAAGAACAATAATATGGTATTTGTGCCAAGAGAGGCAAATTCTCCAAACTGCCTGGAGCTAAGGTCAGTGGAGAGATATTGGGCTCTTGTTAAAAGAGAATTGAAGAGCACAAAAAAGGTGTCCAAAAGTGTGATAGATTTTAAACGGAGATGGACAACCTGTTCGAACAAAGTGACAGAAGTCACTATAAAAACCATAATGGAAGGGTTTCCGAAAAAGTTTGAAAATTTCATCACTAGTGAATATTTTGTTTTATTTTATTTGATGCTGTGTAAGCTTACAAAACAATTGTAAGAGTAAATAACATCAAACAAATTTGTGCTCAAAAAACAGTTACGCTTTTTAAGTAAATATTTACCAAATGTCAAATTTGTGTTTTGAGATTTGCATAAAATTTTTTGATCTTTTTTGGTGTCAAGTTATAAAGGTTTATGGATGTCAGAAAATTTTCATATTTGATATTTAAACAATACAAAATATATTAAACGTTGTCAGATTTTGCTATAATTTTAATCATTTGATTCTTAGATCATCGAAAATCGTAAAAATGCAAAATAAGAGGTATCCTAATAAATACACATGAGTAAACTCATTCATCATGATTGACAAAATGACCTCTACCTGTTAAAGGGATCTATTACATTTGGGGCACTAACTTCATTTTACACACATATACTCATATGTATACATACGTACTTTGTAACGCATACATGGATAAATGTTAAAAAAAAGTAACACGAGATATGATTAAGAATATGTCACAGACTCTGTGGCTAAAAGACCTACTTTTTTCCTATGTAAAAACTCATTTTGATCCAACAGGCAAAAATGTGGTAGAAAACTCTTGCGGTTGTAATATTGTTTGTTTACCAGGTTGTTGTTTGTAAGCAAGAGTAGATGTCTATGTGTTGCATAAGTACTGATACTAGTTTGCAGAGGAGCAATCAAATTTTGTTGCGCTTTAATTATCAAGTGCTGTTTGTATGTAACGTGCTGCTCGTGCTGGTAACATAATTACTACGCAACATACATACATATGTATTTAGGAGTGGTTTACTTTGACAAACTTGAACATAGCACTTATTGCTGGTAAAATGAAGGTTTTAGAAAAATTTTTATCATTATTAATACCATAAAATTTCTAGAAATTTTTGAACAGAATTTTGATGCAATCACAGTTTAGAGGTAACATTTATAATTAAAGCTAAAAAATATGTTTGTTATACAAATGTTATAAGTGTTAACAACCTGTTATTTTTGTTTTATTTGAGAACATCGCCTACATTTTGTGCAGCAAAACTATATTTAACCAAATTAATTTTCTTTTAAGTCCACCAAAATGTTATTTGTTTCCAGCTTCCCTCAAATAAACTGCTTTTTGCACTTAATATGTCTTATATTTGGAGTCATTATTTTTATTGTGCTCCCTCGTGTTTTTAATGCAGTCGATATTTATTTTTCAACATGGACATTAGATTAGGTTACGTGGGCTGCTCGCAAGTTAGCGAGTTCCCTCGGAGGCCCTGTGGCTCATTGTGATACCCTTAGAATTACCATTCTCTTATGCTGAAATTTCATACATAAAGGGAGAATAGTTTCCTTCCCCGTGAGAACTATGGACATTAGTGTGGGTGGATTATTGTACCACATAGCCTGAAATTCATATGCAGACAATTTGAGCAACCACTAAGCCATGTTCTACAATTTCTAGCCAAACATTATGATTTATTTACAGAATTTTTAACCCTTTATGAGTCGGTATTCAAATTAACCTCTTTTAAAAATCCATATTTACTAAAATACTTTGCCTATACAAACTGGTTTACTTAAGTATTACAACTCGATATTCCAAATAACTGGAGAAGTGAATTTTTAATATGATAATTTTGTGATGCGTGTCTCTAAGAGAAAACTTGAAAAGTAATCTGTATTATTTTTATACCCACCATCAAAAATGTTGGGGATGTATTGATTTTGTCATTCCGTTTGTAACACATCGAAATATTCATCGCAGACCCATGAAAGTATATACAGTATATTGTGTGTATTTGTAAAATTTTAGCTGTGTCCGTCCGCCTGTCTGTCTGTCTGTCTGTCTGTCTGTTGAAACCACGATAGTGCGCAAACGAAAGGAGCTAGCTGGCTGAAATATCCACAAATACCATACGGTTTGAGCAGTCATAAATATGTTGATTATGCAGCAATTCTGATAAAAGTTTGCACAAATTAGTTCTAAATACTCCTAAATTATACTGTAATGTATGGCATAAATCCGGCAAACATTTGTTCCTAATCGCCATACAAGGTTCCTCTCAGAAAATTACTTCAACATTCATAATTGTCTTATAATAATTAATACCGTGAAATTGGATATAAACAAGTTTAACTGAACCTAAATCTATCTACCAACTTATGAAGGAATAGTTCTATAATTGACTCTGAAGTGTTATGCAGAGTGCTCCAGTCGACAACATGCAACGACATCCCCTTGTTGAAAATTCACAAGTGACAGTCCTCAGTGGCTAACTAATTCGACGTATCGGAACTAGTTCAATGAACTGCATGGTTTTTTTAAGTTAATTTACAGAATTTTCTAAAATTTGAACTTTGACCTCAAGGCTTTGAAAAAATAATTGTTGATTTTTCATTGTCACCCTAATGCACATAGCACAATTATCTGCAGTTGAACAACTACTTATCCAAAATGTGACAGCAAAATATACCAGCAGCCAATCATTAAGAAAGAAATCAAACAACAGTATTCAAGCAATACGAATTAATTGCAAAACTTGGTATTGAGTTTTAAGCTAGTTCATGTTTAATCCGTTTAATTGGCAGGTGGGTGTTTTTTTTTTGGTGGTAGCACAGGAACACTTCAAATAATGTACCCAAATAAGAAAATCCTTCCGAAAGGGATAATTTCTTATTGGTTTGAAAAAATAGCTATATTGAATACGTTTGCTATTCAGGATCCCTCTCTTTTGTAGTGGGTTGGATTACATATGATTTGTATGGTGAATTTCCACTTGAATTAAAAATCATTTAAAACATTGTTTTATTTTTGTAGCATCTACTCATACAAAGCATTATGTTGGAACTAAGAAAATAGGTAATGAGAGGGAGGAACGAGGGTATAGTGTTAGTGGACATTCGAATTGAAAGGTATGAGTTTTTGATGAAAACTATATAACGTAAAAACGTGCGGTTAATAGGAACAAGTTCAATTATTTCAGCTGTACATTGTACTTAGTATCGATAGAGCAGAGAAACACAACCAACAATGAGATGCACAGTGCGCCTGTAGAACAAGTGAGGTTGCAAAAGTCAAAAATTTCATGTACCCCTAAAAAATATTGAATAAACCTATTTTACAACGATTTCAAATATGCTACACTTATTAGAATCAGATTTTTGGTTTAGATATACCCCTTCAAAGTTAACTAATTTTCAATGTTCAAAAAAACAGACCATTTTTAGGTAATTTGGTCCGCTTTCAGATACAGTATCTGAAAAACTATGTCTGTTAAATTATTTTCATTATTCCATTTTCTTCAAAAGTTATTCAGCAAACCAATAAACACCATCAAACTCTCTAGTACATGGTCGAGGATTTCTCAAATATACTTCGAAGCACCAATCCATACACGAGAGTTGCATTCCATTTTCGGTGAGATATAGGTAGTGTAAATAGTGAGGAGCTTAAATAGAGCAAAGTAATTCCTACACAGTTTAGGAAAACCTATACAAATGAATGCTTCTTTTGACAAATGTGTCCATCGAACAACACAATATTTACATCACCCATAAATACAGATGAGGCAACATGATCTGTCCTACATTTGTGTGTAAATAAGCAAAATTGAGTCTTGCGAGCGTAGAATGCGACTCTGTTTGTACGACTCCATTCAAACAGCGTTACCGTTGGAAAATTTTGAAAAGTCGCACAAAAAGGGGATTCTTGAAGAAAAAGTCGCACAGAAAGGGGATTTTGGCAATAAAAAAGGGCAACACTTTTAAAGGAAATCAAAAGTAAACAAAATTAGATAAAAACTTTTTTATTGAATTTTTTAATGATGTTAATGTACATATAGACAAATTCATTTTTTTTTTTTTTAATTTTTCCAAACGATTTGGCAAAAAAGACTATGTAATAAATAACAAAAACTTAAAGAAAATTTTTAATTTTGTTACAAATTATTTGTTGTGATTTGTTGCTTTTTTACATGTTATTTTACACAAATTTGTAAATGTTGGTCACAATTTAAAAAAAGCAAATGATAAAAAATTTGTGAACAACATATATTTAAAAATAAAATTAAATATTATTTAAATCACTTTTAGTATTTTCTTTTTTCCGTAACTTTGAAAATTAATAGCAAAAAAAAGGAACACAACAATTATAAAAATTAAAAAACAGTCCATTAAAAGTAAATAAAAAATTACACAAAATTACTAATTTAGTAACAAATTAAAACCTAGATAAAAAGATAAAATTAATGAGATACATATGAAATAATATTAAACTGAGATCACTGTTACACCAGTTTTTTTAGAAATCTATATAAATATATAAATGTCTTTGTAAGTTTGTTTGTTTGTTTATTTGTTTGTTTGTTTGTTTGTTTGTTTGAGCATCACGCCTAAACGGCTGAACCGATTTTATTGAAATTTGGAACATAGATAGATCCTTACTTGGAAGCGTCAATAGGCTATAAATTTTTTCAATACTTGGACCAGAAAGGGATAAAAAGGGGGAAAAACGGGTAAAATTGGTACCTTTAGTTTTTAAACCATAATTACTAAACGGCTGAACCGATATTTACATCGACAGGGGTAGCGAAGCGCACCGGGTCAAGCTAGTTTATATATAAAATTATATAAAAGTACTTATTTAGTTTAAATGAAACTCAATTCGTGTTCCAAATTATATGTATTTAATATATGTATATTAGTTTTGACCATTTTCATCTTAAAAAAATCGACTTTTATAAAATTTAAATTGTTTGCAGTTTTGATTACTTTTTTAAGTGGTAGTAACTTTTTTCAAAAATAGTAATATTTCAACATTAATTGTACAATTTTAATACATATTTTACAAAATTACTATATTTACATTTGATTAAATTATTTTTTTGATAAATTACATCTATATTTCTTTATGAGTTCATCACTCGGAATCCAATCTTCTAGGTCCATATATAATACATTTTGTGCCGAAAGCGTGGACTCGCATGAGTCCACTTTTAATCTGTTGGATAATTTATTTTTCATTAACCTGAGTTTTGAAAATACTCGTTCCGCCGATGCACTACTATGTGGCAGAGTAAATACATATGTTACAAATTCATATAAATTATAATATAAATAATCATTAAACCTGTTTTTTAAACTACCAATTTGAAGCCAAAATTCTTCTGGGTTTGTAATTTTAAACATAGTATCTTTTTTGCTTGATATAAGATAAATTATTTGCGAAGATTCGCTTTGAAAATTTTTATTAAATTTAGTCATTCTGTTAAGAATATATACTAAAAATTTTAAATATATTTTGGTAGTAGGGGACAAACCTTGTTGAATTTCTAATATATTTTTTAAATTGGAAGCATTTTTCTCTTCGAATTGAGCTTGAATAAAGAAGTGTTGTAAAACTCCCCACTGCTCAAAAATCCTTGCTGCCACATGAAAAAGCAAGAAGCTTTTATATATTTATGAAATATTTTTATATACTTAAGTTGATTGTTCCAAAAACGTCAAAACGCAAAAAGTTATTAGTTGCTCAACGGTAACGCTCAACGGTAACGCTGCATTCAGAGATTATCACAATATCCTGTCATCCTGTATCACAATATTGCCGCAGATTCCCAATCTCCCACGGGCTTGGTTATAATTAAATTATAATTAAATGAAATGTTGGTGTCCTCTGCAAAAGAATATATAGTTTTGATAGTTTGACGCAGAAGGTCGATTAGTAACATATGGACTAGAGAAAGAACGGAGCTTGCGGCACCCTTGAATTAGTCTTAAAACCGTTTGATGTCATCCCATATAAAACAACCTAGAAGTGTTTTCGAATGGAAAAATTCATTCCAGACGGGAACGGATAAAAAAGTCTAAACTTTGTCTTACAAGGAATGTTTTTATACCCTACATCATTAGTGGGTGTATAAAACTTCTTTATTAATATATATGTTTTATATAAGCTGAATTTAACTACCAAAGTTGGGACCACGAAAATTCCATTAATGAGAATAAATCTCCAACATGTATTAGTATCCATATAAAATCTAAGACAAATAAGTTTCATATAGGCAATTCCATGTCATCGTACGTGACATTTGTACGCCTATAGAGTGGAATAGATTTTCCAAAAATAAGAGTAACTGAAAAATAATTGTGTCTGTATGTTTCATTCAGAGGTTGCTACATTTAAAAAAAAATAATAAGTTCTTTCGAAACATTGTTATCCAAAATATCGAGCGAAATAAGGGTATATCGTACGTGACATAAAACGGAAGTAATTTTGAGGTACATGTAGAAATATGCGAAAATTTGCGAATCGTGAGAGGCGTTATGTTTTCTTTTAATTTCTTACACTATACGAAATATTTTTCCTTTACAGTCCGTCACATTTAAATAAAAACAATCATTGGATGATTTTATAATAAATAAAATGTAATATCGTACGTCACGTACGGTAGTGACAGATTTTTCTCTTATAATAAAACAATATATATTCTGTAAATATATGTATACAAAGACTACAAAAATAAATAGAAAATATATATTCGGTTTCAATAAACAATTTTATAACAGCAAATAAACAATCAGAGTAAAATTCATTTCACACTATATGCTAATTGGGAGCTTAGCTTTAACCGCAATTTTAGCATAAAACACGCCAATTAAATTAAAAAATTAAATATAATCAGTTTAAACTATTATTTTTGCCAATAAAATGTTGTAATAAGCTTTAAATACTGACACATAGTAATATTTTAGTATTTTCTCCTATTCAAATCATCTTGAAAAAAAGTTTCAAGGGTGGTAGTCATTCTCGTGGAATTGCCCATATATAAGTAAATTTTGTGACGATCGGTCCATAATTAGTTATAGCTCCCACTTCCGAAACTAACTTTAACGAGAATAAATCTCTCAAAAATGTTGGTATTCAAACTGTTTATAATCGTATACTCGGTGTAGGGTATCATATGGTTGAACGATTATACTTTCTCTCTTGTTTAGGTTAAAATATTGCAGTCATGTAAAGCATTGACTGAGATTTAGCATATTTCATAACTGTCAGGTGGTACTTTTGTCACAGAAACCTTACATTAATTTATCTACTTTAGTCAGCTAGTGTAAAGAAGACCTTATCAGGATAACGGGTCATTGAACGATTGGTCATTGACGATACTGACAGATACAGCTATTCTAATTTCATTAATTTGTTTTATCTTGTGTATCACTTTATTATATAATAAGTTTAAAAACCACATTTATTGCTAGTTATTAAAAATTACTATCAAACCTTAACTATATTTAGAATTTGTCTAACAAAGATTTTCAAAATTTAAACAACATTTTCCTTTTTACATTTAATTTAAGTAATACAATACAAATTAAAAATGTTTGTCTCAAGCTCCACTTTCCTCTAAAACTTTAAGTAAAAGGACTACCAAAAAGGTCGGTTGGTTGGTACTGCAATTAACTACAAAATAATTTCTTGTAAATCGGTTTTTTTATAATTTCATTATACTAGTGTATAGTTTTCGTGTGTAGGAAACAAACATGTTGTTTTCTTTTTGTCCAGTTAAAAGACCTTTCGTTATCCAGAAAAAAAAAAACAAAGACACAGGAAATAAAATGTTATTAGTTCTTTCATGTATGGAAAGCAAATTGTGTACATTGTAATTACGGGCAGCTGTTCATATGACCATTCAGACAGACACATCAACCCCCCAAAATTCCAACCATTGTATTGGTTGGTTTTTCTATTTCTTTTTCTCCGAATTTTTATATGTATCGTTAGTTTTCCTTTATGGTATGTTAGAAAATTGCCAATTTTCTAGGCATGTATATTAAGATGGTACAGTAATTTGACTAATATGATAAAAACTTAATGATAATTTTGAATACACATTGAACTAGTTATCAATTATTTTGATTCACTAGTATCTGCATTTCTCAGGATTAAAACCATTCATTCAAAATATTATCGTTTAAAAAAACGCATAAAAAACGTACTTTTTAATTTTGTTTTTAACAGAACGTACTTTTTTACTTTATTTTTTAACAAAAGTTTTTTTTTCCGACATAAAAATGGTTTTATATCAAATATCCTTAACATTTATTGTGGTGACTTATGGCAGTTAGATGTATCTATTAATAAGTAAGAAACTTGTTACCATTTTCAGGTTCATGCAGTTTTTTTAAAGGGCGCAGTACCTTTTGTTCTGCGGCTCCTCATATGTGAAATTATAAGTATGTGGTCACCATTTATTCTAATCTTAATGATAGAATGTTATTACATACTTTTATGAACTACCCTAATAATTCTAGTAGTATTTTTTTATTTTTTTTATTTTATTAACACTTTGTTCTAAATTAACCATTTTATTAGATACTGTTAAATTTAATTGTTTTAGGTAAAATATATAGAACAACTCAAATATTAACTTATTTAATCTGAAAGAATCTTTATTAAAGAAACACATTTAATACATACATACATATAATATATTCACATGGTAATAAATTTGATTGGCCAATTAAATTAACAAGTATTTAAAGGGTTGAAAGCTAATATCCAAAATATTAAGTTATATTTTCTGAATATCGATGGTTGAAAGGACGTATCTTAATTGCTTTAAAAATAACTGCCCCGACAGGTTTCCATGGCTTGTGCATACAAGTTACAGGTTTATTGCCATTTTAGAAATGAACTTCCTCAAGTTTAATTATAGTTAATATGCTAATAAAAACGAATGAAAAATATATTAAACCAACAATCTATTTTGATACGTGTAAGTACTTTGAGGTAAAACCTTGAGCGTCAAAATCAAAACATGGACTACTTTCAGAAGCAATCAGGTATTTAAAGGCAATCGTACTCCATTTTCTCCATTATATTCAATTTATGATATCTAAGATAAGGACTGAGATCGAAAAATTCTTAACACACATTTTTCGTTAAAACTTTTAACTTTTTGTTTTTTTTGATCAAATTACCTTTGTAAAGCATGTCAGTTATTATGTTTAATGTCAATTATGTTCATTTGTTGTTAATCTGATTAAAATTAGTGACCAGAAAAAAGTGCGTACTAAAATTATTAAATATTTTCAACAAAACCCAACTTGGTCCTACAAAAAGTTGGCCAAACAATTAAAGGTTTGCCGTCAAACTGTTTCCAATGTTATTCAACAGTACCGGGAGAACTTGTCCGTTGATAGAAAACCTGGTACAGGTAGAAGGAATGGTCCACATGATGTTTCTAAAGCCAAAAAATAGAAAGCATTTTCAAAAGAGTTCCCAACATATCCGGTAGGAATGCAGCCCGGTTAGCTCAGTGCTCGGACTATTTGGTACGAAAAGTTAAAGCCAATGCAGGTTCAAAAACTTACAAGTCTGAAACAGTTCCTGACAAGAACGCTGCTAAAAATTTAGAGGCCAAAAACAGAGCACGGAAATTGAAGTCAAATTGCATTCCTGCTGCATAATGGATGACGAAACGTATGTTCTGGTAGATTTTTAGCAGCTTGCGGGTAAGAATTTTGACTGCTTAGTATGTCGACTTATTTTGGCCTGATTTGGCACCCTATCACTATGGTAAGAAAGGTCTTGAGTGGCAAAAGAACAATAATGTGGTATTTGTATCAAGAGAGGCAAATTCTCCAAACTGCCTGGAGCTAAGGCCAGTGGAGAGATGTTGGGCTCTTATTAAAAGAGAATTGAAGAGCACAAAAAAGGTGTCCAAAAGTGTGGTAGATTTTAAACGGAGATGGACTACCTGTTCGAAAAATGTGTTAGAACGCACTATAAAAACCTTAATGGAAGAATTTCCGAAAAGGTTCAAAATTTCATCACTAGTGATTAGAACTATAAAAATATTTTTATTTTGTTAATTGTAATAATAATTCAATTAAATAAAAAAATCAAAACTGTAAGTTTAGTGGTTTCATTTTTATTAACATATATGTATGTAAAGAAGTTTTCGATCTCAGTCCTTAGGTCGCAAATCTTGTTTTTTTGCACAATAACCAATGGCTTGTTACATAATGCATACCGGTATTAGCTTCGAAATACCTCTCCGATAAAGATTTATTTGATTAAGATACACATACGTTGACTGCCTCTCCTCAGATCTGAAAAGGCGGAACTTAGAAGGAGTATTTTGCTTAAATTAAAATTTTTCTTAGTAAATTTACTATATCCGCTTAAGTGAACCAAATTTTATTTTACACGCTTTTGCATTCAGTTCTCTTTCCAGATCATATAAAAATTGTATATAGTCCCGATGAACATTTTTTTCTACAAAAGAAAAAATATAGTGACTTTTTTTTGGGATTTTAAATGTCTCTCTGTTTTGTGGTGACTTTTCGAAATTTTCGGGGAATAATTTTTCTTTTCATATTGGAATATGAAATAGCAATATTTTCCAGGGACCATAACTGTTATAAGTGATATTAAACAAGTTGTTTTACGACTTTAGAAATAAAAATCCATCTAAAACAGTATTTTTCAACTTAACAATAATTTGCAATTGAATAAATCGTAATTAAAATAAAAACAAATGGGAAATTACCACACACACTATAAGACAGACTCAATAAAGAAAGATTCAAAAAAAAAGAGGAAAATAAACAAAATTAGTTTTATTTTCTGACTAGAAAAATAAACCTCCTCAAATGAGTTTTTTTCGGAGAGTTTCAACCGAACTTTTATTTTTTCGTTCGGTCGTTTTTTTAATATCACCATTGATTCTAACTGTATAGATCTCCGTTGACTCCAACATGGAGAGTTTTTGATATATATCTACGATGTAAAATGTCCGTCGATATATACTTAATACAATATTTTTTTTCTGTCCGTTTGGGATGGATTATCCGTTATGAAAGATCACCAAATATATGGACATTGCTCATTTAGTTACTTAGGTGTGTTTTAAAAAATTGGTTAGTAAAGTCACTGCTTTGGTGTTTATTCGAAAATTAAGAATTTTATTATATTGGGCGATTTTACCTTGCAGCGTAGTCGTAAAATGAATAAAATGGGCTTCATGTTTTCGCATTAAGGTAGAATTGTGGTTGTTATTGAAGGTAAATGTTCAAAATATAGTCTTTTAAAATTTAGCTGTGCAAAGCTCTTGAATGTTGTTAAACAAACTATTTTGATTATAGTATTAAGTCTAAAACTCTATTATTATGGTTAAAACCTACAATAAATGAAAATTATGTACTTCCAATAAACTCTTCTACGACTCTCTCTCTATTTACATAAATAATTATTCTTGCCAATTTCTCATAAATAAATTACCGGTTTTATGAAAATACAGTAAAATTCCTTAAAAGACTTAATATTTCCCTAAGAACAATACGTTGTATTGCTTTAATCGTATTTCTCAAACTATAAACCCTATTGCTCTTCATTAGCTACCATCGTTGTTGTTGCTGTTGTTGGTATAACGACAATATATACTACCCGGTACGCTTCGACGCCCAAAAAGTAGTAAAATGAAAATGAAGAGAAACATAGTGATCCAAATGACAAACGGACGATAATCTAAGATCTCTTATATTTTCAGCGAAAAATCTGATTTAGGATCATGTTTGTTTGATTTCAGGATTCTTGATTCATTATTATAAATTAATAATAAAATGTACCATAACAATAAGGAAAAAGTACCATAAAAGGTACCCTACGGATTTTAACCCACTCATGCCTGTAATTTAAATAAATAGATATTTACGGTGTAAAATGCCTAGCAGATAAATTTACCTAAAAGCTAACTTGAACTTTAATTTCAAAACATATCTAAGGGTAAAAATTACCAAATTTATATTTTTACTCGATAAGTAACTAAGCACTGATTGATTTATATTTGTTTAAATTACGGACATCGGTACCAAATATGCTTGATTTGATGTGCCTGGGTCAATACTATTTATCCTCTTGTGCTCGATTCTTACTTTACTCAGAAGCATATAAGCTAACTTTTATGTCGATCAGTCAAAAAGGGGCAATTGACCCCCTGCTTAGGACATGCATGTGTTAAAATAACTAGTCACGTAGCTATTGAAGAAACTAGTTCCCACCATAAATGATGGTCAAAATCACTAGTTCGGGACTGTCTCCTAGAACAGCTGGGAGAGTACTTGGTACTTTTTTCTTCCCACTGAGGAAGAATTACAATAAAGTACCAAACAGCTGTCCACTGTTATTATTGTAAATGAAAATCCATTTTATATTTATTTGTATTAGTAAAGAATATAAAGTTTACCGAATTTATCCGTTTTTCCCATAAACCGTAAAGTTTCCCAAACACCATTCTTAGTGAATTGGGCAGGGCGATGTTGAATCAGTCAGTAACTTAGTAACGTTATTCTTTTATACCTATATATGTATATAGTATACTTTATTATATTTGTTGTTGTTTTTATTTAACTATAGATATTTTCTATTCTACTTTATTTCAATATATTGTATGTGTAGCTACAAACTAAGCATCTTAACATTATTTTATTTTCATTATTTTTAATCCATATTTTTTATTTTTTCTTTATTTTGCTCTTGATTCTTTAGCAATCTTCATTAATCCAAAGTGCTTAAAGCTTTTATAGCTTGTTAAGAACACAAACTGGACTACATGATAATACGTATTACTACAATATTGGATTTATATTTACATGCAAGTTTTTTATTGTTGCTGCTGTTATTGGAGAAGTTTATAGTTACGGATAAATATAAAACATGTGTGTGTGCCACATAAAAAATTTTTATTTTTTTGAACGGCAGTTTCAAAATTACATTTCAATATTTTTTTTTTTCAATTTTGTTAAGGAAATTTTAGATCATTACTGGGATTTACTAAGGATTTATAAGTAAATAAAAGTGTAAACAATGTATGTCAATAACTTTCATAATTTTTTTTGTATCTGTGACTTAAATTTTGCTGATATAATTTTAAAAATGCCTCGAACGTTTCACTAAAAACGGAGGACGTTTACCCTTAACCATGACAAGAACTGTAGTCAACTGATATCTCTAGCCCAAAATCCGAAAAAGCTAGTGAAATGTTGGGGATTCATTAATTTTTCGACATTCCATGTGGGTTCTCTGATCCTAAAATTTGTATGATTAACAATTTTAGCGATTAACAAAGCCATTAAAGTAAACATGTACTTAGGATGACTTGAGTCAAAACTGCAGCAGTCAAACTTGCATTATTTTTTAAATATTGTTCAACAATGAAAACTAGTAGTTTTGTCGAGAACCTAGACCACCATTACATTACATGCAATTGGAAATTGAAAAGTAATTGGCAACGTCCAAGTCTGATCGACAGTCAGAAAATCCAGTGGCATGATTTTGGCATACTTTAAACAAGTTTGAGTTAAATTTTTTATCAAGATCGATATTAATGCGTGGTAATGTATTTGTTGGATGCGGATCTATAATCTAAAAATATTGTGAGTTTAGATCTGTGTGTGTGATGCTGCTATCGTCTTAGTATTTACAAGTGTTTTAGGTTGTTATAATAGTTTTAGGTTGTTGTATATATTCCGTGTCAAAATAACTGCTCATTTTTCTAGGCCAACTACGAATCAAGCCAATTTCGGATACTCTAATCCAAAGTGAAGCGTATCCCAGAGAGATCGTTCTGCATCGATCGAAACAAATAGTAGTCGCGCAAAACCTCAACCACTTCTTTCTAAAAAGTTTCTAACAGGTATTGCAACATGTGTCCGAGTTTTATCATGATGGAATATTACAGTATCATGCCTGGCCACATATTCTTTAAATGAATTGGTTGTGTTCGGTACAGTTTCCCTGCGATGGTCTGGCTAGATTTCAGCAGCTCATAATAGACATGACCCTTTTGGTCCCTCAGATACAGAGCATTACCTTAGCGCCATGGATATTTGATTTTGGTGTCGATTCGGCTGCTTGGCTGGGATTTACATACGATCTCCTACACTTCAGGTTATCGTAGTGGATCCATTTTTCATCGCAAGTAATGATTCGGTGCAAAAATTATTTTCTTTTATAGCGTTAAAGCAGCATTTTGTACATACAAAATCGTATTTTAAGGTCTCTCAGCTTTCATACGTATGTTACCCAATATCCCTGCTTTTGGATGAATCCTGCTGTTTGTAAACATTTTGAAATTGCTCATTTAGTAGCTCCCACTGATTTTGCAAGCTCTTGTTGAGTTTGGCAACAATCTTCATGGAGTAGTACCTTCAATTCTTGGTCTTCAAACTGTTTTTGAAGGCCTGGGCGATCTTTGCTTTCCGTGTCAAAATTACCACTTCTGAACCAAACAAACCAACTCTCGCATGCTGAAACCAATGGAACACATTCACCATAAGCTTTGGTATCGGTATGCTTCAGCGCACTTTTTTTTAAATTCTAGAAGTAAAGCAAAACATCCCGTATTTTCGAAGTAAAAAAAAACGTTGTTGTACCTTTCATAAGTTATTAAAAACAGATACGCCATATATTGCAAATAACGCAGTTTTAAGTCATACACCCAAGAGTTGTGTATTGGATCATATATGAGAGCTATGGCCTGATCGTCACAAAATCCAGTAGAATATTTTTATCATACATACAATTTATCTGGGTAAAATTTTGTTTCAATATTTATAAGATTTAGGATATGATCAAAAATGAACAGAAATATGGATTTGTAATTTGTTTTTATATGTAGCTTATTTTTAATGAATTTTGTATGGACACTGCTACGCAGTTTTGGACCATATACTCATACTCCATGAAGAAATATATATGGGGGCTGCACAGTGGTCCAAATGCTCAATCTAGCCGGAAAAAATTCATTTTTTTAAATGCTTCAAAAGCAAATTTTTTGTATGGTAGTATGTTGACAAGTGTCCATAGTACATAACGGCATATTTTTTTTCTTTAAATAGCTACACTAGCATTGATACATTGCTTCAAAAACAAGTAAATTAATATCTCAAGTGATATTTAACAGTGCAAGGGAAATTGTCGGCAAAAAATAATAAGAACAATTAAAAAAAATTTGTTGGTGTAATTAATATAACAAAGGTAAGAGTAAAAATTACTGTTTAAATTTTTCAGAAAATATATTTTGTTTAGAAAAAAATTTAATTATATACTAGTGTGTTTTAAATGTGAAATTTTTGTTCAATGTCCAAATTCTATTAGAATTTCAAATGGTAATTTAACAGAGTTGAGCTTAAGTTTTTATATTGTCGTCAACTATATAGACTAGGATTTGTAATCTTTAAAAAAATAGCTGCCACTTTTTGCCTCAACGATTTTTATTTCAATTAGAGTTTAACATGTCCATTACAAGGAAGGAGCTGTATTTTTATTTTTAAGGTTGGCGTGACATTTCGCCCACTTCAAATTTTTTAATGACAGGTAGCCTTTAATTCCTTCCACACATGCAGAAAGAAGGAGTGAAAAATTCAGGAAAACAAACCCACAAAAAAAAAATGTATATGCAAAAACACACATTCATGTTCAAAAAATAAAAAAAAAATTTTTTTTCTCAGATTGTTTATATTGATGAAATCTATAAACGTACCAAGTTTCATGTCGGTACGGCTTTTCAAAAGCGGGTTATGACTTTTTTCCTGCTAGATTGAGCATGTGGACCACTGTGGGGGTGGAAGAAATGATGGACCAATTCTTACAATTTTCAATAAAGTTTGTCTCTTTATTGTAGGAATACCTTGTGCAAAATTTGTATTGAAAAATTGAAACACTTTGTGGAAATTAATAATTTACAAATTATTAACAAATTTTAGAGAAAAAATTTAAATTTGTTTTGAAAAGCAAAAGCAATTTGTGATAATTCATAATAGTTTCTTTCTATCACACAGACCAATTATTTCCATAAGCTTTCAATATTGTATGAAAAGTGTGCAATTGTTTTATCTCCATAGCAAAATCAAATTGCAGTATTACCAACAAACTACTTTATTGCATACATTTTAATCAATTTAGTTTTAAATAAATATCCATATATTCATTTTCTATTATTGTTTATTTTCATTTCTATTAATATCACGTAACTACCACATGATGTTTTACGTGATAATATGCTGAGATTGCATGCAAATTCCCAAATACATATGTATGTATATACAAACGCAAGATGTTTTTCTTCTTAATTTTTTTTTTTTTTTCATGTGTCGTGCAATATATTCCTAAGAGTATTGAAGTGGAAGCCACAATATTAGGAGTGAAACTAACGCGTAAACGTAGACGCGTTTTCCACTTATATCACAAATGGCAGAAAAAATAAAAAATCTAAAGAAACAGCAAAAAATAAGAAACAATAGAACAAAATAACTTCATTAGACAAATTTCTTTGCCGCTACAATGAAGCAAAAAAATACAATTTAAAATAAAAGAAACAAAAAAAGAATACAAAATAAATAAAATAAAATAAACAAGTCTCTTAGCTCTGTGGCTTAATACTTGTGCTTATGGATTCTTGTGATTGTATAGTAATGGAGTGCAGTGAAAAGCAAGTTCGGCTGCTGTGTTTGTGTGCAAGTATAAAAGCGTTTAAGTTCTGCTTGTTTAGCTTCATTTGTGCCAATGCGCGCGTAATTGTGGTAAATCTTACAAAGCAAAGTTGAATAAAATTTTATACACGCACTCATCCCAACACACTATACACACAGAAATACATATTGCAAATACAAATGTTCAGGAAAAGCTACTGCATAGAAATAATAAAACTTGAAAAATAAAACATAAAACGAAACAATATTATGCAATAAAGGAAAAACTAATGCCAAACCAAAAAAAAAATAAGGATACAAATGTTGAGGACAGTGTGGTTGGTGAGTGAGAAATTTTGTTAAAAAATAGTGAGTGTGGCTTTTTTAGACTTCTTTATTACATATTGCTCATTTGTACCGATCCACAGTGGAAAATTTTGGTAATTTTCGGATCAAAAATCTGTAACTTTTGAATGGATGAGGATTTATATAAGATTTTTTTGTCTTTTCGCTTTAATTTGTTTATTTACTCATAAAAATAGAATCATAATAAAAAAAGTAATGAACGTTTAAAAATCCATTTTTTTAGTTTTTGTATAAAAGTGATATGTTAAGACAAGTAAAGAAGATGTTTTTATGTACTTTTTCATTAGTTTTAATACAAGGTGGCGCAAAAGTAGACTTCCGATGTTTTTGGCTGTAATTAAAATAAACGTTGATTCTTCTTGTGGATAATTTTTATTTGGTCTTTTAATTTTTTTTACATCAAGTCGAGAATATGATGTCATGTAAATGGCCGCCGCCACAGTTGATTATCATTTGAGCCCTTTTTATGGCATTTTACATCACTTTGGCCAAAACTTCCGGCGATAGGTCCTCACATTCTTAACGGATATTGTCTTTAAGAGCTGCAAGAGTCTGAGGCTTGTTGACATAAACCCGCGACTTCTAAAAGCCCCACAAAAAGAAGTCTGGAGCGGTCAAATCAGGGGATCTTGCTGGCCAGTGCAAATCGCCAAAACGGGAGATTAGGCGACCGGGAAATGCATCCTTCAGCATATCGATTGTGGCACGTGCAGTGTGTGCCGTTGCACCGTCCTGTTGGAACCAGGAGTTCTTTTTGCCGCAATTCATCAAGTTGCGGCAAAAAGAACTCGTTGATCATTGCTCTGTAGCGCTCATCATTCACAGTAACCGTTTGGCCGGCGACGTCTTCGAAAAAAAAAGGTTCGATGACTCCTCCAGCGAAAAGAGCACACCTTACAGTGACTTTGAGCGGGTGTAATGGCTCTTCGTGGGTTACATGCGGATTTTCAATGCCCCAGAAGCGTAACTTTTGCTTATTTATGTACCCGCTAAGATGGAAATGGGCCTCATCACTCATGATTATTTTTGATGAAAAATCATCTTCCTCTTGGTGGTGATTAAGGATGGCTTGAGCGTATGTTAGACGCGATTGGCGGTCAGCAGCTAACAGCTGATGCACCGTCTGGACTTTGTACGGAAACATCTTAAAATATTGCACCAAAATTCGCTGTAAAGACCGTCGACTGATACCCATTTGCGTGGCACGTCGTCTGGTCGATGTCGACGGCGCTTCCATGACATCCTCGGCTACAGCAGCAATATTGTCTGCAGAACGGCTACTGCGGGGTCTGCCATGCCTGACAGCATCTCGTGTTGTGCCAGTCTCTTCGAGGCGAGCGGCTAAATGTCGCAGTGTTTCACCAGTAGGCGTTGGACAGCCAGGAAATCTGCGACGAAATTCACGTTGTGCCAAAGTCACCGACCGATTATTGGTCAAATAAATAGTCAGCAATATTCCGCGTTCTGTAGCAGTGTAGCGTAACATTGTTTATTAACGTGTATTTCGCATGTGTTTACTACACAAATGTCAAAACAGAACTGACATTAGGGGCCAATCACAAAATTTATAGCATTTTCTGATAGGAGGATTACTTTTGCGCCACCTTGTAGTATTAACAACTGACATTTGTTAACATATATAAGTATTTGCTACTGTTGACATGAAGTTTGATATTTTAGTAAAATTAAATCAATATATATGAAAATGGATGTTTGTATGTTCCGAATGAACTCAAAAACAGTTCGATCGATTTTTATGAAATTTTCAGGGTATCTGCAGAATAGCCTAGTAACACTGTAGGTCAGATTTTTTATATTCTTTCTGTGGGCGGAGGGGTGTGTAAAAATCAAATTTTTACATTATACCGCTAATGCCATATATAAATATGTATACAAAAACGGAGCATACATACGTTCCGTATGGAATCAAAAACGGCTTGACCGATTTTGATAAAGTTTTCACGGAATCTGCAGAAAATCCTAGCGAGTAACACTGAAAAATCAAATTTTTGAATTCATTGGAACCAGCCGGACTACCACCATATGTATTAACATTGAAGGTTGGATCACCGACTTTGTCTGACACTGTATATTAAAATCGAGATTGAGATGCAATATAAAACAGATGTTTTCTAAGGGCCAGCAACGCGGACTGGATTTAGCTAGTTATTTTATAAATTTTTGGAACGTCATCTACTTTAAAAACTTAAAAAATTATAACATGGTGATTTTCCATGAAGAAAAATATAAAATTTGAATTAAAGTAAAATTTTAACGGTTAAAGATATCATAACAAAATTTGGAATTAATATAGACCCAATTATCCTTAAATCAACGGCATTATAATCCTTGACATTTTTTATTTTCAAATACCGAAAGTCATAAACAAGCGAAAATGTGTTCCAAAAATTGGATTTTTTTAGAAAAGTGCCTACTGTGACTTTATTTTCCATGTGATAGTAAAAACGCTTTATGGATATTTAAGAAGCATGTAGGGTTATATAAATGTGAAACTTTTTTGAGTATTGGTGATTTGCCTTTTTTGAATTTTTTACTCAAATCTAAAATTTGTTTTAAAAATTGGCCAAGTTTGGATAGGTCTGGGGAGTTTTATGTCTGCTTAAGTGAGCCAAAATTTACTTTACACGCTTTTGCATTAAATTCTCTTGCCGGATCATGTAAAAATTGTATATAGTTCCGAAGAAATTTTGTTTCTACAAAAGAAAAAATATATGAGACTTTTTGGGAAAAAACTTAAAAAATACGGCTTTTTTTACATGTTCCAATTTTGGATGCGTTTAAATTTTAATAGAGAAAAGATAATTGTTAGCAAGTTTTTTTTATGTTATTTAGAATTTTATCACCAATATAGATGATATTTTCTAAAAAAAATTAAACCCTCCGTAGGCCGGTCACATCTAAAAAACTATAAAAAGTTCTAGCAAAATTAAAAAATAAATAAATAAACCTAAATTTCTCTTCAACTAATAGAGATAACCTACACATGTAAGCGTATTTGTTGTAGATCTTCTTAAGCACTATTTATATTTTAAAATTCAGCTCATTCGGATCATAAATGGATTTTTGACGATTTTTTTTAAAAAATTTGACACCCGAGGTGATCAAATTTGAGGGTTAACGCACTGGCCCCCAATAGAGCTAGGATGTAGAGCAACTGAAAGTTAACTTGGAAATACCTTAGCTCCATTCTTGTGAAATTTCGTAACAATATCTAAAATAGTTCCCGATATACCGAATTATTTGCAAAAAAAAAAAACTATTCTAAACCACTGTGATGCGCTGGAGGAGAAAATACTATAAATGGTGTTAATTAAAAGTTGAATAACTATTACAATTTTCATCCGATTAGTGAAGAACTAAATTTTCTTTATATATTATTATACATTTTTATAAGCTTTCATATAAAAATAAGCAATGAAAAGCTACTAAAATCAAAAAAGTTGATATTTTTTTTTTAATTTCTGAGTTGCTCAAAATTTTTGCATGTCATTTGTTTATTGCATAGTTCCTCGCTAGTATTGTTCAGAATACGAAGATTTTCGCTATATACATGTACACAACACGAACGCAAACAATACTCACAACAAGAGCGTAAAAATACAAATATTTCATTCAGTTTTTAGACAACATTCAACAAAGTAGGTCTATGCCGTATGTTTGTTCTTTTTTCAACTTTTTTTTATTTATTTCTCAGTACAAGAGCGTAGAAGAATACAAATATTTAATTTTTGTTGTTGTTTTCAGTACACTGAGAAGCAGCCATCACATGCTTGATGAATTTATACAAAATATCAAACAAATTTTTAATTGAGGTTTATTTAAACATTACATGTTATTTCTTTCTGTGTAGTATCACTTATACATATGCAATTACCAAATCCTCTCTTTCTGCGGGACTATGGTTTATAGGCATGAAATGGCAGCTAGTTTTGATACATCTTTTAGATAATAAGTTAGAGATTAATTCTATGTTAAAACTAGATCGGCGGCAAACGGCGCCAAAAGTTAAAATCCTAGTCAATGTTGCGTAGGTAAGCCAACATTGTATATTTTAAATGAATAAATTTCATGTCTGCTAACAATATATACAAAACTCATAACGAAAATGGAATCTGGACAAGATAACCTTTCCAACAAGGTAAAACAATCCTGAAACAAATAATTATAAATATAATTTTAACTCCACAAATCTTTAAAGTTTAAAGTAATGTGTTCTGTCGCCATTTTCGAATACTTCTGTTGACATAATAACTATAATTTCTGCAAATAATTATTGCTTGACATCTTAGCTTTACAATAAAACTTGTTTTAGGGTTAATTTCAAACATTTGCAAAAATCAATTATGAGATGCATACACCTTATAACATGCACTGTGCGATCCCACCCATTTGTATCCCAACTTATAACAAAATCGTTTATACTAAGTATTCAATCTCTAACTATTATAGAATATTTCTCAAAATGTTCAAAATATTTAAGTGAAATATTAAATTTTGCTGGTCATAGAAAATTCGTTTTTTAATATTTTATATTTCTTTGATTCATTAACTCCTTCAATGTACGGTTGATTGTGGGATTGTTGGAGTAGGAATTTTACTTAAAATAAACTTATAAAAACATAACCATTGAAACTAGAGACCACACGACCAGTAATTTTCTCATGCAGTAATTGAGTTGTTACAAGGGCTGTATGGCATGTGTCACTAGGTTGTATCGAAAAACAAAGTTGACCCAGTCAACCTAAAGTTTTTCTATGCCTTGATATCTGACATATAAGATCTGAATAAAAATATAGGCCTCATGTCGCCCACATCAATATCATCTAATACCAAAATCTGCAGAAAACAGTGACATGTTGTGAATTCACGATTAACAAGGCCATCAATGTGAGAATATGTTTCATCGATTAGGATGATTTTGTTCAAAATATTTTCGTTCATTATTTTTAAAATATTGATTAACAATGGAAAAGCTACATTTTAACTAACATTAAACTATCAGCTGTCAAGATTTTTTTTAAATTGTTTTTTTTTGTTATTTACCAACATGCTTTAAATATAATTGGATAATTCACTGTAATTTAGTGTTGGGGAATAAGCTAGTACCTATTCGCATTTCACTGGATTATCTGGAAACCTTTTCACAAAGGCTTTATGAAGGCTAAAGATATTATACAAATGAAACTATAGATCGAATTAGAGTTGGAGGCACTCCGGCCGATCTGTTTATATTTAGCCACTGTGCATTCATCTTAAGGATTTTTAAAAGTTTTGCCTGCACATGAAACCTAATCGTTGTCGAACGTATATGAAATAATTTTAAACCCTCCACCACCATAAGTGGTGAATGAAGGTATGTATATATAAGTTTGTCATTCCGTGTGTAACATTGAGAAATAATCATATACCCAGTTCTAAGTGGATTGAGCCATGTCCGTCTGTCGGTCCGTCTGTGTAAAACACGGTCACATCCAAAATACACAAACAACCTTAGCAAACTTTAAAAAAAATTATTTATTATTGTCCTAAGTAGTTTGGTATTGAAAATAAGCAAAATCGGTACAGTTGGCCAAAAGTTATGAATCAAAATGTGAGACTACCTACAAAAAAATTGATAATTTTCATATATTTTTTGTTATCTCTGGAAATATATTGCAGATAATACCATAAAATTGTACGCTCATTATTTTTATCATAAGAGGTCTAACTCTGTTGAGAATTGAAAGAATCGGTCCATGATTTCTTCTAGTTCCCATACAAATTTCTTCCGGAAATATGGTGACTTAGTCTATAAATGCCTACAGAATTGCAGTATCCATAAAAAATTCAGCAAAAATTAGTTTCGTGCTAAAAGAAATCACAAGACTAAATTTTTCATGGATCGGCCCATATTTGACAATAGCCCCCATATAAAGTTAACTTCCGAAAATCACTTAAATAAGCATAAATATCTTATAAATAACGCTATTATGTTGAAATTCGTCATAAATAATCCCCATATATACTAAAATCGCTGTACCTAATTCTATGAAGATCGACTCATAATAGGTTATAGCTCCCATATAAGGACCACTTCCTAAAAACACATTAACCTGCATAAATATCTAAAAAATATCATTATCAAACCAAAATTTTACACATATTCGTAATTTATATTTAAAAATCATATTACTGGATTTTGTGAATATCGGTCCATATTTGATCATAGCTCCCATAAAAGGTATAAGAACCACTTCCAAAAAACACATTAACCTACACAAATGTCCAAAAAAAATCTGTACTTAACCAACATTTTACAACGATCAGTGATTTGAAGTAATAAAATACTAGAAGATTTTTTAAATATCGGGCCATTATTCGCCATAGCTTCCACATAAGATCCACTCTTGATAATAGCGTTGTTTAAATTAAATTCTACAAAAATGGCCCCCAAATACTTAGAAATCACGTTACAATAATACACAGATCAGTAATTTGTATTCAAAAATCATACTACTGAATTTTGTGAATATACTGTTGTAAAGTATTTTATGACAATCGAATCATAATAGTTCATAGCTCCCATATAAGTCCCACAACCCAAAAATACATTAACACATATAAACATTGATAACGATAAAAAATTCCACAAAAAATTAATTTCAAGTAGACAGAAATCTGCTTGATTTTTTGACATGGGTTCCTAATTATATATAAAGCTCATATCAGGAAAATACTGAACTTTTATCTAAAAATATTTATATAACTTTTTATATAACCCTTTCCTCTATGCTGGTGTAGGGTATAAATAGGATACTATTAAAAACATGGTAAAAAAATTACTTATATGGAAGTAAGTTAATGAACGTCCTTAATATATATGCATGTTTTCATTATAACTATTTTCAACTATATTTTAATATTTTTTACAACACTTTTTTGTTTTTCTTTTCACTTCAGTAATAACTAACAGTTTGATAAAGTAAATAAAATATAAACATGAAAATAATCACAGAACACAGTTATTTAAAAAAAATATAAAAATTTAAATACTCTGTACTATTTTATTTAACATCAATGATGATACGTCATGTACTTGATGATACGTTATTTTGAATATTGATTAATACCAGGGTTTACAATTGCTAATATATTAGCCGTCAATTGCAGTCTTTATCTATCTGCATACTAAAAATGTAGTTACTATTTTAATTTTGTATAACTCTGCTAATATAAATTGCTGTTACTATTCATATATTACTATAAAAATTGCAATTTTAGTTTGCAATTTCTAGTAGCAGATAAAACCAGTTGTCAACTCGTTCTTGTAGTACAACAACCAAAATATATGTTCGTGCTTTAGTAGCACACACACTTTTTTGCCGAACTAATATTGAGCGTGAGCATTCGTTTTTTTTTTTTGTGCTTGCAATTTTCTCTAGCAGCAATTTACTTTTCTTTGGTTGCTCTGCTATAGTTGCATTAATATTTCCTGTTTTTAGGTTATTTTGATGCTGCTAGTTATTTTATTGAACATGACAAGTTTAAATGAGTTGTTTATACCGAATATGATGGAAATCGAAAGATCCAAGGTGAATTTGTTTACGATGGAATTAATGATATATGAGCTACTTAAGGCTACTCAAAACTTGTTTGTTTATCATTGAAAAACAAAAATTAAATAATTTTTTTTTTCTTTTATTTTGTATATAAAGTGATTCGCAATCATAAATATATATGTAAAATTATTATTGAAAAACATAAAATATTTATATGCCAAAAATAACATACATTGTGTGTGTTGACTGATATGATGTTATACAATTTACAATAACAGCAACTAATAGCATCAACTGAAGAAATGTAAATTGTGCTATAGCACAACCAAAGAAATGTGAATTGTTGCTAGAAAAAATTGCCAGCACATCAAAATAAAACGAATGGCGTGCAATATTAGTTCGGCAAAAAAGTGTGTGCTACTAAAGCACTAAAATATAATTTGATGGACCTGCAATGGAATGCGTCTGCTACTAAAAATTGCAAACAAGTGTTGCAATTATAATAGTAATACAAATGAACAGTATGAATATTTATAGTAGTTGATTGTGATGAAATGATATAATTTCATATTTATTGCATAGTCAAATGTAAGAAATATGTTGCTAGAGCTGAATATCGAAATCTTGATTAAAACTTGGTCATTTTTTATAGCCGAAGTTTATAATTTTGTACACATACATATGTGATTTAGTGAATCGTAATCAATAAAAAAGCCAATTTCGAATTTCTTGATGATACTTTATATTGTATTTAAGGTGACGATATATTGTTTCCGATAACAATTATATGCGTATATCTAGTAAGGCACAGTGGGGCAGAATCAAAGTTTTTTGGAAATAAATCTGGCATTTCTAAACGGCTGGTGTGATTGGTATAAAATTTGACGTGGTCGCAGCCAAGAAGTATTCGAGTTTAAGTTATTAAAATGGACCCTACAAATGCTCTAAGCTATGGAGGCTCAAAGTAGGATACCTGCGACATTTAAAATTGGAGCGAAAATCGAAAAAAATGCTATTTTTTACAATTTTGCCCATAGGATCCACATTTTCTTCGGGGCTGGGAAAATACTTCAGGAATAAATAGGGATCACATCAAGGTTTTCAAAACTGCTTTCCGTTTTGATAAAAAATAGGTAAAATTCTGAAAGGCGTAGGGACGACATATTCGAAAACTATTACATGTTTTATATACCAAAATGTTCTCCGTAAGGATGTCTTACAAAAAAACATAAAATTGTTGTATGTCCTTAAAGAAAGTTTTTATTAAATAAAATAAATAAAAAAAGAGTTAAGTCATCTTTTCGCTCAAAAAACAGCACAAATCTATTATTTTTTTAATTTTTTAATTTAAAGTCGTTTATTTTTGAATCCGTAATTGATATTGTTCTGAAATCTTTTGCATATTATTGGTAATTTAGTTGTTTAACTAACGAAAAACATTAAAGTTCATTCGGTTCAAAAGGTATGGGAAAATTTTAAAATGTCAATTTTGAAATGCATATAACTCGGAAATTATAAGATTTAAATAGCACACGCAAGCATTTTTCAAGACCTAGCCAAGCACTTTCCAAAATCTTTAAAATCGGATGGGAAACAAAAAAATGGCACGTGTTTAAAAATGTTAAATGTCGAAGGTACTTTGAGCCTCCATAACGCCGCGCTTAGAGCATTTGTAGGATTTATTTCAATAACTTAAACTTAAATACTCCTTGGCTGCGCCCACGTTAAATTTTATCCCGATCGGACCATCCGTTTAGAAATGCCAGATTTATTTCCAAAAGATCTTGATTCTGCCCTACTGTGCAAGGTGAACCCCCCTTTGGGCATGGATAAGCATCTTGGTGAGCTCCACACCTTGATGTTATGCCTCAAGGGGAAATATAGAGCGAAACCGGGGCTCCGAGGTGCACGGACCTCATTCCTGGTAAGAGTTAATTTATTAACTAGCAGCTGACTAGAGTCTTATCTAGTAAAGCGGGGGTCCTTTGCCCCAGGACTTCGGTCCTGTAGGACCGTTGGTGAGGTCACTTCGGTGAGGTACGCTATGGCTGTGGTTAAAACCCAAAGCGGGATTTTGGGCTAGTGCTACATTTCGGACTACCAATTGTATCTTACTAGGTGCTGTTGCTGACTCAACAGGGCCATTGAAAGTAGCAGATAACCAACTGGCGTTTGTGCTCAGGAAACGTATTGAGGCAGTAGCATTCGTGATGTACTGGTCGTTGGGCTTGGTTCTTTTTATCGGCAGGGAGCTTTTGAAGTCAGAGACCATACATTGGACTGGATCACCAGGCCAAAGGCAACAGATTAATGTTTTTATACAAGATGCACATACATCGGTGACCACAGTCGAATATAATACTTTAAATTGTTGTACCCTTTACCATGAGTTGCAAGGATATATATAAGTTTGTCATTCCGTTTGTAATTTCTAAATTTTTCATTTGCCTCCAAAGAGTATATATATTTTGGATCGTTATAGATAGCGGAGTGGATACGGCTATGTCCGTCTGTTCGTCTGTATGTTGAAATTAACATTCCGTAGAAAATAACTTACATACATGATTCATACATCAATATATCCACGATAGACGCTGTTCGGTTGCTGTTTGAAATCGGCCCACAAATATCTGAGATATAAGAAGAAACCGGGACAACCTCGATTTTTTACATATTTTTTAGGTATATATGGACTAAGTCATTAATATAGACAATATGGATATATAATGATAGATATTTCAAAGACCTTTACTAAATCAGACTCATAATTTGGTGAAGGGTATATAAGATTAGGCACAGCCGAATATAGTTCTCATACCTGTTTTATAAGCAAAAACCTGGTCAACCTCAATTTTTTACATAACGCTATACTAAATCAGACTTATAATTTGGTGAAGGGTATATAAGATTCGGCACAGCCGAATATAGTTTTCTTACCTGTTTTAAATTTAATATATCACTGTCTGTGATTAAAAGAAACCATTTAAAAAATTCTCAGTTTTTAGTAGAAAATGTTGTCATCGGCCTAGCAAGGGTTAAATACGCAAAGTTTTATAAAATCAAACTTTAGTTTTCATACAAACATTTCGATATCTTTTCTTTGTTTAACATTTTCGGGAAAAGAAAATTATCTTGCAGCAGCTTTATATAAATATTTAAGACATTCATGGGTTGTTTACTTAATATGAAAAAACATTGCATCCACATTCACATATAGAGAAATACACACGTACACTCGTTCTCATGTACTCGAATGTGTTGTAACTTTATTTAACTAAAGTAAATACGTCAGAATAAGATTATTACTTTAAGTGTAAATGTACGTGCTTATAAGTACACGAATATTTGAGTGTATTATTACGAGTGATTTTAATTAAACGAATCTACCTGTTTTACATATTGGGACTGCGAACGAAAGAATTGCCACTTTTGTTTTTTAAAAAGAGTGTATATATAAAAATTGTATATTCCGATTTAATCGACCCATATAGTCGATAAATTGGCAGTTGTCAATAAATTGTAAGTAAGTAGTTTCCATACATGTTGGATGGTATTTATGTTTGCATATGAAGGCAGAGTAATCTTAATAAATATATACATATATGTATGTATATATTTTTATACCCTCCACCACCACAAGTGGTGAAAGAGGGTATATATAAGTTTGTCATTCCGTGTGTAACATTCAGAAATATTCATCTGAGACCTAACAAAGTATATATATTATTGATCCTTATGAAATTTTAAGTCGATTGACCAATGTCCGTCTGTCTGTCCGTCTGTCTGTCCGTCTGTCCGTCTGTCCGTCTGTCTGTCTGTCTGTGTAAAACACTCTCACGTCCAAAATACGTAAGCAAAATTAATGAAATGTATACCAAAATGTTTATAATTTTTCTAAGCAGTTTGGTATTGAAAATCAGCAAAATCGAATTGGTGGAACCAGTGTTATGGATCAAAATGTAAGACAACCTCCAAAAATTGTTGATAATTTTCACATGATTTTTGTGATTTTTGGTAAAGTCATTAAAGTCATCAGAATACCATGAAATTTTGCACTCATTACTTATATGATAAAAGGACAAATTCTGTTGAAAATGGAAAGAATCGGTCCATAATTTCACGTACCCCCCATACAAATTTCTTCCCGAAATATGGTGTTTTGGAATATAAATGCTCATAGAATTGCAGTATCCATACAAAATTCAGCACAACTAAGTTTCGTGCAAACAGAAATCGCGAGACCAATTTTTTATTGGATCGGGCACTATTTGACCATATCCCCCATATAAAGTTTACTTCCGAAAATCAATTAAATACACTAAAATATCTTATATATATCGGTATCAAGTAGAAACTCGACTTGCATAATCCCCATGCACATGAAAATCGCTGTAGAGAATTTCATGAAGATCGGCCCATAATTTATTATAGCTCCCATATAAGGACCACTTCCAAAAACACATTAATTTTCATAAACATCTGAAAAATATCGTTATCGAATTAAAATTTTACAGAGATCGGAAGTATTAATACACAAATGATACTACTAGATTCTGTGAATATCGGTTCATATTTGGCCATACCTCCCATATAAGGTCCATTTCCGAAAATTACTTAAATACTAATAAATCTCTTATAAAAGCCTCTATCTGGTTAAAACTTCAAATAAATATTTCCCATATATACGAAAATCGATGTGTTGAATTTTATGAAGATCGCCCGATAATTGGTCATAGCTCCCATATAAGGACCACTTCCGAAAAACACGATAACCTCTATAAATATTTTAAATATATGGATATCGAACTAAAATTGTATCCAAACATTATACTACTGGGTTTTATGAATATCGGTCCATATTTGACCATAGCACCCACATTAGCTCCATTTCCGATAATCACAATAACATACATAAAACTCTTGTAAATAATTTTATGGAGAAAAATATCAAGCAAAATATGCCTCAAGTACATAGAAATCACGTTAAAATATTTAATTATATCTTCCAAATAAGTCGCACATCCGAAAAATATATTAACGCATATATACACTCATACCGGTAAAAAAATGTAACCGAATTAAGTTTCAATTAGATTTGGTGACTATGGGTTCATAATTATATATATAAGGCTCACATCCGGAAATTCATTAGAACCCTGTTTTAAACTCTTTTACTTCACTTGTGGTGAATAAGGAAAATGTTGAGCCAATCGGTAATGTTAACCAATTATCAAGTATATATATTGTTAAATAGTATATTTTATTCCTATTATAAAATTATAGACTCTGTTGGAAATAAATTGCTGAATTAGATAACATTTTTATATATTTGAAATAAACATCTTCTGCGTAAACTAGATTTTCTAACAGTATATTAAATACTACTATACTAATTTACTAATATATTTTAAACAAACTTTTATTTTGTTAAAAAAAGTGGTTTTATTGAAGAAGGTACATAATTTGCATATAGTCCAAAATGTGTATTATATCAGAATTCTTCTATAATCCATAAAGTGGCTTAAAAATTAATTCGGTTATAGTCCTAATTCGCTTATTGTCCACAAAAATTGTGCAACTTTATTTGTAGACTATAAGCGAAAACTACTGTATTACATTAACATTCTACCAATCTTCATAATCGCAGCTACGTCCCAATAACAAACACTGAATATGGATATTAGAGTGTTGATACCAATGTAATTTCTATAATTTTCATATAATTTAGGTGGAGGGTATTTAAGATTCGGCATAGCCGAATATAGCACTCTAACTTGTTTTTTTTCAAGATTTAAAATAACTTTTTCAACGGCTATAAATACCCTTGCAATACTCGCACATACAGGTACCTCTGTTTTACAAACTATGTACAAATATATATTTATGTACATTAGACCTGCCCTTAAAAAATAACGTTGTCTTTGAGAAGTCTAATTTTGATTTTGGGTGTTCACAAAATTTCTCTTACATCCAAATGCGATTTTATTTTCCTCATTCATTTTCGTTTATACATACATCCATTTGTATTTATATGTTTGTGTGCACTGTAAAGTGTAGCAGTGTAGTAATACTCTTTGTTGTATCTACTCCTTACCCACTCTCTTTTCATAACCGTTTCCGTTCTTTTTATTTGTTTTAAGCCAAAATAATAATTTCCTTAAATTCTTCATACAGAAAATTATCAGTGTTTAAATATTTATAAAAAAAATATGCAAAGAAACAAGTAAAGAAAAAACATATAAGAACTTGGTAAGTAAAGAACTTATACAAATAATAATGAAGAGAAAAGTCTTATTTTTACCCATATAAGTGAATGTGTATTTGATTTCATACTTACATGAAAACAGTGAAGAGCAAAGCATTGGAAATAGTATCTGATTTACATGACTACATAGGTACGAGTATTTTCGAGAAGATGATGCTTTAAATACTGTGAAATATTTTGATGAGGCAAAGATGTTGTAGGATTAACGTGACCACTAGAGTGCTTTATGATTGTATGTCCTCCAAAAAAGTATTAAGGTACACAAAGAATTCCAATTTGTTTGGATTTTTAAACCGGGTTTCACAAAACGACGGGTTTTGAATTATCCGATAAATTTAATAATTCAACAAAATCGAATATTTGAGTTTTTATTTAGTTTTACATACAAAAAAAAAAAATCAAAATCCACACAAATGAACTTTGTGGAAAAGTTCAGTCAGCTAGATCCGTTTTTCAACAGACAGACATTTCAGTTAGTTCCTACTGTTTGGGGCAACAGAATGACAGATTGACGGTCAAGGCTAGCTAGTCTTAGAATTTCATAAGGATCCAGAATATATATACTTTTGTAGGTCTGCGATGAAACCTAAAAATAATTTAAACTTTATACCTCAATGCTTAAATTGTCAAAAAGGCTTAAAACCGATTACTCAAACCTGGTTTTGATGGAAAAAAACCTAATACCGGTTTTTAAAAATTACACTTTTTCGAAAACAGTTTTTTTTTTTTTTGAAACTGCCTTTAAAAAAATCAAAATTTATTGGCCATACTACACAGCAGTTTAACGTTACGATGACAAAACTCATATAAGTATTTAAAGTAAAAATATGTTTTTTTTTTTTAATATGTATCATATTAAATTAATTATACCCTTAAATTTATCTATTTATATGTTTAAAAAATGTTTAGCAACATACCAATTTCATACGAATTTAAATATTTTGTGTCTAAAATTACATTGAAGATATGTAAAGTTACAGTTAATCAACATAAATCTGCACGTTTTATATGTACACTAGCATAACCTGGTGCGCTTCGCTACCCCTATCCTAGTAAAATAAGATAAATATTAATGGATTTCTGATACAACCTAACTACGTACAATGGTATGAAAATAACACATGTAAAATATTGAGAATTTCTCAATTAGAGTTCACTTGATATTCAAAAATAACTAACTAACTATATATGGGAGATATCATTCCACTTCTGATCCCACCCATTTTTATATCTTTTATGTAAACAAATAACGCATATCAAGCATTGCTTTAACTACGATTATTCTACAATTATAACTATTTCCTTTATATAGAAGGGGTAATTCCTACTCAGTTGATCCCGTCCAATTTTAGCCAAACATTGTACAAATTTAAGTGATTCAGACAAAGCTTAAAGACTCTCGAAATTGCAATTTTCATTGTAATGGCGGTCCCATGCCCATTGGTACAGTGATCAGGAATAAATTCGTTTTTAGCTAACCTCCGTATAATGATAATAAATTGATTGATACAAAATTTTAGAATTATAGATATCCAGATATTCGAAATTACTTATTGCTATGGTATAAAAACAACCATCATTTGTTTGTAAAAAACATCAGTCACATCAGATATAATAAAAAACTTACAATAACACTCTTTCGTTGTAAATCTCTTCAAACACCATTTTTTTTTTATTGTGGTGTCTGTAATTGCCAAAAGAGCAATTAACGTAAAATGCCTAGAAGACAAATTATCCTCCAGTTGTTTGGAAATCGACATGTCTTATATGATGCAGTATTTGATATTCATCTGTTCTGGTGCATTTTCTACACTATATTTTTGACAGCAAATTCTAAAGTGTTGATTTTATGACGATATATTGCAAATGTTAGATCTTTAATTTAATAGACAATGTTTTTAATAAAACATTTTAAAATTTATTTATATATGTATTTTATTTTGACATTTTCTATTACACAATTTGTGTTTAAAACATAACTTTGACGGAAAATATCAGTAATTATAAATCCAAATATATAAACTAGTTTACAAGCAAGGCGTATTAATCAGGTGAGTGCGTCTCGGCAACAAATACAACAAAGACAATATTTCTTAGTTGTCAAGAGAGTGAGAATGTCAAAACAGATATGACATATGAAAAATATAAAAAACAAATAAAAAACAAATAAAAAAATAAATGAATTTCTGATATTTTTGTTATGAAAAATATAAAAAATAAACCAATAACAAATCAATTATTGGTAGTTTGCTCTAACATGGTTTTTTTTGAAGATTCAGTATTAAAGACGTCGAATGGGAATAAAAAGCTTGGTAATTCCAGTTTAACTATCATGCTATCCATTTAGCTATGTCCGTCTGACTGTGTAAAACACTCGCACATCCAAAATAAACAACCAAATTCTTCTAAGGAGTTTGGTATTGAAGATCAGCAGGAAAACAATTCTCTAGGACTAAAATGGGAGTCAATTTCTAATCAATTTGATGCATTTTCACCAAAAAATTTCCAAAAATGGACAATTGTTGTTGTTTGCTGTGAAGCCTTGAAACATTTTTTTAAAACAATTTTCAGTTTTTATTATTTTCAATTCAAATATTGTGAATGTCAATAACAAACAGTAAACAACTTTTTGACACTTTCAAACACAACATAAATAAATAAACAATAATCCGCTGGGCTTGTAACTTTACCTTATTTAATACACCTTGTTTACAAGCATTCAAAATACTAAATTTACAATAGCGGTATTCACAATGTAGAGTACTTGTCCTAGTAAAAAAGCAGAAAAGCTGTTTATTGACAAACATTTCAATTTCTAATGTATTTTGTTTTTAGTTTTTTGATATTGTGCTTTTTTACTACATTACCAGGCCAAGTACTCTACATTGTGAATACCGCTAATGTATTATTAAAGACAAAAGCATGTAATTCTTTTTCAAAAGAATATTGTGCTTACATCTACGCATTTTCTGTAATTTTACATCAAAACTTACTTTATAGAAGTAATTCTAAATGAATTTTCTATTTTTGATCTATATCTCGATTACTAAGTCATAAATATAGACAATATGGATGTCTAATGATATATATTTATTGCAACGATGTATATAGGGCTATAGTAAGTTGGACCTACAATGGGTCAAAATCGGCAAAAATATTTTTTAACCCGAATATTTTTTTTACCAAAAAAAAAATTTTTTCACTAATTAAAAAAAAAATATGTAAAAAAAAATTGGAAAAACTTTAAAAATTAAAAAAAAAAATTCCGTAAAAAAAAAAAAATTTTTAAAAATTGTAAAGAAAATATTTTAAAAATTTTATTTTAAAGTATAATTTGGTGATGGGTACATAAGATTCGGCACAGCCGAATATAGTTCTCTTACTTGTTTTTTTCTACATTAGTTTTTCAAGTGGTCTGAGACAAGTTAATGGCTATTAATAAATCTTTAAATAACTAGCATTTGAGACTTCTACTATTAAGTACTTCGAAGATCTTTTGAACAACATGCTAATGTTAATTGAAGAGAATTTGAAGAAGCAATTAAAGCAATAAATTTTAGAATTTTACTTTCGACCGTCACTGTTGAAATCTAAATACCTACATATTTTCCCTTTTATAATTTTATAAATAATAATATTTTCCTATTTTTCATAATTTTAATAACTTGTTATTTTTTCTTTGGTGATGTTTATATTTATTGTGTGTACATTTACTTGTAAATGTTTATGTATATTTGTTATTTTATTTAAATGTTATCTTTACATATTGTATTTTATATAATAATAAAAATAAAAATTCCATTTTTTTTTCATACAGCCTTTAAAATTTTATGTTTTTATTTGATTTTCATTTTATTATATTTTTATACACACCAACAAATAGATGTAGCTTATATTGATTTTGTGATTCCGTTTGAAACATATCGAAAGTTGAACCAAAAAGTATATATATTCTGGGTCCTTATAAAATCCTTATAAATTCTGAGTCCTTATAAAGTCTGTTGACAGGCGCGGAGCCAGGTCAATCATTTTGTGGTATTTAATCAAAGTTTGTTCTACATTTTTCTTTTTTTCCTGCTGCAATTTATATTTCACCACCTCTGGCTCCGAGCCTAACCAAGTACAAAGAACTCTAAGGGATGAAAATTTCCCAAGTTATTCTTTGCTGATCACAAATATTCGTTATTGTAAATGGGCAAAGGTGTTCTAGCAGGATTAGAGTTATAAACTAAAATGTTAGACAACCTCTAAATTTTGTATTCTTTGGCTATTTTCTTTTAATATAATGCAGAAAATAACGTAAATTTTTGGAAACGTTATTCCTATGAGTTGCCTTTCATAAACTCCACTTCCCAAAATCACTTCAATGCGCAAAAGTCGCTTATAAATATTGCTTTCAGATTTGTGTGAAGATTGGTAATGGCTGCCATAAAACAAATGAACCTAAATAAAAATATCGATTTCGAACTAAAATTTTGTGTATATCAGTCCATATTTTATCATAGCCACCATATTGGATACACTTCCGAAAATCACGTAAATACGCATAAATCACTGCATTTTATGATTATCTTTTAATAGTTGACCATAGCTACCATATAAGATCCACTTCCGAGAATGATTATGTTCACCATAAAACTCTAGTAAACCAAAACCAAAATAAGCATCATATGACTAGATATCAACGTACAATATTTTATGACGATCACCCATTAAGATCATTGCTCGATATTTATAAAAAAAAATTTACACAAACTTTTTACAAGTATTTATAAATCTTACTACTTGATTTGATCATCTATAAAACTTACATCCTGAAAAAACATTACTCCCGATCTAGGTGATCTAGCTCTGTCCGTCTGTATGTCTTTCAAGGGTCTAGACTCTAGAGCAGTGGTGTTCAAAAATAAAAATGAAGATGTATTGGTGAGAGAGCTACCCAGCAAACATAATGTCAAAAACTTAAAATAAGAAAAAAATAAAAAAAGTTTAGATATAGATTTTTTATCAGATTTAGCCAAATTATTAAATGAATGTAATTTAAATGTTAAGGAAAAGAAAAAATATATATTATACAGTCGAAATTCTCTTAAATTTTTTATTTATAGCTGACTTTGTTTTATTGTCTTCAATTGTAATTGAAAAGCATGTGTTTGCTATGCTTCGTCCAAAAACAACCAACAACAATGCTTAATGATTTCTGAAAAAAATGACGATAGTCCGCCGCATGTGTTTTCATCGCTTGCTCAACGATGAATGAATAAAAGTTTTTAAAAGAGCATAACAAATGTGTGTAAATTTTTCAAACAATTGTTGTATGGCATGATCATCACTGGTCTAGAGGGATAGACTTAGGGCGATAATAATTTCCAGAAAAAATTCTTTGTTGATCGGAATACTGTGCTCGTATTATATTGGTGGTGGGTTATTAAGAGTCAGCATAGCTGAATATAACTTTCTTATTTGTTAAGATTTGTTTCCATTTGGAGGGAAAAACTATTATAATTTTACGATAATTAAATTTTCAAATAAAATTTTTGGTATAGAAAGAATTTAATAAATATTATTTTTTATATTATTAAGGAGACTTTATAAGGAGGTGCTTAAAATAAATATACATGTTATTTACAGCCATACATAAAAAAGAGCATTAAGAGTTTTTTATTTTTCAAAACTGATCATAGTATATAAATCGGAGGCAAATCTGATCAGTTGAAAAATTCTATTTTGACAGCGCGTTAGTTAGTTAATTTGGCGTTAGTTTTTGTTGTTTCTGTACTTATTCCTTACTTTACATACAAACTAAAATTGTAAACCAAATATTTGTTTACAATTGTTTAGGTTTAGCCTTACTTATATTTAGGTAAGGCTGTACGTTACTTAAATAATCGACATTAACTTGTACACAGATGGTTTCATATTGCACGTTCGTGTAATATCAAGCTGATATTGAGACGTGTTAGGTTGATTAAATCTTCTTATCTGGAAGTCAAAACTTCATCTCTAAAATGCTTAATTCTGAGGTCGAAAATATTGCTTTGCTGTCACTCTTCTCTAAACGAGAGAGCTGGAAGTCGAAACTTCATCTCTAAAATACTTATTTCTGAGCTGATAACTTTAACACAATAATAATTTGGGTCTCGCGCTATTGGGACATACAAAAGTTGTTATAAAAAAAACTACAATAACTTTTGAACGCATTTGAATACCAGTTTGTAATTTTCAAACAATCCTTTTGCTAAAAAGATATGTCTGTTTTATTAAATTCAGAAACCTTTCAAAAGACATCTCGTTTGTTAAAATCGTATGACACGTTCCAAAGTTATTCAATCAGGAATATTTCTAATTTTCACAAAAAATTACGATATGTAAATCATAAAATCAAACATTTAAAATACTATTTTTGGTTCGAATTAAGAATTTTGTTATTAACCTGTGGAGAAATGCCTGTTTATTTAATTGAAATAAACAAAATAAAATTTTTTGTAAATTCTAACTTAAATAATAGATTTCTTATGCTTTTTGCGCTACAGTCGTAGAAAATTAATGGCCACTGTTAATAAATTTATAAAATAATAAATTCTACTTACTTATTTTTCACTAAATGTATATATTTTTCTACCACATAATAAAACACAATTTAGTATGTCGTTTTAATTACTTTAAAAATTTATTAAAACAAAATACTTATATATTCATGTTCATAAAAAAAACTTAGGTTTATAAGAATTGCATGTAAATGTTTTAAAACCTTAAAAATTCTAGAGATTTTTTTCACAGAATTATGAACTAGTATTACTTTAGACGGATGTTATTTTTTATGTGAAATTAAAAAAATACCATTTTCTTTTTAGTTAATTAAATTTATGACCATTTTCTAAAATAAAAAAAAGTAAGAAAGTATATGATACCCTACACCAAGTATATGATTATAAACAGTTTTCTCTTAATATGGAACTTATTTGTATTGAATCTTATTTGAATAGCAAAATTTTTAAGATATCTACGTTTTTACCTTTTAAAAACGTGGGTTTATTTTCTTTAAACTTTTGATTGCAAATAAAAGCAGTTTCAGTAGTTTAAAATTGTAACAACTCTTTATTTATTTACGATGTACAACAACATCAGTCTAAATAGTCACTTAGAGTCTTTATACACGTATATAAATTCGCAGAAATACACACACACAGACTCTATTACGTACAAGGATACACGTACAAGACAGTTGATGTTAACTCTAACAGCGACAATGATCAACTCCACTCACGACTGCAAGCTCTGCCACTATTTATACACACGCCATCTATCGGGAATCTTCTACAATGCTCTTAACGGACATACTAGTACATTCGAATTCTAGAGCCTTCGATGTCATTGCCAGCAGCACAAACATTTAGTGTTGCCATACTTAAAAACAATGTCAATGATGGACGTGCCTTCAAACATGATGAATGCTGCAGGCAGTCGTTACAGACTGTTAAATTCAATTCGTCATTGCACATTCGTAACAATATTTATGTTGATTTTCAGAAGTGGGACTTATGTGGGAGCTATGATTAATTATGGACCGCTCGATACAAAATTTTGTGGGATGATTTGAGTATATGAGACATATTTGTGTTGAATTTTATTTGGATACTAACATGTTGCCAATAATCAAATACATTGTTGCCCAGAAGCTTGGTTCGAACAGCTGTTTTATATGGTTACGATTATGTCACGTCTAATTAAACCTTAAATTTTCGAGAATAGTGCTTATGGCAGCTATGGAACATTGTAAACCGATCGGTACTAAAGTTGGTAGTACGAGTTCAGCTTATATATAACTTATTGGTGCTGAATTTGGTTTGGATATTTTTATAATTAAGATATTTTTGAGAGCTTAACAATTTTCTGAAGGGGCTGTTGTATGGGGGCTAGAAGAAATAATGGAGCGATTCTAACCAAATTTAACAGACTTAGTCCATGGGACAATATAAAATTTTATGCCAAATTTTATTGAATTATCTTTAAAATTGCGATTACACGGTTTACATAGAAGGACGGACGGACGGACATCACTTAATCGACTCAGATGATCAGTGATCCTGAGCAGATTGTTATACTTTAAGGTGTGTATTTTTACACGTTACAAACAGTAGCATTAACCCAATATACCCTTCCCACTGTGGTGGTGTAGGGTATAAAAAGACAGGAAACAGGAAATGCAAAACTAGTGTACTTGAAAAAAGAGAACTGGATTTTTAACTCGAATTTAGTAAACTTCTGCACAGTGTGGTCAATCGCAAAAAAGTTGTAATAAATCTGGAACTTCTAAACGACTGGTCCGACTGGTTGCTAAATGATGTATGAACGAATCTTAGGGGAGGAAATTAGCTTTAAAGTAAACTTGTGACCGGCCTATTAGAATAAAAGGTGAGATATAGGGTTTCAAATTCGAACACGTCTGGTTAGGAAAACTTTAATTTCAATGAATGAAACTCTATTCACTATTTTCGAGCATTTCCTGAAGTAAGGAACATGTCTATATCGATTTAAAAATGTCTTACTAGTAATTTTGGAGCCAGTTCTTGTTAGTGTATTTCTTTGAACTATGCACGCAGAAAAAAAATATAGTTGTGCATTGTTACTGTAACCATTTCAACATTTCTAACAATATTATATTCACAATAACTATATATATGATTATGGTAACAATAATATTGTTAATTTACGATGCACATGATTGTATCAACCATATATATGGTTACAGTTAACATGTATATGTTTGTGACAACCATTTATATGATGAATAATTTTATCATAATATGTTGTTCTCAGATTATGATATCAATAAGCCGAGAGCAACATAATATGGTAAGTCCTTTATCATATTAATGGTTGTCACAAACATATACATGTTTACTGTAATCATATATATAGTTACTGTGACTATAATATTGTTAAAAATGTTGAAATGGTTACAGTAAACATGCACAAATGCTGAATTTTTTTTCTGCGTGTGGAAAGTTTTCATTCATGGACAGATTTATTTATAAGTTCTTTGAGGGAGTAATATTGGATTCTAATAATATGAGTATGTATTTTAGGAATGCTAGCTTTGCAAATTGTTTGATTGTGGGCCAGAAAATTTTTGCTGAAATTTTAAAATTTCATTATTTTGACAAATAATTTTGTGAAAAAATGTTGGCTTTGATTATTTTTCACGACTGGTCGGATTAAGATATTACCAAAAACATTTTGACATGTTTATTTTTAATTTATTAGAAATAAGAGTACATTTTAAGAAAAATATTCGGACATCTTCTACCTAAGATATTTTTGAAAAACTAAATAAAGTCAAAATGTAATAAACAGGATTTGTTTTATCATCCCACTTGCTTTATATATCATTTTGAAATCGACCCAGGAGTTTAGAAGATTCAGATAAATTACCACTTTTTCTGTGATTGATCCCACAGTGTGCTGTTAGGAGAAGGAAAAATAAAACAATAGATTTGTAATATAAACTGAAATTACCTGGTATAAAGTTACAAGTTTTTTTTTTAAAGAAACCCTTAGCATATACCATACAGTATCCCCCTTAAAATAACAACAGATATGTATGTATATTTGAAGTTTTCTAAAATATTTCAAAATATATTTTATGTATTTATATGAAAAACATCATTACTTGCATAGTTACAGATAATTTAAGTAAAGTTTCGCTAAAATACTTGAAGTCTTTTAAAGTATTGTAAAATATTTTGCATAAGACAGTCCTCATCTTGGCAAGTCTTGTTTAGGGATTCATTCCCTCTTTCACTTCGAAAAACATGTACACACAATTTTCGTTTCTTTCTGTCTCTTAATAGATGACACTTGAGTTGGTTGTTACCTAATTCCAAATATTGTGTACTCGTATTTACGTACAAAACGCATGCTTTTTGCTTCATTTCTAGATGTTTTGTTTTCCGTCGCCAAAGTATATGATGATGATGTTCCTGATGCTGTTGAAGAAGACAAAGATGAAGGAGTGCCTATGTAGGAAATATAAAGTCTCACAGTACGATAGTAATAATTTCCAATTATCATTTTGTACCAGTTTGCTTAAAAGCTTTTTAACAACATGGTTAATTGAATTTCGGGGGCCAGTAAGTCAAAAGATGAACGCATTTATGTGTGCTGTTGGCTTTTTTCTTTTTTTTTTTATTTGTTTACTGTTGAGAACAATTTCAGGACAATTTTAAGGGAAGACTTTAATTCAATAAAAGAGAGGTGTGCACACTACACGGAAGGAGAGTTTGCAGTACATAAATAAATATTGAATTTGAGGTACCACTAGTATTTATGAAAAGTCAATTTAATATGGGTATTTGAATTTAATTTTATTATAAAATATTAAAAAGAAAATTATTGCCAATTCCTTGCAGTATTTAGACAACATGTAATAATCGTGAACAATTTATTTATGAGAATTATTTTTTATTTTAAAGAATTCCCTTTTAAAGATCTCTCCCTAAGAAGAGTTTATAATGTACATGCCAAAGCAACATCTACACAATCTCGCCTTGGAATTTCAACGAGTATCAAAGCAAAATAACAAGTAAAACTTTTAAAAATTATAAACTTCTCTTTCATTACGACAATGTACAGGAAAAATTATTTTAAATTTAAAGCTAAAACAACGTAAAAAAGGAGAAAAGTTTCTGCCATCTAAGGAATCTGCATTTAGAAAATACTTGAAATATATGTACATGCGTACACATTTGGTTCATTTTTCGTAAAGTTTTTTGGAGCATATAATTGCAAATTATTTCGCCAACATTTTATTTCAGTTTATTTTGTTATACATATTTAGGTAAATTAAAAGAAATAACATTTATTGTGTTTAGTTTTTTTTCCTGGATAACAGAAAAAACAAACACCAACTTCACCAGCTTACCAGTGGGTTTCGCTCTAGTGCCATCACCGTCAAATCACCCAGGAGATAACTGCATAAAAGGAAATGTATGTATTTTCAGACCATGAGAAAGGAGAGTCGCTGATTAATCTCTTGATACCCTTTAACGTGTGGTTCAATGGAACGCTGTATTTTATTATTCATTTATATACAATGAACAAGTAAGAGTGCTATATTCGGCTATGCTGTATCTTATATACATTTCACCTTTGTTGTGGATGCATTAATTGCCCACTTTCAGCGTATAGCATGCTAAATATATCAAGAAAACTTTTAAAAATTTTATATTTAATTGCTGGATTGTAGAAGTTACAAAAGATGTGACAATCTTATATATACCTTTCTCACGAAGGTGAAGGGTATAAAAACAACAACGCCAAACGAAACACCAAAAAAAAAAAAATACGAAAAGCAATGAAGCCAACACCACACATTCAAACATACGTTTTGTTGCTTTTTTGTCAAACACCAAAAACAAAATACGCAAAGCAATGAAGCCAACACACATCCAAACATACGTTTTGTTGCTTTATTTGTCTTTCTTTTATGAAATTTTGTTGATGATTTTAAATAGGAAACTTCTTGAAAGCATGTCTGACAGAATTATTAAAGATTTGGATCCCGAAGATATCTGGGGTCTTCAGAAAATTGATTTCAACAGACAGACAGACATACAGATAGACATATAGGGCCGTGCTCTAGGCTTCTATCGCGACTAATAAGCAGTCCCCGACCAGGAGCGGCAGATTCTGAGGGCGTGCTAAAAAGGGTAACAAGATTCTGCGACATGGCGATTAGATGCCCCTATTAAATAAGCATCCCCCACAGGAGGTACTGTCTAGAGTGGTGTAATTAGAAGGTTGTCGTCTTCTTGGTTCCTACAGTTGCAGTAAAAGCCAGAAGCGTCTGTCTCATATTGAGCAGCTCCCTGGTCAGCGTCTGTTTCCCATGTAAGGGGCGGCTGCGAACAAAACTCCTGGCGGTTAGGACAAAAACGTTACAGGTAGGATACCGAAATAACATAACAAAAAATGGAAAAGTCTTATATAGATTATTTAACTACGGTGCAGGGTGTAATGACCCCAGTGCCGGCGGCTTTGGGTAATGCGCAAGCAGGCTACCAGTCGTCGATATCCAGCGCCTGCAATGTTACCCCGGTAGGATTGGTTAGGGTAACAGATAATGCTACAAGCAATCATCAACAGCCGGAGAAAAGGCCCTTCGTCAGAAGTTCTGCGATAAAGAGGACACCGCCAACGATATTGGCCCCAAACACGGAGAGAACAGTCCCAGATACAGTAAGTAAAGAAGACGAAGAAGCAACCAATCACCGTAAGGGCACTTTTGTTGTATTAGGAGACATGATATTCGACCTCATGGACTACGTTAGAAATAGAAAAACGTTCACCAAAAAAAAGGAACATGTACCGCCATAAGAAGAGAGGGCTACAGAAAATCCAACAGAACCTATAAATGTCCCAAAACCGAATATGTGGATGACAGCAGGGAACAAGGAAGAGACACCATAAACCAAAACCCGACACGTTGATCCTGTCAGCCAAGGATGATGTCACATATGCAGATATTCTAAGGAAGAACCGATCCAGAACTGATAGAATTAGGAGATGAGGTGAATAAGGTCCGAAGGACTCAGAAGGGCGACCTTATCCTGGAACTAAAAAGTACGAGTCAGAGTATCGCCGACAAGATCAAAACATGTCTCAAAGGTTCTGTGGAGATAAAAACCCATACGGAAGAGACAGTAACAGAGTGTAAAGACCTGGACGACATCATGACTAAGCAGGAAATATGCCTCGCTTTCGCAAAGGCGTTGGAGATTCCAGATCTGAACGAAGAAGTAGTGAAGTCAATCCGAAAATCCTACGGTGGCACTCAAATTGTCAAAATAAGCTTGCCTTTAGAAGCCGCAAGGAAGGCTGTAGAAATGGGCAAAATTAAAATAGTTTGGTCTATATGCCGAATAAGGGAGACGATAAGCTTTACTATGTGCTACAGATGTTTGGAATATGGCCATACGGCAAAGTTCTGTAAAACAGAAGCAGGCAGATAGCGCCTATGCCGAAGGTGCAGTTCTGAAGGTCATATATATAAGGAATGTGAAGTCGAACCAAACTGCAGCCCAGGATCTCTTAACACAGACTATCTGTGAACTTAAAATAGACGTCGCCATACTAAGCGACCAGTACCGAAACCTAGAGAAAAACATATAGGAGAAGGATTCATCGGGAAGAGCAGCTGTTTGGGCCTGCGGTAATAAGTCGATTGAAGAGGGAATGAAACCACTTTCGGATGGTTTCGTTAGGATAAAAATTGGTGGGATATATGTATATAGCTGCTATATGTCGCCAAACATAACGTTGCCAGATTTCGAGAAGATAATCGAAAACCTAGTGATAGATGCAAGCCGGCACAACCCAGTCATGATTGCAAGCGACTGACAAAGTACCAATAATAGAGGACGATTACTCCTTGAAGCTTTTTAGCTCGACCTAGTACTACTAAATACAGGGAGAGCTGGATACGGGTCGATAGTCGACATTACATTCATCAGTACTCCTCTAGCTAAAGACGTTCAGTGGCAAGTGAGTGAGCACTACACTCACAGCGACCACCAGGCAATACTATTTACCATAGACAATGAAGGCCGCACAACTATACCAAGAGAAAAAGCCACCTTCCAAGAATGGCTAAACGATAAACTTGATGAAGCTACCTTCGCAGAATCATTCTCAAGCCATAGCATAGAAGACGGAAGTGCCAATGAAATGGCTGATAGATTAGTGAATGCCATGAAAACGGCTTGCGATGCTGCAATGCCTAGAAGAAGACATAGTAGTAGAAGGAAAGAAAATTATTGGTGAAACGAGGCTACCAAAGAGGACGGTCAAGACCCAATTTTGAAATGAAAAGAGAGGCATATCATCAGGCTAGGAAAAAACTTCAACAGGAGCAAAGCTAATTGTTTTAAACAATTATGTAATGAAGCCGACTCCAATCCATTGGGAAAGCGTATCGTATTGTGATGTCGCGACTGAGAGGAAATAAATCAGCCCAAGTAACGTGTCCAATCCTGATTAAAAAAATAGCTGCTATGCTTTTTCCAGAAGGAGAACCGCATACAGGAGAGACTAACAGCAATAACGCATCCCACCCTACACCAGTCACAGAAGAAGAGATACTAAAACTGTGCTCGAAAATTGGCGATAGAAAAGCACCGGGACCGGATAATATCCCAAACGGAGCATTGAAGATCGCGAAGAAAACAGCCCCTGAAAGATGGTGTATTCCCCACTATCTGGAAACAACAAAAACTTATCCTGATACCCAAACCAGGGGAAACTTTGGGAGAACCCAAATCGTATCGACCAATATGCCTATTAGATACATTAGGCAAGTGCCTAGAAAGGGTAGTGTACACCAGGTTACTGAACGTTGTAGAAGATGCAGCGGGTATCTCACAGATGCAATTTGGATTCCGAAAAGCAAGGTCAACAATCGATGGCATAACTCTGGTAGTAGATACGGCGGAAAAAGCAATCCAAGGTAAAGGTAGTTCAAGAAATTACAGCGCGATAGTTACATTGGACATAAAGAATGCTTTTAACTCAGCTAGATGGAACAACATAATCAAAGCCCTGCAGCAACTGAACGTACCAGAATATCTTATAAAATTAGTAAAATGTTACTTTTCTGACAGAACCCTGTGGTACAAGACGGACAATGGCACTGAGTCCCAATATATTACGGCGGGTGTTCCCCAAGGATCCGTCCTAGGTCCACTCCTGTGGAACATCATGTACGATGGCGTGTTTAGACTTAATGTACCAGATGAGGTAAAATTTGTAGGCTTCGCGGATGATGTCGCTGTAGTCGTTCAAGCACGGAACATAGATAATGTACAGCTTTATGCAAATGAGGCTATTAGATCATAAAATCGAACTGGTGTTGGTAAGCAGCAGGAGAGCAAAAGAGGTTCTAAATATACAAGTAGGAAGAAGTGAAATTGTATCCACCGATGCTATCAAATACATGGGTATTCTGATCGATAACCGATTAAATTTTAAACGAATATTCCTGCCAAATGGCAATCAATGTAGTAAACACATTGGCCAGGATAATGTCAAATATAGGTGGCCCAAGGCAAAGTCGAAGAATACTACTTTCGCGAGTTGCAAACTCGATTCTCTTATCTGGTTCACCCATATGGGAGAGAGCACTCAGGTGTACTTCCAGGAAAGACATGATGTCAATTTTCCGCAGAAATTGTCTTCGAGTCTGCTGCGGATTTCGCACTATATCACTCGATGCATCAAGTGCACGAGGATTTTCAAAAATACATTATGAGAAATTCAAGAATCCAGAAACGCAGTGCAGATATATTCAACAAACGGAAAGGAGATTGTCTATGCAAAGTTGGCAGAGAAGGTGGGATAATTCCACCGCAAACAATCAAAGGTCTGCCGTCAAACTGATTCCAATATTATTAAACAGTATCGGGAGAACTTTTGAGTTGATGGAAAACCTTGTTCATGTAGAAGGAATGGGCCACATGATGTTTCTAAAGCCAATAAATAGCAAGCATTTTCAAAAGAGCTCCCAACACATCCGGTGGAAAAGCAGTCCGGTTAGCTCAGTACTCAGACTATTTCGTACGAAAAGTTAAAGGTAATGCAGATTTAAAAACATACAAGGCTCAAAAAGTTCCTGACAGGAACGCTGCAAAAAATTTAGAGGCCAAAAACAGAGCAATGAAATTGAGGTCAAGTTTTATAAAAAAATATTCTTGCTGCATAATGGATGACGAAACGTATGTTCTGGCAGATTTTTCGCAATTTCCTGGTCAAAAATGTTATGTTGCATTTGTTACAACGGGCTCTATAAATACCGAAATTTACATCAAGGAATGTTTACAAAGAAGGCTGCTTCCATTCATAAGACTTCATAATGTGTCCGCTTATTATTGGCCTGACTTGGCATCCTGTTACTATGGTAAAAAACCCTTGAGTGGTACAAGAACAATAATGTGGTATTTGTGCCAAGAGAGGCAAATCCTCCAAACTGCCCGGAGCTAAGACCAGTGGAGAGATATTGGGCTCTTATGAAAAGAGAATTGAAGAACGGAGATGGACTACCTGTTCGAGCAAAGTGACAGAAAGCTGATAATTATTTTGTTCATCTTTAACTCAATACTACGTATTAAATATTTCCCATCCTCATGGAAAACCCCTCAATAGCTTCTGTACAACTCCATTCTCACATCGGCGATTTGAAAAAATGGCTGGACAAATGGCAAATAAAAGTTAATGCAACAAAATGTACTCAACTTACATTTGCTCTAAGTTGTCCTTCCATACAGATAAATAATGTCAAAGTTCCAGAACAGAGCCATGTGAGATATCTCGGTATCCATCCTGATCGCCGTTTAACATGGACCCACCATATTGAAGCCAAGGTTACACAAATAAAATTAAAATCAATTCAATTGCACTCGCTAATTAGCAAGCTATCTCCTTATCTAACGTTGAAAAATTGCTGAAAAAGCAGTTACCAGTTTAAACTACCTGTCAAAACTAAGGTAAAACACAAGCGACAATATTTCTATTCAAAAGAAATCACCAAAAAGGGTTCAAATTGACAATACAGGGTTCAACTATCCCAATCAAAATATCTCGGTACAATACAATAATACAAAAAAATAAATAAATTTGTATTATATAAAACGTGTTTTCCACCCATAATTCCATATGGATGCCGAGTTTGGTCTACCAAATCTGCCAAAACTCAGATCATTTACTATTTCAGAGATGAAGTTGATAAAAGTTGTTAACATTAACGGCCTGGCCTGAAATTTGGCACACATATTTTAATTGGCAAAATATAATCATACCTAAAATTTGGACATTCAAGTCTTAAGGATTCGTGTTCTTCCCATATATCCTGAAATAAAAAAATTACAATAACAGAGAGAAAAATAATTGTAACTAAATGAAGTTTTGTATAGTCATTAATTTTAATATAGTTAATGATTCGAAAAAAATTCGTTAAATTTAAAGGAAGGATACGCATACCTTAAAATGTTCTTTTTTAAAAAAATTAGTTAAATATTTAACTATACACAATATATAATATAAATCACACCATAATTTTGGCCATTTTAATTTCAAGGACTCGTATCCCTACCATATATCCTGGAACTAAATAATGTAATGAAAATATCCAAATTCTAACTGGATTAATGAAAAATGTTTCTTTGTATTTATGAACTTCATTTGGCCGGCCATGTCGTAAATGGAATGGAACTATTTCAAACAGTTTCATGAACTAAATGAAGTTGTTTCATTATTTATATTATTTTTTTTTTTTTTTAAGAAAAGTGCATTAGTATATATCGGTATCAATAGCTGCCTGTAATGCCTTCAACACTTTAACAATCCAACAACAATTAACACAATGATGAAACAATAAATTTAATTTTTTTGGAAAAATCATTACTTTTATTATTTATTATTCGCTTAAGCGAATAGTAAGCTTAAGCTAGACATACCTTCAATATGCAATGACGAATTTTCCAAAAATTTATCTTCTATATGGTCATCCTCAACATTTTGGGACTTATGTTTTTCTACAGTTATATAATTTTCAGTGTTGCCAGTTTAGCCTTTTTGAGGCTAAACTGGCAACATTTAAAAGGCTAAATTTATAATTGTGTAATTAAAACATTTTTAAAATAGCGAAAGGTTTAATAGTAAAGAATCTGAAAGAATAATACGGCAAAAGTGTGATAATAAAAATAATTGAACAATTGCGACAAAGATTTCCGGCCAATATAAAAAAAATTTTTTCTTGAGGAAATTAGGAAGATTGTGGCTCAATGGCAGAATATTTTAAACTATAAGTGGACAAATATAGAATCAACAATAGACTTTTGGGTAGTGTTTCGAGAGTTTAAAAATGCGTTACAAAAAATCCATTTTCTGACTTGGTTAATCTAGTATTTAACTTTCTGCTACTTCCTTTAAGTAATACAAAGGTTTGAATATTCGATTTTCATTAGAAATATTACATTAATTGATGCCATGACTTTGAACTTTCCGATGGCCTCTTTAATTTATTAGACTCATGTGTGTATATTCTTGTCTTGATTCTTCCTACTTCAGTATCTTTAAAGAACTGAAAACATATTAATGTATATTTTATTTAGTTATTTCGTAACTCTAAAATAATGGTAAATAGTACTTAAATTAAAAAAAAAAAAAAACAATATTTGGGTTCTGTATGTATAAAAATGTATATCGCACTTGATCAATAAAAGGGTATTAACTCAAAATGTTTATATTTTAACTTTTTGCAAGAAATCAACTAAAAACCTCAATATCTATCTACTGTAAAAACTTCAATATATTCCGATTTATCTTTTATCTCGAAAACCACTTTGTATCAAAAAAATACGTATTATTTTGAATTAATACAAAAGCTGAAATAAGTAGAAATACATCGTATATTTTCATAATTTTTTTTTATTTTCTTTTATGTATTTTATGAACATATTTTCTCATGTTTTAATTAAAAATAAATAAAAACCTTAATTCTTAATATTAGCTTTTTTTTAAAGCGATTTAGCTTTTTCTGGCTTTTTTTTTTAAGTTAATATAGCTTATTTTTATTCCACTTCCTGGCAACACTAATAGCATTAAATACACAAATAAATCTATGTTTGTACTTTGTCTGCTATTTTTTGGATTATGGTCTAATCTTCCTTTGCTAATGTCTTTATGGGTACACCAAAGCTATTTCAGATAAGATTCCTATTGGCAAAGTAAAATATTTAATAAACTCTATACTCTTAGTCCAGATCTTGTGTACATAAAAAGGATATTGATATTGGTGAAATCGCATGGATGTTGAAAATTAACGCTTTTAAGTTTCATCCTTATTATACCCTTCTGCTTCGTGAGAAGGGTATATATAAGTTTGTCATTCCGTTTGTAATTTCCACAATATAATTTTCCGACCCTATAACGTATATATATTCTGGATCCTTATAGATAGCGGAGTCGATTTAGCCATGTCCGTCTGTCTGTCTGTCCGTCTGTTGAAATTAATTTTCTGAAGACCCCAGATATCTTCGGGATCCAAATCTTCAATAATTCTGTCAGACATGCTTTCGAGAAGTTCCCTATTTAAAATCAGCAAAATCCGTCCATAAATAACGGAGAATGAGCAAAATTCCGCGACAACCTCTATTTTTGATCTATATATCGATTACTAAGTCATAAATATAGACAATATAGATATCTAATGATAGACATTTCAAAGTCCATTGCAACGATGTATATAAGGGTACAGTAAGTTGGACCTACAATGGGTCAAAATCGTGAAAAATATTTTTTAATCCGAATTTTTAATTAAAATTAAAAAAAATAAATTTTTTAAAAAAATTTGAAAAAACAATTTCGAAAAAACAATTTGAATTTTAATATAATTTTTCTAAGAAAGTACTCGACAGGATTTAGAGATTTTTATACCATATTGTTACGTTTTTACCTTTTAAAAACGGAGTTTATTTCCTTTAAATAGTCACTCAGTGCCTTTATACACGTTTATCAATTTGCAGAAATACACACACTTTATAATGTACAAACTCAAATGTACACGACAGTTGATGTTGACTCTAACAGCGCCAATGATAAACTCCACTCACGACCGCAACCTCTGCCACTATTTATACACACGCCATCTTTCGTTAATCTTCTACAATGATCTTAACGGACAACTAGAGCATTCGAATTCTACAGCTTTCGATGTTAATGTTAGCAGCTTAAACATTCAGTGTTGCCACACCTACAAACAATGCCAATAACCGCATGCTATCAATATTGCTGACAAGTAGAAGTCTCTATTAATGGACGTGCTTATAAACATGATTAATGTTGCAGGCAGTCGTTACAGACCGTTAAATTCAAATCGCTATTGCAATTCGTAACAATATATTTGTTTTAAAAGGATGATTCTGATGAAACATAGTTATCTCGCGGTCGCATCTACAACGGTGTATTTTCTAATGGCAATAAAAATCCTGTTTGCTCTATACGCCATCTTAAGCATATTTCCTTGCAAATACATACACGTAGAGCAAAGTTGCATTATCAAAGCAATAAAACACACTTAAAAATCTTAGTAAAAATCTTTATTTACAAAAAAACCTTGTATTTGTGAATGGCCAGGCTCAGACAATTTCTGGATAATACTTTTGACTTGTAAATGGTCTGACAAAATTTTAAAATTGCTGTCGACATCATTTGGTTTTTATTTTGAGCAACGCACGAATCACTCAACATAACTGTACATATTTTGAATATTTCGTTACCTCCACGACTGTTATAAAATAAGTTCCAAACGCAACAATAAGAAAATTTTTCTTTATTTGGAAAAATAATTTTAGCGGTCATATTGTAAATATTTAGTTTGCGTTTTTAATAAAAATACAATGTAAAACCGTAGGAAGTTTGAAAACGATTTGCAAATCAAAATATAGAACAAAAGAAAAAGGGTCTTGTTTCCAGTGATATACGTCACGTTCCCCATAAAGGTCATTCGTTTCATTTCTGTAAATACCGATATCTTCAATTTCATCCTTCGTTGGATTATTTTTTATTGAAAATTGTACGCAACGATCACATTGGTCTTTTGTAGGCTTTGTAAAGGACAAATTAAAATTGTGGTTGAACTTATCTCTATAAAATCTTTCCGAAACTGGGTTGAACGGTTATTGCTCCATGTAAATGGACAAATTGACGCTATGGAGTAACAGCTAAACCAGAATAACTGCGCCAAGCGTTGCAAAGTGTCAGATTTGTGTAATCTAGAGGGACTAAAGTCTGAATTTTCAAAACGGATAAAGATAATTCAATGATTTTCGAAACACAGTTTTCCTATGGTTAGATAGATACATTTTTGGAGAAAAAATTCATGTGGTCGTGGCAATATTTCGCCTATCTCCCATACAAATGTTAAAATCAAAATTTGAATATTTATACCCTACACCACCATAGTGAGGAGGGTATAGTGGGTTATGTTTGCTGATGTTTATAATGTGCAAAAATATTGTTCCAACACCCACCTTAAAGTATACCAATCTGCTCAGGATCACTCTGTGAGTCGATCCGTCCATCCGTCTGTCCGTCCATGTAAACTTTGTAATCAAACTACAGTTCGCAATTTCAAAGATAATTCGACAAAATTAGGTACAAGCTTTGCCATTGCCCCTATTGAATTTGGTTAGAATTGGTCCATTATTTCTCCTAGCCCCCATACGATTGCTTTCTTCCACTTCACGTTTGTTTCATAACAAAACTTTTTTACAAAATTTCTTAACATGGAAAAGTCTACAATTTTGTTACTTCCAGTACTAATATTTTTACATATAAAATCAAAAACAAGTTCATGTCTTTCATTTTTCTTTGTTGAAAGCCAAATTTCGAAAATTTCACTACGAAATATTTGTTTGGCCATGATGCTTTTATAGGTCAAAAATTTTCGGTAGTCAATTGGGGTGGATTTTCTTTTTTGTTTCTATAAATAGGAAGGTTGGTAAACGGTATTGTAAAAAAAATTTCACTGAACTCAACTGAACTCTGTAACTTTTTTCCTATTGAAAATTTTAAAATTAAGAAAAAATCTTACCTAAAATGGATGTCTTGAATATCACTCATAAACAAATTTAGCAGGCCTTTTTTTGAAATGTAATGAAACTCTTATTTAGTTTAAATATTGTATTTTACTATTCAAAAAGAATTTTAAAAAAATATCAAAAAACAAAAAAATTCAACGAATCCAAACATTGATTACTTTTAGCAAGAACTATTAAAAAATTTTAATATCAATTAAACATCTCACTCTTTGATACCGTTGTATTTTGTTTTAAAACTTGTTTTTGTAAGTACCAGGGTTTTTGTTTATTGTATTCAATAATTTTTTTTAAAAAAAAAAGAGTTTTTTTTAATTAAATCCCGCTATAACAATGAAATCTAACACTGTGCGTTGACTGAAAGTAAGGTAACAGTGAAAAATTAGTTACTATACAGTCTAATACAACGCCTATTTAGTTTTGCTTGTAAGAGAAATTATGCTTTACAACAGTATTCTGGGAAGAACTTCTTTATAACAGAAAAATATATTGAAAAATATTATCATTCCACAATATTGATTGCACGTAGAGCAAAGAGCTCTACGTGCAAAGTGGACACGAAGTGGACACGAGCAAAGTGGACACGATTTGTCTCAGCAACGAGACGAGATAGCCGAAAACGGACTGCAGATTTAAAAAATTTGGGGTCGAAAACCTAAGGTGGCATCCTTAACTCATAATTGTCAAAATGGCATATGGAGGAAATAAACCCCTGGGCGACGATATGCTTATGCTTTGAAAATCGGTTGGAAAATGGCATTGTTACAGTCGTAGTTTATGTTTCGTAAAGCATTATTTTCTTTTAATAACATGTTTTTCGACTCTTTCGGTTTTATCATAGGTTAGGTAATCAGACAATCGTCCAGCAGCTCACTTGGGTCCAATGATCGTTCCCTTTGTGTTGCCTGAAGAGAAACTGAAAACTGTAAACAGGAAGAAGAGAGAAATAGAAGTAGAGTAAAATGGAAGTCTATAGATTTAGTCAGAGTGAAATGTGCAAGAGAAGAATATTGATAGAAATGAGAGGAGCAAGAGGAGAAGATGTTAATAATAGAGGCGTCTATGCACCTTAGTTCCTTCACAGATAACCCGAAGAGCGTACTAAAGGATTGCTCACCTAAATGTCTGGCACGTAGATCACCCAGTGCCGGACAATTACAAAAGAAATGTAGGATGGTTCCTTCCTCTTCCTCAATCGGACAACTTCTGCAGAAGTCGTGATAAGGTAACCCAAGCTTTGCAGCATGGGAACCGAAAGTGCAATGTCCGGTGATCATCGCCAACGTAATGGCACAGGTGGATTCATTTCCCCACCTTGTTTCGGCAGTTTCGTAATATGAGTCATATATTCGTTTCTTGCAAGTTGACAACGGAATTCCACAAAGGAAGTCTATTTCGTCTTCTGATATCAAGGCCCCTAATCCCGCCATAGAAATCATAGCTTACATCATTTTACTTAAGTTTAGCAGCATCCTGAGTTTATACTACCGTAAGTCAGCCATTTATATCTCCCAAACAAAAGAAACAATTTGATGTTTTAAAATTGTAACTACAATATGAGAACCCCAGCCCATTTTTGTCGTTCACTGTGTTTTTATGACATTGAGCATTATTTTGTTGGCTTTGTCATTGCTGGCCATGAGCGTTAGCCACAATAGACATGATGACAATGGTGGGTATTTGTTTCATGGTATTGGCAGCATTATCCTTCTGCTTTACATGTTTCAATTTCTGTTTGCGTATTGTAGCGCCTGTCAGTGCATTGATGAAGTAATCCTTTTAGATTTGTTGAAAATAAATTAATTATGAGTAGCAGCCTTAACAATAACCGTGCAAAATTTAATTTGTTTTCATATATTTGCTATGTTTTGTTTTTAAAGATTAGTGTATCAAATTTAGAAATATGTTTACCTTTATATATTTTTTTGCAAACATTGAATAGTAATTTTATTGTTATTTATTCGTATTAAGAAAATATAAAAAAATGTCGACAAAAAATGGGATAAACTTTTTGTTTTATACAAAAAATTTATTCATAATGAACTTTTAATATTATAAAAGGTTTATAAAGAAAATATTCATACAAATAAATTTATAAATTGATGAATAAGGCCTTTGATGGAAAAACTGTTTTATAATAAAATAGGCTCCCAGTTGGAATTTTTAAAACCAAAAGAATGTAGCGGTAGGTTGCGATATGCTGAATCTTGATCACAGATGAACAAGTAAAGGTCTTATCACTATCTTAAGCAGATGTTCACTTGATTATAAGGACTGAGATCGAAAAATTCTTAACATACATACATGTTAATAAAAATGAAACCACTAAACTTACAGTTTTGATTTTTTTTTTATTTGATTGAAATTATTTACAAACAAAAATTATTTTTATAGTTCTAATCACTACTGATGAAATTTTGAACCTTTTTCTGAAACCCTTTCATTATGGTTTTTATAGTGATTTCTGTCACATTGTTCGAACAGGTTGTCCATCTCCGTTTAAAATCTACAACGCTTTTGGACACCTTTTTTGTGCTCTTCAATTCACTTTTAATAAGAGCCCAAAATCTCTCCACTGGCCTTAGCTCCAGGCAGTTTGGGAAATTTGGCTCTCTTGCTACAAATACCACATTATTGTTCTTGTACCACTCAAGACCTTTCTTACCATAGTGACAGATGCCAAATCAGGCCAAAAATAAGTGGACACACTAAGAAGTCTTATGAATGGAAGCATCCTTTTTTGTAAACATTCCTTGATGTAAACTTCGGTATTTATAGAGCCCTTTGTAACAAATGTTTGGATTTTTTGCCGCAACTGCATATTGCTTGCTATACCAAGAACATTTTGGGAAATTTTGTCTGCTTTTGGGTCTTAAACTTTTCTTTAACATTTCCCCGAGCACCAAACATCAAAATTTTAACCCGGAAGCTGCGAAAAATCTGCCAGAACATACGTTTCGTCATCGATTATGCAGCAGGAATATTTTTTTTATAAAATTTGACTTCTATTTCCATGATCTATTTTTGGCCTCTAAATTTTGAGCAGCGTTCCTGTCAGGAACTTTTTGAGCCATGTATGTTTTTAAACCTGCATTGGCTTTAACTTTTCGTACCAAATAGTCCGAGCAATGAGATAACCGAGCTGCTTTCCTACCGGATGTGAGCTCTTTTGAAAATGCTTTCTATTTTTTTCGCTCAATACACATCACGTGAACCATTCCTTCTACCTGGACCAGGTTTTCTATCAACGGACAAGTTCTCCCGGTACTGTTGAATAACATTGGAAACAGTTTGACGGCAGACCTTTGATTGTTTCGTTAACTGTATGGAGACATTTTTGGTGATACTTTTCGTGCAATTAATGAATTTATGTAAATTTTTATGTTTTATGTTTTACTAGCTGAACCCGGTCCGCGTTGCTGGCCCTTAGAAAACATCTGTTTTATATTACATCTCGATCTCGATTTTAATATACAGTGTCGGACAAAGTCGGTGATCCAACTTTTAATATTAATAGATGTGGTCCGGCTGGTTCCAATGAATTCAAAAATTTTGTAAGATAATCGACGGCTTGTTCTTCGTTCATTAATGTGTTAATCGATTTGTATTTTATTGTTTCGCCAGGCAGTTTCAGTCGTATTTGGTTATTGAGCTTGTTAGCATCATAATTTGTTGGTGCCAAAATTGCATGTTCTCACAGCCAATCCGAATTTTTGTAGTTGGTTGTAAGACTTGGGAATACCTTGTCGACAACGGCTTGAACAATTGTTTTGAGAAGGTTACGACAGAAGGGAATTGCGGCAAATGCAGACACATATTCGTTCATAGTGTTCTGCTTCTGTAGCTTCATTTCCAGTGAAACAAATTTAAAGGAACTTCGCATTATCATTGGGAAGCGGGAGCAATGATCCAACTCTGTGGTACATTTGGCCCTGAACTTTGAAGGTGGGCATGAATCCAACGTCATTTGAATTTCATTAGTGGTATAGTATAAAAATTTGATTTAGCCACGTCATTCCGACCATAGACCGAAAACCAAAAATCTGACTTTACGGTGTTACTCACTATGCTTTTCTGAAGATTCCGTGAAAATTTTATCAAAATCGGTCAAGCCGTTTTTAATTCCATACGGAACATACATACAAACATCCATTTTTATATATATAGATTTATGGCATTAGAGGTATAATGTAAAAATTTGATTTTTGCACACCCCTCCGCCCACAGACCGAATATCAAAAATCTGACTTTACAATGTTTCCCGCTGGGCTATTCTGCAGATTCCATGAAAATTTCATCAAAATCGGTTCAGCCGTTTTTTATATATATAGATTGAATTAGCGGTATAATGTAAAAATGTTATTTTGCCACGCCCCTCCGCCCACAGACCGAAAATCAAAGATCTGACTTTACAGTGGTATCCGCTAGGCTATTTTGCAGATTCCCTGAAAATTTCATCAAAATCGATCTAACCGTTTTTGAGTTCATTCGGAACATACATACACACATACACGCAGAAAAAAAATATAGTTGTACATTGTTACTGTAACCGTTTCAAATTTGTGCATGGTTACTGTAACAATATCAAAATTTTTAACAATACTATAGTCACAGTAACTATATATATGATTGTGGTAACAATAATATGGTTAATTTACGATTCACATGAATATTTCAACCATATATATGGTTACAGCAACCATGTATATGTTTGTGACAACCATTTATATGATGAATAATTTTATCATAATATGTTGTTCTCAGATTATGATATGAGAGCATCATAATATGGTAATTACTTCATCATATAAATGGTTGTCACAAACATATACATGGTTACTGTAACCATATATATGGTTGAAATATTCATGTGAATCGTAAATTAACCATATTATTGTTACCACAATCATATATATAGTTACTGTGACTATAATATTGTTAAAAATTATGATATTGTTACAGTAACCATGCACAAATTTGAAATGGTTACAGTAACAATGTACAACTATATTTTTTTTCTGCGTGTACATACAAACATCCATTTTTATATATATAGATGATTTCTAGTTTATACGTTTTTTTATAAAATTAATTAATAAAACGTTTAAATATGTATTGAAAAGTGGCCATAAATTGCTAGTTTATATTATGATTTAGTGTATATATATATATAAAAAATACCGTTGTGCGGAGTTAAAGCAAAATAAAATGAATTTAATTTAATTCGTATAAGTAATAAATAATTTTTTTGTGAAATAAATATTAATCATACGTATATACTAGGTGGAAATCTTCTGCGTACTAATTCTTTAAAAACCATAATTCATGACTCTTCATACATGTAAGTCATTTCCCTCAACTACATTTTAACTTGAAAAGTCTTCTTCATTGAATGTAATTTTATACTGTTAGTTTTTGTAGACAAATATAAAATTACAATGAAACGATTGTAACAACTTTTAGTTAATGTTTTCAAGTTAACGATGCATGTAACTAGTTACAACACACAGACACACACACTCACTGCTAACAATGACAATGCTGCAATATATTTTACAAAATGTTTTATACTAAAAATGCTTAAAGACAAAGAAATATTTATGCTTGAAATGTGTAAAATGTATGAGTAAGGAGATATTAATTGATTGAATTACAAAAATAGTGTAAGTATATTTCAGATATTATTATTGAGAAATGCTTGTTTAAGATTTTCATGTATAACAATGAGATTTAATGTATTAATACGAAATGCAGATGTGTTTATTAAAAGTAATATCTATTTAGAAATTATGTGTTACAAATTTGTATCCTACAGCCTCTGTATTTTTTAATCATTTCGGCATCTTTTTTAACATTTGTATTGAGGTGATATTTAGATATTGAATCAATGCTGAGGTCGATCAAGCCTGAATATATAATACCCTACACTGAGTAAATAAGCAAAAACTTTTGTTTTAATTCCAATAATTTATTTTCGCGAATAATTTTCGGAAGTTGGCTTTATATGGGAGATATGACCAATTATGGACCGATCACCATGAAATTAGGTCATTTGATTTATGTCTATATAAAACATTTTTAAGAGATTTATGCTCGATAAAGTGAATTTCAGAAGAGGGCCTTATATAGGAGCTATGACTAATTATAGACCTGTCATTATAAAATTTGGTGACAAGAGTTGCATATATATAAAACTTATTTGGAGCAAAATTTGTGTAGATACCTATATAAATTTCAAAGGATATTTGTATGGGGCTTAGGTGAAAAAATGCACCGATTTCGGCCAGTTTTAATAGGCTTCGTACCTGGGTTGAAACAAATGTATGTACCAAATTTGATCGAAATATCTTAATAATTGCGAGCTTGGATGTTGTATTTTGCGCACAAGGTTTACATGGACATCCATCCAGACGGACGGACATCGTTTAGTCGACTCAGAAAGTGATTCTGAATATATCGGTATACTTTAAGGTGGGTGCTAAACTAATATTTTTGAGCGTTATAAACATCGGCACAAATGCATTATACCCTCCCCATTATGGTGGTGTAAGGTACATTGAAAAAGTTATTCTTACTAAGGAGTGAGATCGTAAAATTCTTAGCACACGTTTTTCATTAAAATTTTAACCCAAGTATCACTTGATTTTTTTTTATCCTTTGTAAAACATGTCAGTTATTCTGTTTAATGATAATTGTATTTATTTGTTGTTAATCTGATTAAAATGAGTGACCAGAAAAAAGGGCGTACTAAAATTATTAAATATTTTCAACAAAACCCAACTTGGTCCTACAAAAAGCCAAGCATTCAAAAGTCTGCCGTCAAACTATTTCCAATGTTATTAAACAGTAGCGGGAGAACTTGTCCGTTGATAGAAAACCTGGTTCAGGGAGAAGGAATTAAGCTTAAACTATTTTTCTATTAAAACAAATTATAAAATCTTTCTGCCTTTTAAAATTTAATTTAACATATAACTTAAATTTTTTATTGAAGAAGAAACAGGAATTATATAACTGTTAAAATTGCATTGCAAAAATTTGTCCAAATAATTAAAATCTTGTTTTAAGTCGCTAGTTGTTGCAATATTTATTATTTTGTGTTAATTTTGAACTTATTTTAATGTTAAACTGAACTGAGCTTCTAAATATTGCGAGTCACTTTCAGTTTATTCTAAATCAGAGCTCGATGAACTTTCATTTAAAATTTTAAAACAAATTTAAAAAATATTCGATTTTATCGTATTATTCGAGAGAAAAAAAACCAGTTTGTCGAATATCTCGAAAACCGTCCTTTTGTAAAAACCAGTTTTTAAAAACCGGAAAATTGGGAAAAAAACGGTTTTTCGAATAATTCGAAAACCGGTTTGACAACTCTAGCCACTACAGTGGCAAGAATCGAAAAATTATGCAACTGTTTGTTATTTCTATGTGTCAACTCTCATATTTGGAAACTACCGGATTCTCCCAATCCCGAAGCTTTCTAATCATCTACTTCCTCAATGCCAGAATACGAAGTTCCTAGTGCCACGATATATGATAACTTTGAAGCTGTTTTATGAAATAAAGAAAAAAGCTTGGATGTTGTTTTAAGAAATAAGAGTAGTGACAACTATATCATATTTATGCCAAGAAATAGGTTGTATAATATCAAAGAAAATGCACTTTTTACAATTTCATTAGGTATCCAGTGGTTTTGAAACTTTTTATTCTAGAAATAATTCGGATGCTCGTGATGGATTAAACTTTAATCATTAAATATCTCAATGAAATTTCACACAGTGATGCATTGAACACATTGAAGACATTGAAGACAGCAGACTACATGACTACACGAACACAAATGCTGCTGGCTGCAGTTGTTGTGTGACAGCTACTGAATTATTTTAAAGACGACAGCTACAAAGCAAACATCTGTGTTATAATTCAATTGTGTCACTTTATTTTTGTTGGTTTTTACCAAAGTATACCAAGTAGTCCGACTCTTTGACAGCAGTACCTAACTCTAAACATGTGTTAGTGAAAAAGTACCTAAGTCTAAATATGTGTTAGTAACTAAAATGTAGATGTGTTGGTGTATTTTTAATTTTCACCAGACACACAGAGTTTTATAAAAATGTTTTTAATTTTCATTTGTTTGAATTTTATTTGATTTTCAATACCAAAAATAGAAACTCTGTTCTATAATTTAAATTCTACCACAGAAAAAATAAAATGTCAAAAATAAAAAAAAAAAAAATATTTTAGTTTATGCAAACTGGACGTGTTTTGAAAATGAAAATGTGTTAAAAGTGATGAAGAAATTATAAAATTATGCGTGTTAATGAATTAACGTGAATTGAGCTATATTTAATTCACAATTTTCAGTTCCAATTTCGAGACTTTTGATGTGATTACATCTCTCACAAGGGTGTTGAATTCACACGGTACCCGTATATGTGAGAGAGTAATTTTAAAAAATTGAGAGTCGGACTACTTGGTATACTTTGGTTTTTACTTTATTACAAATTACAGTAGAAAATTCCAAAGTAATTAAGATTTAAACAATTATTTTGAGTAAAAATATATATGTGGTAATAATTTATGTACCTGTTATTATTTATTACAATATGGTTATCAAAAACTTCCTTAATTAAGTAAAAAAAATGGTATTTTTAAACACTAATTTGATTTAATGTTTTTATTATATTAGCAGCACTATTTCTGTTTTATGGTTGACAAAAATAGAAATTAGCTTAATTCGGCTGCAGCGGCAAAAGCAGTCTAGTGGTCGTGTAGTTGTGCTGTCGTCAAAAGTATCGTCTTCATATAAACGTGTGTATTTTATTTTTGACAGATTGCAGTTTGTAGTCTGCTGTCTTCAATGTGTTCAATGCATTAGTGCTGAGGTATTTCTGAAGTGATGTACGTGGATGTATTTACATGAACTCGTAGTTGGAACGAGGGCTAATGGCGGGTCCCAAAGTTGATAATTTAGAAACAAATATCACACAAAATTTAGTTCTTATCCAAATGTAAAGAGATTTTACATTTAGATAGTACTTCAAAATATCTACAAAAGATACTCCTTTATGTTTAAGAGACATTTGTGTTAAAAATGTCTTTTTAAATATTTTACACCGACTTTTTTCGGATTTTCTGATGTGACGGACCAAACATGGCTTGAAAAACTGTTCTAAAATACTTGTTGTATTTTTGATAAAATTTCAAATAAAACATAGGAACAGTCCGGACAGTTATGGTCATATTTGTATTAAGAGAAATATCTATTTGTAAAATATATTGAAATTCCAACTTATTATTTCGAAGTTTTGAGCATATGTTAATTAGTCCCTTAACAGACCTAAAGAGACACATCTATATATATAACAAGTAAGAAAGTATGATCGGTCAAGCCCGACCATATAATACCCTACACTAAGTAAATGAGCAAAACCATTTTTCTTTCAAAATTTCAATAATTTATATTCGTGAGCGATTTTCGGAAGTGGGCCTTATATGGGAGCTATGACCAATTATGGACCGATCACCATGAAATTAAGTGGTGCTATTAATGTCTATATGAAAGTTATTTATGTTGCATTTTATGTGTATACCAACATTTTTCAGAGATTTATGCTCGTTAAAGTGATTATCGGAAGCAGGCTTTATATGGGAGCTATGACTAATTATGAACCGATCGTAACAAAATTTGGTGACATGAATTCTGTATATATAAAACTTATTTGGAGAAAAACTTGTGCAGATACATATATAAACTAAACATTTATGACCGATAAAGTCCAATTTCGGGAGGTAATTTGTATGGGGGCTAAGTGAAATAATGGACCGATTTCAACCAGTTTCAATAGGCTTAGTCCTTGGGCAGAAAAAATGATATGTACCAAATTTTATCGAAATATCTTCAAGATTGCGACCTGTACTCTGCGCACAAGCTTTACATGGACAACCATCCAGCCAGCCAGACGGACGGACATCGTTTAATCGACTCAGAAAGTGATTCTAAGTCAATCGGTATACTTTAAGGTGGGTGTTAGACTAATATTTTTGGGCGTTACAAACATCTGCACAAATCCAATATACCCTCCCCACTATGGTGGTGTAGGGTATAAAAATGGATGTTTATATGTATGTATGTTCCTAATGGACTCAAAAACGGTTGGACCGATTTTGATGAAATCTGCAGGGAATAGAATAGCCTAGGGGGTAACACTGTAAAGTCAGATTTTTAAGTTTTGGTCTGTGGGCGGAGGGGCGTGGCAAAATAAAGTTTTTACATTATACCGCTAATTTCAACTATATATGTAATAAACGGCTGGACCGATTTTGATGAAATTTTCAAGGAATCTTCAGAATAGCCCAGAGGGAAACATTGGAAAGTGAGATTTTTGATATTTGGGTGTGTAAAAATCAAACTTTTACATTAATGCCATATATCTATATATATAAAAATGGATGTGTGTATGTATGTTCCGTATGGAACCAACAACGGATTGACCTATTTTGATAAAATTTTCACGGAATCTTTAGAAAAGCGTAGCGAGAAACACTGTAAAGTCAGATTTTTGATTTTCGTTATGTTGACGGAATGGCGTGGCAAAATCAATTTTTATACTATACCACTAATGAAATTCAAATGACATCGGATTCATGCCCACCTTTAAAGTTTAAGGCCAAATGTACAATAGAATTGGATCGTTGCTGCTGTTTCCCAATGATGATGCGAAGTTCCTTTAAATTTATTTCACTGAAAATGAAGCTACAGAAGCCGAACGCTATGAATGCAATACCATTCTGCCGAAACCTTCTCAAAACAATTGTTGGACATCGGAAATGGAAAAATACCAATTGATCCCGCCAAAAATTAGATTTCGTTCCCGAACTTCTGCCAAATGCAAATGAATATTCAAACCGTTGTCGACAAGGTATTCCCAAGTCTTACAACCAACTACAAAAATTCGGATTGGCTGTGGGAACATGCAATTTTGGCACTAACAAATTATGATGTTAACAAGCTCAATAAACAAATACAATTGAAACTGCCTGGCGAAACAATAAAATACAAATCGATTGACACAGTAATGGACGAAGAACAAGCCGTCTATTATCCTACTAAATTGTTGAATTAATTGGAACCAGTCGGACTGCCACCACTTGTATTAACATTGAAGGTTGGATAACCGACTTTGTCCGACACTGTATATTCAAATCGAGATCGAGATGCAATATAAAACAGATGCTAATAAAATATAAAATTGCGTATATTTAATATAGATAATGAAGCAAAATACTCAGAAATGAGGCCAGTTGCTGGATGTTGTTAAAAAGTTATAATTACACATACAGATGTCAACGTTAAACCAGGAATTCTTTATTTCGTATTATCTAACTTTTCTAGAATTGAAGTACGCACTAAACTTTCAATGTTTAGCAATGTAAGTTGCTTTTATTGTAAAATAATCTCAAAAAACTCTTTCGCCAGCATTGTGGTGCTGATTGTTTTGGCATTAAAACAAAAGTTCCAGAAATAATAAGTACCACAAGAGAATTCACTTAGTTTTCTGTAGTAATGCGCAAATAATTCAGCTCAGCCTGCACCACAATAAATCCCATTAAAAACTGCAACAAAGAAAAAAATTTACAAAACAGCTACAGAATTTTTGTTCACAACAATGAATTTGTGGTTTTTCTTTCAAAAAACACAAAATGTACAATTTAAAAATATGTATGAATGCTAAAAATTCAACATTTAAGTATGAATTTTTCTTTTCGGGTTTTTCTTTCCATTTTACAAAATTATACTTGCTGCAAAACAATGGGTAAATTTTAGTGAGTTTAAGTATGATTGTGTGTGTGTCTGCAAATATACTTTGTAAATGAGTTGGCATTCACTCAAAGTACATCTGTATGCGTATGCAAAATGTATTCTAAATCCCACATATGGTTGCTAAAGAGGATATGGATACCTCCAACAGTTTTTTTAGACTTTTATTATTCTATACAGAATACACTTGAACAATTGTAGTACTTACAATTCAACTTATCCAAGGTTTTTTTTGCTCTCATATATTTCCATTTTTAAAATAACAAAATATGTGCTTTTACGTATATGCACATTGTGCGTACAGGGCTGAGCATAGTTGTTAGTAGAGTATTAGTTTAAGAGGGAAATGTTTTAAAGGCTTAAAAATGGTAGCATATCAATTCAATTAAATTATTGTTTGAATAGAAAATGCCAAAATTTTATGATTTGTTAATGTATTTAAAATAAAAACTACAATTGTTTGCAATTACGATTATGGCTGGATCTTAAAAACGATTTGCTTGTATAGCTATTTACGAGTATTTTCCATTCCAACCTAAAGATTTTTTTAGTTTGGAAATCCTATCGAAGCCGTTTTGTATGGAATATAACATTGTTCATATGTGCGCCGTATAGCGCATCCATTTTTGTACGACTGGCACATAAATTAACATGAATTTGACCGATCGCATTGGTTATGTTGGCTTTGAGGCCGCTGTAGTTTGTGGCTTATTCGCCCCACAAGAAAATGTCGGGGTAAAATCAATTTCGGTGGCCAGTTCACATCACCTCTCGTGAGATTTACCTTGCCCTCTATTCGCTTGTGCAAAATTTCCAATGTGACATTAGATGTGTGGCTCATAGCATTATCCGGTTGAAACTATATATCGTAAGTGTCTGAGTTAGAGGGGATCAAAATTTGATAGTTTGGCCATATATAGCATATAACCCTCTAACTCAGAGAGTTCTTGACGGATCTTGTTGAAACATTGTTTCTGAATTACTGTTCAATAGGAATAACCTTGTTGCAAATTTCATCCCGATCGGAAGATATCGATTTCAAAAGTTGATTGATTTGACATGAAATCCCCCCAAATACATAGATTCTTTAAGAAAATGTGATGGAAGTAAGCTTAATACTATTAGTTCAAGAAATTGATAAGGAATTTCTTTGTATTAAATGAGTATGTACAAACCATCAATACACTTGTAAATCAATTGAGATTTTAAGCGTTTAAAAACATTATTTGATGTGATCTGTAACAGCTTGTATTGCTGAGATTAAGAACTAGATAGCGGGTATATTGTTGAAGCTACATCTGTCGAACTGGCTATCATTTATTCAATTTGTTTTGCCAAATCACCATGGACGCACATGATAAAATTGTTCTATCAAAGCGAATGTACAGTTCTGTTCGGTTTTCAATGAGGCCCATTTCTGGTTGAGTGGGTACATCAACAAACAAAATTGTCTAATTTGGGACAATTCCAATCAACATGAGATCCATCAGCGTACAATGCATGCCGAAAAAGTCACGGTTTGTTTAGGATTTTTGGCTGGCGGCGTAATTGGTCCATATTTTTTGAGAACGACATTGGCCAGTAAACGACGAGCGCTATACGTAGATGATTACGAACTTCTTCTGGATTGGATTGGACGATATGGATACCAACGACATATGGTTTTAACAGGACGGCGCTACGTGCCACACAGCTTATGCCAAATTCGACATTCTGCTCGAGCGAGGAGGTTATGTGAACTGGCCACAGAGATTGTGCGATTTGACCCTGGGGTTTTCTTAATTTGCAAATAAGCCGATATTCACAGCGGCCTTTTAAGCCAACATAAACCACACTATCGGTAAAAATCAGCCTGATTTATGAGCCAGAGTCATCGAAAATTTTACGTTTCGTATGCTCGCCACCCAGTAAAGCCGCAAGGGACTTTTGTGCGATGGTATATTCCATACACAATGACATCGATTTCTTATTTTATTTTTTATTTATTTATGCGGAATGAAATTGCTACAAAAATTTTGACCTGGCCAAAGAAAAAGTACATGAGCTACTAGTGTTTTAGGACTTATTTTGAATTACGTTATGTTTTGCCTTAATACTTTATCTTGAAAAAATACTTGTAAGTTTTTCCATGTTTTATCTATTTTCATCGGGAACAATTTGCTATATTTTACATCAAGTGGCAGTGAAAGGCAGAGAAGTGGACTTTTTTTGGAAGTAAATAAACCTATTATTGGTATGATGTGCAAAATAGAACATAATCTTTTTTCTTTAAAAAATATATATCAAGCAGATGTAAAATGCAAATTTTAACTTTTTTGGAATTTGATTTCATCATCAACTGTAATTAATATATTATAAAATGTGTACATGAAACTAATCATTTCACAAAAAGAAACATCAGAGATTATTTTTTTTTTTTTTTAAAAGAAAGTTATTCTTAACTGTTCTGTCATTCAACTGTCACGCCATGATGATTATGGTGTTTTTCAACACAGACTTTCTAAAGTGAAAAAATTTCCCAATTTTTTTATATTAAAACTAATTGGAGAATTTTTGGACTTTTTTAAATAGAAGAGTTTTTCTTGATTATCTATATATATAAAAATGAAATGGTCTCATATGATGCAATGTCATCACATGGACGGCTGGAGCTATTTGGCTGATTTTTTTTTATTCGATTCAGGGGATGGTTTATAAAGAAAAATTCAAAAATTTAAATTTTTTTCGAGCGAAGCCGAGGCGGTCAACTAGTTTAAAATAAAAGCAAGATGTGAATTCCGTCGCAGATTTCCGGGCCGTCCAACGCCTACTGGTGAAACACTGTCGTTCTGCAGAGAATATTGCTGCTGTAGCCGAGGATGTCATGGAAGCGCCATCGCCATCAACCAGACGACGAGCCACGCAAATGAGTATCAGTCGACGGTCTTTACAGCGAATTTTGGTACAAGATTTGAAGATGTTTCCGTACAAAGTCAAGACGGTGCATTAGCTGTTAGCTGCTGACCGCCAATCGCGTCTAACATACGCTCAAGCCATCCTTAATCACCACCAAGAGGAAGAAGATTTTTCATCAAAAATAATCATGAGTGATGAGGCCCATTTCCATCTTAGCGGGTACGTAAATAAGCAAAATTTACGCTTCTGGGGCACTGAAAATCCGCGTGTAACCCACGAAGAGCCATTACACCCGCTCAAAGTCACTATATGGTGTGCTGTTTTCGCTGGAGGAGTCATCGGACCTTTTTTCTTCGAAGACGTCGCGGGCCAAACGGTTACTGTGAATGGTGAGCGCTACAGAGCAATGATCAACGAGTTCTTTTTGCCGCAACTTGGAAAACATGTGGTTCCAACAGGACGGTGCAACGGCACACACTGCACGTGCCACAACCGATATGCTGAAGGATGCATTTCCCGGGCGCCTAATCTCCCGTTTTGGCGATTTGCACTGGCCAGCAAGATCGCCTGATTTGACCTCCAGACTTCTTTTTGTGCGGCTTTTTGAAGTCGCGGGTTTATGTCAACAAGCCTCAGACTCTTGCAGCTCTTAAAGACAATATCCGTCAAGAATGTGAGGACCTATCGCCGTAAGTTTTGGCCAAAGTGATGGAAAATGCCATTAAAAGGGCTCAAATGACAATCAACTGTGGCGGCGGCCATTTACATGACATCATATTCTCGACTTGATGTAAAAAAAAAACTAAAAGACAAAATAAAAATAATCCACAAGAAGAATCAAAGTTTTTCATTTGTTTTTTTATTTACAGCCAAAAAACATAGGAAGTTTACTTTTGCGCCACCTTGTAATTGTTTGGTTTATCGTTGGAAACAAATATAGCATTTTCTGTTTTATTGAAATTTTATTCTGCACACGTTATTTGCACACACACTTAATGAAAGACCCTTTTGTAACAACAATAGAATTATAATTATGTTTTAGCAGTAACTTATTTCTATGAAAACCTTTAATTAAAATATATAAAAAAAATGTCCAAACTTAAGTAAAACAATATTAGAATTCCAAGAACTACGATAAACTACGATAAATATTTTGGCACATACTTACTGCCCACACAAGCAAAACATTTACTACACCTCCAACCTGCATTATTATTTTCTACAACTCCTGACAACAACAGATGAGTTTGTTACTCATCTTCAATTTATAATAATTGAAGGACATTGACACATAAACAATTTCCACAATCACTGAACTGATTACAGCGATGCATGCCATTAGCATTTCATGTGGCACACAACAATTCAAACTGAAATACCAAACTGTAACAAAACAACAAAAACATACACAAACAAAGCATGTAACAAGCAGACAACACAAACAGAAAGATGTTGTAAATAATGCAGCAACAACTAAGTACAACCGGAAACCAGACACCAGCAGTACAACATTTGTGTGTACCACGATGACAACTACGAGTATAATATTTGATTGGTGTAAAAGAAATGAAATAAAAAAAATATATTTTTTTATAATTATCTTGTTCGTTCTTTTCTTTTTTAAGGAATATTAATACAAAAAAATGTATAAATAAAGCTCAACACAAATAAAGAGTATGATGTAAATTTTATTTAAAAAAACCAGCAATGCTAATGATCAAGAAACTTCAACTGCAAGCAGTGTTGCCAGGAGCTGGCAAAAAAAGAAGCTATATTGACTTCAAAAAAAGGCCAGAAAAAGCCAAAATGCTTTAAAAAAAAAGCCAAAAAAAAAAGCTAAAATATTATAAATTAAGAATTTAATTTTATATTTATTTTTAAATAAAAAATGTTAAAATATGTTCATAAAATTCATAAAAATGAATAAAATTATAAAGGTACACTTCAGCAGCAAACAAAAAATTATATTAATCTTTAATAATAAATAATAAATATAAAAATATACATAAGCGACCAAAAACCTCTTAAAGCAATGGAAATGAGCTTTCTTTTGAGCAAGAAAAAAAAATTAAAAAAGGGGCCCATTTTTAAAAAAAAAAATAGATTTTGCAAAAAAAATTAAAAAATTGTATGTCTTGAGTTACAAAATATTTATTTTGATAGATATTCCACTAAGCAATCAAAAACCTCTTAAAAGAATGGACCTAAGCTTTCTCTTGAGCAAAAAAATTAAAAAAAAGGGCCAGAAAAAAAAGGTCAACAGTTTTAGATTTTGCAAAAAAAGTAAAAAAAAACTATTTGGGACACATTTTGCTTAGAACAATAGGTAATAAGTTACATGGATGAGAAAAAACACCTGCTTGGCCAAAATGTCAAATTCTGATCCCTTCTAACTCAGAAAGTTTTCGACCGATCTTGTTGAAAAATTGTGTCTGAATTACTATCTAATAGAACTAACTATCGGAAGACATCGATTTCAAAAGATGGTTCACTTGACATTAAATGCCCTATATATATTTTTATACAGACAAAACTTAATTTTTTTTTTTTTTAATTTAAGTACTAAGCATTTACTATTATTAACGGATAAAAAATCGATTTAGCGAAGAGTTTTCATATGAAAATCTTTGTCGCAATTGCTCAATTAGTTTAATTTGCCGTATTATTTTTTTCAGAATCGTCACTAATTAAACCGTTCTTTATTTTATCTCTCATTTTTCAAACTTGCATGAAAAATGTGGCGAAAACATTAAACAATTTCAATTGGGGACGATAATGTATCAAATTCTTTGCATTGTATTACAATTTGAAAACACAAACTATGGAGAAGAAATTTTAAATCAGAAAACAGCTTTGTTGGATCCGCTGAATTGCTTACTGGTTTAAAAAAAAATAATACACCAAATTATAATCAGTATATTAATCACTTAAATGTTTGGCTTTGAAGCATTGCTGGTTTTAACTCGAAGCACAGATTCACAATACGTTTAACGGCTATTTAAAATGACAGCCATCGAGTATCACAAGCCTTCAAGAGTTTGTGGGGCTCTTTTCTATTATATAACGATGAATATAATGTGTAATTACAATTTTGTCTTGAAAGCGAATTTGCTAGACATTTATAGCTTTCAAATATAAAATACTATATTTAATTTTGAAACACTTGGTATTGGCAATTGTTATTTGTTCTTTTAATACTGCACAATTCTTGAGTATATTGAAAAGCTAAATGAAAAACAGTAATGAATTAAAATGAAAATGTCTCACAAATATAAATTTAGCCTTTTTATTTTCTCCTTATCCTCGAAATTTTGTTTTTAGCTTCGTGGTTTTTTCTAGCCTTTTTTATTTAAAAAAAGGCTATTATCAAATTTAGAAAAGGCTAGAAAAAAGCCACGAAGCTAAAAACAAAATTTCGAGGCTAAAGAGTAAATAAAAAGGCTAAATTTAGCCTCAAAAAGGCTAAACTGGCAACACTGACTGCAAGAGCAAGTAAATAAGGTGATGACGAATATGAAAAAAATGAGATAAGAAAAAAAAAAACGACCAGTACATTATAATCATTTACCATATGGAATATGAATGAATAAACTAGCAGAAAACAATGTGAAAGGTGACGCTTATTTTCCTGCATTGTTTTACATGTAAGTAATATTTTTGATAAATGTTAAAATTTAATCTGGTACTTCCTATTTAGACTGAAAATACATAAAATAAACTTACATATTTGGATATCTTAAATCAGTTAACAATATGTCTACAATGATTTTGTTGCTGTAAAAACTAAAACGGATTTTAAGTATATTCGATACCCTAATACTAATGTATGCTTATTTGTTCAATGCTACGAGTTATTTTCAAGAAACTGCGGGGGTTAAAAAACGTAAATAAACGATTTTAAAATTTTTTTTTTAAATTATTTGGTACCTTGATTCTAACTGCGTACATATGATTTCAATGCTATGTGAAATGATTTCTCAAAATTTAATTAAAATATTTTACATGTCAGAAGCTTAATTTTAAAATTTTCTACGATGCAGGTAATCTGCCATCATATGTTTATCCCAGCGACCTTGGTATCTATCTTCGATTAATTTTAAATCTTGATATGGTGTACTTTTATGCTCATATTGCATCCAGGATTTTTAAACCTTATTGAAAGGTCTGTAACTAAAGCCTTCACATACAGCTTATTTGATGTGAAATGTAGGCAAAATAATCTTATCTCTGGAAACCAAAGGCGGGTTTATAACATTTTGTTTTCCAACCGTCATGTTTTCTCTCAGGGGGTAATCTTTCTTGATGCAAGTGTCATGTTTGGCTCCGCTGTATACAGATGAAACACTTTGTTGACCTAACTAGAAATTATTAATTTTTAAATTGACCCTATAACCCATTGGTGATACGAGTACTTAAGTTTTTTAAACTCCTCCTTTAATTTCGTAGAATGAGCAATAGGCACAGCTGTATGCTTATCACAAATATCTAGTAAAACACATATTAAACTTCGCTTTGAGCTGTACATAAACAATCTCCATTTTTCAGCTTTATAGCTAAAAGATCTCCAATGAATGTCATTTTCTGAGCTAAAAAATTTTAAATTTTCTTTTTCGCGATAAAATTAGACTTTCATAACTTGAGTTAAAAGATTTCTTTCTTTGAGTCTAGATGCTAGCAGCTCAGCTCTTTGGAAGTATCAAGGCATATTGTAAAATAAGTAAAGGATTCGCTAACACTTCAAAATCTATGTCATGCTCATCCTAAGAAACTTCCACCATCTCCGTGTCCAAAAAATCTGATAGATGTTGATTCATAGGAGATGGTAAGTCATCTGATTACAGTAGAGGTTTTTTGATAGACGGTTAATCAGGATATGTAATTTTCTTTTTATTCATATCCTGAAAGAAAAAAAAAAAAAAAAAAATAAATTACAAAAGAATTAAGAGAATGAAAAATCAATGTGAATTTTCGGTTCTGTCCATAAAATATTTATATGATTTGGACCTTTGTAATTATATAACAAGTAAGAGAGATATATTCGGCTGGGCCGAATCTTATATACCCTTCACCAAACTATACTTCAAAATAAAAATTTTTAGGTAATTTTAGGTAAACAAATTTTTTTTCCAGTTGTTTTTTTTCATTTTTTGGAAAAAAAATATTTTTCGAATTTTTTTTTTTAAAGTTTTTATGTAAATTTTTTTTTTTTTAATTTAAAATTTTTTTTTTTAATATTTAGCGAAAAAAACTTTTGGTGAAAAAAAAAATCTGGTTCAAAATTTTTCCCGATTTTGACCCATTGTAGGTCCAACTTACTATGGTCTTATATACGTCGTTGCAAAGGTCTTTGAAATATCTATCATTTGATATCCATATTGTCTATATTAATGACTTAGTAATCCAGATATAGGTCAAAAAATAGGTAAAAAATCGAGGTTGTCCTGGTTTTTTCCTTATATCTCAGCCATTTGTGGACCGATTTTGCTGATTTTAAATAGCAAACTTCTCGAAAGCATGTCTGACAGAATTATTGAAGATTTGGATCCCGAAGATATCTGGGGTCTTCAGAAAATTGATTTCAACAGACAGACGGACAGACAGACAGACAGACAGACAGATAGATAGACAGACAGACAGACAGACAGACAGACAGACAGACAGACAGACAGACAGACAGACAGACAGACAGACAGACGGACATGGCTTAATCGACTCCGCTATCTATAAGGATCCAGAATATATATACTTTATAGGGTCGGAAAATTATATTGTGGAAATTACAAACGGAATGACAAATTTATATATACCCTTCTCACGAAGGTGAAGGGTATACAAATTTTACCTATAAACAAACTGTTGTTTTCTTGACGAAATGTTGCCAAATTTTAGAAGATGTTAATAGTGTTTATTTATGATGTTAGAGGAAAATTATATGAAGTGTGTTGTAAAATAGTTTATTGAATACATAACATATACTTTGTTGTATAGAAAACTAGCATCATTCTAATACAGATGGAGTTAGCAAATACAAAACTTACCCACTAACTACTTTGTTTGTGGAACTGTCAAAATGAAACAGTATTAATTATAGCAAATGTTTCATTTAATATTTCGGGGTTCATTATAAGAAATTATAAAAACAATTCTATTAGAAGAAAGAAAATATTATTCATAACTCCCTTTGTGAGAACATACATAATGACTGAGATCGAAAAAACCTTAACACAAGCTTTTCATTAAAACTTTTTTTATCAAGTTACCTTTGTAAAGCATGTCAATTATTATGTTTAATGTCAATTATGTTCATTTGTTATTAATCTGATTAAAATGAGTGACGAGAAAGAAGTGCGTACTATAATTATTAAATATTTTAAACAAAACCCAACTTGGTCCTACAAAAAGTTAGCCAAACAATCAAAGGTCTGCCGTCTAACTAATTCCAATATTATTAAACAGTATCTACATAACTTTTACACTGATAACAAACCTTTCTCAGGTAGAAGGAATGTTCCATATGATGTGTCTACAACAAAAAAATAGATAGTGCTCGGACTATTTGGTACGAGAAGTTAAAGCCAATGCAGGTTCAAAAACATACGTGGCTCAAAAAGTTCCTGACAAGAACGCTGCAAAAATTTAGAGGCCAAAAACAGAGCATGGAAATTGAAGTCAAGTTTTATAAAAAAAATATTCCTGCTGCATAATGGATGACGAAACGTATGTACTGGTAGATTTTTCGCGGCTTCCGGGTCAAAATTTTGATGTTAGTGATGCTCGAGGGAATGTGGAGGAAAAGTTTAAGGCCTAACAGCAGAGAAAAATTTCCATAAAGTTCTTGGTATGGCAAGCAGTATGCAGTTGCGACAAAAAAGCCAAACATTTGTTACAAAGAGCTCTATAAATACTGAAACTTACATCAAGGAATGTTTACAAAAAGAGGATGCTTTATTTATGCTTTTATTAATGTGTCCACTTATTTGGCATCCAGTCACTATGGTAAGCAAGGTCTTGAGTGATACAAGAACAATAGTGTAGTATTTGTACCAAGAGAGGCAAATCCTCCAAACTGCCTGGAGCTAAGTCCAGTGTAGAGATATTGGGCTCTTGTTAAAAGAGAATTGAAGAGCACAAAAAAGGTGTCCAAAAGTGTGGTAGATTTTAAACGGTGATGGACTACCTGTACGAACAAAGTGAAAGAAAGCTCAATTAAGACCTTAATGGAAGGGTGTCCGGAAAAGTACATAAATTCATCACTATTGAGTAGAACTAAAAAAGTAATATTTGTTGTAAATTGTAATAATAATTTCAATAAAATGAAAAAAAAAAAACAGTAAGTTTAGTGGTTACATTTTTATTAGCATATATGTTTGTTAAGAATTTTTCGATCTCAGTCCTTAGTTAAATTGTCTTGCGTTCTCTAGATTCATTGATTTCTAATAACCAAAAGGCTTTTAATTGAGTCCGAAATTTGTTGGCTTATTGAGTTAAATGAATCAAAAAAAATATTCTTTAGGTTCCTACATCAGTCAGTAACTTAAATACCTAATTTGTTGTATAAAATAAATTTGTGATCACTCATAATTTCAACAAAAATTGGATTTTTGTATCTAAATTTCCAAAGTATCTAAAATTGCTTTCAATTCGTCAATTAAAGGGCCTAGAGCGAAAATAATAGAATTCGGTTAGCACTGTATTTCCCACCAAAACTTGATGTTTATAACGAAAATCTCAAAATATGTAAAATTGATTATAATTCGTAAACTAAAAGGCCTAGAACGAAAATATTGAAAATCTGTGATCACTCATATTTCCCATCAAAAATTGGTTTTTGTATCGAAATTTCCAAAATATATAAAATTGATTATAATTCGTAAAGTAAAGAACCTAGGGCAAAAATAATGGAAATCTGTAATCACTCATATTTCCCACCAAAATTTAATTTTTATAACGAAAATTTCAAAGTATCTAAATTGCTTATAATTCAAAAACTAAAGGACCTAGAGCGAAAATAATGGTAATCTGTGATCACTTTATATCCCACAAAAAGTTTGGTTTTTTATAACGAAAATTGCAAAATATCTAAAATTGTTTATAATTCGTAAAATAATCTGTGATCACTCATATTTCCCGCCAAAATTCGATATGTAAAGTTGTTTATAATTCGTCAACTAAAGTGCCTAGAGCGAAAATAATGGATATCTGTTATCACTCATATTTCCCACCAAAAAATGGTTTTCGTGAAGAAAATTTCCAAATATATAAATTGCTTATAATTCGTCAACTAAATGTCCATCAAAATTCGATTTTTATAAAGATAATTCCAAAATTTCTGAAATTGCTTATAATTCGTAAATTACGTTGCCTGTCTATTTTTTAGTCAGACTACTTACAATGAAAATAAAGTTATTTATAAAAAGTTAGAAGACTCTAGCCATAAAGAACAGACATATAGCGGAAACTCTCCTGTCAAAGACCTAACTCAGTTGTCCGTAACCTGAGTAGTGAGAATGTATTAGTAGAAAAAACAATTCTCGTATGTTTGATTACTTTGAGTAATTCTTTGTTTTAGTTGTTTTCTAGTTTCCGCTTTATGTTTCTAGCTATAACAGTACTTTAGATATTAGAAAATAACTATTTAATTTGTATGAACTCATTTGCAATAAGTACAATGGTACAAAAAAAAAACATGAGTATCACACTATTATATATCTTTAAGACAAAAAACCGGTAAAGGCGACAATGCAATTTAAACTATGTATAAATTTCCTGCAGTGATAATAAATTGATTCGTTTAAAGTTTAAAGGCTGTCACAATTATAGTTCTGCAGATATTCGAAGATAACTATTTACTTTGCTGCCTCACCCATTTATCCAATCCCGCCCATTTTCAAGCAAGCAGTGCATTTTCATGCTGCTTTAAAAATGATAGTTCACCATATATTCCATAATAAGTATTTACTTTGTATGATAGGTGCCACGCCCACTTGAAATTTCAAAATAAAGAGCAACTTATTGTTTCTTCCAAATATAGGGGAATATTCAGTACAAATTTTAAAATTATTGGTTCAGTGGTTTTGTCTCCAAATGAATTAACAGACATAAATATGTATAAACACAAAATTCCTTTTTTATCCGTTTTTACCCCCTTGAAGGTAGACTTTAGAAAATGTTCTTTCTACATATATATTTTGTGACTATGTTGAGCTAAATTAAAAATGTTTTCCTTTTAAAACAAACATTCATTGTTTAAAAACTAAAGGTACCACATTTTTCCGTTTTCCCCCTTTTTATACCTTTATAGTCCAAGTATCTATCTATGTATGTTCCAAATTTCAATCAAAGCTGTTTAGTCTTTAATGTTTTAGTATTAAAGGTACCAGTTTAACCGGTTTTTTTAGGCATAAATATAGAGGTGAGACAATTTTAAGCTCTAAGTTAACACATACTTCTAATGAAATCATTATTTAAAATAACTGTTAGAATACTCACATGTAATGCCTGTGAATTTTTTATGAGACAACATGGACTTAAATGTGAAATATAACAGAATGATGATTACTTTTATACTTTTGTGTTTATAGTCCGTTTAAAAAAGAAAACATTGGAGTTTGGGATAAATGAAAACTTTTAAGTACATATTTATTAAAATAATTTCAAATACTCTACTGTCATTCTAAAGGTATGTTAAATACTATTATAAATTTACTGCTTATAGTAGTGTTATAAAATCCTTTAATATCAATAATTGAAATTTTTTTAACGCTGAAATTTTAAACCCCTAAACTTGGAATTGCAAAATTTTTCTAAGAAATATCTCAATTGTTGCATGTATGTGGGGACTTATAAGTCCATTGAGACTATTAAGAGCGATAATGTTCATGATCAATGTAACATTGTTTGAAATTAGTTATAATGTCTATAAAATACTTAATTTACCCGAGACGGGGTTCGGTATTTATCAGAGTTCTCGTCTTTCTGAGTTCTTTCTGAGACTATGAAGAATACTTCTGGTATAGATATTACTATGTCAAACTGAGTGAATATTGGTCTATAATTGACAGCAGAAATATACATATATGGGTTTATTTCTAAAATCCGCTTAATCTTCAAACATAAGTAACTAAGGACTGAGATCAAGAACATAAATATATTGTATTAAAAAATTAAATCACTAAACTGAGAGTAAGCTGAGAGTAACAATAATTACTCTCTTCACACGTACTTGTGATATGTGAATTCAACATACTTGTGAGCGAATTAAACACATCAAAATACTTGAAATTTTATTTTCCGAGTAAATACACAGAAAAAATTATTAATAAAATTTTTTCAATTAATTGAATAATACTTTCTATTTGAAAATTTAATACTATTTTTAATTCACTTAATAATTCTTTTAATTGATTTCAAACGTTTTTGGAAAACAAAAATAAATCTGACATTTTGAAAAAAAAGAAACTAAAAATATACAAATTTTTTGTGAAAAAAATTAATATTGTCTTTTCAATTGGCATCAATTGTCCAAATAGTAAGAGACATTCATCACTAATAAGCGTAAGGATTCGCCATTCCTTGTATTTTATTAGTTGGCAGGTAAGTACATAGAATTAAATATGGTACCTAATGTTGTAAATGTTTCGAAGCTATTGCAGATTCCCCAAAGTTTATGTTTGTTGCTCCCGATATTCCTGACTTATTATTCCGAGTGATCTTAGGGATAATACTTACGATTCCGGGTAAGTACTTATTCAGATGAGAAAATATGTTCAATCCAACTGTCGATCTTGTTTTTCTATCATCGCTAGGTCAAAATGCATCATTCGTCGAAGGCTGCCACAGAGATGACGCCACATTTACGTTTAGTATATAGATAATACCTCCATTTCCGGGTAAGTACTTGTCCAGATGAGAAAATCTGTTCAATCCAATGATGAATTTATTTGTTTATGTGTCACCCCTAGGTCAAAATGTAACGTTCGATGAAGGCAGCCACCGAGATGACGCCATGTTTATTTTTAGTTTATAGTTAAATTTAAATTACATATGTATTTATATTATACGTGTCATACATTACATACATTATATACATTACATACATTACATACATTACATACATTACATACATTACATACATTACATACATTACATACATTACATACATTACATACATTACATACATTACATACATTACATACATTACATACATTACATACATTACATACATTACATACATTACATACATTACATACATTACATACATTACATACATTACATACATTACATACATTACATACATTACATACATTACATACATTACATACATTACATACATTACATACATTACATACATTACATACATTACATACATTACATACATTACATACATTACATACATTACATACATTACATACATTACATACATTACATACATTACATACATTACATACATTACATACATTACATACATTACATACATTACATACATTACATACATTACATACATTACATACATTACATACATTACATACATTACATACATTACATACATTACATACATTACATACATTACATACATTACATACATTACATACATTACATACATTACATACATTACATACATTACATACATTACATACATTACATACATTACATACATTACATACATTACATACATTACATACATACATTACATACATTACATACATTACATACATATATTCCATATAAAATGATTTATATCTTTTAAAAATATATGTAAAATATATTTAAAATAAATAAAATTTAAAAATTTGGATAAAATATTCGTATTTTTATGGGTTAGGTTACAATTAATAGATGAATTGTATTAATTAATATTTTAGTAGATTTTATGCAAAATTTGAATTACTAACTTAATTGATTCAATAAAAAATTTAATTGAAATTTTTCAATTAAACTTTTTAATTTGAATTTAATTAATAGTATCATTTTGATGATTGGAGCAAAATCAAATATTTTTTTAATTAATACAATTAATTTCGTAATTGAAATTCATTTTTAGTTTTTTCTGTGTATATTTATTACACTTCTACACAATTTTTGGCAAATTTTTTTAATACTTGCAGGACACTTTTATTTCCGAAACACGTTAATTTTGCTCAAATGATTTATTTTTTATTTTTTTAATTTATTTTTTATTAATTATTCTGTGGTAGAATTTTATTTACAGAACAGAGTTTCAATTTTGGGTATTGAAAATAGAAGAAAATTTAAATAAATTAAAATTTAAACATTTTTATAGAACTCTGTGTGTCTGGTGAAAATTAAAAACGCACCAATACAATCTCAAAACTATGTACTAATACATTCTCACGACTTAGGTTTTTGACAACAGACTTAGGTTTTTTCCCTCTCAGTAACGCTTCTATGGATATATTATTCTATGGTAATAAGCAGAGTATACCAAGTAGTCCGACTCTCTATTTTTTAAATTACTCTCTCACATATACGGGTATCATGTGAATTCAACACCCTTGTAAGAGAATTAAACACTCGAAATTTTAACTTGGTTTTACCGACTAAATAAAGACCGAACCAGGTTATTGCACTTATATACAATATTTTACGAATTTTTTTAACACTTTTCAGCACATTTTTATTTCAAAAAGCGTTCATTTTCAACAAATGAAAAAATGATTATTTTTTTTAATTTTTGACACTCAATTTTATTTGTGGTGGAATTTTAATTATAGAACAGAGTTTAAATTTTTGGTATTGAAAATCAAACAAATTCAAACTTAACACAATTTTATAAAACTCTGTAGGTCTGGTGAAAATTAAAAACCCACCAACACATATACATTTTTGTTACTAACACATATTTCGACTTAGGGACTTTTTCACTAACACATGTTTAGAGTTAGGTACTCCTGTCAAAAAGTCGTACTACTTGTTATACTGTGGTAATAAGTATGTAAAATTATTTTTATCAGAAAATATTAAATATACATTTCAAATATACATTCTGATTTGAAAAGGTTCTCATTCGAAATGAGCTATATATTTTTCCAGATTCAAGTATGTTCCAGGACAATTTTACTAGTTTTTATTTATTTTGTTATTTACAATTACATTAAATGAACAGATTTTTTAATAATACTCTGGAATGAAAAAGCCCGGTTAATTAGGAACCCTAATCACAATATTAATGGACATTTGGTCAAATTATATAAACATGAGGAAATTAAACCGAATGATTTGGGTTTTAAATGAATTGAAGAACTTATGCCTACTTTTTGAACATTTTCAAATTCCCATTCGTCTGGAAACTAATTCTTTCTAGTTAAAATTCCAAAATTTTGAGTTACGGAACGAACGTATGTAGTTTAGGTTTATTTTTCTATAACCAACACGACTAAACATTTTCATAATTTACTTAGTATAAATAAATGTAGGGTTTCAAGTAAATTTATATTATTTTCCAATATGTTCATGAATTGTTTACTAATACACTTACATTAAGCTTGCCACATACTCCAGAATAAACACATTATATGTACATACATGTAGTTATTCAGGTACATGTATGGTCGGCCATCTATTAAACAAATTCGCTAAGTGGGTGCAAATTTTATTTGTTCTTGTTTGCACTGGTGTCTACAAAAATGTTTGCTGATAAAACACTTTATATGTTCTTTTCAATATCATACTGCTAGTTACGAGTAGTACCTAGTGGCGCTATCCTTCGGTACTTGGCATGTAACGATGGTGTATACTTTCATTGTTATGGTTGAGTTTGTGTGTTTTAAAAACTTATATGGTAATTTTTTTCTCTCTAGATTTTTTACACAGATTCCAAAACCATGTAAGTAAAATAGAACAGCAACAAAAAACGACAACGATATGTTGCAACAAAAACAAAAGTAAATTAAAAGGGTATCCTTCCGAGTCGTTAAGCATGCATACCTTATTTTGCTGCCTCACTAGATGATGACAATGAAGCTGTTGGTTTGTTTAGTTCGTTGGTTGGTTGCTCGGCTCAATGACTGGCTGGCTGGCTGGCTGGCTGAATGGCTCACTGGTTGACTGCCATTCAGTGTTATTGCTGCATTTAGTAACATGGTTTTACATAATTTTAATTTCGTTGTACTTCCACTTTTATTTTGTGTCCACCGCTTTTATTGCTTTTTGTCTCCATGCATCCCATGTTCGAATAGTTAGTGGCATGTTCATGTGCGAGTTCATGTATCTGGACAAACTCATTGTAGCGGATTGTTGTTGTCAGGAAGTTGCAACAACACATTTGGGGCCAATAGAAATGTATGTATGTTAGTGTGTCTATGTTGGTGTAGAAGGAAGTTGTAGTAGGATATGTTGTTATCGCCATCGTCATCATCATCATCATCACCAGAGGCAGCAGCATCATCATCATAATCATTGTCATCGCTACTATTCCTGCTAATGTTGTTTGTGGGCTCTGGAGTACATAATGTCATTGCAGAGTTTGTATACATGGCAATGGGATACAAAAAATCTTATTTTGTAGAAGTAAATTTAATTTTATGTAACTTGTTTTAAATGAAATTAAACAAAAAAAAAAATTAATAGATGTAAAATGGTTTAAAAACTTAAACATAACTAAATTATAACTAACAAACAGTTTGTATAATAATAAACAACATTTTTCACAGGAGTTGATAAGAAAATAATTAAAATTAGTTTTTATATTTGATAAAAGGAGAAATCAAATCAATTTAAGTGAAATTGATAATAACACAGCACAACAAAATGGAGTTTTTTTTAATTATTCTGATATGAAGACAGCTGATTCTTTTGTATTTGTGTCTGCTGATGACCAGCTAGAGTTTCAAAGATACATTGACATTTATTATTTGCTTCATTTACACCATTTTTAGTATTATTCGGTTAGTATTTCGCGAACGGTCTCCAAACCTTAAAATACTTTCTGCATTATTAATCTCCAGAAAGATCTTTTTCAGTTGAGTTGAGTCACATTTTTTAATATATTATGATATCTTCTGTTATTGCAAGGTGTTAAAATTTTTGTGTTTTTTGGTTTAGTGCTTAAAACTTTTTTATGTAAATTTTCTGAAATCAAAGCCCTAGCTCTGGCACCAAGAATTTTCTACAAATCTTGGCACTATTTATATTTGTTAATACGTGTAATTTCATATATATTCATATGTAGATTATTGTTAGGGATACTCTATAAACCGTTAGGGATATTGGTGAAACCACAATAGGCCTAGGTTTCTTATGATGTCAATTATTCTGATTATTGAGAGATTAGACATCAAAGCTCCTCCGATGTACTTCACTCAGCACTACCCCAACATAAGGCAATCCTAATGTACGTACTAAGAGGTCTAGTTGTGTATCTCGCAGAGGTCTAGGTCTAGTCGTACATGATATGAAAGTCCTACCGTGCCACTTCACACTGCACTACCCTAATATAGGGTAATCCCAATATACATCCTCAGTGGTATGATTGGTTGGTTTACGTGGTAGTTCTCTGCGCGCGAACAATCAAGTTTTGACAAGACCGCACCACTCGTCAGATGTAGTGTCATTTACATCATAATGTATGCTAAAATGTTGAAGTTAGTATACCCAACCTGTAGCAGTGAGATATCTCGCTAGGTCATTAAGTCTATAACCAGATACCTCACTAAGGTTGGTTAATATGTAGTTGCTCAGAAATCTGTACATTTTGACACTCAGGGCTCGGAATTCGTATAGAAGGTGGAAAATCGTTTCCTCTTTTTCGCTATCCTTGCAGCTACGACAATTTTCGTTAAATGGGAGTCCAAGGCGACTTGCATGCTTGCCTAGCATCCTCAGAGGTATAGTCCTATATCTCGAACAACTGGATCCTCCCTATAGCATTCTCTAGAACGGTGACAGAGTAAGGTTTCGGTTTTATGAAAGAGCGCTGGATCCTCAGTTGGCTCATGACATTGTACTTATGACTAAGTAACAATCATAATGTACTTTTAGAGATTTAATATAGTAAAAATTCGAGACCATACATATATCAGGAGGAGTTCCCAGGTGTTCTCTGGCTATCCGACATCACAATGATTTTCAAATTCCTCAATCTACCTCCTAAAAACTAAACCACCCAAATGAGGATCGTTTATATCTAAGCCTGAAACGTCATCTATACACTTTTTTTTATCAGATTATGTGGCCGAGGAGCGTTCAGGATGGCTCTTAGAGCATAAGTAGGGTAAGACAAATTTAATGAATAATATAAAAAAAAACACACAAAACAAAAATAGCTACATATGTATGTAAATAGTAGAAATTAATGAAGAAAAAGTATCAAAATGGGTAGAAATAAAGATGAATTTACTTTTTTGGGAATTTCTAAACCATTTCCAAATCGGGAAAAAATTATTGCTATTTTAAAATTCAGATATTTACATAAGCAAATAGTGCGGCGAATATGCGGCCAGATATGTTGCAATACCTCTTAAAACAATTTAGAAGAGGAATTTGGGAAGTTTTGCTTCACCCGCCTTATAGGCCAGACCGTGTCCCGTCCTATTACTATTTGTTTTAATCGTTGCAGAACGCTTTTTGTGGGATACGTTTTTTTGCCTTTGTTTTTGTTTTCAATAATTTTTTTTATTCCATTAATTATATGTTTTAATTAAAAGTATTATTTTGAAAAATAAAAAATTCTGACACATTTTTACGCACAAATGTTATAAAATGAATGTTATATAATTAAAAACAACAGACGGATATTAGGACACAATAATCCCGATATCCGTCTGTTGAGGATTTCAATTTTGCGTATTGCGTCAGGTGAGTTATGTTTGTTGTTGGTTAGTAAAAGTTTATTTGATTAAAACTGTTTTTTCATTGCTTTTTTCATAGATTTGTTTTTAAAGGCTCTATAATTCGAGTATTCAAATTTCTGTGGAATATCTGTGGTGAATATCTAAATGATACATTTAATCTAAGTTCCCTTCTCAATGCTGCTTTTCTAGACTGAGCATTGTGTATTCTCAGGTAAAATTATGAAAATCTCATTATTTTATCAGATTTCTACATTGTATGTATATTTTTAAAGGTTTAATAAAGAAAACCTAAACTGCTTCCAGTTCCTATTTATATCGAATAACATAAGCTGCTCTTTGGGGAGAAACATGAAGACAAATTTATATGGAATACAAAAAACCATTGAAGGAGCAACTCGGATATCAATAGATACAGTACAATTCATAATAATTTTAAACTTTTTTATGTGTTTGTTTTTATAAATGAATAAACATATGTAATTTTAAATAAATGTAAAAATTTTGTCAAAATATTCGCATTTTATTGAGTCGATTTCATTTTATGCGAAAATTAAATTAACAACTTAATTTATTCAATCAAAAAATTAATTAAAATTTGTGCAGGAATTTAATTACTTTGTTTAATACTATTTTAATTGATTTTCTAATACTATTTTTGTCAATTAAACTTTTTAATTTCCAATTAATTAATAGTATCATTTTGATGATTGGAGCAAATTCAAACATTTTTTTAATTAATATAAGCAATTTCGTAATTGAAACTCATTTTTATTTTTTTCTGTGTACAGAGTATCCGAAATTGGCTTGATTCGTTATTGGCCTCAAAAGATGAACAGTTCTTTTGGCGCGAAATCCATATGTTGCCAGAAACATCTGAAAAGTTTATAGCTAACAATGGCCAAGTGTATGAATAAATTTATATTGTACAAATGTTTTAAAATAAAAGCTAAACATTTAAAAAAAATCCCGCATTTTTAAGTCATACACATAATAAACAAGTAAAAAAGTATGGTCGATCCAGCCCGACCATATAATACCCTACACTAAGTAAATGAGTAAAAACATTTTTCTTTTAAAATTTGAATAGTCTATATTCGTGATTGATTTTCGAAAGTGGGCCTTATATGGGAGCTATGACAAATTATGGACCGATCACTATGAAATTAGGTCGTGTGATTTATGTCTATATGAAATTTATTTACGTTGAATTTTATGTGTATACCAACATTTTTAGGAGATTTATGCACGTTAAAGTAATTTTCGGAAGCGGGTCTTATATGAGAGCTATGACTAATTACGTATCGATCATAATATAATTTGGTGACATGAATTCTGTATATATAAAACATATTTGGGGAAAACTTGTGTAGATACCTATATAAATTAAACATTTACGACCGATAAAGTCCAATTTCGGGAGAACATTTGTATGGGGGCTAGGTGAAATGTTGGACCGATTTCAGCCTGTTTCAATAGGCTTGATCCTTGGCCAAAAAAATTATATGTACTAAATTTTATCGAGTTATCTTCAAAATTGCGACCTTTATTTTGAGCACAAGGTTTACGTGGACATCCAGCCAGCCAGCCAACCAGGCAGCCAGACGGACGGACATCGTTTAATCGACACAGAAAGTGATTCTATACCGTGGTATAGGGTATAACAATTCATTATGCTCGAATAGTGTAATTTTCTTCCACAAAAATAATAATTTCACATTTGCTAAATCTGTATTTTTAAAATTAAACCATTGTCAGCCTTCCCTTGTAGTGAACAGCAAATAACAATAATAATACTACACAGCAGATTAAAAATAAGCTTATTTCCGCAAAAAAAAAAAAAACACTACTGCAATAAAGAAAAAAAAAAAATAATAAAAACAATTTTAAAATACAGACATAATGCTCTCATTTGGAATACAAGTGAATAAACCCCAACTATAAAAAAAAAATTAATTTCGAAAAAATAAATATTGTAAAATACAAGGAAAGAACAGCAAAAAAAAATATCCAGCAGGAATTGACATAATTCTTAATAAGTCCATTCAATTAAGTGGAATTTACGTACAATATTCAACCAGTAACAAATTCGCTTCTAAGCAACGCGACGCAGCACCACGGAGTCAAGTAAGACACCATCATCAGTAGTGGCATCAGCACAATACAACTCGAATGACAGCAGCACTAAAAATAGAAAAATTGTGAAAAAATGAAACGGAAACATAAGCTTCTCTCAACAAAAAGCGCTTAAAAAAACTGTCAGCAAAATAAAAATGTTAAATTAATTATAAAATATTTTTATATTAAACAAAAAAAACTAGATAAAAGTATATATTTTTTATGAACAAGAGTTGTTTTTTTTATAAATTAATGGTTACTGCAAATGACTGAACAATACATGAGAGCATAACCCAATAGATATTTAGTTGGCGTATAATGTAAACTTTATATATATATAATGTAAACCTACATATGTAAGCGTATTTTTTGTAGATCTTCTCAAGGGCTATTAGAATTTTAAATTTCAGCTCATTTGGATCATAAATGGATTTTTGGCGATTTTTTTGAAAAAATGTGAGACCCGAGGTGACCATAACTCCTAGAAAGCAGAATAACAGAAAATCAACTCGAAAACGCCTCAGCTCCAACTATGTGAAATTTCGTAACAATGTATCTAATAGTTCGCGAGATACCGAATTATTTCCAAAAAAAAAAAAGATAGCTTCAAAATCATTCATATTTTCTTCATGTAGCAGCTTAAATATACCAAAATTCGTGCATTTATAATGTAATAAACATAATATTTTCATCAGTCTCGTACACTGTGTGTGTTATGCCTACGGGGCGGATTTATATGCAAATGCATGTCTTTTCTCGAACGTCCAAATACAATGTAGACTTATTATGTATCCGAATCGCACAATTTGCTGTAAAATGGCATCGATTTGTTAGTGCATATTTTTGCATATTTTATGCTTATTTATATGCATATTATCCAAGTTTTTAATAAAAATATAATTTTTTGTCGTCAATGAGCAATATATTGTCTAAACAAAAAGTTTTTAGTCGAATTTGTTATAGAAACAGCATTAAATGTTATCGACTAACTTTATTCAACATCGAGAAGCTGGCATTAAGTTCTTCATTTCTCTATCAGCAATTGAAAATTATGATTTCAAAATATTTTTCTTTAAAAAAGTTTTGAGTTTTTTTTAACCCTAACCCTACGGACAACACTTACACACGTAGACTCCTGACAAGGCTACCTCGGTACCCGTGTATGTCTATATGTCCTTTATTATCTAAAATTATTGAATTCAATGGAAGAACTTGATGCTTATATTGGAATCTTACTGGTGATGGGTATAAATAGTAGCAACAATGATCCTCCTTCAAGTCTTTGAGGAAATTAGAATCATCCTTTATACAAAGCATCGTAAAGTCCCGATTTCGGGAATGCGTTTACAAGATCGCAACGCAAGCATACAGACAAAGCAGCTCTTATCTCTGATATCTATATGTTGATGCAGAATCTACGTTTAAATTATTTTCCAGATTGAAATGTGACAGTTATTTTCATTTAGAGGCAGAACCAGATTCACTTAATATATTCTCTCAAAGTCAGCTAAATACGGAATTAAAATATTTTGGTTGTGTAACGCAGCCAATAACTATTCTTTGAATGGAATCATATTTACAGGCAAGCCACGTGGTGGTCAGTGATAGATATATGTAGGAGAAAACGTCCTTCTAGATCTGGTGGATTTCTACAAAAAATCTGGAATAAATGTAACAACAGACAGTTTTATTACTTCACTCCCTTTGGCCAATAAGCTACAAGTTAGAGGAATTAATCGGTACCCTTCGACAAAACGAATTCTATATTCCAACAGAGCTACGGCCAAACTCAATCGACGATATAGGTAAACCACAATATTGTTTCAACAAAAACGGAAAATTTTTGTCTGTTATCATTTGTATTATACTCGAGGGGAGAAAATAGGAGGTTAACGACCTCTACAAAAAAAACAAAAAGACGGAGTAGATGTTATTGACCAGATGGTGTCTAAACTTACCACCCAATGCAAAACAAATAGACGGATATTGACGTTTTCTTAACTGCAATTTGTGTATACTCCAGCCTCCATCCAATCACCAGGAAAATCAAAGCTATCGTCGAGGATTTTCTACATCACTTGGCGTGTAGTTGGCAACAAATATGAACAAAACAGGCAATGATAATCAAATAACACGATACGCTAACGTCTGGACCGCTCTAGAGCTTATAACAAATAAAACCATCCCTAAATAAGTTTTCCAGGATGCTGCAGCTCCATCGGTTACAACTAATAGAGATAAAACAGGACGATTGGCAATAAGGGCACGCTGCTACCTTTGCGTGATTACTGATCCAAAATCTGATCGAAAAACGGGCAAAATATGCGATGGCTGTAAACCAGTGTGCAATACAGATAGCAAAACTATTGCTTCACGCTGCACTAGATATTAATTGTTTTTATTTTTTTTATGCAAGAGTTTGATGTAGAATATTTTCTAAATAACCAATATACATAAAATTACTAAATTTGTTACTTTTTTTATACAAAATGTAAAATGATATATAAGGGTACCTGGGTACCCTTATCAGGAGGGAAAGGACTACTTGACTTTAAGTCGCTCCAGAGTCAATCCAAACGAATCAAGAGTACTTTAGATGTGCAAAAACTTTTGAAATTGGTTATCTGAAGGAACTTGCGGAACCTAAAATTTGTATTTTATTTTGTTTATGAAAAATTTGACTTCAAAGTTCGTTCGGGTACCGGGGTACCCGTGTTAGTACGGTTAGGGTTAAGTATCAAAAATTCATTAAATGTATCAAAAACATTCATATATGGTCGGTATAATTTCTGATGAACCTCAGCCTACAGCGTTGGCAAGCGGAAGCCATATTAAACACATATTGGAAATATGTTTGCCTAAAACTATTTACGTCATGTACTTTATGATCTTATCTTTTACACACATAATGCACATTTTATTACCAGCTTGTGTATGTATGCCAAAAAACGGCCAATCTGTTTTCCAATTGTAATTTGGTTACTTTGGTTTTCGAATTCGCAACTTAGACAATTCCTGGATATACACAGAGTCTCAAAAATGCGTAGACACCACAAATTAATTGATTTTTTTAAGATAATGAAAATCCTAAAATCTATCCATCGATTAGAATTTAAAAGTTTTGGTTTGTTGGAGATTGGTCTGAAAAAAGCTATGGAGAAGCTTCTGTAAATCTATAGATAATACCAAGAGACAATCCTACTTATATTTAAAGGAAGGATGACTCCTGGTCCGAATCCTCAGCAGAGTCACTTAACAAGGATATTGCTACGGATATTGAGAATGAAGGTAGGACTATATCCAATATCGGCAGTAACATCATCTCCTACGATAGGATATCGTGGGCGATTGACAGTTTCTCACCATTTTACCTAATATTATAGCTGTTCAGGAAACGTGGTTTCATTCAAATCTCAGTCAAATTTACAATATTCCTGGATACATGCAATTCATTGCTGTAGAAATTATGGCTACGGTGGAACGTCTCTTTATGTAAAAGAAAATTAGCAATATGTTTTTGATTACTGTAAAAGTAAGCAGTTTTTTGATGCAATTCAAATATCATTACAAAGTTTTCAAATAAAAGGAAAATCACTTAAAATTTGCACATTTTATAGGTCACAAAAATGTGATTTAAATGCATATTATTTGTTCATTGATAAATTGTTAAACATTAACTCTCGTTCACCTGCTATTATAATTGGAAACGCAAATATTGATTTGTTAGACGAAGCCTTGTCTGCTTATCTTATAAATACGTTACTACATTATGATTATCTAAATTGTCATACTATGATTACTCGCCCAACAAGTGAAAAATCAATTGATCATATATATAGTAATATATCTAGCAATCTTGTCGTAGATACCATAAAATGTGACATCACTGATCACAACTTGCTCTCATGCAAAATAAAATGTAGTACAGAAAAATTTGAATGCACTGAAAAACGAAATTATATATGCGATTACAACATTTTCTTAGTACATCTTCAAGATCAAATAAATTTAATGCTACACACAGGAAATCCATCTAATGATTTGTCGCAATTTATAGACATAATTTTGAGTTGTTTAAAATATTCAACAGTTGAAAATATCGAAAAAACATAAATAAAATATCGAATAACACCTTGGATAAATAACAATCTTCGTTCTCTTATAATGTTGAAGAAAAACTACTACAATCAAGGAGAAAAAATAAAAGGAATGCAGATATTGAAAACAAATTAAAACGTTTGAGCAAAATTATAAAAAGCGCTAGCAAAATATGCATGAATAAATATTATCAAACTAGTCTTGAAAATCTTCAGCATAATCCTAAAAAATGCTGGAAATTTTTGAATGAAAATTTAGGAAGAAGTGTAAGGCAAAATTTACAATTAATGAATGATAGTGGTGAAGTCATAATGGATGATATACAAATATTTAACGTATTTAATGAGTATTTTCTTTAAACACCAAAAGTCTTGTATAATAAAATATTAAAAAATCCTGGTGATTGTTGTAACAACTTATATACGCTACGTCAATGTAACGATCGGTTTTTCTTTAGTTACACAAACAATGAAGAACTCTTACAAATAATTTCAAATCTACAGTTGAATAAAAGCCCTGGTTATGATGGTATATCATGTATAGCTCTTTTTGAATATTTTCAATGATATTATCAGTTCTTCCATTTATCCCACAAATTTGAAAATTGCAAAGGTAACTCCAATTCCGAAAGACAATAAGGCATGTACAGTAGACAAGTTTAGACCTATAGCGTTGTTGCCTATAATTGATAAAGTTTTTGAAAAGGTTTTACATAAATAACTCTCAACAATTCTGGAGCAAAACAATCTTTTATACAAACTGAAATTTGAATTTAAAAAAAGCAGTGGGACGCAGGAAGCTGTTGTGAATGTTGTAAATGATGTTTGCGGGAGCTTAGATAATGGTTATGATGGAGTAGGAGCTATATTCTATGACTTTTCAAAAGCGTTTGATCTTGTTGATCATGAAATATTACTTCAAAAACTTCCTTATTATGGATTGCAAGATAGTGCTGTAAAGTTGATTAAAAGCTACTTGTATAATAGACTTCAATATGTGGAAATAAATAATGCGAAAAGTGATATGGAGAAAGTTAAGTATGGTGTGCCCCAGGGAAGTGTGTTGGGACCCTTACTGTTTACAATATTTTTAAACGATATAGCAAATTTCAAATTATATGGAAAACTAATAATATATGCAGATGATATAAGTCTGTTATATCCATATAAATACGATTGAATATTGAAATTCAAATGGAACAAGATGCTGTGATTTTGCAGGAATATGTAAGAATTAACAGGTTAACACTGAATAGAGATAAAACTAAATTAATAAGATTTCGACCAAACGTAACCAGAAATACAACGGAATTTTAAACTACAACTGATAATGCAGAAATTCACGGATATGACTGCTTAAAATACTTAGGGATGTATTTCCAAAGCAATCTATCATGGAACAAACATATCAATCATTAAAAAGAAAAATAGCTCCAGCCATTAGTATACAATATAACTTTAAAAACTTCTTTGATGGAAAGACAAAATTATTAATAAATAATACTGTCATTCACAGTCATTTCTGAATGACTAGCACTAAGAACTAGTCCTTCAGAAGCACTGAATACTATACTGAACCTTGTGCCAATAGACCTTCACATAATGACCACCTCTGCCAGCAGCGCAGCGAGGCTTCACGCATCTGGATGTTGGAGCTCGAGAACATATGGCCAAGCGGGGATTGCGAGCCTACTGCCTCCGATCGTTTTTCAACCCTCTGACTATTACTCCATACACAGATTTTGAAAGGGGTGTTTAAGGTCGTAATTCCCTCCAGGAGTGAGTGGGGTAGGGGTAATCTAGTGTACTAATATGACACCAGAATATATACAGAGGGATCAAAAATGACCTGTGGTGTTGGTTCTGACATCTTCTGTGACGAACTTGGGTTAGGCATCTCATAGAGTCTTCCGAATGAAAGTAGTGTTTTCCAGACGGAAATTTTTGGAATCATGGTAGCTTGTAATCTACTATATGATCATAATACTCGCGGCAATATAGGTATTTTTGTCGACAGTCAGGCAGCACTACTTTCACTGAAGGCACACAACCTCATCTTCATTAGTCAGGCAATGTAAGAACTCTCTGTCAAGGCTAGGTCGTCTATCTGACATTAATTTGGTGTGGGTTCCTGCGCACAGAGACCACTATGGCAATGAACAGGCAGATGAACTAGCCAGAATGGGATCTGCCTTAGATATCTCCAATGCAATTCCAATGGTGATTATTAAAGGTATTATCTTCAGATACTTTCCTACAAAGGCTGAGAATATATGGCGTAATTTAGACACATGTATGGTGGCCAAGTTGATGTGGCCACCATACATGTGTATGTGTATGGAACTGATAACCCGGAATAGAAGGGATATATTAAGGTTGATGGCAATATTAACGGGGTAAGCATGCGAATCGTCTGGGACCCCTTTTTAATGACCATTGTCGTAGCTGTAAGGATAGGGGAAAAGAGGAAAAGATTTTCCACCTTCTCTGTGAATGCCCAGCCCTGAGTGTCAAGAGGCATAAATTCATGGGCAACTACACATTGACCAACCTTAGTGAGGTAGCCGGGTTTAAACTAAACGACTTACTGAGATATCTTACGGCCACAGGTTGGGTCTAGCAAACTAGACTTTTTAAATACTTTACGATGTATACAATTTTACATCTGACGAGTGGTGTGGTCTTGTCAAAACGGGGTCTCTTCGACTCTACTTGATTGTTCGCACGCAGTGAGCTACCATGTAAATATTTCATTACATTTTTAAAAAATTTTTCATTTTAAGTAGAAACTATATGCACTGTAATGCCTTGAATGTGCAGTGTTAAATTTTTATTTAGAATTTTCTTAATACATAATTATATTGCGGATAAGGCAAACAGAGTCAAATTTCAAAATTCTTGAAAAATCTGACAAATATTCCAAAACATCCACCAGAATTATTATATTCAAAAGAAACATATGTTTACGTAGACCAGTTTCATGCCAAAAAAGTTTCACATTCTAAGCTGTATTACCCAAAATTAATAAGAAAATCACCAAAAAATAGGGTATGTAATGTGAATATAAAACCACGATATTACGAAAACGCAATCTGATTGAAAAAAAAACAAGTTTAACATAGTGATGAAGGTTCATCAATTCGTACAAAACGTAGTTAAAATTTCGGGCACCAAAGTGTCTGTTACACTGTGTAATTTTAAAATTGTTAACCCTGCTGTTAGGTTAGAGAAAAGTAACGAATGTTGGGTTAATGGACCATTTGGACCATATTAACTGCTTCCACTTTTTTATTTTTATATTTTAATCAACATAGATTAAATATGTAATAGATAATTGTGGTGTTCCACTTTTTTGATTATTGTTGTAAAAAAGCTCAAATATTTGAAAATGGTTGGTTCACTTTGTGTGTAGTGTTTTACTTACGACATGGCAAACCAGAACGAGGATGAAGTACAAGAACTGCTCAATGCAGAAAGTTGATTATATTTCAGAAAACATATAAAACAAACTAATAAATACTTTTTTTTAAATAAATGTAAAAAAATGAAAGAAAACCGAAGAAAATATATTTTGGACCAAATGGTCCTTAGCCTAAGATTCGTAGCTTTTTATTTTTCTGAGTCCTGTTTTAAGTCAGATCCTTGAATTTTTGTACATAGCATTGGTTTATAAAAATACCACGTGAACTAAAAATCTATATTAAAACAAGTAAGAAAGTATGGTCGGTCTAGCCCTACCATATAATACCCTACACTAAGTAAATGAACAAAAACATTTTTCTTTCAAAATTTCAATAATTTATATTCGTGAGTGATTATCGGAAGTGGGACTTATATGGGATCTATAACAAATTACTGACCGATCACCATGAAATTTGGTCATGTGATTAATGTCTATATGAAAGTTATTTATGTTGCATTTTATGTGTATACCAACATTTTTAGGAGATTTATGCTCGTTAAAGTGATTATCGGAAGCAGGCCTTATATGGGAGCTATAACTAATTATGGACGGATCATAATGAAATTTGGTGACATGAATTCAGTATATATAAAACTTATTTGGAGAAAAATTTGTGTAGATACCTATATAAATTAAACATTTATGACCGATAAAGTACAATTTCGGGAGGACATTTGTATGGGGGCTAGGTGAAATAATGAACCGATTTCAGCCAGTTTCAACAGGGTTCGTCCTTGGGCAGAGAAAATGATATGTACCAAATTTTATCGAAATATCTTCAAAATTGCGACCTGTACTCTGCGCACAAAGTTTACATAGACAGCCAGCCAACCAGCCAGCCAGCCAGACGGACGGACGGACAGACGGACATCGTTTAATCGACTCAGAAAGTGATTCTGAGTCGATTGGTATACTTTAAGGTGGGTGTTAGACTAATATTTTTGGGCGTTACAAACATCTGCACAAATCCAATATACCCTCTCCACTATGGTGGTGTAGGGTATAACAAGTTAGAGTGCTATATTCGGCTATGCCGAATCTTAAGTACCCTCCACCTAAATTAGATGAAAATTATAGAAATTACATTGGTATAAACACTCTAATATCCATATTCAGTGTTTGTTATTGGGACTTAGCTCCGATTATGAAGATTGGTAGAATGTTAATGTAATACAGTAGTTTTCGCTTATAGTCTACAAATACAGTTGCACAATTTGTGTGGACTATAAGCGAATTAAGACTATAACCGAATTTCCTTTTAAGCCACTTTATGGATTATAGACGAATCCTAATATAATACACATTTTGGACTATATACTAATTATATACTTTCTTCAATAAAACTACTTTTTTAAACAAAATAAAAGTCTATTTAAAATATAAAAGTATTTTGTATATTGTTAGAAAAACTAGTTTACGCAGAAGATATTTTATTTCAAATGTATAAAAATTTTATCTAATTCAGCAGTTTATAATTGAAATTACACATATTCCTACTATTTATAACAGAGTCTATAATTTTATAATATAAATAAAATCTACTATTTAACAATTTATATACTTAATAATTGGTTAACATTACCGATTGGCTCAACATTTTCCTTATTCACCACAAGTGAAATAAAAGAGTATAAAAAAGGGTAAACAAATATATTTAGTCAAACTTCAAAAGTATATTTTTGTTCTGCACTAATGTAATATTAATTAGGAAGCAGAACCAGTTCGTTTGCACCTATTTAACTAGAACTACGTCAAGTTAAAGTTAAGACTAGAACCGGTGACTATCCTCACAGAACCAATCAGATATTTAGTTTCGTCAGTTATGTTTCATTCCCCCTATGATACCTACCAATTTACAGTGCAAATTCTAAAAATTTTAACTACATAAATGAATTATCAACAAAATTATTTACTGGTTCCTTTTCACTCACATTTATTTAAATATTTTTTGTATATTTATGCAAAAACAATAATCAGCCTTCATTTAATATGAAAAATAAATATAACAAAAACTAAATAAACTTTTATTTTTAGTTTTCAGGGTTTTATGCAATATTTTCGTTGCAATACTATACAAATGCTTTTGCAAACAGAACTGAATTAACATCAATAACAGTCATTAACAAATTAAATATTCTTATACAGTAACAAGAATAGTAAATGCATAAATGTTTAAACACAGCACTTCCGAAATGGTCCTACGAATGTTATGTTACAATCCAAGATTGACAAAATTAAGAAAAATCTGCAAAAGGCACTATTCGGAGGAATTTAGTACTGTTTTTGAAATCATTGGAAATATTTGAAAAACTGCAAGATATATGGCGCTATTCGATCGAATTTAGTGCACTCTGTGTGCTCACTATGCTATACAATATCATAGAATAAAAGGATAGAACGGAAGGAGAGAGCAATAAAATGGAAAAATTACTCTCTTTTCACACATACGGGTGATACAATAACAAAATACATGCAATACATTCTCATGAATTAGGTTTTTGACAACATAGGTTCTTGGCTCTCAGTTACCTATCTAGTTGTCATCTATGTACAATATTTTTCATAGTTGTAATTTTTCAGGTAACTTGGCTTTAAAAATTTTATAAAAATACTGTGTGTTATTCAACATTTTTTTTAATATTTCAAAATCTTTACATTCAATATATTCCTCCCTTCCAATGTCGATATATGTACTTGTAGTTTTAAAGAACAGAAAAGTTTTCTTGCATACAATTTTTTCTCAAATTTATTTTTCTATTCTTGAACTTACACACACAGATAGATAGATAAATGAATATAACGACAACTACAACAATGAGTTCAAAAAATAAATTAAGAAGAACTTTTAAAGTGAATCTTAATTCAATTGTATCATGTCATGATGATGGAAGAGCAGCAGTTCATAGAGGCAAAATACTATACTAACAACATTACCACCGCCATCATCATCCTCATCCACTGCATCGTTGCTGTCTTTATCGTCATCATCACTATTCAAAAACTATGGAAAGTATTAGAAGCAGAAGAAGTTAAGATGTTACTCGAACAATCAACTAAACGAAGAATCTCTTAAATTGTATAAAAGTTCTTTAATTACTGTCGAAAAACTTTTAGATGACTTTTATGAATGAAAACAAGCACACATGCTTAAGACCGTGTGCATGTAAATGTACAAATGACTCTGTCTGTTTGTATGTGTTTTGTTAGAAATCTAACAAATACATTCAAAATAATTCTAACATTTGATATTTGTTCTTAGAATAGTGAAATGGAAAGACGAGTATTAGGGAGGACCTTATTTTGCACTTTATGGATTTTGTTCTCCGTCGTTTAAACCCCAAATGCTGGAAATTTTAGCAAAATCGTATAACGTTCAGATCATAATCAAGCCTGACCATATAATACCATACACTAAGTAAATGAACAAAAATATTTTTCATTTAAAATGTCACTAATTTATATTCGTGAGTGATTTTCGGGAGTGGTCCTTATATTAGAGCTATGACCAATTATGGGCCGATCACCATGAAATTAGGTCATGTGATTTATGTCTATATGAAAGTTATTCATGTTGAATTTTATGTGTACACCAGCATTTTTAGGAGATTTATGCACGTTAAAGTGATTTTCGTATGCGGGTTTTATATGGGAGCTATGGCTAATTATTGACCGATCATAATAAAATTCATTGACATGAATTCAGTATATATAAAACTTATTTGGAGCAAATATAAATTAAACATTTATGACCGATAAATTCCAATTTCGAGAGGACATTTGTATGGGGACTAAGTGAAATAATGGACCGATTTCAGCCAGTTTCAATAGGATTTGTCCTTGGGACAAAAAAACTATACGTACTAAATTTTAGCGAACTATCTTCAAAACTGCGACCAGTACTTTGCGCTCAAGGTTTACTTGGACAGCCAGCCAACCAGCCAGAAGGACGGATGGACATCGTTTAATCGACTCAGAAAGTGATTCAATCAGTATACTTCAAGGTGTCTGTTAGACTATTATTTCTGGACGTTACAAACATCAGCACAATCGCAATATACCCTCCCCACTATGGTGGTGTAGGGTTTAATAAGTAAGAGAGAATAGTCGGTCAAGCTCGACCATTTTAAATTTTCAATATTTTTTTGTGAGTGATTTTTGGAAGTGACTTATGTTAGCTATAACCAGTTATGGACCAATAGCAGTTAAATGTGGTCATGTTATTTATTTCTATATCATATAACACATTTCCGTTGAATTTTACGTGAATACCAACATTTTTAAAAGATTTAAGCTGGTTAAATTGATTTTCGGAAGTGAGCTTTATATTGATTTTAAATGTGATTTTTTTTATACAAAAGTTATTTTACCTACAATATATAAATCAGATATTTATGGAAAAAAATGCTTGTATCGGGAGAACATTTGTAAGGGGTAGGGCAAAATAAAGGCCTATCTAATGTGTATGTATTGTGAGTAAATACTTTTTTATTTTAAATCCATAAAATTAGAAGAAGTGCAAACTTTAAGGGCTTTTTATAATAAACATACACGCAGAAAAATGACATGGTTGTGGTAAACATAATCTAACAGCAACATATTATGATAAGATTTATGATTGTAGTCCAAACATTTTATTATCATTATTAGTATCATAAAATATCATAATCAAATATAGTTATAATATCATTACCATTCATGACCATATGTTCCAATCATATTATGATTCAAAGAAATCATAATATGGCACAAAGTGATCATATTATGACCCATTGAAATAATAATACGATCCTAAGTAATTTTGTGACTTTAAAAATAAAGATCCATCTAAAACCGTTATTTTTCAATGCAGAAATAAAAACAAGTAAGAGAGCTATATTCGGCTGTGCCGAATCTTATATAGCTTTCACCAAATTAGACTTTAAAATAAAATTTCAACAATTTTTTTTTTCGAAATTGTTTTTTAATTATATTGTTTAAAATTTTTTCCAATTTTTTTTTTTTAATTTATTAGTGAAAAAAATGTATGACAAAAATTTTTTATGAAAAAAATTCGATTTAAAAAATATTTTTCCCGATGTTGACTTATATACATCGTTGCAATGGACTTTGAAATATCTATCATTAGATATCCATATTGTCTATATTTATGACTTAATAATCGAGATATAAATAAAAAAAAAAGCCAAAAATAGAGGTGTGGGTCGATTTTCTAGCATCCGAGCCGGAAGAATTCCCGATATATTAATGTATAAATCATGGATGTAAGTTATTTGGGGGCTATGGAAAGTTGATTTCAACATACAGACGGACATGGCTATATCGACTTCGCTATCTATAATGATCCAGAATATATATACTTTCTAGGGTCGCAAATGAAAAATGTAGAAATTACAAACGGAATGACAAACTTACATATACCCTTGCCACTCATGGTGAAGGGTTTAAAAAGGATGAAACTCTTAAAAAGACAGTTTGATTTGCCGCCATAAAACAAAACTCATTTGAGGAGTTATATTTTTCCAGTCAGAAAATAGCGATTAAGAATTACAGACATTAAAAATTTTCTTATAAAAATATCATAGCTTAGACAAACACCAACAATAAACACTAATGCAAAAGCATTCTACAAATGGTGAGAACAACATACTAGTAAAAGAAAATATAGTTTGTTTGCATCTTAAACATAATATGAGTACGCTATAGAAAATTAACATTTGATGGTAGTACATTAGAGTGCTCCAAGATTGTATGGACGGCACAGGACGCCCCCCCTCTAGAATTGTTCTATGTATTGTAGATACACGTTGTGTAAAATATTAGGATGATAGGATAACGTTAAATGGTGCCGCAACGACGCTGATGTTTTGAGGTGCACTTACAAGGGGAAAAAATTCAACTTTTTCAGTTTTTGTAAAAATTTTGCCATTAAGTAATTACTTTTGTAATTTAATTTAAAAGAATCGAAATTTGTACATAATTATCGTTCTAACAAGATATAAAAGACAAAAATTGGCTAAAAAATGTTAAAGTTATTCAAAATTCGCCAGGCCATTAACGTTCGTCAGGCCACTAGAACAAGAAATGTAGCAACAAAATTAACATATTTTAAGAAATATTAAAATAAAAGCACATTTTTACTTAAAATATATCCATGTTTACCAAAAAAATTTAATTTTTTTAACGGCAGTTTCAAAACTCTAATTTCATATTTTTAAAAATTTTGTTAAACAAATTTCCGAATTTTTTGATCATCATATTGAGATTTATTGAAAACATAATAGGTAATAAAAATATAAAAAAATGTATGACAATACCTCCTATACTTTTTTCGTACTTGCGATTTAAATTTTGCGATTTTCGAGAGAAACAAATTTCTTGGCCATATTTTGGCGTATGAGCCGAATTTCCTTACAGTTATTAATTTTAAGTAAAACCTTTTCAGGATATTATAGTCCCGGTAAATTTAAATATAGTCTGAAATTTTTTTTAAAATCGGAAAACTTTAACCCTTAAATCGTGAAGGTGAAGGCACATTTTTTCAATATTTGGAATTTCTCATGGAAATATAGCGAAATGTTGTGTAGTTTCGGCCGATTAATATCAGTTTGAAAATGAAAAAGGTCCCCAGGGACCTTATCACCCGCCGGAGGGTTAAATTATTTTGATTTCATTTATGTCATCTGTCAGTTTTTAACGTGATTTATTTAAGATAAAGGCTAATAATACAACATAAGATAAACAAATTAACGACAAACAATATTAAACAAAAAGTTATAGAAAAAATGTTTTTTTTTTTGCTTTTTTAAGTTTTTTTGGCGTTTGATTGGTGTAAATTATCGTAATAATAGATGACATTTCAAAAGTAAACACTTTTAAAAGCAAACTCCAACTTTAACCATTTATTTTATGCCATGGACATTATATTTTCCAAAAACAAAAAGGTAAAGTATTATCATGGTAATTCAATTCAAAATCGGCATTCGCTATTTTAATAAATGATTGGAAAATGTAAAATTCATGTTCAGCATGCAAAAATTAGTAAGAAAACATGAATTGCAAGAAGAAATTATTCAAAAAAAATAAATAAATATTTGAAAATTAATTATTTGAAAAGGGTTTTGCATTCGGAAAAAATTAATTGTATAACCCTTTGATGACCACAGGGACACCAGTGTCCCAACACAAAAATATTGAAAAACTAAATAACGAAAAATAGAATGGGGGCCATTTTAATTTTAATTGGTTCGTAAACGTGTCTCTTATTAATGTATTTAGATTAAAACAAGTTCGGTTATAGCATTTATTTTTTATTGTCTTTGAAAATTGACAGTTTTATTTTGATACTGTGTTCAAAAATTGTGCCAAAGTCTTTTTAAGTGTAAATCTGATTTTTTAAATTTTATATTGGGATATATATTAGGCCTGGTAAGTGCATTTTTGTTATAAAAAGTTATAAAATCATTACTCATGTTCCGTTTATTGATATGTAGTCCATAAACAAGAGTATGTGGAATGAACATTTGTACTTTACGACCAAAATTCCATGAAATCCGTTAAAATTTTTATTGTTTTAATTTCAAAATATGTTTTCTTTGCGCTAACTGATTCTCAAAATGATTACTTTTATCCAAATAGTCTTATGGTCGTGAAAGGGATAAGATAGAGAAATAACAAAAATGCAAATAAAGCAAAAATGCAAATTTCGTTCTTTTGGATTCCCTTGCTTTTAAATGTCGGACATTTTGATCTAAAGTTTAATTTCGACCGATTATGACAATTTTTAAGACCAAACATTTCTGATCAACAAAAAATACTTTCGGGAGCTTTGAGCTTTGATTAAGGGACGATCGTCATAACGTATTGTGCATTGATATCTATTTTGGTTCAATTTCGTCTCAATAACGATATTTACATGAGTTTTATGGTTAGTTTCGGAAGTGGATCTATGATCTATTATAGACTGATCGTATGAATTTTGCATACATACAACTGATTCGCGTAAAATTTTGGTTCGATATAAATATATCTATAAGACATTTATGTTGATTAATGTGTGCTTCGAAAGTGATCTTTATATGGGAGCTATGACAAATTATAGGCAGATCCGCATAAAATTGTTAAGGCAGTTTTTGTTTGAATGTAGATTATAGATGTCGAGCTTTAAACTGATTACGATTTTTATACGACTTATATGCATTTAAGTGATTTTCGGAAGTGGAACCAATATGGAGGCTTTGATCAAATATGGACCGATATTTAAATATACATATTACTTACCTGTATAAAATTTTGGTTCAAAATCTATATTTATAAGATATTTTTCTAGATTAATGTGTGTTTTTAAATGTGGGAACTATGACAAGTTATGGGCCGAACTTCATACAAATTGGTACTGCGGTTTTAATATATATTATAAATATTTGTATCGAATTTTATTATAAGAGGTTTATGCTTATTTAAGAATTTTCGGAAATGGTCCTTATGTGGGAGCTATGACCAATTATAACCGCATCTTCATAAAATTCCGTACGACGATTCAAATTTTAACATGATAATACTTATAATACTTATAATAGAATTATGCACATTTAAGTGATTTTAGGAAATGGTGTTTATATGGGGCTATGGTTAAATATGGACCGATCTAAACAAACTGTGATTTTATAATCTATTTTCACCTTAAACTTGTTAATGTTGCATTTTGACTGGATACTCAATAAATCGTTGACCGCTTCCTACCATTTTTAACGGAGATTTTCACTTCATCACAAGAATAATGAGTGCAAAATTGCATGGTATTATCTGCAATAATTTAAAGAAAATTTAAAAAACAATTGAAAAATATCAAGTAAGTTGTTTCATATTTGCGTTTTCTAGTTTTATTTATCATTTCTGATCAACGAAGAATATTTGGGCTAAATTTCATCATCATATGTCCTTCCCTTGAGGTCTAATCGTGCCTTCAATACAGACGAATGCACATATCTAGATTGTCTTTGAATTTTATAAGGACTAAGAATATGTTACAAACGGCATGACAAAATCAATATACCCCCCATCTTGTTGGTGGTGGCTATAAAAGTAAATCATACTTATCTTTGTGAATGAATCTCTTAAGACGTCTGCTACCTAAATTGATTACACATTGTAATATTTAATGTTGTACTATGATTTTGGTCCCACATTCGTTCGTTTGCTCGCATGTGTCTTCTATAAAATCCAAAACGACTACGAATTGTTACTTTTAATCCATACTTATAATGATTGAAAAAGCATTTAGCACATGTCCTTAAAAGTTGTCATGTTAACTCTTGTTAATGTAACTGATTATACATGTTTGGAATGGTGTTGCCAGTAGCTGTGGTAGTGTTATTTCTATATGTGTGGTGTTGCTACTTCACTTGTTGTTGCTATTGCTCTTAATGTGGTTATGTTATACATATTATACAATTGCAGCTTAAGCGTAATATTAGAAAAGTAATTTCTCAATTTCCATCTAAACACACAAACACACATTCAAGATGTTACACATAAGCTAACATCAGTTTAATGTCATATGATAAGCAAGTTAACGAGTATCTTCACCATCACCTCTCTTCACGGTACTTCAAGGGTCCTGACAACACCACTACCATCAACATAAGTACATACATATTCCGTTATCAGTGTTTGAAGATATAAAATTTATTTGCATAATATGAGCTGTAATCGTATAGACCGTGTATAATGTGAAACCCGTCATTTTCACAAAGCTCATCTTGATAAATTTACAAAATTTTCTGTGTTTGCTTATGTATGTGTGTAGTATGTGCGTGCGACCCAGCAGTTCTAGCTAAGTGTCTCGAATGTGTGATAAATTACAAAAAGTTTACTTAGCATTACAATTATACTTAATGACAATTGATTCATCAATATACATTAAAGTGGCTATATCCTAGATTACTTTGAACGACTAACGTGACAACCAAATTGTGGCTTTATTAGGATGAAAGTAACCAATTGACTTCTAACTGCTTTACATAGTGCACAAACGTTGAAGTAGGTTTAGTAACAAGATACATTGACGCAGAACTGCTGGCTTTTATAAGGGAGAATAAATCTTACATTATGTTTAACATACTTGTACTTAATTCATATGTACATATAAAAGCTACAGCAAAAACATTATGGATGACCTCGAATACTGGTAGTATGTAGTTGTGTTAACCCTGTAAGAACCTTTAATCTTTTTCTAACAGTATCTTAAAGGTTTACAAACAATTGTGTATATGAAAATTCATATATGTACCAACAATTAAACATTCTAAAAATATGAAAATTATTTTTTTGCCAAACGCAAATTAAAGTGACCATATATACAACTTCGGATCCTTCCCCATAATGTGCTATTATTTCTAATTAAAAATAAAATTCTACGAATACAACATAGACAAATATATAAATCATTAATATTATTTATGGCAAAAAATACTTTAAATAATTTAATTTTAATGTGCTTTTCCATTTTAAATATTCTAAGGACTGAGATCGAAGCTTTGAATCTTTTAAAAAAAATTAAAAAAAAAAACTTATTTTTATAGCTCTAATCAGTAATGATGAAATTTTGAACCTTTCTCGAAAACCCTTTCATTATGGTTGTTCACGATAGCGTGTTCTGGTGGCTAAGCAAGAATAATAACACCGGTTTAGTTTAATGAAATTCAATTATTTCTTTATTGTCACCTTGTGACGCAACCGTATGTTTTAATTCCTTAAAAATGATAAGTATTATTTAATATAAAAAATCAATAAATTTAGTATAAATTATATAATTACTTTTTGGTTTTAAACCACCAACTTTTCGATATATGAAAGTGTAACACGTTGATTGAACAACTTATAAAATGTGATTAAACTTCTTAAAATGGTTTTTTTTAAAATGGCAGAATAGAATAATGTACATTGTACATATGTATAAAGTAAATAATAGTTAATATTAGAGATTCGTTAACTTTTAGAGTTGCAATTTTTAGTAGGTAGGCCAGTGGCGGTAACACCCCCCGGTAGTATGACAAGAAGCTTTTGAAGTCATACTCTTTCTAGGGATTCACCTCAAGAATCGCCAATCTCGCAGCTGGACGCACAATTATTCTAGAAGTAAGAATATTAGCTTTGCGTACTTGTCCATCCTTTGCCATAGTTGTTTCTATTACTTTACCTCTTGGCCACACGTTTCTTGGACTAGACGGATCAACCACAATAACTAAATCGCCAACTTGCAACGGTTTAGACTTCTCATGCCACTTTGATCTAAACATTAGAGATGGTAGGTACTCTCTTACCCATTTACGCCAAAAATGTTCTGCATACTGTTGGCAGCTCAACCAATTATGTTTAAGTACCACTCCACTATCGTCATACGTCGCTAAAGGTTTCATGCCATTTGATGAGTACACAAGCAAATGATTTGGTGTTATAGCTTCAGCGTTTTCGTGCTCAATCGGTACGTAAACTAAAGGCCGGGAGTTTATTATATTTTCTGCTTCGGCTAACATTCCGCGAAGAACTTCTTCAGTCGGAACTCGAGTAGGTGTGATATTATAAAAAACTGTTTTAACTGATCTTACTAACCTTTCCCACGCTCCGCCCATATGTGGGGATGACGGTGGAATGAAGTTCCACTTTGTGGTTGCTGTAGTAAAAGTACGTATTAGTTCGTTTTTATCAACTTCCTTCACTGCTTCTCGAATTTCTCTTTCTGCACTTATAAAATTTGTGCCGTTGTCACTAAAAAATTCTCTGGGTGTTCCACGGCGACAAATAAAATTTCTTATTGCTATTATACACGACGAAGTATTTAGAGAATTAACAACCTCTATATGGACTGCTCTTACAGTAAGGCAAGTAAACAGAGCGCCATACCTCTTCTCCGTACGTCGGCCAACTGTCACCATCATGGGACCAAAATAGTCTACTCCTGTGTACGTAAATGGTGGGCAAAACGCAGCTAGTCGGGCTTCAGGTAACTTTGCCATTTGTGGATAGTTTGGAACAGATTTTTTTATTTTGCATATTTGGCATTGTTTTACCAAACTTTTAAATACAGTTCGTAAACGCGGGATGTAATATCTCTGCCTTATTTCATTTATTACGGTTTCATGATTCAGATGTTTGTATTTTATATGAAAATTTAAAATTAAAAGATGTGTAATACGGCTACCTTTTGGTAAAATTATTGGAAATTTTGTATCATCAGGAACATTTGCTTTATCTAGTCGCCCTTCTACACGGAGAATTTGATTTTCATCCAATTTTGGTGTTGTTTTATACAGGGGGCTTGATTTACATAATTTTTTGTTTGACTTTAAAAGGTGTATTTCTTGGGCATAGAATTCAGTATGGGCAAGTCGATATAAAAAATGTTCTGCCCTGAGCAATTCCTCTGATAAAAACTCAACATTTGAATTTGGCTTTTTTCGAATAAAATCGCAAAAACGTAGCATATATGCGGTGGTTCGTAGCAGTCTGGACCAATTAGAAAATCGAAAAACATCAATGACCGTTTTCTTAATGCCATGAACTTGTACAAAGTCAACTAATTCGACATCGTTTGGCTCTAAAATAGTTTCATACTTTGGCCACTCGCTTACAGGTGTTAAAAGAAAGTCCGGTCCTTTAAACCAGCGACTATTGGGAGTAACATCTGGTCTTCTGGCCCACTTTGTCGCTTCATCGGCTACATTCAATTTTCCGGGAATCCAATTCCACTCTTGCAATTCTGTTGTTTCTAGAATTTCGCTAATGCGTAAAGCAACAAATTGATGATATTTCTTATTATTGTGTGTTAACCAGCTAATGACTGTTTTTGAATCAGACCAGAAATATTTCTTTTCTATTATAATAGAATGATTTTTAATAATGTTATTTGCAAACCGAGAGCCAATGAGAGCGGCCATAAGCTCTAAACGAGGAATTGAAGTCATTCGTAATGGGGCTACACGAGTTTTAGATCCTACTAGGGAACACACGATGTCATTAGCACGAACTATGCGGAGGTATGCTACTGCTGCATAACCATTTTCGCTTGCATCGACAAATGTATGCAACTCAGTGTACGCATTGGTATAGTCAGCAATTGATTTTAAGTAACAGCGCTGGATGCTAATTGTTTCTAAATCTGGTAAGTATTTTAACCACTTGCTCCATTTGGTTAATTGTTCATCTTTGATTGGGTCATCCCAACTAACACCACTCTTCCAAACCTCCTGCAAAATTACTTTAAGGTACATAACAAAATTACCAATTAGACCCAGGGGGTCATATACTGTCATTAAGATTTTCAGAATTTGACGTTTGGTTGGACTCTTATTAAGGCATACAATGTCGTTGCTTGATATATAGGGTGAAATCTTGAATCTGATAGTGTCATCTATTGGGCTCCAGAAAACACCTAAAACCTTTTCTGTTTCTTTATCTGCACCTATATTTATTGGCTTTTGATTTGTCTGTTGTGGCCTCTCTAATTCGTGGACTACTTCCATTTTATTAGAAACCCAGTTCCTGAGGTTGAACCCTGCACAACTTTGAATATATTTAACTTCCTTTGCTATTTTCACGGCCTGCTCAATAGTGTCTGTAGAGTACAGAAAATCATCCACATAGTGGTTGTTCATTACAGCTGATGTTGCCTGCGGAAATTGTTTTTCATACTTGGCTGCATTTGTATTTTTTATATATTGGGAGATACAGGGAGCGCATGAGGCCCCAAATATCATGATATTCATAATATAAACGTCCGGCTCTTTGTTGGCGTCACAGTTTCGCCATAAAAATCGTTGAACGTGTCTATCTTCTTCACGCATGTAAACTTGGTGAAACATCTGTTCAATGTCACCACATAGAGCAACCGACTTTTCTCTAAATTGAAAAAGTATTGCTTGTAACGAGGATAAAAGGTCCGGGCCTTTGTACAGCATAGAGTTTAAAGATATGCCATTAAATTTCGCAGCAGCATCCCATACTATTCTGCATTTACCTGGCTTGTTCTTATTATACACAGGGAATGTGGGAAGGTACCAAACTTTTTGAGCTTTTGTTGCTATATCAATCTTGCTTATATAGCCTTTATTTATATAATCTTGAATTGTTTTAACGTAAACTGCAAATAGCTCATTGTTTTTTATTAGTTGTTTCTCAAGACATAAAAGTCTACTTTTTGCCATCTGATAATTATTTGGCAAAGTAATTTCATCATTTTGCCACAACAAACAAGTTTCATAATGTCCGTCATCGCGTTGTTTTGTAAAATTTGTTAAAAGTTTTTTAGATCGTTCATCTTCTTTATTACTTATTAAATTTTGGCAATTTATACCCAAATTTTCAATATTATAAAACTGTTTTACAAGCTGATGAATTATGTTGTCAGTTTTAGAACACTCGCAAATATGCATGCTATATTGTGTTGCTTGATCAGTACCGCATGGCCCAAAAACTGTCCAGCCAAGTGCTGTCTTTAAAGCAATTGGTTCATTTATTTTTCCCTCTTTTATTTTGCTAGAAAGTGTAACATTTATATTATTAAGTCCAATAAGTACTTTTGGTGTAGCTGAAACATAGCTGTCAACTGGCAACCCTTTTAAATAAGTAAATTTTCTACAAAGAAGTTCGTACTCAAGTGTTTGTTTTGGCAACAAAAGTTCTTTTACTGTGCGGACATCTATTGCAAATTGTTTGTTATTATTACCAGACACCTGCACTGTTAAACGTTGAGAATTGTTTTCAACTCTTTCTATATTTACAGTCCATTTCAAACAAAGTTGTTCTGGTTCTCCCTTTAAATCAAGTTGATTTATAATCTCTTCTTCTATCAAACTTGTTGACGACCCATCATCTAAAAATGCGTATGTAGAAAGTTCTTTATTGTTTTTCCCATAAATTGTTATTGGAATGATTTTGAAGAGAATTTTTTGTTTTTTCATTTCATGTGTATTTATATTTTGCACACCATTTTTCTCTTTTTCTCTTTCAAGTTGTGTCTCTTTGTTTGTCTCGTTAGCAGCGTTGTCTGTACTCTTTACTTTATCATCGTACTTATGAAGTGAATAATGATGTTTAAAACGGCAGCCTTCTACGTTACAGCTTTTATCTTTGTTGAAACACACACCATTATGTTTTCTTAAACAGTGATGGCACAATTCAAGTTTCTTTACGTAATTCCATCTCTCTTTGCGATCAGCACTGGCAAATTTGTTACAATTTGCAATGTTTTTACATTCACCACTGCAAATAAGACATTTCCTTTTATTTGTTTCTGCATGAGCATTAATAAAGACATTCTTTTTTTTACGATGGCAACCATGAACATCTGTCAGTTGGTTTTCGACGTTTACTGTGCTTGCTGACAATCCGATATCAAATATCCAATTAGAAAATTCAACTAAATTTGCTTTAATATTATTTTGTTGAAGACTTAATTTGTTTGATCCCCATATTATTTGGTAATACGGTGGCAGTTTGGAGACGAGTTCCTGAATCAACGACGAATTATTTAACTCATCCATGAGGCCACAGGCTTCAATAGTGGATTGTAGACCTTTTACCTGAATGGCGAAGTTTGTTATTGTTTCCATTTTGTTGGGATCTATCTGTGGTAATGTTTTTATTTTGTTTTTTAGGGAAAACAATATTTTTTCCGGCTGGCCATACAATAATTTTAGTGTTGAAATGGCATGTGAGACGCAAGATGGATGAACAAGAATTCTTTTAACGGCCTCCAGGGCTTCGCCACGTAGAGCTCGCTGCAATCTTATTAAATTTTCTGCGTCTGTCAAACCACAAACGGATGTAGACCAATCGTAGGTCGAACTGAACAGTGGCCATTCCTCTGGGCTGCCGGAAAATGATGGTAGATCTTTGGGGACTGTTTGACGCGCATGTAATTGGTCAGTTCTAAGCCTATTTCCTACAGTTACGGGCTGCTGAGGGATTTGCTGAAACGTTTCTGCCTGTACCGGGTTAAATGTTTGCGGCTGTTGTGCTGTATTTTTGTTTTGTGAATTATCGGGATATACTTGAGTGTTATTTTGATTAAATGTAGATTGAAGTGAGAAATTTGGAAAATTAAATTTTGATTGTTGATAGCCTGTAAGGTTGTTTGAATTATAAGTGTGATTTATATTGGGATTAATTATGGCTGTTGACATTATGGGGATGTTGTTTGAGGTTACTGGTAAATGTAATGACGTATTAAATGAGGTTAGATTCGGAGGATTTTCGGCCATATTGGGTTGATAATCTGTATTTTCCTCGTCTATTTCATTTAGAATTTGATACTTTTTACTCAAATATTCATGGTCTCGTCGCAAGGAAAGTTCACGTTCTTCCTCTAACTTTTGTAGATCGAGTGCCTTTTTTCTACTCACTGTGTCTTTCGATGCTATTGACGAATGTGTACTAGATGCGGAGTGTACGGAGTATATAGAATTAGGGTTGCACGATGGGCACAACCATGATACTTGTGGGCTTGAGACTTTTGCACAATTCGTGTGATAGGGTTTTTGACATCTGTTGCAGCTAATTATGTCGCTAGCAATTTGTTCATGACAAAGCTGACATATTTGTGGCTCATTTTGTATTGGGGCGTCGCCTATGTTATGTGGTTGACCGTTTTGTGACGAAGAATCCATGTTAGTACTTACGTGTGGTTGAGGTTATGTTGAAGTTTGGTTAGAATGGGTTTGGCGATGTTATCCAGGTTCATCTATACGCAGCAAACTTCAGCTCTATTTTAGTCCTCTAGGAAAGGTGTATCAAAGAATTTTTGCACGACCACAAAAAGAATTAAAAATTTGTTCACGATAGCGTGTTCTGGTGGCTAAGCAAGAATAATAACACCGGTTTAGTTTAATGAAATTCAATTATTTCTTTATTGTCACCTTGTGACGCAACCGTATGTTTTAATTCCTTAAAAATGATAAGTATTATTTAATATAAAAAATCAATAAATTTAGTATAAATTATATAATTACTTTTTGGTTTTAAACCACCAACTTTTCGATATATGAAAGTGTAACACGTTGATTGAACAACTTATAAAATGTGATTAAACTTCTTAAAATGGTTTTTTTTAAAATGGCAGAATAGAATAATGTACATTGTACATATGTATAAAGTAAATAATAGTTAATATTGGAGATTCGTTAACTTTTAGAGTTGCAATTTTTAGTAGGTAGGCCAGTGGCGGTAACAATGGTTTTTATAGTGTTTTACTATAACAGGTTGTCCATATCCGTTTTAAATCTACCAAACTGTTGGACATCTTTTTTGTGCTCTTCAATTCTCTTTTAACAAGAGCCGAATATCTTTCCACTGGCCTTAGCTACAGGTAGTTTGGAGGAATTGCCTCTCTTATTACAAATACCACATTACTGTTCTTGTACCACTCAAGACCTTTCTTACCATAGTAACAGAAGCCAAATTAGGCCAAAATAAAGTGGACACATTAAGAAGTCTTATGAATGGAAACATTATTTTTTGTAAACATTCCTTGATCTAAATTTCGGTATTTATAGAGCTCTTTGTAACAAATGTTTGGCTTTTTTGCCGTAACTGCATATTGCTTGCCATACCAAGAACTTTTTGGGAAATTTTGTCAGCTATTGGGTCCTAAACTTTCCTTCAGCATTCCCTAGGTCATCTGCAACATAAAAAAATTGACTCAGAAGCTGCTAAAAATTTTCCATACGTACGTATCGTCATCCATTATGCAGCAGGTATATTTTTTGTATAAAATTTGGCTTCAATTTCCATGCTCTGTCTTTGGCCTCTAAATTTTTAGCAGAGTTCCTGTCAGGAACTATTTAAGCCTTGTATGATGATTGCATTGGCTTAAACTTTTCGTACCGGAGGTGTTGGGAGCTCTTTTGAAAATGCTTTCTATTTATTGGCTTCAGAAACATCATGTGGACCATTCCTTCTACCTGAACCAGGTTTTATATCAACGGGCAAGTTCTCCCGGTACTGTTTAATAACATTGGAAACAGTTTGATAGCGGACTTTTGATTGTTTGGCCAACTTTTTGTAGGACGAACTTTATTGGTGGAGGAAAAGTAGTTCATATGCACATTTCAGTGGGTGCTTAGGCTAGATCATTATGAAGCTTTTTTTCAAATGCTTTAGGAAATGTAAAGGTATTATATAAATAAAAATTTCAAAATTATTAAGTCTTAGAACTATAAATTTGGTTAATAGCATAAGAATAGTCTTGGACGAGCACACCCAGTAACAAATATACCAGTATATCCATATATAATTAAGCCTTAGTTATTAAGTTTTTCCAAAATTTCATCGTTAGCCAGATTCAACTGTGGATAAGAAAAAACATCACCTTTTGGACATCACCTGGTTGATCGCATGGTTCTCTAAATGACAGATTTTTCATTATCCAGTTCTTTATAATATATGAAACTCCCTTTCCATGCAATGCTTAGTTATTAAATTGCTTTTAAAATATTTACATTTCTCCCCTTTTCGATACATATTTTTAGTAGTTCGTTTTAAAAACGGATAAATTTATGAAAATATATTTGTGACACTGAAAAAGTAGTTCGTTTTAATAAGAAGATTTTTATTATACTACTATAGTACTATCATAAGTATTGTTTTTACTGTGATAGTATGTATCATAGAGAAAATATACATAGAGCGGAAACTAAAAAAAAAACTCAAACAAAAAAATTACTCAAAAAGTTATACATGCGAGTATTGTTTTTGTTTTCACATATTTTTTTTACTAATACTTTCTCACCACTTAGGTTTTTGACAACTAAATTAGGTCTTTCACAGGAGAGTTTCCGTTCTATGTATATTTTCTCTATGGTCTAAATATTGTATTTTTATTTATCATAATTTTCGTAAACATTAATAATAAAGTTAATTTAAAGTTTCGACTGTTTAGTTTTTAAATCAAGCTCAAATTATGTAATTGCTATATAATGAAAGTGTTAATAAAATATGAACCGCATAATTGGTTCACAAGGTCTCCAATGTGACAATATGACATGTGTCACAATGTCCTAATATTTCACGACTCAGTGCCTTGGCTTTTTGATGTATCTTTGAGAGGTGCCACGCCCACTAATCCAATCCCGACCATTTTCAGCTAACCTATGTAAAATGATAAGAGAGATATTTGACAAAGTTTAAATAATATCGTCATTATAGTTCTCAAAATATTTAGAAATAACTGTTTACTTTATAAATATTGAAATGACACACTCGCTTGTTTCAATCCCTCCCATTTGTTTGTTGAATTTCATGCAGTGACACGAATTTGAATCATATAAAGTTTGAAGACTTTCACAATTATAGTCCTCGAGATATTGGAAAATAACTATTAACTTTGTATGATAGATCCCACGCCCACTACTACAATCCCTCCCATTTTTAACCAAACTCCATATAGTGATAAGAAATTAATTCGTACAAAGTTTCAATACATTTACAATTATATATCTTCATATATTCAAAATTAAGGATTTACATTGTATGGTAGGTGTCACGCCCACTAATACAATACCGCAAACATTTTAAGACTTCCACAACTATAATCACCAGATATTCATAACTAACTATTTACTTTGTTCCGATTCGTCCCATTTTTGGCTATACTTCATGAACTAATATGATATTGATTCGTATAAAGTTTTAGGACAGTCACAATTCGATTTCTGCAGATATTCGATAATAACTATTAACTATTTAAGGAAAGTGCCACGCCCACTTGAAATTGCAAAACAATAAGTATAAAAGTGGTTTTGGATGCTATAAGTCACAAAAAATAAAAAAACAAATAAACAAACATACATTTGTTAAAAACTCACTTTTCATGATAATTTTCCTTCATATTACCTTCAAAACACTCGATTTAAGTTTTTCAAAAAAAAATATTGTTTCGCCGGTATTTGATGTTGTATTTTGGTAAAATGTCATTTCAATGCAGGATGCAGTATTCAATACTTCCAAATTCGAAATATAGTGGTTTACCGCAAAAAATTATGAAAGACTGATTTTCCAGTGTCCCACTCAAGGAAACCGAAAAATACTGCTTACCTTTATTGACTACGTTGCAAAGCGCGTTGAGCTTAACAACTTTGCTGAACATCACTTTGCGATATTTGGACAAATGCATGATAAAGGCATATAAAATTACAATTTCCCCTATTTGATACTTACTGACTTCAAATCGATATTTCCAGAAGTGATCCAGCAAAACGACTATATACCGATATAACTTTTCCCGATAAGCAAAACCTCCGCCGATTTGGGCTGTTGCACAGTGTAATTAAATATAATTTATACTGATATTTGTACACACACTCAAAAGTTAAATATTAACAAGTAAGAAAGTATGGTCGGTTAAGCGATTTTCTTTTAAAATTTCAATACTTTTTGTTCGTGTGTGTTGTTTGGAAGTGAGATTATATGGAAGCTATGACTAGTTATGGACCGATCATCATAAAATTAGGTGACATGAATTATTTGGAACTAAATTTTTCCAATTTCGGAAAGACATTTGTATGGGGACTATGTGAAATAATGAACCGATTTGGGCTAAAAAATTGTATGTATCAAATTTTGTCGTAATATCTTAAAAATTGCGACCTATACTTTACGATTTACATGGACAGTCAGCCAGCCAGACGGACGGACGGGCATAGTTTAATCGACTCATAAAGTGATTTTGAGTCGATCGGTATACTTTAAGATGGGCGATAGACTAACATTTTTGGACGTTTCAAACGTGAGCACAAACATATTGTTACGAATGTGCAATGACGATTTGAATTTAACAGTCTGTAACGACTGCCTGCAGCATTCATTTGAAGGCACGTCCATCATTGACATTGTTTGTAAGTATGGCAACACTAAATGTTTGGGCTGCTGGCAATGACATCGAAGGCTCTGGAATTCGAACATACGAGTTTTATCAATTGTCGTGTACATGTGTGTTTGTACATTATAAAGTTTGTGTGCATTTCTGCGAATTGATAAACGTGTATAAAGACATTGAGTGACTATTTAATGCTGTTGTTGTCGTACATTCTAAATAAATAAAGAGTTGTTACAATTTTAAACTACAAAAACTGCTTTTATTTGCAATCAAAAGTATACGGTTTATTTAAAGAAAATAAACCCCGTTTTTTAAAAGGTAAAAACGTAACAATATTATAACCTTCCCACTATGGTGCACATTGGTTCAAGAGTGTCCGAAATTCATTTTTTTCATGTTCGCCGATTTGGATAATTTTTTGGTATTTTGTTATCAAATATCTCAGTATTATGGTTCCGTAATATTAGACTGATATATTAATAATTTGTTTGGACAGACACGCTCGAAGTTCATATATGTTCGCTTGTAGATGGCATGCAAATTTACTGTATATTCAATCTTTTGGTATAATCACAGTGAACTTGTCATTTGACTTTGTTGTATATTTTCGTAAATGAGAAAAAAGTGCGTACTAAAATTATTAAATATTTTCAACAAAATCCAACATGGTCCTACAAAAAGTTGGGCAAACAATCAAAGGTCTGCCGTCAAACTGTTTCTACTGTTGTTAAACAGTACCGGGAGAACTAGTCCGTTGATAGAAAACCTGGTTCAGGTAGAAGGAATGATCCGCAAGATGTTTCTAAAGCCAAAAGAATAGAAAACATTTTCAAAAGAGCTTCCAACACACCCGTAGGAAAGCAGCGCGGTTAGCTCAGTGCTCGGACTATTTGGTATGAAAAGATAAAGCCAATGCAGGTTTAAAAACATACACGGCTCAAAAAGTTCATAACAAGAACTCTGCTAAAAATTTAGAGGCCAAATACAGAGCAAGGAAATTGTATGTTAAGAATTTTTCGATCTCAGTCCTTAATAAACAGAAGAGACAATAATAAGAGTCGGTCACTCGTGTGTAATTTATGAAATATGAATTTAATTTTCTTCGTTTATTTTTTGCAGAAGATGTTATTGAAAAACTAGCACAAAATTGGCCAATTTGTGTTGATTTCTCAGTTGACCTAGGATAAGACAGACTTAATCGTACACGTTCTTGTAAATAATAACCAAAATTTACTTATTCCAACAAACTCTAGTTCCACATGCTTTTCAATTTCTGATGATCTCATGGTGTGATAGTCAGAATCATCCATTTGGAGAATACTGCATTAAAGCAGGTCGTTAATGTCTGGTAGTTAAAGGTTTGGCTGGTTCTCAGGATTTGCAAAAACGCAATAACGGTAAGGAAATTATGAATTTCCAATATATTCAAACATTTCTTTTATAATCATTCACTTATTTAATGATTCAATTATTTTTTAAATTCTCTCTAGCATTATAAGCAAGTATGGCTTTCGTGTAGATCAATATCAGGCTTCAATGTTGATACGTCATATAAGCTTAATTCTTCGTTAATATGCATACCGGTGTCCATGTAGTAGTTTTTGGATATGTTTCTTTTGTTATTAGAAGCATGTATGTATAATGAATGAACTGAAGTATTCAAGCAAATCAAAGTTTATCTAAATTATCGTAAATTATTTATTGTTCTATATTAATTTATGTTACATAAATTACAATAAATAAATTAGTAATAATAATAATAATAGCTTCGGGTTTCCAAAATTCTCAGATAAACGGCTGAAGCTCATGAGCTGTCAGTCATGAGCATTTGTGTATAAAAAAAGCTAGATTTTCCCATAAATGTCTATAATATAAGAAAGAATCTACGAAAACCTAAATTTTTTACCCAAAATATATAGCAGAAAGTAAACTTTAGGATAAAGTATATAACTAGAAATTACATCGTCCACAGAAAATATGCCCTTTACAAGCAGTATAATACAATTCTGTATGTGCAAACATATAAGTATAGTTCAACCTGCAGAAAATTACTAGTATCCATATCCGTTTTGTAGAATCACCTGTTTGTGATTAAAGTAGCCTTATATCCCATAGCTACGTGAGTGTGTCTGTATCTCTAACCACCATAAACATAATTATTCATGTAAATATATAAAGATATATGTATATATGCACGTGGATTCACTAAAACAAGTACAGAAAAGGTAATATTAATTGTATCAGATCTTAGCACACTTATACGCGAGTGTGAGTGTGTTTGGGTTTGTTGGTATTAACAACAATGTATTTTATTACTATAGCTATTGTTATTGTATTGTCACCTCCAACCTCGTAATCTTGAAGAAAGCTTATATGCCATATGAAATTGTTGATGATATGAATGTGTATAAGGGTGGCCCTTATATTTAAATAAAATATAAAAATGTTCTGACATCGATAACGTATTAAAATTTGGTACCAAAATATTCATGTTCTCTCAAATTCCAATATTTTTTTTTCAACGAAATTAAAAAAAAAAATCCTTTCATTTACATAAAAGCTAAACAAGTATTAAAAATGTTTAATAGTTGTACCTTAGGACTGACATCGAGAAAACACCTTAACACACGTTTTTCATTAAAACTTTTAACCCATGTATTAATTGATTTTATTTTTTATCAAGTTCCTATTATTATGTTTAATGTCAATTATGTTCATTTGTTGTTAATTTAATTAAAATGAGTGACCAGAAGAAAGTGCGTACTAAAATTGTTAAATATTTTCAACAAAATCCAACTTAGTCCTACAAAAAGTTGGCCAAGCATTCAAAAGTCTGCCGTCAAACTGTTTCCAATGTTATTAAACAGTACCGGGAGAACTTGTCCGTTGATAGAAAACCTAGTTCGTGTAGAAGGAATGATCCACATGATGTTTCTGAAGCCAATAAATAGAAAGAATTTTCAAAAGAGCTTCCAACACATCCGGTAGGAAAGCAGTCCTGTTAGATCAGTACTTGGACTACTTGGTTAAATGCATGATTTTTATTTTTATTTGTCTATAAAGTATCAACTATTTATTTGATTTTTATTCATTATATCTCCTATAGATTTACTTTGATTTAGAATTTCTTTAGCTGAAACTTATCGTACTCCATATGATTTTGCTGAAGGGGAATCTGAATTAGTATCAAGCTTATGTTTGTATAAAATTAAGTGGAACTGGAATGTAAACAATTGGCAACAATATGCATTTAAGGGTTAAAGCCAAAGTAGGCTTAAAAAACATACAAGTCTCAAAAAGTTCCTAACAGGAATTCTGCTACAAATTTAGAGGCCAAAGGCAGAGCACGGAAATCAAAGTCAAATTTTATACAGAAAATATACCTGCTATATAAAGGATGACGAAACGTACGAATGGAAAATTTTTCGCAGATTCCGGGGAATGATGTAGAAACATTTAGGACCCAAAAGTAGAAAATTTTCTAAAAATGTCTTGACATGGCAAGCAGTATACAGTTGCTGCAAAAGAAGCCAAACATTTGGTACAAAAGGATCTATATATACTGAAACTTACATCAATGAATGTTTATTCATAAGACTTCTTATTTTTGGGCTGATTTGGCATCCTCTCACTATGGTAAGCAAGGTCTTGAGTGGTACAAGAACACTAATGTGTTATTTGTATCAAGAGAGGCAAATGCTCCAAACTGCCTGGAGCTAAGGCCAGTGGAGAGATATTTGGCTCTTGTTAAAAGAGAATTGAAGATCACAAAAAAGGAGACCAAAGGTGTGGACTACGTGTTCGAACAGAGTAACAGAAAGCACTATAAAAACCTTTATGGAAGGGTTTTCGAAAAAGGTTCATGGTATAATATTTTTCTCCCGCATTTAAAAACCAAATGCTGAAAATTTAAGTAATATCGCATAATGTGTAGACACTGTAGAGGTTGAGTCTTTGAGTCTTTTAAAATTAAATGTTGAAAAAATCCAACTAAAAATAGTTTTTGTATTTCATTTGCCCATAGATACTTAAATACAGTACAATTTTTACATCTGTCTGACATTTTTAATAGTTTTTCGTGCAAATGGCATGGACAATTTTGAATCCAAATTGATATAAAAATTTCTTAGAAATTTAAAATTACAAAATCGTAGTCAGAATTTAAAAATAGGATAAGAAATGTTTTTTTTTGAGAAATAATTTTAACCAATTTGCTACCAAAAAATAAATTAAAATTCGACAATTTTAAATCGGTACCCACGTAAACCCATAACAGATACAACCCTTAAAATTGGTATATCTGTTCTCAATTTGTGTTTATTGGAACCGATTTTTTTTTAAATTTTCTTAAATTTCGTTTAAAAAAATTGGGATTTGATATGTCCATGAAATTGTTGGATTTGGTTGGCATCATGTTTAACATCTATGGATGAAATACAAAACCTAATTTTAATTGATGTTATAATATTGTTAATTTGACTTAAAACACTAAATTTTAAATAAAATCTGTAACCTCTAAACGTTATCAGATTTTTCAGCTTTTGATTTTTAGATGATGGAGAATAATTTTAGGCTTTTTGAGCATCAAAAATTGCTAAAGTATAAAAAAGGGCCAACCTAATACACATATGTAAGTATATGTAACATTTAAATAAAAAATAAATATTCACCGGGTATAATAGTCAGTTGCCAGTGGCAATATCTTGATAGCTGAAGTAGTGGTAGTGTCAGCAGCACCAGTAGTGAGTGAGTGGTTTCATTTACCTTCTGCAAAAAAAAAAAAAAAAAAAAAAACCTGTGTTGTAGTAATAAATCTTTTGTCTGTGCTGTTTTTCTTGGTACAAAGTGTGTGTGAGCTCTGTATTTTTATTGGTGTCATGGTTTGAGGCTTGTTAGAATTAAAGCGTTTATGTGTTTTTGAATTTTTCTTTTCTCATGATGTTGCGGTTTTCACTTTTTAACGGAAATACATTCATTCGTTCTGTTTTTTTGTTTTTTGAAAATAACACACATGTTTACTACTCCACCATAACCATCACACTCCCCTTCTAGGCATTTGATTGTGCTATTTTTGTTGCCGTTGCAAATTACATACTCTTTGGCGTTATTATCACGAATGTCAGGAAAACCCTTGTTTAAAAAATATAAAATGAACAAAGTTAGCTTCTTTGAGATTTTCTGATAAGATTTGCAAAAGATTTAATTTTTGTTTTACAAAAGGTTTGGTGAATTAGCGTAAAATAAAAGTATAAGAACGCTTCATTATAATTGTAGATAAACATTTAATATATGTATGTTTGTCTGCTCCATGGGAAGATTTATAACTGCCATGATTAATTTCATCATACTAAACTTGTTTCTAAGGGTAACGTGACAAGGCAGCTTTAGCACTTAAAGATTTATTTAACGCGGCAAGTAAGATTTTGCTGGTGATAGACACCCTTGTTTATAAGAGTAATCTTCTAAGAGATTGTGGAATCTATGGATTTTGACGGTGGATGTTGGCACATTTTGTATATTAGTTTTATATTCAAGAGATACCAAAATTGTGCAGAGTTGTGTATCTAGTTTTTGGAAATAAAGTAGTATCACATTTAAAAATTAAAATTTTGTTATTTAATTAATACACACTATGATAGATACAAGCTATAGCTTTTGAAAAGACTTTTAGGCCCTCAGGTCCATTAGAGTAGGTTCTAAAGCTTACATTAATAAGTTCAGTTTTATGATTCATAAATCCCTAATACTACACATACAGTTGTTGGCAACACAATTTAAACCTTTCCAAATATTCAATTAATAGGTCACAATCCAAACAAATTCTTAAGAAATTTATATTTTTCGGATTTCATTAATATAGTTATATGACGTAACGAAAAATTTCGATAAAAAGAAAATAAGTTTTGAACTTTTCTCTTCTGAATTATACATGTTTTCCATGGCCATACAAAATTTAAAGTTCTTCAGCATTCCGAAATTCGTTTTAGTTCAGTTTTAATATACATCCATGTTTGTAACGCCCAGAAATATAAGTCTAACATTCATCATACCGATCGACTAAGAATCACTTTCTAAGTCGATTTAACGATTTCCTTCTGGCTGTCCGTCTGGCTAGCTGGCTGGATGACTAGCCACGTAAAACTTGTGCTCAAGATACAGGACGCAATTTTAAAAGATATTTATATTAAATTTGGCACATGCATTTTTTCGGCCCAAGGACGAAGCCTATTAAAACATGGCTCCATGATTTCACATAGCCCCCATTCACTTAAGGATTGATATCGAAAAAACCTTAACACACGCTTCTCATTAAAACTTTTAACCCAAGTATTATTAGATTTTTTATGTTCAATAATAATTATGTTCATTTGTTGTTAATCTGATTAAAATAAGTGACGAGAAAAAAGTGCGTACTAAAATTATTAAATACTAGCTGATGAAATAAGTAGTACTATTAAGTATCCCTTTGTGAATTAATACTAATTCAGGATAACATGTCTCTAGTTTCATGTTTACTTATTCATAAAAGTACAATTCGAATAAAGAAAAAGTACCAAAAAGTTTCCCCCTAGAATTTTCACTCACTTAGGACCATATATGCTTAATTTCATGTTTCTAAGTCCATTGTTATAGATATTTCAAAAAGTATTATTAGAATATAGAAAAAGTACCAAAAAGCCCACACTTGTGGTTTCCCACTTACTCGGGTCCATATAACCTTTATTTCATGTTTCTAGGTTCATTATTGGAGAAATTACAAAAAGTACCATTCGAATAAAGAAAAGGTTCCAAAAAATCTCCCCCTAGAATTCTCACTCACTTAGGAACATATATGCTTAATTTCATGTTCCTAAGTCCATTGTTATAGAAATTTCAAAAAGTACTATTAAAACAATAAAAAAGTACCCATAGTTCAGTTCTCACATTTTGGTACCTAAATATTATCCCCTATTCCTAACACTAACTTCACTCAGATACATATGAGCTAACTTTAATGTCGATAAGTGAAATAATTTAAAAGATTAAAAAAGTACCATAAGGAGAAAAGTACCAATTTCCCTTTTCCTTCTTGAACACAGTTTGAAATTTAAAAATATCCCAACCGATTAAAATCTGTGTTAATGTGCCCAAGAAAAAATATGTTTTATTAAAAGGACCAAACTGTTTACCCGGATTTGGCCCAATATAAACCTCGGCACTTGAGTTCTAAATAACAACCTGTTAGTTAATTGTTGTATGAATTCAGGAACCAATGTTAAAAAAATTATCAAAATTGGCTTAATAATTTGAAATAAAAAGTATATTCCCGATTTTATCCCCTTTTTGGTACCTATTTTTTCCCCATTACGGTAGTAAAATTATATTAAAAAAAAATTTCTGTATTGTGGTGATAGCTCATAATAAAATATTCGTATCTCTATGTCAAATTATAAAAAAAAAACATATTTTATGAAAAAGTACCAAAAATAAACACAATTTTTATACCTTAAGGGTACGAATTTCCAAAAAGTACCAAACTTATATTTTTTTATTTTTTGACAAGTAAAGAATACAATTTAAAATTAGTTTCTATGTTTATTGGTTTAAAAGATACATAGGGTGCCAAAAAAGTTCTCCCCTAGAAGTTACGAATTTTGAAAAAGTACGAAACACCTGTCAGCTTATTTTTTAAATGCAGTAACATGCAATTTTAAGTTATTTTGTATCTTTATTAGTTTTGAAGATATAAGGTTACCGAATTTACCCGTTTTTACCATTTACCAAAAATCCCTTCTTATCGGATCGTTTTGGGGCGGGAGGAACACACAGTTAAAATTCCATGATTCTAGCTTCAGTCGTGTGGGCTGTGCGATGATGAATCAGTCAGTCAGTCAGTCAGTAACGTTACTCTTTTATATATATAGTTGTTCAACAAAGCCCAACTTGGTCCTACAAAAAGTTGGCCAAACAATCAAAGGTCTGCCGTCAAACTGATTCCAATGTTATCAAATGGTATCGGCAGAACTTGTCCGTTGATAGAAAACCTGGTTCAAGTAGAAGGAATGGTCCACATGATGTTTCTAAAGCCAAAAAAATAGAAAGCTTTTTCAAAAGAGCTCCCAACATATCCGGAAGGAAAACAGTCCAGTTTTAGATTTTAAACGGAGATGACTAGCTGTTCGAGCAAAGTGACAGAAATCTCAATAAAAGCCTTAATGGAAGGGTTTCCGGAAAAGGTTCATAAATTCATTACAATTGATAAAAACTATAAAAGTAATATTTTTTGTAAATTGCAATAATAATTTCAATCAAATAACTATAAGTTTATTGGTTCGTGTTTAATAATATATATGAGTGTTAAGATTTTTTCGATCTCAGTCCTTATTCTACATTCTTTCAGATGGTTAAAAGTTACCATTTTTTCATATTATTCAGGTTATGAAGATTTTAGTCAATTTACACGTACACAACAAGATTGTAAACAATAGAGCGTAAAAATACAAATATTTCATTCAGTAGCTTGACAGCATTTCAACGAAGCAGGTGAGTTGCGTATATTTTATTTTTTAACCATACATTAGCGGTATTCACAATGTAGAGTACTTGGCCTAGTAAAAAAGCAGCAAAGCTCTTTATTGATAAACATTGCAATTTCTAATGTATTTTGTTTTTGGTTTTTTTGATATTGTGCTCTTTAATAACATTACCAGGCCAAGTACTCTACATTGTGAATACTACTATTGTAATTTCAAGAGTCTTAAATCTTTGTCTGAATCACTTTCTTTTATTTTTAATTTATAACTATGAAGAAAATAATTGTGTAAGTCTTTAAGCTTTGTGTAAATTACTTTGAAGCCTATGTTCTGTTATGTTAAAAATTAAGGGGATAAGGAGAAAACGACTTACCTCCTCCCATACAAAGTATTCGACTATCTGAAAAACTTTTCGGTTTTGGAGGGGGGAATTTCCTTTTTTCACCCCCTGGATCAGCGCCTGTATAAAATGGACATATATCTATAACATGTATTATATATGTATTTTTCATATCCTCTTACAGATTCCAAAACAATTTGTTATTTAAAATGACAAATTTAAAAAACGTTGAAAATTTCATGGAGTTTTGTCAATAAATAAAGATTTTATTACATATTTCATACTTATTGAGCTTCTAAAACTAAAATTTATATACAAATTTTAATATGATTGCAAATATTTCGACCAATTAGATCCACATTTATTAAAAACTAACTTTTTTTGTTTAGACACGTTAATTTTTGGTCTTACAAAAAAATTTCAAGTCAATATCTTAGTTAGTTTAAAAAAATGTTGCACTCCGTCCTTCAAAAATGTTGCACTTTTGCATATTTTAGTATTAAAGGTCAGAACCCTTGACTTGTTGTTGAATAAAATACGAAGAAAATTTATACAAATTTTTTATCATGAAAAAGTGCAATACTTTTGAAGGTAATGCATATGGTGGAATGCTCTCTATCTGCTGAAATCAGGCCAGACCATCACAGGGAACATGTACCGAACACAACTGATTCGTTTAAAGTGACCATTGGCCGAAAAATTGTTATGCTGCCAGACAGGAAACTGTAATATTACATCCTGACAACACTCGGCAGCATGTTGCAATACATGTTAAAAAATAATTTGGAAAGAAGTGGTTGAAAAGTTTTCCCTCACCGGCCTTAAAATCCAGACCGTGCTACCCGTGGTGCGGTGGTTGATAAAGTATTTTTGTTTCCCATATACTTAATAAAAATAATTTTGTAAACATAAATTTTAGTATAATTTTTGTGCAATTGAATAAACTGCTACTAAAAATTTTACTATTTTAACAAAAGCTGCTCCATTGTCTACGTTTTTGAGCGTACAGGTAATAATTATATGCCAGATCTATTCCAATATATATATATATATTTTCTATAGTTTGTGAAGAAATTTAAAAACCTCGATGTGAATTTATTAATTTAATGACATATTAGTGTAGATTTTATTCGATACATATGTAGATTAAAAGAAGTTAAAATTTTTGCAAAAAAATTAAAAAATTGTGAAGATCATTCACATAATACTAATATTTCAAATGAGTTTTTTCTTTTATAAGACACAGTTTCTTAGAATATATAAAACTTTTATTTTAGATGTGTAACCACCAACTTTGGAGATCCACCAAATTCAACTCTAAAACACATCAACTCCTAAAATGCGAAATTTCATTAATATACCTCATACGATGCGCATGTTACACAAACATACAAAAATAAAAAGTTCTGTAACCACTACGCAATATTTAACTAACTGAATAAACTCGAAAATATTTTCGTTCATCACTTTTGTACAAAAATTCCCATGCGCTTCGGTTTAATGTTTTAGTATAAATAGCTAATGTACACGTGTTAAATTTCTACAAACAGATACACACACTTGCGTTCCTTTTAAATAGTAGAACTTTTGTCACTACTGCGCATGTCTAAGCAAAAAAGAATTTTAATCAACAACAACTGTCTTGTGTGTGCTTAAGTACTGCTCTCTAGAGTTGAGCATAATCGTTCTTTTTACTGATTGTTCATTTTTGTTCAGAACAAATAAATTAATAATTTTGTTCAGTTGTTAATTTTTTAGTCTGCGATGTTTGGCTGAACTATGTTATTGAATAATTTCTCAGTGAATGTATTTACAGATAGATGACAACAATTGAACTTGTTCGTTCATGAACAACCCAACTCTAGAATAGATATTTCTCTCAAAAATATTTATTTTACATTTTATTCATTAGCATCTTAAAATTATTAAAAAGTTGCCAAAATATTACATGTTTTAAAAACTACATTCCATTACCTTTCCATTGATATATAAAACATTGTATCTAACTCTTTATTATACTTTAAAATAATGCATGCAATTCACACACCTTGTAAAAAATTCTCTACTATTTTGTTCAAATCAAAGACTCCTTACTATGCACTTCTCATTATTTCATGTACCCTATATTGTACATGTTTCCATTTGGTTTATTTTTTTTTTGAAAGTTGCATGTGCGAATATTTAAAGTGAGCTTAAGTAAACTTGTATTAACCTAACATTCAACAATTTGATGACCTAATGCGCGTACATGTATGTGCAATTGTTAGGTTCATAGACTCCATGGCCGAGAATTTTCATTTAAAAAAAATAATTTTTAATAAAAATTTTTTTTGTTCCTAAAAAAATTTTTTTTACTAAAAAAGTAATTTTTTACTAAAAAAGTAATTTTTTACTAAAAAAGTAATTTTTTACGAAAAAAGTAATTTTTTACGAAAAAAGTAATTTTTTACTAAAAAGAGATTTTTTACTAAAAAAAGATTTTTTACTAAAAAAAGATTTTTTACTAAAAAAAGATTTTTTACTAAAAAAAGATTTTTTACTAAAAAAAGATTTTTTACTAAAAAACAGATTTTTAACCAAAAAACAGATTTTTAACCAAAAAACAGATTTTTTACTAAAAATAGATTTTTTATTTATTTTTTTATTTAAAATTTAAATTGAAAATCGATATCTAATGAAAAATAAATTTTTTAGTAAAAAAAACTTTTTTAGTAAAAAAAAACTTTTTTAGTAAAAAAAAGCTTTTTTAGTAAAAAAAAAACTTTTAGTGAAAAATTACTTTTTTAGTAAAAAATTACTTTTTTAGTAAAAAATTACTTTTTAGTAAAAAATTACTTTTTTAGTAAAAATTACTTTTTTAGTAAAAAATTACTTTTTTAGTAAAAAATTACTTTTTTAGTAAAAAATTACTTTTTTAGTAAAAAATTACTTTTTTAGTAAAAAATTACTTTTTTAGTAAAAAATTACTTTTTTAGTAAAAAATTACTTTTTTAGTAAAAAATTACTTTTTTAGTAAAAAATTACTTTTTTAGTAAAAAATTACTTTTTTAGTAAAAAATTACTTTTTTAGTAAAAAATTACTTTTTTAGTAAAAAATTACTTTTTTAGTAAAAAAAATTTTTTTAGAAAAAAAAAATAAATTTTTGTTAAAAATTATTTTTTTAAAATGAAATTCTCTGCCATGGAGTCTATGAACCTAACAATTGCACATTCATGAACGCGCATTAGGTCATCAAATTGTTGAATGTTAGGTTAATACAAGTTTACTTAAGCTCACTTTAAATATTCGCACATGCAACTGTCAAAAAAAAAACAATAAACCAAATGGAAACATGTACAATACAGGGTACATGAAATAATGAGAAGTGCATAGTAAGGAGTCTTTGATTTGAACAAAACAGTAGAGAATTTTTTACAAGGTGTGTGAATTGCATGCATTATTTTAAAGTATAATAAAGAGTTAGATATAATGTTTTATATATCAATGGAAAGGTAATGAAATGTAGTTTTTAAAACATGTAATATTTTGGCAACTTCTTAATAAGTTTTAGATGCTAATGAATAAAATGTAAAATAAATATTTTTGAGAGAAATAACTATTCTAGAGTTGGGTTGTTCATGAACGAACAAGTTCAATTGTTGTCATCTATCTGTAAATACATTCACTGAGAAATTATTCAATAACATAGTTCTACCAAACACCGCAGATTAAAAATTAACAACTGATCAAAATTATTCATTTATTTGTTCTGAACAAAAATGAACAATCAGTAAAAAGAACGATTATGCCCAACTCTAGAGAGTAGTACTTAAGCACACAAAAGACAGTAGTTGTTGACTAAAATTCTTTATTGCTCAGGCATGCGCATTAATGACTAAAGTTCTACTATTTAAAAGGAACGCAAGTGTATGTATCTGTTTGTAGAAATTTGACGCATGTGCATTAGCTATTTATACTAAAACATTAAACCGAAGCGCATGGGAATTTTTGTACAAAAGTGATGAACGAAAATATCTTCAAGTTGGTTTAGTTAGGAGCAAAATGTTTTTTATATTGCATAATGGTTAAAGAACTTTTTATTTTTGTATGTTTTGTACTTTGCGAATCGTATGAAGTATCTTAATGAAATTTCGCATTTTTGGAGTTGAGGTGTTTTAGAATTGACTTGAGCAGTTTGAGTTTTGTTACATCTGGGAAGTTGTGTTTAATACATTGTAAGGAACTGTGTCTTAGAAAAGAAAGAAAACATTTGAAATATTAGTATTATGTGAAAGATCTTTGAAAGACGCTTGTGTAAGCCCAAAAATATTCATAATTTTTTAATTTTTATACAAACATTCTAAGTTCCTTTAATCTATATGTATATGTACCGAATAAAATCTAAACTAATATGTAAAAGCTTATTTTTCAAAATCTCTATCCGCCTAGTCGTGAAAAAATAATCAAATTCAAAATCATGAAATGATTATGAAAATTTTGACAAAATATAAGCTCTATTTTAAATGATTTAAACAAAATGTAATATATATAAGAACTGGCTTCAAAAATAACTCATAATAAATCTTTAAATTGTTAATAAAGTGATTTTATTTAGACCAACATTTTTAGTGTATCATTAAATTGATAAATACACATCGAGGTTTTCAAATTTCTTTACAAACTATAGAAAATATATATATTTATTGGAATAGATCTGGCATATAATTAATACCTGTACGTTCAAAAACGTAGACAATGGAGCAGATTATGTTAAAATAGTAAAATTTTTAGTATTAGTTTATTCAATTGCACAAAAATTTACTAAAATTAATGTTTTCTGGAAAACTTCAACCACTTCATTCTAAATACTTTTTAACATTTATTGCAACATGCGGCCGAGTGTTGTCAGGATGTAATATTACAGTTTTATGTCTTGCAGCATATTCTGGGTGTATTTCGGCCAATGCTCACTTTAATGGTGATGGTCTGGCCAGATTTCAGCAGCTACAGAGCATCCAACCGAATACAAGGCATTACCTTACAAAATATTGCACTTTTTCATTAAATAAAAGTTTTTTATAAATTTTCTTAGTATTTTATTCAACAACAAGTCGGTTCTGACATTATATACTAAAATATAATAAAGTGCAATATTTTTGAAGGACGGAGTTTTAAAGTGGCATATTTTTGTATCTAATTGAGATATTGACTTTACCTTTTTTTGTAAGACCAAAAATTATAGTAGCTAAACAAAAAATAAAAAATTGTTCGTAATAAATATAGATCAAATTGGTCCTAATATTTGCAATCCTACTAAAATTTTGATACAAATTTCAGTTTTAGAAGCTCAAAAAATATGTAATAAAATCTTTATTTATAGACAAAGCTCCATTAAATTTTCAACGTTTTTTAAATTTGTCCTTCTAAATAACAAAGTGTAAAAAAAGAGTACATAGGGAAACCCGTAATTTCTAAATATTGGAGCTAAAATCCCAAAAATTTTATGTTTTACAATTTTACCCTATGAGGGTTAACAGTTCCTTCAGGGCTGGGAAAATACTTTAGAAATAAATAGGGAACACGTCAGGGTTTGCAAAGCTGCTTTCTGTTTTCTGATCCCGTCTTTGCGATTTTAGAACATGTTGCCCAAAGTTGAAATTTTGATAATAAATAGGTCAAATTCCGAAGAACGTAGGTGCAACCCATTTGAAAAATAGGACATATTTTTTATACCACAACGTTCTCCGTAAAGATACCTTACAGAAAAACATAAAATTGTTATATGCGCTTAAAGAAAATTTTTTTTTTTTTAATACCAAAAGAGTTAAGTCAATTTTTCGCCCAAGAAACAGCAAAAATATAATATTTTTTAAATTTTTAAATTGAACGTCGTTTATTTTGGATTCACAGCTGATATTGCTCTGAAATCTTTCTATATTATTGGTAATTTAGTTGTCTAACTAACAAGAGAAATTCGAGTCCATTCGGTTCAAAAGTACGACCAATATTTTTAAAAAAGCTGACCAAGGTATGGAAAACTTTTTAAATTTAAATTTTGAAATGCCTATAACTCAGAAATTATAAGAGATAAATATCACAGGCATGTATGTTTTTTCAAGACCTATCCGATCGCTTTCCAAAAATATAAAAATCTTTGAAATCGGAAGGGAAACCAAAAAATGGCACGTGCTTAAATATGTTACATGTCGAAGGTACCCTAATTTGAGCCCTCATAGCGCTGCCCCTGGAGCATTTGTAGAGTCCACTTTAATAAATTAAACTCGAATACTCCCTGGCTAGGCCCACGTTAAATTTTATCCTGATCGGACCAGCCGTTTAGAAATGCAAGATTTATTTCAAAAAAATTTTGATTATGTCCCATTGTGTATTGTTAGAGAATCGTTACTGCAAGCAAGAAAAATTGTCGACTAATATTGAGATTGTCGGATCGTTAAAAGTTAGTGAATCGCACTACAGAAAGGTACGTTCATTGTGACCGATGCTACATCATAATCACATTGAGGTATGTTGATATGATTCTATGTTATTAATGAAATTATTAAATTTAAATCATATCAATTTGAAGTGATTAATTTAAATGTATGGATAATCATCTCGATTTTGATATTATTAAATCTTAATCATGGCTGAGATGATTAACTCAGCAAATGTGAAATAGATAAATACGATTTTTAATTAAAACTTCTTTATCTTAACTAGATTTAACCATTATCAGTTTAACTTTTCATTAAAAAATTATAATTTATTTCAGGCTTTTCCAAAAAAGAAAACCTTTGGCTCTTGTGGATATTAGAACTAAAAATGCCAAAGTTTCTTATTTTCGAACAAATCTTAAGTTAGAAAATTGTTAATAAGTATTAGTATTAAAAATTACCTAATATGTCTGTTTTAATACATAACTTTTATAAAAAAATTCATTTAAAATCTAACTTTAACCATTAACGTTTTATGGCACAAAGCTATTAAAAATTAAACAATTTTGGAAAACATTCCATACAAATAGCTTTGATTTTCATTCCCTAGAAGGCGTTTAGCATCTGCGTTTAACGAAATAGATGAAGCTTTCAATTTTCAAAGATACTTGAGCTTTTTTTTATTATTAGCGTACCTGTTATTTGAATTATTTGAATGTTTTCCCAATTTTCTAATTTTTTAATTCAACTTAAATACTTTACTTTTAATATTTGTACTTTGTTTTTTTAAATCAATTTATTCATTGTGAAATACGTAATTCTAGTTTGTAATTTTTCATTTGAATTTTACTATTTATCGAAAGTTTCATGTCAAGTGAACCAACTTATAAATAGATTTGTTCCGATCTGAATGAAATTTACACCAAGATTAGTCATATTGGATAGTAATTCAATAAGATCGGTCAAGAACTCTCTGAGTTAGAGGGGCTCAAAATTTTAAATTTTTTGTTATTAAAAATATTTAAAAATTTTTGACTTTTTTTGTAAAATCAAAAAACTTGTTTGACTTTTTTTCAAAATGGGATGGGAAGCCATTAATGAGACTAGTGGAAAAGAAAAGATATACGTATTATATATCAACGTGTAGGAAATTATGTCCTATTTTCAAAAATATAAAAAATTTTTAAAATTTAAAAAAATTATAGAAGACTTTTTTCAAAAATATGGGAATAAAAAATGGTAGCTGATTTTTCTGGAAAATTTCAATATTTAAAATGCAATAAAATTTTTGTTTATGAATCGTTTTTAATGAAACATTAGACTTATATAGAAACTTTTGATCGAAATACAAAAGTGAAAAAGAAATTAGTGAATTGTTTTTTACAATCCCACAATTCCCAAAAAACTTTTAAAAAATACCAAAATTGTGATTTTTTTGATTTTTGAATCTATTGAAGGCACCAAGCTCGGGGCTATGAAATCCCTTTGCATAATATTGAAGAACATATTGGGACATACAAAACAGGTCGTAAACTATAAGAGGTAATATATGGCTTAAGCAATGTTTTTTGTAGATCTCGTCTAGTACATTCCATATATATAAAAATCTTTCAAATCGGATCGTAAACAAAAATTTGGCATCATTTTTAATTTTTGATATACCCGAGGTGCCCCACTTTGGGGCATTGTGGCTCGGCCCCCCTTGGTTGTTTAAGCCCAAATTCAAAACTTAAACTTATCAACACCTCCTCTATAGCCGTGGAAAATTTTATTAAAATCGAGCTATTCGTTTAGAAGTTACAGATTTATTTCCACTTTTTTTTTCAGATCCCCCACTGTGCGGCATTGTTTTCTGGTACATAGCATTTTTAAACACTCAGAATCAGTTGTGTGAAATTTGAAAAATCATTGTATTGAAAAAGTAGCATAACTCCCTTGATTTTTAGTGCATCAACTCAATTTTCACAAAAAATAAATATTATAATTGTACAATGAGCTCCTGAAAATATATACCTGATCCGCCCATAGAAAAAACAAATAGAAAATAGATGAATAAGTAATTTAATCATAGTCTTTTAATAATTTTTTAACATCATTATCGTACTCCAATTTTTTGATTTGCAGCTTTGAGAGAAATCTATTTATAAAAGGGTCTGAAGGCACTTGCCAATGTAATGTAAATTAACATATCAATAATATTATAAATTTATACCCAAATGCAGAAATTTAAATCAGAAACTGTATATTATTGTTTGTACTTAATGTATTATTTATCAAGCTCTAACGTAAAAGATTTACTGCACTAAAGAGAGCAAGACATAATGTGTAGTTATTATTGCATGCAACAACATAATAAAGGGTTTTTCAACAGGAACGCTACAAAAATAGACCGATAGGGACAGCAAGCGATGCCATATTTTTTGCCGCTCTTTTGACGTTTCTCTTCAGTAAGGTTTGCCATTTCATGATGGAAAGATATACGAGCCAACAACGAGTCGAAATTATTAAAATTTACTACCGAAATTCGGAGTCAGTGGCCTCAACGTTAAGTGCGCTACGTCCAATTTATGGACGTCATAATCGTCCTACTAGATCAACAATTGAGCGTCTAATAGAAAAATTTGAATCCACAGGCACAGTACAAAATATTCCCATGGCCAGTGAGACAAAGAAGTGCCGTAGTGTCGAGAATATTGCTGTAGTGTCGAGAATGTTGCTGCCGCTGAGGCTTCAGTTGAAGAAAGCCCAAATGTGTCTCTCACACGTCGTTCTCAAGCGTTGCGCATCTCTGTGACGTAGTTTTGGCGAATTTTGTGAAAGGATCTTGGCAACTGAAGCCGCTTGACCACCAGAAGCGTGTATGTTCGTGAATTGGGCTGAGCAACAACTTGAAAATGATTCGGATTTTCATCGAAATATCATCTTCAGCGATGAGGCTCATTTCTGGCTGAATGGCTTCGTCAATAAGCAGAATATGCGTTATTGGTCAGACAGCAATCCACACGTACTCCATGAGCCATCATTGCATTCCGAAAAAATTACGGTTTGGTGCGGTTTATGGGCCGGCGGCGTCATTTGGCAGTACTTCTTCCGTGATGATCAAGACCGGCACGTTACTGTGAATGGGAATCGCTACCGTTCAATGATAATATAATATTTTTGGCCCCAATTGGATGATATGGACTTGGAGGACATGTGGTTCCAACAGGACGGCGCCACAAGCCACACAGAGAATGTGACAATCAATTTATTGGAAACCAAGTTTGAAGAATGTGTTATCTCACGAAATGGTCCAGTCGATTGGTCGCCTCGGTCGTGCGATTTGACGCCGTTAGACTGTTTCCTGTGGGGCTACGTCAAGTCTATGGTCTATGCCAACAAACCAGCGACGATTGATGAACTTCGTACGAATATCGAACGTGAAATTGCAGCAGTATCGGCCGATTTATGCTTGAAAACCGTCCAGAATTGGGTTCAGCATCTGGACTTCTGCAAGCGTGCCCGTGGTGGCCATGCAAAAGAAATCGAGTTCCATTCATAATGGCATCGAACGTACTTTCACAGGAATAAAGAATTTCATTGATATCCAAAACCGTTTTTGTTTTATTTAAAAAACTTTTGTAGCGCTCTTATTGAAAAACCCTTTAAATGAATGATAGCACAGAATGACTAGTATGTATTATGTAATCATTTTAAACAGTAAAGAATTATAGCAACAACAACATGCATGAACGAAAATTCATGTTTTGTTACTCTATCACTTTATAGTTTTTACTGTTTTTTTTATTGGAAAGGACCAGGTAAGAGCAGCTGAATTTTTGTTTAACTTTTAGCTGGGACTTCAAGCTGTAATTTGACATCATGACACTCTTCAACCTATGTGGGACGTACGCTCGTACATAATTTGCCAAAGAACATTAAAACTAGTCGGGACAGAAATGCAATATTATTCTATTTTCGGGTGAATGCAAATACAATTTAGGAGAGTGTTAAAATATTTCAAAGGAGATGATTGAATCTTTAATTCATCGTCGCTGTGAAGCAGTAATAAAAAACAAGGGGTATCCATGGTGAGTCACTGAAAGGTACAGACAACTTTTGTCATGACAAAAAATACTTTGAAGTTTTCTTTTTTTTTTTTTCTATTTTCAGAATTTAAATAAATGTGTTCTGTTGATTATTCCACATTGTCAATTTAATTAACAAACCTTTTGTTTTCACGAACCCAACAGTAAAAAAAATATATATTTATTTGTTTAATTATCATTTTATTGAAATTTATTAAAAACTTTTTTTTCATAATTTCTATATAATAATTTTTATTCATTATGGTTTTTTCGTTTTTTTTTTTTTGGGTTTTGTCATAAAATGTTTATAATAATTTATTAATTTTTTATATAATATTTTTAACAATAAATTCAATACAATACAATACATGTTTTATATTTGTTTTTTTTTAATCTCATTTCATTTAATTTCATATTTTTATTTTATTTCCTCATCAAATACACAAATTGCATTTAAAAAAGAAAAATGTTTTTGTGTATTTGAATATATACTCGTAAATACCTAATTATTTGCATACACACATGCACAGTAGGACAGTCCTAATTTTGAAATTTTGCGATTTTTAATGCTCCTAAGGTCTTTAATTATCTTCGTAATCTAAAAATTAGATGCTGATAATTTTTTAGCAAAATCGAAAGTTTCGCGTTATGGATAGAAAAAATGTTAAAAATAAATTTTGAAAAAAAAATTTATTAAGAATAAATTATGAGTCTAATTTACCCATAGATATTTAAATATTAATATTTACAGCAACTAAAAACATAAACATTTTCTGGCATCAATAAACCTCAAATTTTACATTTTCAAAAATATTTTTAAGCGAAATTTCAAAAAATATGAAAAATGTTTTAGATTCTAATAAATACTAAATGAGGACGAAAAATTTAAATATTAACTACTGTTAAGGGTAAGTGCGGAGGCTGATTCGAAAAATTAACAGATTATCACAAAACCGAAAAGGAACCGAAAACGCGGTTTTGAAATTTTTCGATTTTTTGGTAACTCTACTTTATTGGACAAAAAATACTGATTCTGAAGAATGACTTAGAAATGAGGGATTTACAATAGATGTCGTATCTTCTGAAATCAAACTCAACAAGTGCTTGCAAAATCATTAGAAGCTACTAAAGCAGCAATTACAAAACGTTTGCAAACAGCAGGATTCATCCAAAAGCAGAGAATTTGGATACTTCACGAATTAAAGCCGATAGAGTTTGAAAGACGATGCATGGCCGAAATTATGCTTGAACGCTATAAAAGAAAATCATTTTCGCACCGAATCATTTCTTGCCCTAAAACATGGATCCATTACGATAAGCCGAAGCGTAAGAGATTGTATATGAAACTAGGCCGACCAGCCGATTCGACATTAAAGCTAAATATCCATGGCGCTAAGGTAATTATCTGTATTTAGTGAGAACAAATTTTTCCTATCTATAGGAGCTGCTGAAATCCAGCCAGACCCACACATGGAACCTGTACCAAAAGCATTTGCCGAAAAACACTCAGAATATGCGCCCAAACATAAAACCATAATATTTCAGCATGACAACGCTCGGCTACATTAGGCAATACCTGTTAAACCTAGAGTGAAGTGCTTGTAAAGTTTTGCCTCACCCGCTTTATAGTCTACACCGTGCCCGTTCGATTATCCTTTGTTTCTATCGATGCAGAATACTCTCTCTGGGATACGCTTCACTTTGGAACAGAGTATCCAATATTAGTTTGATTCGTCCTTGGCCTCGGGATACATATGTTGCCAGAAAGATGGCAAAAGGTCGTAGCTAACAATGGCCAATACTTTGAGTAAATTTATATTGTACAAATGTTTAAAAATAAATTCAAACAATTTGAAAAATCAAGCGTTTTTTAAGTCATACACGCATAATTATACCGATAATAATGTTTCAGAAAATTAACTTTTTGCAATACATTCTTCTTTTTCTTTAGAAAAGCATAGCTGATCATTTTTTTGCTTTATTTAGGTAGAATTCTGACTTTGAATTGTAGTAACTTAGCCGCTTTCAAACCGATTTTAACAAATCTTTTTGAGTTTGAAAAGTAAAATTCATTTATGTGAAACAAACTTTATAAAAAACTTATTTACGATGTTTCTAAGCTGTTACTTTAAGACAGTGCACAGTGGGGCGGATTCAACATTTTATAGAAATAAATCTGGCATTTCTAAACGGCTGGTGCGATCGGGATAAAATTTGATGTGGATGTGCAAAATTTTTTTAAAGGTCGGAGTTTTAAGGTGGCATATTTTTGAATCTATTTGAGAAATTGATCTGATTTTTTTTGTAATGCCAAAAATTAACTTATCTAAACAAGAAAAAAAGTACGGAATAAATGTGGATCAAATTGTGGTACCGTGAAATAACTCCCAAATGAAATAACTGCCAATGAAATAACTCCCAATGAATTAAGTCCCATCAAAAATGAAATAATTCCCAAACTTGAAAAATGAAAGAACTACCAAAGGGTAAAATGAAATAACTCCCAATAATCGGCGGTTTCATAATTTTAAAAATATTAGTTCCAAAAAAGGCGAAATAACTCCCAATGAAATAAATCCTAATAGAAATGAAATAATTCCCAATCCGAATCAATTTACTTATGTAATCTAACTCCCAATGAAATACTGAACTACAAAGATGGTATTATTCTTCGCTCACCAAACATTTTTTGCATTGAGGGCCTATGGCGTAGCGCAAAGGTTTCCTCGTCTGTGGTGTATCAAAAACTGGCTTCGCTCAGAAAAGTGTTTTGCATTACCGTCCTTCGGCCGGGCGCTAAGGTTTTCTCCTCTGGGGTGTATCAAAATCTGGCTTCGCTCAGAAAAAAATTCTTTCATTGCAGAAAGGTTTTATAATATTTCAGAGAGCAGATTTTCATTTCGCACCAGAGTAAGAAATCGTTGCGACCTGAAAAAGGCCGACAAGCAAAGATAATATTTTCTGAGCGAAGCCGGTTTTTGATACACCCCAGAGGAGAAAACCTTAGCGCCCGGCCGAAGGCCGGCAATGCAAAAAGTTTATAGTATGCGAAGCCGGCTTTTAATACACTGTAAAAATGACAAAATTGAAATAACTCCCAATACAGTGAAATTACTCCTAATTCCCAAAATGAAATAAAACCCAACAAAAATTTCATTGGGAGTTGTTTCATTGGGTGTTATTTCATTATGAAATAACTCCCAACAAAAAATTATGAAATAACACCCTACGCGTTAGGAGTTGTTTCATAATGAAATAAGTCCCAAGTTGTATGAAAAATTTATTGGGTGTTATTTCATTTTTTCGTGGGGAGTTATTTCATTTGGGAGCTATTTCACGGTACCTCAAATTGTTGCTAATATTAGCAATCCTATTAAAATTTTGTTACTTATTTTAGTTTTAGAAACTCAATAAATATGTAAAAACCCAATAAAATTTTCAACGTTTTTTTAAATTTGTCATTCTAAATAACAAAGTGTAGAAAAATTTGTGAAAAGGTCAAAGAGAATCCCGCAATTCCTAAAAAAATACCCAAAAATTGTATATTTTAGGGTCTACATTTCCTTTGCGACTGAGAAAATAATTTGGGGCTAAATAGGAAACACATCAAGGATTCCAAAGCTGCTTTCTGTTTTCTGATCCCAGCTTTGGGATTTTAAAACATGTGGCGCAAAATTGAAGTTTTGATAAAAAAAAAAAATAGTTGAAATTCCGAAGGGCGTAGGGGCGACATATTCGAACAATCGGGAATGTTTTTTATACCGAAATTTTCCTTGTAAAAATACCTTACAGCAAAACATGTGTGTTCTTAAGGAAAGTTTTTTTTTAACAAAAAAAAAAAGTTAAGTCACCTTTTCGCCCAAAAAACAGCAAAAATCTAAAATTTTTTGGATTTTTAAATTGAAAATCGTTTATTTTTGGATCCATAATAAATATTGATATGAAATCGTTTATATGTTATGAAATTAGTTGTCTAACTAACAAAAAAATCGAGTGTATTCGGTCCAAATGTACAACCTTTATTTTTAATCAATTTTCAAAATTGATTATTTTCGGAAATTATGAGAGATAATAGTTTTTTCAAGACCTATCCGAGCACTTTCCAAATACATAATAATCTTTGAAATTGGATGAGAAACAATGAGAAACACATGTTAAAAAATTTTACATTTCGAAGGTACCCTACTGTGAGCCTCCATAGCTCCGCTTCTGGAGTATTTTAATAAATTAAACTCGAATACTCCTTGTCAACGTCCAGGTTAAATTTTATCTCGATCGCACCAGCCCACAGTGGTCCAAATGCTCAATCTATCCGGAAAAAAGTCATAACTCGCTTTTGAAAAGCCGTACCGACATGAAACTTGGTACGTTTATAGATTTCATCAATATAAACAATCTGAGAATAATCTGTGCATAAATGTGTGTTTTCGTATGTAGATTTTTTCTTGCTGGACCGATTTTCATGAAATTTTCACACCGTCTTTCTGTATGTGTGGAAATAATTAAAGGGTACCTTTCATTAAAAAATTTGAAGTGGGCGAAATGCCACGCCAACCTTAAAAACAAAAATACAGCTCCTTCCTTGTAATGGACATGTTAAATTCTAAATTAAATAAAAATCGATGAGGCAAAAAGTGGTAGCTAATTTTTGAAACATTAGAAAGCTCCATCTATATAGATGACGGCAACATAAAAGTTAAAGCTTAACTCTGTTAAATTACAATTTGAAGTTCTAATAGAATTTGGACATTGAACAAAAATTTCACATTTAAAACACACATGTACATAATTGCATTTTTTTTCTAAACAAAACATATTTTCCGAAAAATTTAATCAGTAATTGTTACTCTTATCTTTGTTATATTAATTAAACCAACAAATTTTGTTTAGTTGTTCTTATTATTTTTTGACGACAGTTTCACTTGCACTGTTAAATGTTACTTGAGATATTTCTTTTTTTTAACAAAGAAGCAATTACTTGTTTTTCAAGCACTGTATCAATGCTAGTGTAGCTATTTAAAGAAAAAAAAAATGCCGTTATGTACTATGGACACTTGTCAACATATTACCATACAAAAAATTAGCTTTTGAAACATTTAAAAAAATGACTTTTTTCCGGCTAGATTGAGCATTTGAACCACTGTGCAGTCGTTTAGAAATACCAGATTTATTTCCAAAAAAATTTGTTTCTGCCCCACTGTGCAGTGTTATATCACTAAGACCCATTTACATTAATGTTCATAGAATTTAATTTCATATAAAAAATGCTGTGCCGTAAATGGTTAATTTTTGCAAAATTCAATTAATGCTAAAACGTATTACAAAATAATAGTTTAGGAATTTAATTTGATGATAATTGCATTATTTTGGAATATACATAGTATAATTTATTATATTTTTTTAAATTGCTTGAGCAGTATTTTTGACTTCGGGTTAATGATGTCCAAATAAAAAAATATTATTTTTTTAATAGTTATGGTTTATATTTTTAATGTTCAAAAACAAAATTTCTTAGAAATCCACCAATCAGTCACCACGCTAACCCATTAAATGTGAAATCAAATTTGCATTTGTATTCCTCATTTAGTGTTTATTAGATTCAAATTTTTTTTTATTTTTTTGAAACTTCGTCAAACATTTCCTGTTTTAAATGCAACATTATGTATCCAAGATGTAATTTTCTTTGGTTTCAGGTTATAAAGGTCAGAAAATGTTTATATTTTATATTTCACTAGCGGATACCCTGTGTGTGCTACTACGATAAAAATTCTTTATTAATGGAGGGGTTTTATAATAAATATTTGTTTACCATTAACATCAAAAATATTTTTATAAAAAAAAGTACCTAGAAGAGGGATAAATTTGAGCTTTATACATTCAAATTTGTAATTTGTTTAGAAGGAGTACAATTCCATTTAAATTTAATTTAATATGAGATACATAAAGTCCTATAACTCAGTTTTCTCCTGTTTTATATCCTTAAAAGTACAAAAATCAGAAAGTACCAAACACCTGCCCACTTATTTTTTTTATAAATTTAGATTAAGTTGGATTTTTGGTGCTAGCTTCATTAGTTTGGGAAATATATATATACCGTTGTTACCCTTTTTACCCCTTTAGATTTCGAATTTCCAAAAATAACTTCTTAGTCCATCTACACATCGGTAGAGATGCCTACATACATAAATTTCAAGACATAATAATTTGTTCATTATCTATGGATAAATGATAAACAAATAATTGGATTCCTTCAGCATTAAATTTTAAATTTTTTTTGGAAAGTATTGCTACTTTGATCCAAATCTCAAAACTTCAAATAAAATTTTCAATCTCTAAACATTGTCCGAATTTGCGTAAATTTTCAGCATTTGGTTATTAGAAAATTTTTTGACCTTGGAGCATTGCAAGTCGCAAAAGTTCAAAATAAACGCCACCCTAGTTCACACACATACATATGTACTTATTATACTTGTAAAATATACATGATTTTATTTTTTTAATATTAATTTTTAACCCTACTAAAGGGTATAACCTCTAGTTTTAATTTATTTATTCATATTAAATGGAATGCATTTTTTTAATATAGATTTCAAATTGAGTGTATGAATGTGTAATTTATTGAGAGGGGTCTAAATGTCTGATTAATGGCTTATGTTTAAATAAAATATGTATTACATTTTGAAAAACTGATGCACTGTGCTACAAAGAAAATACAGTCGCTAAAAGAAGTACTTGTACATTAAAAATATAAAAAAAGAGGCTGGTTATATTGATTTTGTCATTTTGTTTGTAACATATCGTAATATTAGTCGTAGAACCTAAAAGTATTTATATTAGAGCGTACCACCTTACAAGCAAAAAAAAAGTGCACCGTACACCCCCTAATATAATGTATTTATGCAAGGCAGTTACGAACATTTTTTTTTTTTTTTTTTTTTTTTTTTTGCCGAATGTAGGTGTCGACTTTTCACATTTTTCGTTATATCTTTAGCATTTACAGTCGGATCTTAAAGTATGATATATCAATGTTTTTGTCTCGAAAAGTCAAATATTTTTCTATAAGGGCCATTGACCTCAAGTATCCCGTTTTACTATTTATCCACCAGATATGTGTTCCTACCACCCTAATGTCAGAAAATTAAAGCTCGCAAGAAATTATTAAACTTTTGCTAACGAAGTTATTCGATAACTCCAGCAGAAACACTTTAAAATTTAATTATACCAAAAGAATAACAACAAGTAAGAAAGTATAGTCCGTCAAGCCCGACCATATGATACCTTATACCAAGAAGCTAATTATAAACAGTTCTATTTTAAAATGTATATGCGAGCTGGATTTGAATAACAAAATTTTTAAGAAATCTCGTTAAAATGATTTTTAGAAGTGGGCCTCATATTTTGGGAAATGACTTTTCTATGTATATATAACTTATTTGTATTAAATTTCATTGGAATACCAACATTTTTATGAGATTTATGCTAGTTAAAGTGATTTTCGGGCGATTGGTTCATAATATTACTAATGATGAACCAATCGTCACAAAATTTGGTGGTGCGAGTTCGTCTTATATAAAACTTATTTGTGATGAATTTGATTTGAATATCTATATAACTAAAATATTTATGAGAGCTTAGCTATTTTCAGATTGGGGGCTAGGAGACAAATTAGACCGATTCTAACCAAAATCAAAAGACTTCGTCCTTGGAGCAATAGAAAAGATTGTACCAAGTTTTGTTGAATTATTTTTTATGTATATGATTACTTGCGAGCTTCAATTTTCTGACATTAGGGTGGTACATTAGGATATAAGGAACAAATATCTGATGGATATATACTATAACGGGATACTTGAGGTCAATGGCCCTTAGAGCCAAACATTGGTATATCATATTTTAGGATCCGACTGTAAATGGCAAAGATATAATGAAAAATGTTAAAAAAAGACCCCTACGTTCGGCAAAAAAATAAAAAAATTTGTTTCGTAACTGCCCTGCAGAACTACATTATATTGGGGGGTGTACGGGGAATTTTCTAATGTATATATAATATGGATCCCATAATATTCTAAGATGATCTTGCATTGTTCGTCCTTATGTCTGTCGGATAGGGGTTGACTGAAATTTCCATAGATACTCTTTATTGATAAGATTAGCATGGTATAGAAAATGAGCAGTACCGAAAATATATTCGCTGGAATACTGTTTGAGCAGTCATAAATATGTTAATTATGCTGCAAGCCTGATAAAATTTTACACAAATTAGTTCTAAGTACATACTCTAAAATTATACGCGAAAATTGGACAACATTTGTCCCTAGTCCACATACAAGATTCCACTCAGAAAATGACTTGAACATTCAGAATTGTCGAATAGTAATCAATATTATGATGAAATTGGACATAAACAAGATTTATATGAACACAAATCTTTCTAGCTAATTTTGTGAGGATCGGTCCATAATTTACCCTACCCCCATATAACCCCTATATCAGAAAAATATTTTATTGTGAATAAATAATTTATATATAATGTTATTAACATTAATTTCGACATAAGTCATTTAAAGTTTTGATAAAATAATCAGTCTATAAAATTCTGTATCAAATTCTGAACCATAACTTTTCAAGTCTCCATAGAAGGCCAAAACTACATATTCATGGTGGGTACACAAGCTTCGGCACAGCCGAACTCTTGTTTATTATACCCTACACCACCATAGTGAGGAGGGTATATTGGATTTGTGCAGATGTTTGTAACGTCCAAAAATATTAGTCTAACACCCACCTTAAAGTATACCGATCGACTCAGAATCACTTTCTGAGTCGATTAAACGATGTCCATCTGTCCGTCTGGCTGACTGGTTGGCTGGCTGTCCATGTAAACTTTTGCGCAAAGTACAGGTCGAAATTTTTAAGATATTTCGATAAAATTTGGTATATATCAATTTTTCGGCACAGGGACCAAGCCTATTGAAACTGGCTGAAATCGGTCCATTATTTCACCTATCCCCCATATAAATGTCTTCCCGAAATTGGACTTTATCGGTTATAAATGTTTAATTTATATAGGTATCTACACAAGATTTTCTCCGAATAAGTTTTATATATACGAAATTCATGTCACCAAATTTTTATTATGATCGGTTCATAATAAGTCATAGCTCCCATATAAGGCCTGCTTCCAATAATCACTTTAACGAGAATAAATCTCCTTAAAATCTTGGTATAAACATAAAATGCGACACAAATAACTTTTATATAGACATTAATCACATGACCAAATTTCATGGTGATCGGTGCATAATTTGTCATAGCTCCCATATAAGGCCCACTTCCGAAAATCACTCACGAATATGAATTATTGAATTTTTGAAAGAAAAATGTTTTTGCTCATTTACTTAGTGTAGGGTATTATCTTACTTGTTTTTAAATGGATATAAAAGTAAGAAACATTGAGCTTTTAAACACTGTATTAAGGAATACTAAGTAAGCAAGTTTATTTTTATGTTCTACTATTCTAATATGTAGTTATCTAAATTTAGGACATTATGCCTATTTAAACGCATTTCAAAAAACGGCTTTACGAAGTGTTAACAACCAATATCAAAGTCATTTGTCGACAATCGCTATTATTATTTTTATTTTGTAGCACCGTGTTACTATAAATATTATGTATTATTATGTGTGGTTGTGTTAATGTAAGTATGTACATTAGGGTGGCCCCGTTTGTATGGAGAAAAAATAAGGCATCGATGTTTCCGCCTAAAATGAAAATTTGATTCATTCTAAGACTACCTTTTGAAATTTTTTCGTCCTTGAGCCAATATTTGGCGAGCTGGATCAAAGGATAAAAAGGTCCTTTTTCGAGGTTTTTTACATTTTCTCCATATTTCTTCCAAAGGAAGTATATGTAAATTTGATATCATATAAAAGGTCTTTAAAAGACGCATTCAATAGGTTATTAGAATCTTAAAAAAAAAAAATTAAAATTCAAAAACTTTAAAAACTTTAAAAATTTTCGACAAAATTTTAGTTTTTTTTTAATTTTTTCATAGAATTTATTCAAATAAATATATGAAATTCTTGATCATAAACATAATGTAATTTCACCGAAATGGTGAAAGCTTATAAAATTTGAGTTATTTTGATGCCCATTACATATACTAAGAATTGAGTATACAGAGATTGTCAGATAGGGATGAAATTAGGTTTAAACAAATTTGAATAAACATTGAACTGGACTGAATTTTAAAAAACGAGAAAAACCGTTTCGGTGAAATTACATTATGTTTATGATCAAGAAATTTCATCTATATATTTGAACAAATTCTATGAACAAATTAAAAAAAACTAAAATTTTGTCGCAAATTTTTAAAATTTTTAAATAAATTTTTTTTTTTTTTAAATTTTTAATAACCAATTGAATGCGTCTCTCAAAGACCTTTCACATGATACCAAATTTACATATACTTCCTTTGGAAGAAATATGGAGAAAATGTGAAAAACCTCAAAAAAGGACCTTTTTATCCTTTGATCCAGCTCGCCAAATATTGATCTCAGGACGAAAAAATTTCAAAACGTAGTCTTAAAATGAATCAAATTTTAATTTTAGTCGGGAACATCCGCAACTTCAATTTTGGGGCCACCCTAATGTACATGCTTTTAATTATATTTTCGTTATTGCTATTGTACTAAATACAATTTAATGTCAATATTGTTATCAATTGTTAGTGTTTGACTTTAGATGAACAATGAACATACGATTTGTGTGTTTAATTTTGTTTTGTTTTGTTCTGTTTTCATTTTAGTTTAAGTATGTTTTCATGATTCAAGTGATAATTATTGCATTTTAAAATTAAATGAAATAAAATAAACAAATAAAACTCTGTTCAGAATATTGTGATAACCAGCTGAACTTTTTCAACTACAAATGTTTATGTATTTTATCTCCAGTAAAAGGCCAAAAAAATATACAAAATAATTTAAAAGTTCATTTTGTACACTATAAATTTTAATATATTTTATGAATAATTTCATTTTATGTTATGCTGATGGTCATTGAATTTGATAAAGTTTGGTGAATACGTGAAGAAGAGTGTGAAGTATTTTAAATTAATTGTATTATTTATAATTTTTAAAACTGTTGCATCAATGTAGTTTTTAAAGTGGTTGCGAATTTCATTCAAAACACCATAACTACTGTTAAGTGAAAGATATTTAATTTTGTATTTTTGTTTGGGAATTGTCAAACCTTATGCTTTAAGAATTTTAATACCTTTCTAACAAATATCACAATACTCCGCACTCGTCGTAACTCCGAAAATAAAATCCATATATACTTCTATACTTTTTAATATTTATCAGAAACTAAGGGGTTTTTCATTAAGCCCTTCCTGTCTTTCAATTTAAATAAAACAAATTTTGTGTGAGATATCATCGACATTTCTTATTCATTTGAAAGGCCTATCGGTGCCAATTACATAACATTTAGCCCTAAATATATTGTTAATCATCGCCTTATGTTAATCATCGGTCAATGTCGTTTTCAAAGAAATATGTACCGATGATGCCAACAGCCCAAAATCCACACCAATCTTTGAATTTTTCGGGATGCATTGAACTATCTTGGACCTAATGTGGTTTGGTATCGTCCCAAATTCAAAAACTATGGAGAGAGAAATGTCAATGAAACAAATTAACAAAATTACTCTCTTTTCATATAAGTATACGGGTGATACAATACAATACAATACATTCATTCATGAATTAGGTTATTGACATCATCCATGATATTTTACTTCAAATAATATCGTTTGTTAATATCGGATTTTTAAGGGTTTCACGATAGTTGGACTTAATTAGTAAATAATTACAAGATAATGAATACATAAACTGACAGACTTTGCCGATTTTTTTTTTATTTTCCAAAATCGAAAATTGTGAAAAAACAAGTAATATTCGGTTGTGCCTAATCTTTTATACTCTTCACCAAATTATACTTTAAAATACATTTTTTTCAAAATTAAAAAAAAACATTTGAAGTTTTTAGCGAAACAAATTTTGTAGCTTCATTTTTAAAATTTTGTTTTTAATTTAATTTATTTTTTTTTTTTAATTTTTTAGTTAAAAATATTTGATAATAAAAATTTGGCATTATATACGTCGTTGCAAAAGTCTTTGAAATATTTATCATTAGATATCCATATTGTCTATATTAATGGCTTGGTAATCCAGATATAGATATAAAATAGGTCAAAAATTTAGGCTGAATTTCTCGATAGTCTATAGCGAATATATTGATATATGAATCATGTATTTAAGTTTTTTGGGGCTACGGAAAGTTGATTTCAACATACAGATGGACAGACGGCCATAGCTATATCGACTTCGCTATCTATAACGATCCAGAATGAAAAAAGTAGAAATTACAAAGGGGTTTAAAAAGAAAAATAAAAAATAAATACAAAATATGGCTTCATAGGGTATATGTGTAACAAATTTCATCAAATTCTGAAATTCTTTTTATTTTGGATATAATTTGGTAGCTGTTAAACGATTGGAGATATCCTAATGATACATTTCTGAGTTTATTTTTATTTACATGGGCTGCAAAATTTAAAATTATCTCACCAAAAATTCAATTCTTACCCGAAGAAATTTGATATTTTGGTAGTATGTCAAAATATCTAAAAAAAAAAACGTTTGGGGGTATCTCTTTTAGTTCAAGAGATTTTTTTGTTGAAATTACAAGGTTTGTGTGCCTCCTGAAGGGTAGATATTAGGGTATTCAATTAATCGGGTTTCTGATTTAATCGGTTAATCGAGCAAATAATTAATTAGGGTTTAGATTTAAGCGGTTTTTTTTTAAATTACTCGATTAACTGAATAATTTCTATTTTAATTTTAAATTGAAAATAAAGCCACGAATTTTGAGTTATTTTTTAAATATTTGATTAATAAAAAGAACAAAAGCATAAAAAAACAAATAAAACATAACAATTAAACCAAAAAATAAATAAGTAGTAGTAAAAAATATAGTATTTGAGATGTGTTTTATATACACATTTGAGTTTTTTTTAGGATTTTAGTAAGATCTTCTGAAATAATCTTTTAAAACAAGAATGTAATTTAAATGTTTTCCTTTTAAACGATTTTTTTAATTTTAATAAAAATTTACTTGGAAAAAACTCTCTCGCTAATTGTAGTTGTTGCAGAAATCAAAAGTAAGGCAAGAATATCCAATATCTCAGTTTATTTTTTAGTTTTTTCTAAGCATATAAAAATCTCCATAATACACTCAGAAAAAAATTATAGTTGTGCATGGTTACTGTAACCATTTCAACATTTGTGCATGGTTACTGTAACCATTTCAATATTTTTAACAATATTATAGTCACAGTAACTATATATATGATTTTGGTAAAAATAATATGGTTAATTTACGATTCACATGATTGCACCAACCATATATATGGTTACAGTAAACAAGTATATGTTTGTGACAACCATTTATATGATGAAGGACTTACCATATTATGTTGCTCTCGGCTTATTGATATCATAATCTGAGAACAACATATTATGATAAAATTATTCATCATATAAATGGTTCTCACAAACATATACATGTTTACTGTAACCATATATATGGTTGATAAAATCATGTGAATTATAAATTAACCATATTATTGTTACCACAATCATATAAATAGTTACTGTGACTATAATATTATTAAAAATGTTGAAATGGTTACAGTAACCATGCAATACTATATTTTTTTTCTGCGTGTAGCATTGCACTATGTGCCTATTTCCAATATTTCTGGCAAAAATTCAAATGTTCAACTTTCGCTTTTTATAAAAAGTACGGTTCAATTCCTAACACTATGGGAACATGAATGCCAAAAATGTATGTTTGTTGGCAACGCAATTCATATATAAAAAGCTGTGAAAGTTTGCATTTTTTAAATGAAGTTTTCAAGCTGTTGAGTGGTTTTTTAATACTTGTAACTAAAATTTTACCAAAATGGATTATAACACTGGAACTTAAAAAAACTTAAAATATTTTACTAAATGTTAGTATTATGTGTAAAATTTCGTACCTTTATTAGTCATGTCTTTTGTGAAGTTGCGAAAAAGTTGAGAATGTAAGAAAAGATAAAATCACTGTTTATTGTTGGTGTTTTGTTTAAGCTTTGATATTTTTACAAATAAAGCTTGAGCGTCTGTAATTCTCATTCACTCTATAGTTTTATTTGTATAATATCTTTAGTTTTTTTAAAGCCTTTTGGGAAAAGGTTTCCTGATGATCTGGCCTAAGCAACCAGTGAAATGCGCATAGGAACTAGCTTATCCCCCAACAATAAATTTCAGTGAATTTATCAATAAAATTGGGAATTTAGCATAAGAAAATCTTACTAAAATATTGTTTGTCTTCTGTTGTATAGAACTTAAAATGCCTGCAATTGCCTAAGGAATTATACGTATATATTTATTTGTGGAAAGATCAGGCTTCATGCCATATTAAAATTTGTTGCACATACTTGCACCTAAGCAAATAATTTTAATTTTTCTAGAAACTTTGTAAACATTTTTGTAACTACTTGTACCGAATGTAGCAAGTTTTATAACGATAGTGAATGTCAAAGACATACACAATTGCTTACCCAAAATTTATTTATAGTGGATCCCCAAGAAAACGCGAAACAAATGAAGAAATTATACTTGTAAATGAGAATATATCAAAATCAAAACCGATTTCGACAATGATTGGATTCTATGACAACACCGATAAATTTAAATCTTTTTTGAAAATTGGTGGTGAGTTGTAGGGGTAGTTATAAGAAAAGTGAGGGGGTTTTTGGCAATTTGTTTAAAATGTTATTTGAGAAAAAAAACTGTAAGAATCAGAAAAGTGATAAAGTCCCACCATACCCCCTTATTATTGCAGAGTCTCTACACAAAGTTGTATGATGTTATTTTTTTTTTTTGGACCCATAGTGCATTGGAGAAAATTTAGGATTTTTTTTAGATTTTGAATACTTTTAATAGTTTTGTTAAGTTCTGATAAAAGACATGTAAAATAAATATGTCAGTTGTTAAACTCACTAAACATGTTTCTTGGATATACGAAAAAATATTTAATTTTACTTTGATATTTGTATTTGAATTTGAATTAAAACGGAAAAATTAATACAAAAATCTGTTAAAGTGCAAAAAAAAAAAAATTTAGCTTTTCGTTAATTGAAAATCGGCAATTTTAAATTATTCGAACAGTTAACCGACCAAAATTAATCGGTTAACCAATTAACATTTAATCGATTGAATACCCTAGTAGATATATATATATAAACAATATGTACAACTATTTGGTATTATTAAAAACGTTAGAAATTTGGGATTCATTTTCAGAATAACATTTACCATAAAAGCCTGCAATTTAGTGATTTTGTGAAGAAATTTTTAAAATTCTAACAGATTCAGATATCTTAATATAAGTAGTTTGGAACGTATTTAAATCGAGAAATCGAGAAATCGTTTAATTAATAGATTGATTTACTTTTCCATTGTCTTCATTTAAATACCAAAACCTGTTTTCGATTCAGGGTTTATAACAAATATACCTGAAAGTTTCCATGTCATCGAAATATTCACTGACGGATTAAGATCACAAGATACGCTTAATCTGATACTGTCTTTTATACCGTCATACTTTAAGGCCAAATAATGGCTATAAAAGTATGCACGGAACAAGTTCAGTATTAAAGGATATCGAATTGGGATGTTCACATATTTGCTAATAGTAAAGCAGCTTTTAGTAAATATTGTTTATATCACAGTGAACATTTTTCAAGAATGCCGGAGGAGACATTCATCGGTTACACTCTTATACGTTTCTGGACACATTGAAGGTAATAACAGGGCTGAAGAAAAATCCGGAGCCACCATAAATTCGAGTGAATTCAGACGCGATAGCTGCATTCGTCTTCTGAGGAGAAAGTAATTGATCTCACACAAATTTCATTGAAATGACAATGAATGATGGGAAATGAGACCAGACAAATCTCGCCTAATATGAATATACAGAGAACACGATTTGCTATAAATCTGCCTAAAATCCATCTAAGAAACCTCATAGTGGTCATTACTGGACACTAGCCACTTGGTCTTCATGCTAAAATGATAACAATTTGTTTGGTTTTTTTGCTTATCTAAAAGGATCATTTCAATAAGGTGTTTATTTATATTGTCCTCTGGGACGTTTTGGCGAATTATGCAAGAACAATTGATGGCAAAATTTTAGCCAAAACATTTTCCAATTCTACTGCTTAACATAATGCAGAAGAAATTCATTTATATGAAAAAGTTAATGTTTTTTCTGCTTGGATTTTATGCACTTTTGTGGAAATTTTTCTCCTTGGAGTAATTAAATGTGGATATCAAATACCATTTAAAAAAAACTAAAGAACTCTGTGGCTTGCCTGGTTTATGCACCGTAATCCTAAGAAAAACACATGTTTTTGGAACATAATCACGATTTTTTTTTAGTTACTGTTCTTTAAGTCGCGAAATATAAAAAAATCTAAAATTAATATTTGTCGATTTTTCTCAAAATGTTTGCAAATGAAAATTATAAAACGTGTCAGATTTTCCTGCCAGAGATGTGAAATTATTACGGTCACGCGATGTTTTGGTCGCTAACTACAATATTATAATTTGTATTTTTAAAACTTCAACATTATTTGTATAAATTTTGATGTGCACATACTTCGTTTACACTTTTCTTATCGAGTATTAACGTAATTTTTGGTCCTTGTCAGTGGCCCATCAAATTATTATTTTTATAATCACGTTAGCTTTTAAAAATATGTTTTCAAAATGGTCATCGAAAAAAAAGGGCGTGAAAAAATAATTAAAACTTTTCAAAAAATCCATTATAGCAAAAGGTTTGAAAGTTCATCGTCACACTATTTCAAAAGAAAACCTTGGTAAGGCAAAAGAAGTCGAACAACTCTTTCGAAGAGCACCAAACACTTCTATCAAAAAAGTTGCTCGTAAAGTTAAATGCTCTAATTCTTTTGTGCGCAGAGCCAAAGTTTATGCTAGCAAGCGAAAAAATTGAGGTAAAATTTTATAAAAAAATTCACCTTTTGTGTGATGGATGATGAGACAAATCCACTCAACTGTCCTGAACTTCGTCCTGTGGAAGGGAAAAAAAGAATTAAAGATCACAGGAAAGGTATCCCAGGACATGTCCGATATTAAGCGTAAGTGGTCCACCTCGTCCTAAAAGATAACGGAAGCAACTATAAAGTCTTTAATGGGAGGATTTTCGGAAAAAGTGTATTAATGTGTAATGAATTTGTACAATAGTTGAATAAATGTACGTATTTTTGTAAATTTTTATATTGAACGGTATAAGCTTTATTTATCTTAGTAGAATCATAAGTCTTGACAAAATATTTAGAAAAATAAAAATTTTATTCATGGTTTTACTACCACTTCATAACTGTTTGGTTGTTGTTGGCACATAAATTTATCATAATTCATATACATAGGTGATCTAAACTTTATCAAAATATTGAAGTACTGTAATGACTATCAAGTTCTTTTTTTTTAATTTTAAATTTTCCTGGACTATATAATCCATTATAATCCAACGACTTTACAAAGCTCAGTGAGGAAAGTGTCGTCAAAGCAATAGTGTGAATATAATTTAGTAAAATTAGCTAATTTAGAAATTATTTGCAGGATATTGTTGGTATATAATTTCTTGGCATTCGAATCTGAACTGAATTTTTGGTGATTTTTTTATTTAAAGTTTAGTTTTGGGCTTTTGGGGGATTTAATTTGAAATTTTATGATTTTGTCTACAACCATTACTTTTATTTCTAGAATTTAAGTAACTATAGGTATTAATGTAATTTAATTTTAAATTTGTTTTAATATAAGTATTTAAGTAGTAGTAAAGATTGTTCTCATGTATGTAGAGTAAAAGACAAAGAGTTTTATAAATTTTGGTTTTTAATTAAATTTTTTATTTATTATTTATATTTAGGGTTTTTTTCAAAATCAGTTTTATTGTATCTGTATTATTTTTGGGTTTCTCATTTGTAATATGTATTTGATATTATATTTTTTATAACTTTTAAGTAACTTAAATCATATATAGCAAATGTTTCTTTTTTTTTTTGTGTTAAATAATTTTACAACTTTTTAAATGTATATGTATATATAGATGAAAGAAAATTTTGTTTTTATTTTGCTTAAATATTTAATATTTATTTGGTTTTTTACTAAAAACTAATGTCGTTGTTTATTGAAGTTCCATTTGATCTGCAAAATTTAAGTAAAGTTTAGTTTAGTTTCGTTTTCGGATTTTCTTTTTCAATTATCTCTCATGTGGTTTTATTTGCTGGTTTTTTTTTTTTTTTTAATTTTACTTTTTTGCTAATAAATTTAGGTTTTAATTCTTTTAATCTTTAAGATAAATAAACTCGAACTCACATGTTTTTTTTTTTTTTGTATTTATAATATTTATATATATAAATATATATATATGTTTTTTTTTCCTTTAACCAATTTATAATTATAATATAAATTCATAAATATTGCAATTTATTTTAACTTAATTATATGTAAGTACATATATACTTTTTAATATATTAGTAATTAAGGTTTGATTAAGATTTAATATAAATATTTTCTTTTATTTATTTTTTTTTTGGGATAAAAAGGCAACTAATTTTATTTCAAAATAATTGCTATGATTCATTGGTAAATATAAATTGGGGACATTTTGTTGATATTAAATAAAGTTTATTATTATTATTTCTCTCCATTAGCATCCAGTTCAAAGTTCGTTGAGTAAAAGAAATAATCACTTTAATCGTTTATGCATTAGGCTGGTGATTAAGTGATTTGTTTAACAAAGAATCTTTTTAAAAAAAATGTATCAATGGTCTTATTGTTAGCACCTCATGAACAAATGACATCCCATCTTGGTAAACATTTGCTGATTATAAGTTTTCAACGTGTGACCATGATATATTATTAGGAATGTTTCTTAAAATACTCACCAATCTGTTATATATTTGAAATTTTAAATACTTTTTTTCAATTACTCCAATTTATAAAATTTCCACATATCTATTAAAATCATAGCTATTTAAATGTATATGTTATATAAATACATACATATTAATATTTAAAATTTACTGTTTAATAATACATATTTAAATAATTTCATTTAGTTAAATTAATAATAATACATAATTTAAATTTAATTAGCCTTAACTACTTCAATTTAATTAAGTTTCTATTGATTTTATCTCCTTTTTTTTTTTGGTTAAACAGCGCCAATTCGTTTTATAATTTATTCAGCTCTAATAATTCTATGGGTTATTTTTTAATTTTTTTGTGTTGCTTGCCATCAGGTTTTAATATTATTTTACACTATTCTCTATTATTATTATATATTTTTTTTGCTTGTTTTCTATGTGTGAATTTTGAAACCTTCATCCAAATTTATTTTAAAAATATATGTTCTTTCTATAGCATCTATAGATGATTAAATCAGAACAAAAAAAAAAAACATTTAACAAATTTTAAAATAAATTTTTCAAAGAACAATTTTTGAATGCATCACTTAAACGTCTTTTTAATTTGGCTGTAAATAAATATGAAAAATAATTATATGTAATTTATATTTTAGTAAAAGTACAGTGCAGATTTAATATACAATAATTGCTAAAATAATAAATAATTGTAAAATGATAAACATGTTTAAATAAATGTCATTGTATACATTGTTTTCTCTAATGCTATTTACATAAATCACTACTAGCGGTCTTTACTACGGCATACATTTATTAACACATTTACCTTTTGAAATATTTGTAAAATCCTTCTTACAATACCTTAAGTCTCTAAAACTCTGTGATAGTTCGTGAGTCTAAAGGCCATTATTACAACTTGCCTTTATGTTCGTAATAGTAAAAGTTAACTTTAAAGCTACCTTTCTCTATTACTTACCACCACACGCAGAAAAAAATATAGTTGTGCATGTTTACTGTAACCATTTCAACATTTTTAACAATATTATAGTCACAGTAACTATTCATATGGTTGAAGTAACAATAACATAGTTAATTTAGAATTCACATGATTGTATCAACCATATATATGGTTACAGTAAATATGTATGTGTTTGTGCCAACCATTAATATGATGAATTATTTTATCATAATATGTTGCTCTCAGATAATGATATCCATAAGCCGAGAACAATATAATATGGTAAGTCCTTCATCATATAAATGGTTTGTCACAAACATATACATGTTTACTGTAACCATATATATGGTTGATACAATCATGTGAATTGTAAATTAACCATATTATTGTTACCACAATCATATATATAGTTACTGTGACTAAAATATAGTTAAAAATGTTGACTTGGTTACAGTAAACATGCACAAATGTTGAAATGGTAACAGTAACAATGCGCAACTACATTTTTTTTCTGCGTGCATTAACACGAAGTCTTGTTAGGTGTTAACTGTCATTCAAAATTATTTTTGTTTGAAAACTGTCAGTATAACTATTAGTTAACACATAACCAGACTTCGTGTTAATGGGGGTTAAAGTTACATTTTACTATTACGAACACAAAGGCAAGTTGTAATAATTACCCTAAATTGTATATTATTTATATGACAATCTGATTTATTTATAATCCTCCGGGTAACCGTAATTCCTGTATTCTGAATCCAGTGGTTAAAATAATAAGTCTATATTAGTTCATGCTTTCAAATGTTTAGTTTATGTTTTTAAAAAGTAAGCATTTTGGTTAATTTGTTCGCATAACTTGAGTGCCGTTCGAAATATAGTGTGAAAAGTTCTAACCCGTTAGTACTGAAAATCTTAGGCAACGAGCAGCGCATTTAAGTCAAAGGTAGAATTTGATAAAAGTCAGACAAAAGGAGGGACGTAAAAATTAACAAAAAGCATGTTCGATGGTCTTATAAGAATGGTGGCGATTATGGTAACAGATAAACTCCATCTTAACCAATGTACCTATCGCCAACGAGATGCGCAATGGGGTTAAAGGTAGAATTTGATAAAAGTTTGACAAACGGGCGGAGCGAAAAATCGAACGTAATATGAGAATGGTGGCGATTATATGCAGTTTGTACTACAGTTGTGTACACCGAATTTGTTGCCAATCGAATGATTCTACCTTGGTAACCGAATTTTACAGTTGTGCCTAAACAATTTTAGAAGGGGTAACAAAACTTTGGTTGTTTCAACCGAAATTTTTCTTTATCAACTGACTTTCTGTTGATAGAACTGAAAAATTCTATGCTTGCAACCGAATCATTTGGTTGGCAACAAATTCGGTTGCTATCACGAATCTGTTTCCTCTGTGTAGTTCATGAATGACTTAGTTCAATTAACCTATGCACTCAACTGAAGTGCAAAGTGAATCGTTCATCGTACTGAGCGTTTTCAGAACTGAGCGGTTTTGTGGTATACACATATTTCACTGAGCTAATAAACTCTAGTTTGTACTAAGCTAATTTTCACAAATAGCCGCGAGGACCAAAATAAGGCTAAATGTCATGAAATCATAGAATTTTGCCTCATATACTTGAACCTGTTTTCGATTCAGGGTTTATAACAAACATACCTGAAAGTTCCACTTACGACAATCGCCTCCACCTTCCGGAGAATGTCATCGAAACATTCACTTACATATTAAGATAACAAGATAAGTTCAGTTGTGGGAACTTTTCTGACCAGCTTAATTTAATACTGTCATACTACGGTAGCATAATTTAAGGCGAAATAATGGCTAGTATTCACGGAACAAGTTCAGTATCAAAGGATATCGAATTGGGATATTCACATGTTTACTAATACTAAAGCAGCTTTTAGTAAATATTGTGTGAACATTTTTCAAGACTGCCGGAGGAGACATTCACCGGTTACCCTTTTATATGTTCCTGGACACATGCACATTGAAGGTAATTACAGGGCTGCGAATGCTGGCGCCACCATAAATTCGAATGAATTCAGACGTGATATTTACATTCGTCTTCTGAGGAGAAAGTAATTGATCTCACACAAATTTCATTGAAATGACAATGGTGCGAAAAGAGACCAGACAAATCTCGCCTAATATGCATATACAGAGAACACGATTTGCTATAAATCTGCCTAGAATCCATCTAAGAAACCTCATAGCGGTCATTACTGGACACTAGCCTCTTGGTGTTTAAGCTAAAATGATAACAATTTGCATGGTTTTTGGCTTACCTAAAAATATCATTTCAATAAGGTGTTCATTTAAACTGAACTTTGGAACGTTTTTGCGAATCATACAAGAGCAATTGATGGCAAAATTTTGGCCAAAACATTTTCCAATTCTACTGCTTAACATAATGCAGAATAAAGTAATTTGTATGAAAAAGTTAATGTTTTTTTCTGCTTGGATTTTATGAACTTTTGTGGACATTTTTTAATATTTTCTCCTTGGAGTAATTAAATGTTACCATTTAAAAAAACAAAAGAAATCTGTGGCTTGTCTGGTTTATGCAGCGTAATTCTAAGAAAAATATATGTTTTTGGAACCTAATCGCGATTTTTTTAAGTTATTGTTCTTTAAGTCGCGAAATTTAAACAAATCTAAAATTAATATTTGTCGATTTTTCTCAAAATTTTTGCAAATGAAAATTATAAAACGTGTCAGATTTTCCTGCCAGAGATGTTAAACTATTACGGTCACGCGATGTTTTGATCGCTAACTACAATATTATAATCACCCCTATCGCGAGTCAATATATCACATGAAATATGTTCCCTTTTCCCATTTTTCGTTCATGAATTTTGTTCACATGAAAAAATTCCCCATGTTGTGAAATTTTTAGATGGAATTTTGTAAACAGTAAACAGCTGTTACGAATAAAATCATCTATTGTGAATGAAAAGTTCATTTCGCGATAGCAATTTTCCCTTCGAGGGAAATGGATATTTCATGGGAACATAAATTTCTCACGATAGGGGTGAATTTGTATTTTAAAACTTCAAAGTTATTTGTATAAATTTTGAGTTGCATATACATCGTTTACACTTCTTTTATCGCGACGTATCCTCGAGTATTAAAGTCATTTTTGGTTGTATAAAGAGTGAATAAAAAAAACTTATACACACTATTCCAGCCAAAACTTGTCCGCGGCCCATCAAATTATTATTTTTATAATCACGTTAGCTTTTAAAAATATGTCAGATATTATCTTTTGTAAATCATTAATTTTCGACTGTTATACGTGAAAAAATAATTAAAACTTTTCAAAAAAATCCAATATGGACTTTCACAAAAATAACAAAAGTTTATCGTTACACTATTTCAAAAGTCATTAACATTATAAGGACGACTTGAACATTGAAAGAAAGCCTTAGTAAGGCAAAAGAAGTCGAACAACTCTTTCGAAGAGCACCGAAACTTCTATCAGAAAAGTATCTCGTGAAGTTAAATGCTCTAATCCTTTTGTGCGCAGAGCCAAAGCTTAAGCAAGGTTGGAGTCGTATAAAGTTCCAGATCGCAATGCGATATAGAATTTAGAAGCAATAGAACTGGCGAAATGTTGGGTGATGAAACTTATGTATTGGCAGACTTTTCACAACTTGCGGGTCAAGATTTTCATCTAGCTGATGGACGAGGTAATGTTCACGAACAATACCGGAAAAAATAACAAACTAAACTCCCAAGATGTTTCTTGTGAGGCAAGCCATTTGCAGTTGTGGCAAAGGAAGCCAATCATTTGTGACTTCAGACACAATAAACACAGAAATATATATTAGGGAGTGTCTACAAAAACGGATTTTAACTTTCTTAAAACAGTGCAGAGTGCTTTCAAATTTCTGGCCCCATTTGGCATAATGCCACTATGGAAAAAATGCCCATGAGTGGTATTCAAACAATAATGTAAATTTTGTACCATAGGAGGCAAATCCACTCAATTGTCCAGAACTTCGGTCTGTTGAAAGGCTCTTCTAAAAAAAAAAATAAAGAACATAAGAAAGGTATCTGATAACATGTCCAATATTAAGTGTAAGTGGACCACCTCGTCCTAAAAGGTAACGGAAGAAACTATAAAACCTGTAATGGGAGGATTTTCGGAAAAAGTGTATTAATGTTTAATGAATTTATACAATATTTGAATAAATTTACGTATTTTTGATAATTTGTATATTGAAAGGTTTAAGTTTTATTTATCTTAAATTATATGTTTTTTCTGGCTCACTCTTTATATATACTTCATTCAATTTCCTGATAAAATACTTCGAAAATATTTCGAACATAACTCTTTAGTAGTTGATGGAATATAAATTTATCTTTATTCATATACTTCTTATAGGTGACCTAAACTTAATTTTAGACGAATCTTTATCAAAATATTGAAGTACTGTAATGTCTATCAAGTTTTTAGTTCATTTCCAATTTTTTATTTTTTTTTGAAAATTTCAAATTTGACTGGTCATAACTTTTTAACGTAATTAGTTATAATCCGACGACTTTCCAAAACTCAGTGAGAAAAGTGTCGTCAAAGCAATAGTGTGAATATAATTTAGCTAATTTAAAAATTATTTGCTGATATAAGTCAGTTTCAGTTCAATTGAGACACAAAATAGTGCAAAATAATTTAATTTTGGCTTGAGGCATTTATGAAATACTAACAATCAATGTCTGAATTATTATAATGTGATCTATATGTGAGCTTTATTGATTGTGGCTGTGTAAGTGAAAGTATAGCATTTAATAAAATCAAACTCCAGTCTCAAGTGCTTCCAAATGACATCACTAAATCTAAGTATGTACATGTGCTAAATTACAAGATAAAAAATTGTGTTTTTATTTATTTATTTATTTATTTAATATATTAATTTCAATCAGAAGCCAAAAAGGCCTAGCGATTAGGAGTAGTTTTTGAGGACTTCATTCATTTCAGGTATCTTTTATTATTTTATAAGCTTTATAAGAATGGTGCTCCTCAATATCTCCTAAGAAGATTTAGTTTCATGCATTCTACTAGAATAAGAGGTTTGATAACTCCCAGATATTCTACCTTATATATGCAACGCTCATTTGTAGTTCGAGTTGCTCGTTTATGGAATAATAATATTCCCTACGATGAGAGGCATTTCTCCCATTCGTTAAACAGGTTTAAGAAAATATTAATGGAGGTGTTTTAATGTCTTTTACATATGTGTTTTCGCTAAGATTTAAATATTTTGTATTATTTTTATTAAACCATATATTTTTAAAATTCCAATTTGTTTGTGTTAAGCAGTTATATATATTTAAACTATTCATATAATTATATAAAAATAATAAGTATACATATACTATATTTTCTTTCTTTTGCCATTGTAATTTTTTTCTATCTATCAATCGCTAGGCCTTTTTGGCTTCTGATTGAAATTAATATATTAAATAAATAAAAAATTGTGTTTTATGTATAACATTCCGTTTTTTTTTTTTGGAGACCATAGGGTTCTTAATTTCTTCCGGAGTACATAGAGTTCGGAAATATTTATAAATTTTCTCGATCACTTCGTTGAGCACTTTTTTTTAATTGAGTGACATAACGATAAAAAAATCATAAGTTTGTTGTTTTGAAATTGATTTTCAAATCGATTCTTTTATATAGAAGATATTTCTGTGCCTTGTAAATCGATTGCTAAGTCGTACATTTTTCCACGCTCTAATTTGAAAGTGAGTCGATAAGAAGCAGCCCAAAACACGTAATTAAATAAAAATTGATTAAATAATGAATAAGTTATGCTAATTTTTGTGATAACATGTTTCTTGACTTTTTTAAGAACATAGCTGACAGCATTTTGCTTTACTTGGGGAGCATTCTGATTTTAAACTGTCGTAACTTAGCCATTTTGCAATTGATTTTTACAGGCATTTTTCTGTTTAAAAGGTAAAACTTGTATCTTTTAAACAAAAACAAATGATTTGTAAATTCTAAATAACATATGTATGAGGGTGGGTCAACAGGCATTTGTCAGTTGAGTCAGTAAAAATTTGAACAAGCTGCGTCATTTAGTTTGTGTTTGACAGTCATTGATAGCCCAGCAGTTGTAGGAGACAGTCCCGAACTAGTGATTTTACCTATCATTTAGGGTGGGAACTAGTTACTTCAATAGCTATGTGACTAGTTATTTTATCACGTGCATGTCCTAAGCAGAGGGTTAATTGACCCTTTTTGATTACAATAAGACTGTTTAATAATTGGTGCAAAGTAGTCAATGCATTTGATTCACATACTGGTTACCTTACTAGCTACCTAACTGGTAACTTGATCAGCTACATAACTAGTTATTTTAACATGTACGGGTGCTAATTGGCTTCAAATAGTCAGCTAAAAGACATATCATAGGAAGTCCTATAAACGATAGCTTGTAAAGAAACCTTTCTTCGACAACTATCCAATGGTTTGCTTCTGGTAGGTAAAATAACTAATTTCTAAAGTGCAGTACAAAATAAACGTTTAAAGAGACTTCACTATAGGTTACTAAGATACACTTAAGTGACTATTAACTTCATGCTATATTACATGGGACATCAGTATACTTAAGCAAAAATAAAAATTAACTGTATGAGAATTATATCAACACAATTTGTATAAAAACAGTTTGAACGAATTATCACACAACACGTTTAAAGTGACTACACTCCAGATTACTTAGAGACACTTAAGTGACAATTGTCTTCACGCTAGATTACCTGGGATGTATAAAGTAACCAATTTTCTTATCTCTGCACTACAAAGAGCACATACGTGTCAAATGACCAAAATATATAAATTGGAGTCAGCCAAGTGATAAGACATTTGTGACGATTACTGTCTATAAGGGATACATTGACTACTTGCTTAACTGCTTGGTGAGTCTACCGCGTGAAAAAACCAAGACTAAGCTTAGTAAATTCAGTGGGAACTTTACATCAACTTCAATGGTAAAAAATGGTTTTCTGAATTTCATTATGGCCGTACAAGCACGGAAGATGCCGTTGAAGTCTCAAACCCGAAACAGTTGAATAAAATCACGATCGGAGATTGAACGTGCGAGAGATTGCGGAAGCCATAGTCATCTCTTTGCTCACAATGGTGTGTACAAAATAGTGCAATATCCATGGCAAAAATTAATTAATTAGGCTACGAATTTCACCTCATTTCTCCAAACTTAGCCCCGAGAGACAATTTCTTGTTTCCAAACTTGAAGAAAAGGCTTAGCGGAAATATATTCGACTCCAACGATGAAATCATCTCACAAAAAATATCCACTCTGATGACCTCAACAAATCTTGCAAAAAAAAAAAAAAAGAAATTGGAGAAACGTTGGGTAAAATGCACAGAGCCTTAAGGAGACTATATTAAAAAATCAAATAGTAATTTATTATACAAAAACCATTGTTTAACTTAATTATGTTTTGAATTTGAAACTATAAGATTTCCGTTATTTCCTGAAACGAAGTGATCGAGAAAAATTATAAGTATTTCCATACTCTATGTACTCCAATAAAACAGAACTGCTATATGAGAACACCGCTGCATATCTTTTCCGTTCACTTTTGTATCACTGTGTAATTTTAATTATTTGTTTAAGAATTTTTTAAATTAAAAAATAAAATTTATAACAATACTTTGTTCTACATACATACCACTCACTACAAATGAATGTTTTCTGTAATTCATATGAAAATTATTTACAAATGTTCCAAATCCAACCACAACCACCTGAAATTATATGGACAACATACAGAGAAAGAAAAAAGATAGAAACTTACCGTGAAAAACAAAACCATTTAATGAAAACAACAATGTGTTTATGTATAATGTAGACATCAACAACAAATACATACATACATATACATACAAACTAATTTGGAGTTCTAAACACGCACACATACACAGTAGAGCTGCCCTTAAAAACTAGATTAACTGATGTGAATTTTTAGGCTAATCGGATAATTGCAACCCACGCTGAAATCCAATGTGGCTATTTTAATAATATATTTTTAACCTTATCTTAAAGAAAATTTCCTTTCTAACAAGATATAAAACAAGAATTTCTAGTCATAAATAATCAAGTAGTAGTAGTTTTCCATGTCCTATATTAAACCAAAACAACATTTTTTATATTTTTCATCACTTGATTGCTGGTAAAATATTAGTTTTTGCTTAATATATGGTCAGAGAAAACGATTTTTCATTCGAAATTAATGATTGATAACTTGTTAGACATTTTCTTCAGATCATAAGATTTATTTTAATGTTTAAAACGTATTATTTGAATAGTAAAATTTTGTTAAGTTTTCACAAAAATTTTACACATTTTCAGATTTACGGCACAGGCTTTCGTTATCCGATTATACTAAAATTTTGCATCAACTAGTTTTAGATACTAGAGGAGAAAATAGGACTCATCCACAGCAAATATAATACACACACAAATTATGATAAACACCGATATAATAATATATTTTTTAAGTACATTGATTACACACACATGTAATTGTAGATGTTGTAGCTGTTGTTATTGTTGCTGTGTTATAATTAGACATGTAGGATACACTTAAATAATGAGGTAGGAGAAAGATCTGTTAAGTTGTTTGTTTATGTTTGCCATATAAACTGTTGTTTTTGCTAGAGTTTGCAAGAGCAAGAGAAAGAGAGAAATATTTCCTTTCACGTACACGTTCCTTAGTCTGCTTTAACATACAGTAATTTTTCTTGCCACAAGTCTGAGTTTATAGGAGGAGAGAGAGGAAAGAAGACATTTACTTCTATTCTTTTTTGTTATATTATTCTCAATATGGCGTCTATTAGGTGTTGACATACAAAATTTAACACAGACTTGCTGTGTGTAAACAAGAATTGAAGAGATTTGCTTCAAGTAAAATTGCTGTGTGTAAAAGCAGAGTTATTGATTTATAGATTGTTTATGAGGTCAGGCAAAGAGAGAAGGAAAGTGATAGAGTTAGTTTGAAAGAGAACTACTGAAATACATTCAAAATAAAAAACATTGATTATTTTTTTTTAGTTTATATAATAATTTTTATTGAATTTATTTTTTTTTTATTTCAATTTTTGTTTTTTTTTTTTAATTTTCAAAGTAACAATAATTATTCAACATTATAATTTTTTTATTTGTTTTTGGTTTTGTATATAACTTTTACATGAACATAATTATTTTGTTTGTTTTATTGGTATTATTTTCTGTGTTTTTTTTTTTTTTTTGTTTTTTTTTTTCAATAAATGTTTTAAATGTTATTTCATTTGTTTTTGTATTTTTGAATTTTTAAATATATTTCAATTTGTTTTGTTTGTTTGTTTGTTGTATTATTAAATCCCTATACTTTGTTATGTTAATAAATGTATATATAATTTTTCTCTTCTCTCTAAAATTTTAAAAATAATTTTCTTTATGTTCTTCCAATAACATATAATTTCTTTTGTTTTAAATTTTGAAAATAAATTCGAAAAAAATTATATTTATAAAACAAATTTCATAATATTTTGTTAATATTTTTTTAATTCTTTTTTTTTTCTTGGTTTTTTAACAATATGAAAATATTGTTTTTTTTTTTTGTATTTTTAGAACATGGGTTGCTTATTATGTTACTATAATTATATTATTATTATTATTTTTTAAATATAATAATTATTGCTAAAGTTCTCTTTAAGTATTTTTTTTAAAGTATAATAGAAGAGACACAATAAAAATATACTTAATTATGCTACTAAGAGAGAGTTACAAGTAGAAGTAAAAAGAGATCTATAGGTTTTAAGGGTATAAATTGAGAAATTAGTTGAAAAAAAAAACTAATAACAATATAGTAATAATAAAGAGAAATAACAGGAAATTAGTAAATAACTGTCATTATTATTATTATTAGTATTAGAGAAGAGTGTGAGAGAGAGAAAGCTGTTAATTTTATTATTTAAAGGGTTACCAGCTGGCTTAATGAAAATTTAAACAATATTGAAGACCTTAGTTCTTTAGTTGTGTGTTAAGAAGACTATGAAAATGTCTTGCTATAGCAAAAAAGAGAACGAGATTTTTGAAACTCTTTTTAATTTTATAAGTTCGATCAACTCTATGCAAGTATATTGGCAACCCTAGCTATATTACCATTATGTTTATCTAAGTTAAGCAAGAAACTTAATAACTAGAGCCATTTTATTTCAATACAGTTAAAGCAAATCATTTGTTTGTATTACAAAAGAGTGTGAGAAAACAAGATCTAAGATCAATGTTATGTATGTGAGAGAGAGTCAAAGAGAGAATAAATGGTTTTGTTTTATTTTACAAAAAAAAATTTTGAAACTCTTTTTAGCAGTGTTGTTTTCTGCTAGTTCCCAGATTTTGTTTAAGACAAATGTTTTTCTTACAGAAAAACTAGTCAAGGCAGTTAAAAACTGAGAACTTTTAAACTCTAAATAAGTAATTCAATTAAGCTTCTTTAATAACAAAAACTTATACACTTCAAAAGCTTAACAAAAATCCAGAGATAGAGTTAACAAAACAGAGTTAGTTAGAGAGAGAAACAAATAGAAATAGTGGATTCTCAAGAGTGGCTTAAGAGTTATATTACACTACCACATGTTAAGAGTAGAGTTTTTTTTTATTTTTTATTTACAAAGAGTAAAGAGAAATTTAAATTCACATAGTTAAATACAAATGTTCAAAACATTTACACAACTCTTTTTATATGATCGTCTTTTTTGTTCAGCGTTTTTAACTTTATGGCTTTAGCTATTTTTTTTTAATATACAAATATGTAACAACAAAAATTTTACTATATATAAATTAACAAACATATTTATGTCTAACAAAATTTTATTTAACTAAAATTATTTCAAATAATCAATTAACAATGAAAAACTGAAAAACAACCTAAAAAAGCTGCTGTATCTGGTTTATTACTTAACAACATATGTATACATAAATTTACCTAAGTATTTTAGTTAAAATTTATAATAATTTGTACATTAATTGATATGAAATTAGTAGATTTTTTATACAAAAAAAATTAAGAAGAAAACAATTATTTTTTTTTTTTTTTAACTAAGATTTTAAGGTGTTGTAATTTACATTTACAGATTCATAGAGTTATGTTGGTACACTGTAAAAAAATCAGCTGTTGTTTGTAATTTTGATGTTGATTTGAAGTATAAATGTTGTAAGTGTAATTAGTTGGTTGGTAAGTGTGTAGAAGTTACAGTAGAATTTATATACGATTTACACATACATACACACACATCAAGAGAGTAAGTTTAAGTTTTAAAAAGAAACAGAGAAAGAGAGAGAAAGAGAATGAAAGAAAACAAGAGATTAAAATAGTAAAACAGTGATATAAAAAATACGGCATATATTCATTTATTTTTTATTTATTTATAATATGTAAATATATGTAAATACATCATACAATGACATTTAATTTAAACTTATTTTAAATAAAAATTTATTTAAAAAACTCAATTTTAAATAAAATAATAAACATGCTTTTTATATACAAAAATGTATGATTGTATAAAAACTTATTTTAAATTATATAAAATTCTCTTAAATACTGTGAAGCCATTATAAGAAACAAATTTATAATTCTCTAAACTTTTAATATTTAAAGAATTTATTTGTAATTTTAATTAAGAAATACCAAAAAGTAAATTCTTTTAACATAAAGATTTTTACTAAATTGTAAATTTGTTTAATACTTTCTCCTTTAGTTCGTATTTTTGCAATTTAATCTTTAAATTATTTCTTCAAGTGCTAGTTTTTCACATGCTGTTTGTGGGTTTCTTTTTTTTATTTTATCTAAAGTGCAGTTGTTTATTTTTTGTTGTTGTTGTTGTTTAACTATGGGGCAACTTTTTAAAACTATCACAGCTTTTTGCACACATTTTATCTATTTCTTAAAAAATGCTACTATTTGTTTAAGATCTCTCGGAAATTATTTATATGGATGTTTCTGTTTTCTATGGTTATTATGTTTTCGTTTTTTATGTAACTATTTTCTTATCACAAATCTGCTTTAGCTATTTGTAAATATTTCTCAGTATATGAGAAGTATTCATATATATTTTCTATTTGTTGTGGTTGAATTTATATTTACAAATGTTTAAAGAGTGTGTTAATTAATCAACTAACAAAAGTTTTTGTTTATTTTTATTTTTTTGTGGAAAATTAAATTAGAAACATAGCATTTCTTACAGTATACTAAGGTGTAAAAAAAGAGAAGATCAAAGATTGAGTGAAGCAATAAAGTGAGAAGTTTTGTTAGAAATTAAGAACAATTTTATGTTAAGAAAAGTCAATGATATAAAAATATATATTTTACAGGATAGAAAATATAAAAGTAGGGTGCAATTGCATATATTATTGATATTTTCATTTATTTCTTCATTGTCAAATTCAGAATATTTAAAATTTAATCATAAGTAAAAAAGTATAGCAAGTAATCGCCCTCAATCCCAATAATATTCTAGAAATCGACAATCTAGTAGGAATTTTCGTGGGAATAGTCTGAATTTAATGTTTGCATGATGCGAAACGGATCATATTGAGTTATATTAGTATTAAGGAATGTAAAGGAAACATATATTTTAGTTGCCGTAAGATGTATTAATATATTCAATCCATCCTATCTTCCAACTACCAACAATTAAATGAAATACAATTCTCATGTATAGGCCAATATTGCAAAGTTTATCTTGGATCATCTCAACCGCTAAGTGGTTACAGTAAGAGATTCATTGCAATAAAGTTAAATGGAATACAATTCTCATGTATAGGCCAATATTGCAAAGTTTATCTTGGATCATCTCAACCGCTAAGTGGTTACAGTAAGAGATTCATTGCAATAAAGTAGCTAAAGAGTTGTATCGAACTCTTCTATTGATATTATACGTATTATACGTTCTTCCTAAGGAGATCATCTATTTGTTGTCGAATGGTAAGTAGCATATGCAACACATTACAAGGAAAATCCTTTTTTTTTTTAATAAATAGTATATTTATGGAAGGAATGCTCTGCATATATGTTCCCTGATATTTACAACTAGCGGATATCCGGCATGTGCTACTACGCTAAAAAACAAACATATTTTGTTTATTTCTTGAAGATTTTTCTGGGTTCTAACTCTGAAGCAAGCAACCTAACACTGGCTGTGAGAAAAAAAGCATGTTCCAAGTTTTTAAACCAGCAACAATTGCTAGACCCTGAGCCAAACTATTTAACGCTTTCTTCGTATTTTCATTATTAACCACTCAGTTTTTACTAAAGTATACATGTATATTGTCTGAGTTGAAACCGAAAACTGAAACTAATATGTCGTATTTCGAATTCGACAGGTTAAGAAAGACAATACACTTTCGAATTAGCAAAAAAAAATTAGTCCTGGATTCATTATGTTTCAAAAAGCACCGCGCTATGCAAATTTCATCCGTTTTGGTACATTTTTTGTCCCTCTGCAGAAAAAAAAAACTTATTTCTCTATTAATTATTTTTTATTGGAAGGGTTTTATAATAAACATTTGTTTACCTTAATAGCATACAAAATATTTTTGTAAAAAAAAGTACCAAATAGAATGATTATTTTACACTAAAATTTCAAAAAAGGGCCAAATTACATTTGAATTTTTTTAGAAGGAATCCACTTCCATTTAAATTTAATTTCTGGGATATGGGATACAAAAAAAGTACCATAACTGGGGTTTCACCCATTTTATCCCCTTAATGGTACCAAAATCAAAAAGTACCACACACCTGTCCACTAATTTTTTGCATAAATTCAGATTAACTTGGGTTTTTGGTATTAGAGGGACTGCACTTATATTTAAATTTAATTTCTGGGATATGGGATACAAAAAAGTACCAAAACTCGGTTTTCACTCTTTTTATCCCCTTAATAGTACAAAAATCAAAAAGTACCACATACCTGTCCACTTATATTTTGCATAAATTCAGATTTACTCAGATTTTTGGTATTAAAAGGACTGCACTTATATTTAAATTTAATTTCTGGGATATGGGATACAAAAAAGTACCAAAATAAGGGTTTCACTCATACCACATACCTGTCCACTTATATTTTGCATAAATTCAGATTAACTTGAACTTTTGCTCTAGCTCTATTAGTTTCGGCGATGTAGACATACAGATTTGACCCTTTTTTACCCTTTTAATAATCGAATTTCCAAAAATCCCTTATAAGTGGATCTACGCATCGGGAGAGGTGCCAGGACATACACATTTTAAAATTTTCAAAAGTTCAAAATTGATAAAAATTGTTGTATGGAAAAATTCGAAAATGGGCTTCACGAATAGACCTAATGCGGTGTTTTAGTCTAAAACCATAGAGAAATATACATAGAGCGGAAACTCTCCTGTCAAAGACCTAACTAAGTTGAAAAAAACCTAAGTGCTGTGAATGTATTAGTAAAAAAATCTATGTGAAAATAAAAACAACACTCGTATGTGTGATTATTTTGAGTACAATTTTTGTTTGAGTTTTTTTCTAGTTTCCGCTCCTGTTGTTTCTCTATGTCTAAAACCATCTTCACAAAATTGCCTTCCTAATGAAACAATTTTTTAGCTCAGCGGTTGGTTGGTTTCAGAGTCGATAACGGACATAGGAAGCGACATTTTTTGTGTTTTATATTTGTATATACTTAGATATAGTTAAGTTTAATGTCTTTAAACACTACTTCCACTTTCTTCCTTCCCATATTCTATTTTCAGAATACCAACAAATGTACAGACAGATGGAAGTACGAGTTGCACCAAATCACTCAGAAAGTGATGTACAAGAGTTGGATGGAAGGCCTTTATTTTTTGATCTTCTACTCCAAACTTTCCGGAAGAAAACTTAATTTTTTGTAAATTAACTAGAATAATATCTGTGATTTTGAAGAGCTAAATAAATCACAAAAAAGAGCACACATTAACTCAAAGTAATGTTAAAGTAATAAATCCCTAAGTTTTTAGCAGAAATCTTAGAAAAGATATCTTGAATATGGTGCTACTTAATAAAATATAGACGATTTAAATGAATGACTCAAAATTTTGTTTAAACTGGTGCAAAATTTTAGGTGCAACAAAAAAAGTTGAATCGAAACCGATCAATAGATGGTGTAGAAAATTCGAAAAGGAAATAGTGTTTCTTGTGTAATATGAACTGTAAACATTTATAAATAATCTAAAGCCTTAAATATTTTCAACCAATACCGGGAGACAATAAGAGTTCCAGTAATTTTGATAAAATTGCACCTAAAAAATAGGCAGAAAACCATGCCATTTTAAATATCAGAAGATTTGTCAAAATATGTTATTTTTATAGGTTAAATAGAGAGATAGATTAAATAAAAGCTTTTAAAATATTGAGTAAGTATTTTATACCAATTTAAGTTAAAAAATATGAAATGTAATGATGTAAAATGAAATAATTATAAATAAATTAACAGTTTAAAAAATATAATCAGCAATATTTTTTAATACAATAAAAAGCTTTTTCTTAACAAATAGCTTGAATAAAAGCGTATTTTTTTTATTAAAAATTATATAAAATTTACTTACATTTTTATTAAAATCATCAATACCAAAGATTAAGTTTGTTAACAAAATTTCATATCTCAGAGTACAAAATCAAAAGAAGAGAGAGAAAAGAGTTATACAATTTTTAATAAAGTTGAAAGTTAAATAGTAGTAGTTGTAGTTAGAGAAATCAAAATATAAACCATAACTAAATAAAGTAATTAACAGATTAGCAGCTGTTTTCAGGAAAGGAAACAAATGTTTAATTTAATTTCACTTAACTACGTTTTAGTTAAATTTTTTTTTTAATAATACAATTCATTTAAATGGTTTTTCAAATTTATGTTAACAGCCTAAGTAATGCTTTGTTGTTTTTACTAAAAATTTTCGTCTGTATTAATAAATTTATTTTTATTAAAGGGTTTGGATTTGTTTTTGTTCTAAATTTTACTTAAAAGTTGTATTTTTTTTTTTTTTTTGCATTTGTTTGTTATATTTAAATTATTTTTGTTTAAATGATTTTCATAAATTTCATCTAAATTTTGTTTTAAAGGCTTTATTTTATAAATTATTATTATTTCTTTTTGTTTTGTTATTTTATTACTTTACTTAAACGCAGTGCTTCTGTTTAATTTAATTTCTTCAAAAAATAACGGACAATTTGTTTAAGTTTGGTTTACAAAATATATTGGTTAAACAGGTATTGTTTTTGGTTATTAAAAAAGAGAGAGAGAGAGAAAGAGCACATATTAAAGCAGCAGCTGTTGTTGTTATGTTATGTTTGGTTTATTAGAGATTTCTTTTATGTAGGTATTAGTGTAGTAGTTAAGTTAAAAGTTCCGTTTTTATTTTTACTAATAAGCAGGTGAGTTAGAGAGAGCTGATTTTGTTAAGAGAGCCAATCAGAGTAACGGTTTGTTAAAGTTGTATATTAAAATAAAGGAGAGTTGTTTGTATTTTTTTTTTTTATTTTGCTATGGTAAAGTAACATAACTGTTTCCGGTTTTTGTTCTTTGTTTGTATATAAGTAGTTAAAGTTGTAGTTGTGGTGGTGGTAGTAGTTGTTTTGTTTTTTGTAAGATGCATAAGGTTAGCCAGCTTTTTGGTTTCGTTTTGTTTTTAAGAGGTTAAGTTAAGTTTTACTAAACGTAGTTTATTTTTAAGATTTGTTACTATTTAAACATTTGTTAATTTATAATAATGCAGTTATTATATTGTAATTATGTTGGTTGTTGTTTGGTTTTGTTTTGTTTTGGGGGTTAAATATCCAGTTGTTATTATGTTAAGATAAAAGTTGAAATTTTAAATATATATATATATTTTGGTTATCCAATAATAAGTATTTTTTGTTGTAGTAGTGCTGTTGTTTTTGCTGTTGTTGTTAATGGATTTTACTTTATTTATTTTGTATATAGATATATACTTGGTTATATACATATGCTATACATGTATGTCTATATATATATACATATATAGATTTGTTTTGTATATATATAATATTTTTGTTATGTTTTGTATAGACTATTGTATATGTATATATATCTTTTGTTGCTTTATGTAAAGTGTTTTATTTATTTGTTATTTGTTATATATATGTAGCCTTATTTGGTTTTCTTGCAATTCAGCAGTTTTACTTCCATATTTTTATATATATATATATGTATATCTCTCATTGTGTATATATATAAACCGCCATTTTATTATTTCATGTTATTTATTATTGTTGTTTAAATTTCTTTGTTATTATTATTATTTTTTATTATATTGTTTTTATTAGAATTATTATTATTATTATTATAATATTGTTTTTTTAATTTGTTTCTTCTCTTTATTATTATATTTTGTTATTAATATAAATTATATATATTTTATATTATTATTTTTATTATTATATTATTTCTTTATATTATATATATATTATGTTGACATATCACTGCATGACGCATTTTCCCTCTATTTGGGTTTTTAGCTCATTTACTTGCGTTTCTATTTGATTTTTCAGTTCTGTAAAAAGAAATTGAGTAATGGAAACAGCAATAAATAAGCACATCTTATGATAGTTGTAGTATGTTTAGAATATAATACAAACAATAATAAGAATAGTACTATAATGTATATAATATTTGTTGTTTTCTTTTTTTTTTTTCTTGTTAAATATTTTTCATATTTGCAACATTCACACAAACACAATAGTAGCTATTGTGTTGTGTTATCATTACAGTTTTAGTTTTTTTTTAATTAAATATTTTTATTAGGTTTATTAATATTATTAATAATAATGCATATTATTTGTTTAATATTAATAGAAATTTTGTTAAGAATTCATTTTATTTAGCATACTTTGCGAAGGTTTAATAAACCTTTTCTAACAAAAATATACAAATCAACATTTACTAACAACAAAAAAAGGCGGGTGATGGGTTAGTGAATGGAGGTGGTGTGAGGTATGTTAAGATAATTTTTTTAAATCCATTTGTTCAAGTAAATTTTAATTAAAATTAAATATAAGTTTTCTATAGAAAATTTCCGAAAAAGGAAACAATTTTATTACTGATTAATGTTTAACCTATAATTTTAGGAAAAATTTCAATAAAAATCAGTAAACTTATTGTAAAAAATCATTATTTTACTGTAATATTTTGTATTACATCATGGCGTATGATTTATTTTGTTTGTATTAAATATTGCTCATACGCATAGTACTTATTCAAGAATTATGAATTATACAAATGTATGTTAGCATGTATCTACTAATCTGCTTATAATATTTTACTTATAAACAAAAATAAAAAAATTAAAAGTATAACCTTAAGATCTTATTAATAATGAAAATTTTAAATTATTAAAAGTTTATAAAACAAAATTTCCATATAAAATGGAATAAATATTTCATTATGAATGAGTAGTAAAGTGGTTATATATTTGAATGGAAATTGGTTAGTTAAAAGGTGACTGCTGATAAAGTAGGTTTTGTGGCCGATCATATTGCAGAGCAACATTGGTATAGGTTGATGTTGATAAAGAACTAGATACTTTGAAAAGCTTTCCATAACATATTCTCACAAGAAATTAAATAGCATATTCATATTAAAAATTTTAAGGAATTTGCAGATATGAAGATTTTTTAGTCTTGTTAACTTGTTAAATTGATAAATTTGTGATATTTTGTATGTAAAATAAGGAAGAAGTATGAGACCATCTTAAAGGTTTTAACAAATCATGCCCGCATGACAGACACATTCAGCTAGTCTTGAAACGAAATGTATACAACTTACTATATGCACTTCACACATAAGGGTGAACATTCAAATTTTCATATGTAGTCATTTACTATTTCCGAATACGAATAAAATAATTCGTTTGAAAACTGTTTCGGATATAGGTTTTTAATGTTTTCTTAACATTTTTGCTATTACGAAATGTAATGTTAATAAGGTTTTCCTCATTTAACTTTATTTAGTATTTAATTTGATATTTCTTGATCTGTATATTTAATTCTTATACATATGAAACATTGACTACTTGCTTACCAGCAGTTAAGCAAGTAGTCAATGTATCCCTTATAGACAGTAATCGTCACAAATGTCATATCACTTGTCTGACTCCAATTTTTATATTTTGGTCATTTGACACGTATGTGCTCTTTGTAGTGCAGAGAGAAGACAATTGGTTACTTTATATAACCCAGGTAATCTAGCGTGAAGACAATTGTCACTTAAGTGTCTATAAGTAATCTGGAGTCACTTTAAAAGTTTTGTGAGTAATTCGTTCGAACTGGTTTTATAGAAATTGTGTTGATATAATTCTCATACCGTTAATTTTAATTTTTGCTTAAGTATACTGTCCATTTAGTGTCTCTTAGTAACCTATAGTGAAGTCACTTTAAACGTTTATTTTGTACTGCACTTTAGAAAGTAGTTATTTTACCCACCAGAAGCAATCCATTGGAGAGCTGTCAAAGAAAGGCTTGTTTACAAGTTATCGTTTATTGGACTGCCTATGATATGTCTTTTCAGCTGACTATTTGAGATCAATTAGCACCCGCACATGTTAAAATAACTAGTTATGTTGCTGATCAAGTTACCAGTTATGTAGCTAGTAAGGTAACTGGCGCTATTTAGCCAGTATGTGAATCCAATGCGTTGACTACTTTGGACCAGCTATTAGGCAGTCTCATTGTAGTCAATAATGGTCAATAAAGTGTTAAAATAATTAGTCACGTAGCTATTGAAGTAACTAGTTCCCACCCTAAATGATGGGTAAAATCACTAGTTCGAAACTGTCTCCTAGAACTGCTGGGTTGTTAGTCAAACTCACAAAACAATATATTTGCTTCGTATTTTAGTGTAACGATGTGTGTATACAGAACCAAATTTCTTACGAAAATATCCGTTAATGTTTTTAATCAATAGCAAACATATTTATGCACATTTGTTTTGGGCAGTGTAAAGACTACAAGATGTGTGTGCAAAGAAAAAAACCAGCACACAGTAAAAAATACATATGTTGCTCTTAGATTATAGTTACCACAACCATGTTTTTTCTCTGCATGTGGTGAATCC